>CM075067.1:39108477-39708477 GCA_037428765.1 Rubia yunnanensis | reverse complement strand
TATTTTACATACCAGTATTCTATATACACTGGTTAACTATATATGATCGTGTTCTATACAACTAAGGGACACTCAAACCCTAGTCAACATACACGTGATGATGAATCCAAATCATGCTCGGGATCTAAAAACTCAGGTGAGGAAGAAGGAACTATATCAAAAGATGACATGAGTGGGAAATTTGACAAGTTTGAGATTAAAGAGTATTGCAAGCGTAGAGGCACAACCACATGCAAGTCAGTGTTGCTAGCAAAGAAAAAGAAGCCCCTTAAAATATTCTTCGATGGTGACTTTAAACCCTTGGTTATGTGCAGCTGGTGGTCGGTGTATGTTGGCTATGCCTTCCATCAAAGAATCCGCTTTGGGACATGGCATAATTGGAAAGCTGTCCCAAACCATGTAAAGAAAGATGAATGGGAAGACATTCTCATAAGTGTGTTCTAATCCTCCATTATCATTTGTTCATTTCAAGTTCATTACATTTTGCACTAACAACACATATCTTTGTCCACTAGATTAGCTGGGATATACAAACCAAAATGACATTCAATGAGATGAATCAGTTCCGGAATAAATTGACACTTTATATAGGTGAAAAGTGGAGGAATTTGAAGGCTAAGGTGGCTCAAAAGTACATTGTGCAAAAAAACCAGGTTCTTGTGCATGGACTGATTATCGATGGATGAACAAAAAAGAATGGGAGCTATTTGTGAAACACAAATCAACCCCTGAATTCAAGGTTATTCATTAAAAAATTTTCATTTCTCGTCATTACTTTGTGAGCATATTACTAATCAATGAACATATAGGCATTAAGTGACCCAGTAAAAGTAAGCGCCTCACATAAGGACTACGTCCATCACACTGGCAGTGGAGGGAATTGTAGGCTTCTTATTAAGCTTGAGAAGAGGAAAAGAAGGGCTAAAATTGACAAGCTTATGGATCAAGGTCAAAGTGTAGAAAAAGCGGAGGGTTTAGTTGAAATCATGGATTTCAAACCGGACCACTCAAAGGTGTTCCTAGAAGCTAACTGGGACAAGAAATTATCGATCTACACCAACGTCTCTGTTAAAAGAGTAGCCCCCGCTATTGTGAGCCAAATTCATAATTGATTCATTCTCTATTTATATTCTTAGATGCAATTCATTCTAATGGCTTGCATATGTTTTGTTTAGTAGAAAAACTTTTTGGATAAGAAGCAAAAGAGAGAGTTGGTTATAGAAGGAAAAGAAGATATTCTCATTCAAGCAATGAGTAAGAAGGATCATGGGGGTTGTTGGAGAGGTTTCCCCACAATAACCAAGGTGAACGAGGCCCTACCACATATTGCTATGAGTCGTTATACATCTAGTCGATGTGGGAGCACAAACACAAAACCATTTGAAGAAACCTCAAATTCAAAACAAGTGTCCACGGAGGTCATTGAGCTCAATGAAAGATTTGTTGTCTTATTTGAGCCAAAAAAATTGGCTGGCTGGACAACTGGGTAAAGACAACCAGTTGGATGCCCGCAATTGGATGCCCGCAATTTCCTTGCTACATCATCCAACCCTGCGAATAAAGACAACCAGGTATTCATTCCTTCAGCATCTGGATCCAGTGACCCAGAAGGATACGTTGCAGATGACAAGGTATTCTATACCATGAACCTCGTCGTTAGTTGCTTTCTTGTGGATGTGGATTGTTAGTTTCAGGATGTTGATTTACTGTCAAAGTGATTTTGGATGCTATTAGTTGTGGGCATATATTTACTGCTGTCATGTTCATTTTGGATGTTGGTAGTTCGGGCCTAGTAATAACTTCGTGTTGTTCTTTTCTCAGTTGAACTGAGAAGATGTCTTTTTGCCAATATAGTTAATTGAGAGATAGTTTATCCCAGCTGAACCTAAAGAGCTGCAGCGCGCTGCAGCTTTTAGTCACAAACTAGTAACTTCAAGCTTTTATTATTCCAATTGTGCCAAAATAGCAGCAGCGTGCTATTACTCTCAATTGAAAAAAACTAAGTTGAGGTGTTTATTTTATCCTAGCTGGACCAAAAGAGCGGCATGGCGCTGCAGCCTTCAGCCTCAGTATATTGAATTCATTTTTTGTTATAATAAACTTTCCGAGCCATAGAATCTTCAAGAAACCTTGATCCCTATTGAGATTGATTACATTTATAACATTATTTAATTTTGATTACTTTATAACAATTACTTATTGTCCAATAGATGCCTTTTCTCCTTTTCTAAATTTTTTTTAGAAAGGAAAAAAGTGATGCCTATATTGTTTGAACGATAATGAAGAAAGGGACGTAGCTGCATTTGGTATCTTGTTTCCAAAGGATAGGGAAACAGACTTACCCATCAAGTGGGAGCGAGTAAAGCTTCGTGAATCTGTGATCATTCCCAAGGCACCTTTGCCGATTGAACATGAAGAATTTGATTTTGTCACTGAGGCCATTGGATATAGCATTCTATGCCCAGGAAAGGTAATAAGTGTCATTGGGCAACAGATGATGGGGTATGATAATTGTATTCTTGTTATGATCATATCATATTTATCTTTCTAGATATTAGTTAAACATAATTTGTTGTTCATCTGCTTACGTAGGAGAATGAGAAGCAATCGCCTCGGAAACAATTGGTAGTGGATGAAGATGGAAGTCTTGAAATAAACCTTACACCAAAAACTACCATGGAGAGAGAAGAGGTTAAAAAAAATAATTAAATTAACTAACTATGACACCCAAATACATATTAACACACTCTCCCTTACAAGAGGTGGTGGCTCAGGAAGATACTTCAAATGGAGAGGTGGTGGCTCAGGAAGATACTTCAAATGGAGAGGTGGTCGCTTGATCAGTAAAAGGAGAGGTCTAACATACCCCCGAGCACTTTTTCATTCGGACCTATTTTTTTTCAATGCCTGACTAACATTTTACCCATTTGCAAGTAGCAAAAGAAAATACTACATCGACAGAGACTGGGCAATCAAATCATCCCATGTCGGTTTTTAACCATTATATTTTTGTGAGAACTCATTTTAGCCTTTACAATATGATCAACTACTGAATTATATACATATACAACTCAACTAACATTATTAGATTCTCAAATCTAATTACAATATCATGTATCTTTTAGGGGGCCAGGGAAGACAAAGAATGCATTGCTGCTGTTCAACAGATTAATGATGTTTTAAGGCTATCTACACAAATATGTGAATCTAACAAAGTCTTCCACATCAATTTCAATGCGGAGGTGTTTGGATCAGAAGAAGTCTACATAGGCATATTTACTAACAAGCTAAAACTATTCATGAGCAGCTTGGACGTAGAAAATGAAATGGAGTGGATTGGTGGGTGTCAACTTGATATATGGGCATCGTAAGAATTGCATGCTTATATTATTTATAGATGTTTCATTATATTTGTTTCATTTACAATTATATTTTGCCAGATACCTATGTGATGGGGTGGTTGATCGAGGCCACGTCTAGTTTATTCCGGCTGGTTCTAATTCTCTAGCTCAAAAGGCAAATCAGAGGGTCGAATTGACGACAGGTGAGGCTTCAACTATCATGTGCCGCACTCAAGCAAGGATGTACGTCTTCCCATACAATCGAGAGTAAGTTTTATTCTTTTTTTGTGTTGTTTGACCCACTGGAAGCAATAGCACCCATATGTTGTGATTTTTACTAATTATTTTTAAGTATTCAAAATCGCATTAAGTATTTTTGTGTTTCCTTTTTTTATAGGAGCCATTGGTTTTTGCTCGTCCTTGTACAGGAAATCGATCGAGTATATTGCATCGACTCGATGAGTGGGGGAATTTCCAAATGTAATAGGCTATGCCTTAAATTGATTCATTTGTAAGTAGAACACAATTTTGACATTCCGTCTACTTTAATGTTCTACAAACTTGTTTGTTCCCGTAAACGTGTTCTTATAGGTAGAACACATTCTTTGCTCGATTATTTACAATTACTGTTAATATTCGGTACAATGACATTCATTGTTCTATTCATCACTTGCGTTCATCATTACATGTTGGAAAAAGTTGGACCTAATTAAACTATTATGTGTGATCCCCATTTTCTGAAAACATATTTTTATATATTGATATAAATATATTTCATCCATTGTAGGATTGCAACAAAATATTGACTGTTCAATTCCCAGAAAAATAGATTCTACCCTTGAAACTATACATGGAATGTCATAAACATCAATGTACGTATTAACCCGTAACGTCATATTTCCTCTGTCAATTTTATGTTCGTAATCATTTCAGCAAATTCTCTTTTATATCAGCACAAGATACAAAGTAGTACTTGGGAATGTGGATACCATTGCATGTATTATATGGAAAAGGTTGTTAAGGACGTGCATGACATTGACATTATTCCGGTATGTTTTCCTATATTGTTTTTTTGTATTTGTACAGTCTCTCACATATATCCTTTTGTAACATGCAATTTAATACATTGTTTCAACAATTTCCATAAGATTACACTCCTCTGGGGAGCGATCAACTGCAGAGCATTGCTCTGAAATGGGTTGTATTTTTGCAAAATGTACTCTACCAAAATGCATAGCTCAATTGAATGCCATACATGGACTTGCCATGAATCTTTCACAAATGGCGATGATTGCAAACTCTATATTTTGCAACTTCACAAACCAAACAAACCAAGCTATAGTGGGAGGTCATTGTCGTACCTCTCAAAGTTAAATTTTTAAGCCCTAAATGCTTCCTATCTACAACTAAGTAGATAATGGCAAGTTGGGGTCGTCCACGAAGAAGAGGAATTTTCTTAAGTCTTTAAACATATAAGGTTGATATTATGCTAGAGGGGTGTGTGTGTGTATATATATATATGTATATATATAAGCAAGTAATTGGGGGGGAGGTTGGTTGGTTGGTTTTCCTAAGTTATGAAATTAAAAGACAGGCTAACTAGCAAAGTCAAGTAACTATGCTAATCATGCAACAACCAAGGGAAAAGGGTAAAAACTACAAAAGACAAAGCCTTGGGGACAATTGACATCCACTTTCAAACCAAATGTAGATCATTGAACCATTCACTCATTCTATCACATTTGTTACCTATGGGGAATGTTATCACTTCCCATTCGAAGATCAACATCCATTCCTTCTTAATAGTAATTTTCAAAGACAAACAACGACCATTTGCAAACCTCGTTGACAATCACTCTAGGCAAACCACACCATAGAGGTATTTCATCAACGGCATTTCACACGAAGGACCATAGATTTGATAACAACAAACCTTCTACCAAAGAAATAGCCATTTAATCAAACATAGCATTCATTAGGCTAAACCTACAACAAACCAAATTCAAGGTTCAACCTTTCATTGAATCTATAGGATAAATATGAGAACAATCCACATTAACATACTTATCTAGCAAGAATCATGACACATTATGCACGAGAAATTCTAAGTTCATGTTCTTGGATTTTCATGCCAAAGAGCTTAGGAATTTGTCACTTTCCTAACACCCTAACACTTCAATCATACAAACACTTCCTATTTTCAAACAATCCATGGCATAAATGAAGTAAAACATAACATAAAGAACACAAGAATACTAAACAACAAAGGCTTCAAGAACGAGTGAAATAATCTATTCACTACTTTCACTACTTGTTGTGATAATAAATATTCTATCCTTCTTAGATAGTATTTTGGAAGAGTGAATTCGACATCTCTTGTCAAACCTCACCAATGACTCCCTTAGTCAAAACACGACTAAAAGTATCACATTGATGGCATTGAGCAAGAAGAATCAACAAGCTTGGCAACACTTATAAACACTACACCGTGTCTAAAAATTTAACCAATTCATGCATTTACATAAGATTAATCAAGAACGTTCAACGCTCATAGAACTCTCCTATTTGCTACAACAAATAAACATGACAAAGAGTTTGACATTATCACATTCATCTACTGATTATCAACACATTAACATCATTAAGAAGCTCTAACTCATGCTCTTGGATTCCATATTAAAAGTGGGGAGAATTAGCTACTTTCTCCTAACCCTAACAAGTAATCATACAAGCAATTCATATACTCAAACTTCCAACAGCATTAATGTCACTAACAATTCACATTCAAATCTCAATAAATGCACAATAGCAAAAGCAATAAATAGATAGATATGATTCTCAAGACATTAGCAAGGAGGTCTCTGACAGTTTCTGACCACCCATCCATACAAAAAAGTAAGAAAGTTTATGACCACCCGTCCCCCGCGAGTCGCGACCAATCCATCGTGAGTCGCGACCAAGCCCAGTTTCTGAATCTTGATTTCTTTCATCTTTTTGTTTCAAGTCTTCCTCTTCACTTCACTTATCTTCAATTCTTCAAGTCTTCAAAATCTCAAATGAAATTCTTCAAATATTCAAAGGTAATCTTCAAAGTTTTCAAAGTCTTCAAAACATATGCCTTGTCACACAAAATCCTCTAGAAAAGTAATAAAAGCGTAAAATTTGATTTTAACTTTTCAAAGAGAATTTCAAGGCAAAATGCCACATCTAGAGCACAAAACTGTACAAAAGTGAATCCCAAAAGTCCTAATATAACAATATAAAATGGGCACATCATCTAGATCTTGCTCAATTACCGATGCTAGAAAGCTTTGGATCTTGCAGCTTTGTGAATCAAGCAAATTGCAAGGGGAAGATATTGCTGATAGGTAAATATGTCGCAACAAGATCGACAAAAGCAAGCAATAGATCTTGTAACTTCGTAACATTGACAAAGCAAGCAATATATTTAGGTACAAAGTAGATTTTCCCATAAAGCACAAGATTATAGAAGATTGACCTTGATAAAAAAACATGGAAACAAAAAAAGATAGGAAACAATTGTTATCAGTACAAGACGAGTCATAGATCGTAACAGCAACAAAACATACAGATGATCATATCATCTATAGAAACAAAGAAGACAAATTATCTATACCTGGAAGAGCGTTATGGTCCAGAAGAAAATGATCCATCGTGGCGATGATTAAGTTCATCCTCGTAAAGAGGGCACTTAGTTTCATGAGATGATCGTTCACCACCGTACGGACGTTGCTCAGCTCGGCGGTGACTTTCCTCTGCCTCATGCTCCTTGCTAACTAAGTGATCATATTTCCATTGCATTGCATATGTAAGTATGCAGGATAGTGAGTCATACCTCTTCATCCCATACGATCAAGATGTTTGGCATAATAAGCCTTAAATTCAGTTATAGGACCAAACTCTTCACAATTCAACTGCATACTCATAACGTTAATCGTTTCCTCGTACTGTTCTATTCTCATCCTTGAATTCCAAAATTCCTCTTCAAGACAATGAATATGAGATTGGACAACATCTGATAATCTATTTCCTTGACTGCTGCCACTAACAGTTAAATCACCACGGCTTCAGGTACATCATGATGATAAAGGAGAAACTTGAAGTTGATTCTTGTAGTCAGCGCAAGCTTGCTCCAACTAATGAACAGATGAATCGAGACGATTACATTCAACATGAAGATTTTTTTTCTCCTCGTAGCTGTGTGTTTATGGAAACTTGTTCATCAAACTTATTTTTCCATCCAACAACAGAGGTTGAGAAGTTGTCGCATTTGGCCTATTTCTTCTTAAGCTTTTTCAGCAGATCATCAATATGGGTACATTGCTTATCGATAATTAGTGTTTTCTGATGAACTTCACTAGTCTTTCTCGTGATACACTCCCTAGCCTCCATTTGTTTCCGGAGCATCTTTGCAAGGTTCAGTTGTTGACAGTAAATATGATCATTTTGTTCGCTCAGGATTCTGCATAGAACTCGCATCATGAGTTTCCTTCATGAATGTACCCCATTTCTTTTCAAGATCATCGATACCCAGGAGCATATACTTCAAACTGATTCCTAAACAAAGAGCCCACTCTTGAACACGAATAAGAAGGTTAAGTGATCAGATATATGCGCCAGCAGACTCAAGATCGACTAAACCACGAATAATGTCCTTCCCAAGCAATTCAACATTGTATCTATAGGGAATAAGGTTGCTAGAAGGGCAGCTCACAGACAAAGATGGAGGCACAGAAGAAAAAATAAGTTGCCACCCAATACATATGGGAAGTATTCCACTCGTGTAAAAAGGTCAAACGACCACTGCACATTCTTCAGTGAACGATCGAGTAACACTAAGCAAACTGATGGGGTTCAGAGAGAGGGTCATTACGTCCCATAAATAAAATCTTTTTAGAAATTTACTATCAATCAAAATGTTGAAACCTTGCATACATGTAAGGCTGATGAGAAAATGCGGGACAACAAGCATATCAACTCTTATAAATAAAGCCATGAAAATAGCACATACAAACACTAAAATATTGTTTTAAGAGTACAACCCAGCAACCCAATGTATATGAAGAAATACTAAAAATTAACTAACTTCAGGGTTAGGGTTAGGCGGAATTCGAGCAATAACTGTAGTGCCAAACTGATTAGGCCGCTGAGTGGAATCACCATCACTAGATGAGTTTTAGTACTTTCATTACCCACATTAGTATCTGTATTAAGAGTTACAACATCAGCGCTAGGCTTAAATGGAAGTTCTTCATAATAATCTACCTCACACTATTTCAGCCCATCCACTAAAGGAAGACTAGGGAGACTAGCGAGATGTGAAAGCAAGGATTATGGATGCCCCTGTAATGATCTTATCGATGAAGGCTTGATTCTGATTTCCTCTTTTACTTTCTAGGGTTTCAGGCACTTCAACATAGTAGACACGCTTTTACAATCACATCTGGGGTTCCACTGCCGTACATTCTTCACGGCCTTGCAATACCCGACAATTCGAGCAGCCTTGGAGATATCTTCTAAAAACTTATAAAATAACTTTGTCTTGCATAGCCGATCCACCAGCACTTGGGGGTAATGAGGGGAAGTAGGTCCATTGGTTCACATTTCATCCAATTGAAAACGAAGCTCAGAAGCTTCCACCCCCGCGAGCCTGGAACTCTCCTTAGCAGCGCTCACCTCTTCTTCGCAAGATTCCACCTTCTCCTCAGCAGCCTTTAGTTTTCCCTCAGCAGTTTTCAACAAACTCTCTAATAACAAACACTTAGTCTCCAGAGATTTGTATTTCTCCACTAGTGAATCATCAGTGGGAGAATGCTTGGATAATCGCTCGCTCACAATTTTCAAGCCCTCACCAACCTTACAAGTAAGCAACATAGGGAACGAAGTTATTCACTACGTTACAAACAACAAATTAATATATAAGAAAAGTTATTCAAGGAAATTTGCAGTCTTACCACAACCAGTGTGTTGGGTAGTGAAAGGCCGAAAAAATATCATAAATTACCCCCTCTTCCAGAAAGTCCTCAGTTTGCTCTATAATTGGCGAACAAATTTGGTTACCATGCCCCTTTTTAAGAGGAGCAACATAATGTCTTGAATGACCGCTGCTTCGATCCCTCTTATTTTTCTTTTCCCTCTGCAGGTTCAGGGCTCGATGATGGCTAGTTTGCCCACCCTCTGTCTGCTTATCCCTAGGGCCTGTAATGATTGGCAGCGGAGGCACGGTGTTATCACTACTAGCATTGTCAGTCTGAATGACAACCATATTTACTTCTTCATCATTGAAGATTGATGAATCAATGTCACCTTTTGTGAGATCCATATCTACCACAATAAGAAACAACATAGGTCAAAATGAACTCACGCAAGAAAAATAATGATACAACAAACTACAAAAAAAGAGTACACAGTAAAATACGGATAATATAGGCGAACAAGACACCTTTAGCGTCAGAGTCACTGTGGTGAAGATGTTGGGTATGTACACGAAGCGTAGCCATGATCGACATCTCCTTAGTATAACTGACACTCAAGTTAGGAAGCTTAGACTTAGGAACTTTGTAGTTCCATGAAGGTACATCAAACTTGGGAATTGTTTTTGCTTTGATAAAAATTTATCTCCTACGCCAATGGCCAATGTTACTTGGGAAGACACTCACAAGCTCAACCCTAGAAATAACAGGATATAGGGTAAATTCTTCCATAGTATTTTTCATTTTTCGAAGGTGGTAGAAATTGCGGAAGAAGTCAATTGTGAAAGGTATGTTCACATTTTCACACAAACGAAGAAAACTCGTAATAATAGCGATGCCCTTAGGATGGAATTGGAACAACACAATTTTATATGAATGAAGCAGTGCAATCACGTGTTCAGAAAGTGGAAAATAGAGGCCAAAGTTCGAATATGCTGGATAACAAGAATATAGCCAGGAGGAGGGTTGCGAACGCACTCAAATTTGAAAGGCGATCGAAGCTTATAAGCAGACAGAAAAGGAAAGAAGTTCTTTAAGTTATTTACATAAGAGATGGTCAAGATACTAGGAATGGTGGAGGATCTGGAAACATGGTCGAAAACCCCATCGGAAGCAGCATCTTCTACGGGGGACTTACCATGGTTAAAAGAAGACACAGAGGTCTCTTAGTTAAAATTCAATGGAAACAAATCTAGTGGAAAAAGGATTTATAGAAAACAGACTGGAAAAGATGATCGGAAACAAGTTACAAAGAAAACAAGAATCAGAGAAAGTACTCCAAT
This sequence comes from Rubia yunnanensis, assembly GCA_037428765.1. Classification (NCBI taxonomy): domain Eukaryota; kingdom Viridiplantae; phylum Streptophyta; class Magnoliopsida; order Gentianales; family Rubiaceae; genus Rubia; species Rubia yunnanensis. The sequence goes on along the minus strand of CM075067.1, from coordinate 39,697,860 downwards.
CCTAAAGAGCACAACAGAGATATAAGAAATAATTTAAACATGGAAACTTACTCTTGAAGGAGTTGAAGGTGGATTACGCGCAAAGTATCCTTTTGCTTATATTGAGATGATGACGGCATATGAAAAGATAGCACACTGTTTAAGGGTTACATTAAATTCTTTATTTCAAATTCCCCATTTAAGAGATATAGAAATAACAAACGTTAGAGAATTGCGGGCTGGAATACCGAATAACGGGGAGTAAATTGCGGATTTTAAAAAAAACAACGCAAATGTTGCCTTGTCATGAGGAGCTCAAGATTTAAAAATTTAAAATTTGAATAAAGATCAAAGATAGAAATACAGCCAACATAACTACATCACTTCGCAAGACTGAACGTAGCTTTTCATCATGAACAATTTGTACATTAGTAACATCAGTTTGCATTCAAGCTACAAACAGCACCATCGCTTCATTTCTTATAATCTTCATGGCTAGGGGAGCTTAAGGTGTATGTGTGGCTCAGCGATCAAAGGGCTGAGAGTCGCTAGGCCTAGCCCAACATGTCTGGCCAAGCTTCGGTCCAAAACAAAGAACGGGTAGGCACAGCGAACACAAGAATCACAAATTGTGGCAGAGAACGTGACCATCAAAGATGGGACACACAGCAAACACAAAGGCCATGACCAAGGAACGTGGTAAGAGTGGCATGCCCTTGATCTCAAAGTCCTAAGAATAGGGAACTGCAAAGGGAATTAGCCTATAAATACAATAAGCTCTATAGGAGCTAAGGGAAGCGCTACGATATAGAAAAATTCCCTTTCTTGAAGAGAGATCTGACTTGATTGTCGGAGGTGCTCTCTCGGAATCACTTCCAGGGCTGCATTTGCAAGTAAAGAAATTTGAACAAGTGAACCAAGAAGAGGCTACCTAGACAAGCTACTACATCACTATATATCTTGCAAAAAGCACACGTGCCTACTAATATAGTGACAAAAGCAAGCAATAGATCTTGCGGCTTAGCACAATATAGCCTTACAAAGTCAAAATTCGAAAGCTATAGATCTTGCAAAAAGAAACACAAAGGCAAACATGCCTACAAAATCAGTAGCAAAAGCAAGAAATAAATCTTGCGGCTTTGTAGTAAAAAGGTTGTACAAAACAGAATTACATAGAGAGTATTAAAGATGTTTAGAGAGGGGAACATTATTACATTAAACAAAAGCAAGTTATCTATGTCTCGATGTGTGAGATGGCCCAGCAAAAGACGAACTACCAGAGCAGCAAGATTGCTTAGCTTGATGCTCATTCTTAGATAAAATCTGATCATACCACTATTTCATAAATAAGTAAGAAGGATAGCGAGTTATACCCCTTCGCTACATACGATCAAGATGCTTCTTATAGTCAGGTATAGGACCGAATTCTTTGCGATCAAGTTGAACACTCATCACATCCACAGTTGCTTGATAACTTTTATTCAAATCGTCTAAGTTACGTATCTTCTCCTGCAACTAACGATTATGAGACCTAACAGACTCAGATAAATTAACCCTCTAATTGCAAATATTCATAGTTAAATCCCCATGACCAGTGGAACTACGAGGCTTTGCGGAAACAACCTTCGGTTTATCTTTATAATCAGCACAAGCTTGCTCAAACTGATGTACAAATGAATCAAGACGTTTGCACTCAGCACAAAGGTGTCAGTATCACTACGCAACAAGGTATTCAAAGCGAATTGTTTGTCAAACCTGCTCTGCCACTCTGCGGAACATGTAGAAAGATGGTCGCATTCATCCTAATTCTTTTTTAGATGATCTAATAGTTGATCATTAAGAGAACACTGCTTATCTATGATGGCAGTTTTTTGATAAGCCTCGAGTGCCTTACTCATAAAAAAAATTCTTTGCTTCTTCTTGTTGACAAATAATTTTAACTAAGATTAGTTGTTTCCAATGAATAAGGTCATTTTTTTCGTGCAAAAATCTTTTTAACTCATGAATATAATCCTAGGACTCATTCATAGTCTTCTTCCATCCAAGCTCTAAATCATTGACACTGAGAAGCATATATTTGCAATGAAAGGCTAGCAATATTTCCCATTCTTGGACGTGAGTAGGAAGCTTGACCTAACAAATATACACACCAATGGGTTCAAGATCAACTAAGCTGCCAACAATATCTTTATCAAGGGATTCAAGATTGTAAACATTAGGAACAAACTTACTACATTGGCAATTCCTAGGAGAAGATAGAGATGATGAAGATATAGAAACGTTCCATCCAAGACATAATGGAATTGATTTCAAATTAGAATTCCCAACATTTGAAAAATGACCACTAAAAAGCAGCTCAAGGTATTCCAGGGATATGGTACTAGTAGCTTCAACCATCGTACCAGGACAACAAGAATTGGAGGATATCAATCCAAGATGATGCTCAAAGTAAATACTCGATCCCAACAAGTCAAGAAAATTTAAAAAATTATGGTTAATCAAAATATCAAAATCCTGCATGTGAATAAATACGAAGAAAATTATATAATTAGAGTAGGAACACCAAATTTGAATCAAAGACAATACACATAGTGCAAATATACACAATAGTACCATTATATGTTACAAACATAAGTTCGTATAGTCTTAAATCAAATCACATCTCTAAAAATTAACTAACATTGCATCAACCTTTGGGTTAAGAGTAGGTGTAGGATCAAGAGAAGCGAATGAGAGGCTTTCAAGATAATCAACTTTGCACTTTTGCAACTCAGAAATAGATGGCAGAGAAGGCAAATCAGCAAGATGTGATAACAAGGCATAAGGATGCCCTCCATCAGAAATTTTGCTAATAAATTTAGAGTTAAGCATAGCTTTCTGCTGCTCCAATATCTCATCGCACTTGATCAACAAGGGAGATTTCTTCACCTTCAAATCAGGATTCTTCTATCATAGATCCATCAGAGCCTCGCACCAACCAACATTGCGAGCGAACTAGAGATTTCCTCAAGAAGGTTGAAGGAGGATATCATCCTGAATAATCTATCAGTAAGAACTCATGGATAACAAGGAGAAGTGGGACCATTAGTCCACATCTCTTCCAACTAGGAATGGAGCTTACTGGCATTTTCCTCAGCGGCCTTCGCACGTTGCTCAACTGCCTCAAGCAATGCCTTCATAACCTCACGTTGCTTCTTACTAGGCCTCTACTTCTCCATCAGTGAACCATCTTTCTTGGAGAATTGGGCAGCCTGCTCTCAAACAAGTTTAAGAATACCACTGATCCTATAAGGCTCACTATATAAAGAAGTCAAACAAACAAGAGCAAAAAGATATCGTAGTAAAAAGCATATTAGTATACTATAAAATTATTTTAAAGAAAAAGAACAAACAAACATACTGCAAAAATTGACTCATGTAAAAGGAGTTTGGAAAGATTGGCAGAAATAGTCCCTTCTATCAAAGAACTTCCTCTTTGCAACAGAAGCTTAGACTAGGATTGGCTAGTTCGCCCCTTCTTCTCAGGGTGCTCTGAGGCACTTGATGAACCATCACTCTGAGGTTCTCTTCTTCACTTTCTGAGTATCAACTATAGCCGTCTCTCCCCCTTCTAGTGCCTGATCTTCAACATTTGTTAGCCGAGGGTTTGCCAGAACAAGGTTCTCCTGAGAGACACCATCAACATCAGTACTGTGGGTTTGGACAACCACATTCTTCCTTTCCTCTTCATCATCCGGGATGAACAACTTATTAATCTGGCGTCCGACTAGATCCATATCTAAATTTAACACACCACTTGAGTCAAGTGAACATACAAACACAGATAGGCAACACGAAAACAAAAAGGAATAGAAATATACATGCAAATCAGAAAAAAAAAACAAATAGAACACCTTCAGTATCATAATGAGTATGGCATAGACATATTGAGTGTCCGCTAAGTGTCAACAAGACCTTAGAACTAGCTTAGACTTAGGAACATTATAGTTCCAATACGGAATGATCTCTTCTAATTCTTGATTTATTTTAGCATAAATATTTTTACGCCATACGCAGTTACTAGGAAAACTACTGATGAACTCAACACCAGAAATAATAGGGAAAAAAGTGAATTCATCCAAGGAGTTTTTTTACTTTACGAAGCTGATACAAGCTGCGAAACAAGTCAATAGAAAAGAGGACATTTTCTTGAGGACATTTTCTTGGGTACAAACATGGTGGAAACCCACGATGATCGTGGTGATGAAATGGAGGGGGGGGGAGGCAAAGCGATTTGGTATGATAAAAAGAGATCTATAACATGTTGAGGAAGGGAAAAAGAAAGACCAAAGTTAAGATAGTCTAAATAACAAGATGTGTAACCAACAAGAGGAGTGTGAACACTCTCAGAGTTAATAGAAACCCTAACCTCAAACAAAGACATGAAAGGAAAATAAGTATTTAAATCTTCCAAGTAATGGTCGGACAAAACACTGTTAATGGCAGAAGAACCTGTGACATGATTGGAATTCTCCTCAGAGTGAACATCGTCAAGTAGGACATCCTCTACGGGATAGTCTGTAGGATTAGAAGTAGACACTCTGATACAAAGGAGTCCTAAAATTCAAAATGAAAACTCTAATTAGGACTGCAAAACACAGATACAAGTATTCCAAAAATAGGTAGTATGACGGAGAAGACAATCGGAAAAGATTTTATTCAAGCGTAAATAAAAAATTGGCAGAAGAAAGACACCTTACAGGTTCAAAATTGAGAGAAACGAGTGTAGCAAAGAAAAGGAGAGAAGGAAAAAGCTAGAAAAACTTGCGATTTGAGGGAATGGAGATCGATGATTGATAGAGAGATTAAGAAGAGGCGAGGAAGATGAAGGATCGAGTTGTTTGAAGAAGCAATAAATTTCAATATTTAAGCTTAGACACTGAAACACCAAAAAAATGAGGCTTTAAATCAATTAGAAATGGGTTCTACGCTAACCAACGATGTGAACCGAGACAGATGGACTCAGGACAACCCAAGTCAACCCACGAACCAAGAAAACGAAGACCACGATCAAGTATCTATCACGAACTGCCATTCTTAGAAACACGATCAAACACACAATGGCAGATCCGGATAAAGCGGAGCCACATTCGTAGCACACTATAAAAGGAGGAAAGAGGGCACTAATCCAGGTAAGTGCAACTAGACCGAGAACACTTGATTCAGAAAAGAGAAGTAATTGACTTGGACGTCAGAGTCTGTTCCCCAGAACCACTTTCGGGATCTCTCTTGCAGGTACATCACGGTGAACAACGGACACTTGAACATATTGGGGATACCACAACATTTAGCGCCGACTATGGGGATGGATTTTCTTTCGATTGTTCATTCCCGACAAAGTCGACAATAGTGTTCATCAAAAGTAAAAGAAGCCAAAACCACCAACTCAAGAGAAAACAGGTGGAAGAAATAGGAATGTGCATCCCAGTCAAAGTCAGGATCATGTTCCTAGCAAAGATCAAGAACGCATTAGGGATAACACAGAAGATGAAGAAGAGGCAAAGTCTCCTAACACGAACAAACAAAAGAAAAGGAGAACGTTCACATCATTTATGGAAGCGAACATAGAAAAACTGTATAATCAGTTCCTAGCCACTCTCAAACCAAAGTCCCTAATGGTAAGTCAAAAAGTCGGTCAAAACAATGATGACTTTAAATATGGGGACGAATTAAAAGATATAGTAGCAGATGACGATGCAGAAAAGTCACCACTAGCACCACATTTTTGCAACTTCAAGATGCCGAAAGACTTCAAATTGCCATTACGTGTCAAAATTTACGATGGAATGACTGGCCCAAAGGAATTCCTGCATTCCTATCGTAATAGCATGAGGTTCCGCAATGCTGAAATTGAGCTGGTGTGTAAAGATTTCCCTATATTTCTGTCAGGAATAACGATTACATGGTATGAAGATTTACCAAACGAAAGTATCACATCTTGGGCACAGCTCTCGGATCTATTCTTGGGAAACTTCAACCAAAAGCACAAATTCACCAAGACAATAGTGGACCTGAACAATATAGCTCAATGAAGCGGTGAAAGTTTTGCAAAGTGCCACAGTAGGTTTGTCACGAAGAATCTGCAGGTTCGGGATCTATCTTTTCAATCTTCCTTGGGTGCGTTCACAGGGGGAATGTGATCGAGATATTTCTATAAGGAACTCACAAATAATATGCCAGAAAATCCAAGAGACCTACAAAAAATGATAGAGCAGTTTGTGCGAACTGAAGAAGAGAACAAATGCAAATAGAGCGGGAGCGATGAGAGAAAAGAGTAATGGAGGACTCACACAAAAATTTGTTAAGAAGGGTAAAGTCAACCTCCTTTTCAAAGGAAGAGAATCGGGAACACAAATCATCTTGTCCCAAGAGACAACACAGAAAAATTACAAAAGGAGATCTGGCAAGCGAACAAGATCTATTTTTGCGAACTGACACCAATGATAGCACCCCCAGAGAAAAGATCAAGAGAATACTATTGTGCATTCCATAAATATCACGGTCACGATATTGAATATTGCAGAGATCTAAGGAAGAAAATAGAGGAAAACTTGAGAAATGGCTATCTAGGACGCTGCAAGAAGGAGGATGGTGGTAACAGATACAACAAAGCGAGCAAGGCAGGAAGCTCCATGGAAAAAATCCAAGCCACAACGAACACTCAGAACAAGAATCAAAAGATGACAGCAACGGTAAACTATGAAGAGGATTTGTCCAATGAAGCTCCAGAGAGAGTAGTATTTTCTATACATCGGTCAATAGAGTCCCTGTCAAATAATGCTTGGAAGGATAAGGTCATGTATTCACCACCACAGAAACCTTTAGACAAGATTGTGTGCGAATGAAACAATCACGAGGACGTTGTTCCTAATATTTCACCTCATAATGATCCGATGTTCATTATTGCCATTTGATGCCTTCCACTATCATTTGCACACTAAATCTCTTTATCTCTTCTTAGTCTAACTATAGCTTTATCAGTAGGTTGAAAATAGTTTCCCTATGATTTGTTAAGAGGCTTGTGATATCCTTCAGTATATTTGCTTATTTGTGTACCTATGTATATGTTTGTTTTGATTGAGAGGATTACTCGATGAAGGAAATTCTAGAGCTACAGAAGCCCCATCGTCAATTTGTGAATAGCTTTCCTTCATTTAAGTCCATGAGTTTCTTTGATGCAGTTACACAGTTAGTTCACTACTAGGAAATAGAACTTTGCCAACATATTTTTAAAAACACTTTTATGTTAGTGTGCTAATAGAGAGATATTATGATACTGTATTTATTACTAGAATTGAATCTTCAAATTTTGTGTGATTATAGAATAGATACAAGGACAATACAAAAGTTGTGTCCTTAAGCTGATATATAAAGACATTATGTAAAAGACATTTCCCTACATTTTATAATTGTGTATGGATATCAATGCTATGAAGACAATAATTTGTGTAGCACGATTAAATCAAAATTAGCATAATATAATTAGATTGAAGAAAAATGAAAATGTGGTATAAAACCTTATTACCACAATTTGTCATTTATGCATATTTTTTTCTTGAAAATTAGAGTGTTGCCATGACCATATTATAGCTATATAAAAATAATAGTTGTGGGAAAAAAATTAAAAGTGTGATTAAAGATCAATTATAACATTTTGTAAGTAATTTTCAAGTAAAAAAATAAGAGAAATTCTTAGGAAATGCGGCATTTCTATAACCTTATGGACAGTCCTCAGGGGCTTTTACCTTAATGTTGTAATTTTTTTATAAAATTTAAATGTTTCATTTTATAAGTTAAAATAAGTAATAATATGTATTTGAACGTGAAAATATAAAAATATATGATGTAAAAAAGGTTTTCACAAATTCTAAATTTTGTATGTAATATAATAAATGCAGTGCATAAGCTTACGGACATACCGCCTGTCAGGAGACCCACTCAAGTATACTAAAAGAGTGTTTAGATTCTTATAATTATAATCTTACATTATAGTATATATCAACGTTGTATAGCAGACTTTCAAACATTACCGTTTACAAAGAATATAATTGATCATCAATACAGGCATAAGTTTAAGATCAGCAGCTTACTGCGTAGAACTGAAGTTGCACCCCCACAAGCTGCTGATCGGGCAGAAATGGGGTGTTCCTCATCTACAAATTTTGCTCGGGTAAATCGCTTTCAACTAACTGCAAACACTTTCTAAACACGATGCCTTGCCAGCTGTGACGAGTGGAGTACTCTTTTAAGCCTTGCCAGCTTTCCACCCGGAAAATGCAGCTGCATTGGTCATACATTCGAGCCACAACTAGGTAAAACACTAACAGCCATGGTAAAATGGATCCCTCCATCTCTTTCCTAATGATCTAACATAGTTTTTTTTCCCTTTCTTCCAGTGGTGGAGGATGCCATATGACTGGTGGCGCCGGAGTCAATATACCAATACCAATAAGAAAATCGTACAGTAGGCTCTAACTACAAAGATGACTGAAAATGTTTAGCCAGATGAGTGGAGTCTATACGATGATTGGAATCCTGAGAACCAGACTGAGCAAGCATCTTGTAACAAGTCGCAGCATAGTGACCGAGACGACTACACCAAGTGCAATGCGGCCGACCACGACCAGCCCCAGCTGAGAACTGACCGCCAGACCTGCCACCTCACCGACCTCCAAAACGGCTTCCCCTGGCGGTACATGAGCCGTACACGCCGTCGCCTCTCGCCAGCGCGTGATCCCACGTGCAACTGGTCGAGGGGTTTTTGACTGTTGTGAATACGACAGGCCCAGTGGCTGGGGCTAAATGGTTCTGTAAATTTTTTCAGAAAAGCTTCATGGCTTTTGGCACGAGATAAAATATTGGCATACAATGGAGTAGGCTAAGAATTAATTAAAGGTGTAGATTAGTCCTTAAATTCAGTTCCAAGGGGAGTCAAAAAACCAAATACCCGATCATCATTCGATAAAGGAGAACCCATCATAGACAACTGCTCAAAAATTTCCTTAAATTTAAGATGGAGTTCCTGAACTGTACCCGTCTTACGTATACCGTGGGTAGCAGCATGAAGACAAATGATGGTTGATGCACTGTTGTCGTGATAAATGGACTGGAGATTGTGATGGAGATGCCAAGAAGACTACCACCATAAATGAAGACATTCCACGACTTGATCAAACATTTAAAGGATATGTTCGAGATCCTCTAAGTGACATGGCAGGACCTATGACTAGGTCAAGGACTAAGCTTAGAGATGCTGCTTTAAATGCTTTGATTGATCGCCTTTATGATGAAGAATTGAAGAAGGAGTCACCATCGACGTCTTGGATTCATTATTCAAGATTGTCGACAAACTGAAGACATCATGAAGAACACTATACTCTTTTTTCCCACTGGGGTTTTAATGAGGTAGTGTGATCACTATAAAATAATGTCATTTTGGGTTTATTGGACTGATAGCTCGGCCATGTGGGCTTTGAAGAGCTGGATTTCAAAAATACAGTCCATTAAGGTTTAGTATATTCAGTTTTATTCTGATTAGAATTATATTCGGTAAGATTAGATAAGGTAATATTCTTCAAGGTTACTTCTTGAAGAATTCAACCCGATTACCTTAGATTACCATTTATTTTAGGTATTTTAGTTAGATATGGTTTTAGCTTCTTAAAGCTGCCATAAGTCGATTCAGATTCCATTTGTGATTAGGGTTTGAGGCAAGATTGTATCCCTATAAAAAGGGAGGCCTTATGGACGAAAATTACAACCTTTCATCAATCAAATATACAACCTTTTGTGTTCATACTCTTTGCTTGCGAGCTAATCCATTGTTGCTTAACCCCGAGGGCTAGTTAAGTATCAATAAACCTTGTAATCTGATCCTGAGGGCTAGTTAGAGAGCAAGTCGAAGTTAGGCGTACCCCGAGGGCTAGACTCCTGAATTTCGTGCGAGATAGTGCGGGTTTGCAGATCCCTTCACTAGATCAAAGTTATTAATTCCGTAAATCGTGAGTCTTCGCAAGGAGATTCATATCAGTTGGTATCAGAGCAAAGCAAAGGATCGACTGAGGCCGAAAAAAAGAGAAAAAAAGGGTTTCGAGTTTGCATTAATTTATTTTCAAATTTTTTTAATATATATATATACTCTTTCGTGTCGTGTTTTAACTGTGTTTGTTTGATCTTTCTTACCAGGAGGATTGAATCTAGAGTCGAAGAACATCAAAGGGTCTGAGAGTTAGAATACTTCAGTATTACTATCCGCCTTCACCTTCATCAATCGAGTCAGAAGGACGTCGAAGGGTCTGAGCGTTAACAAGTATTATCCGCCTTCACCTCCCGGTCAGTTTCGTAGTTTTAAGTAGCTTAAACAGTTTGTGTGCTTGTGATATTTTCGTCAACTCTTCTGAAAATTATTGCATGCTCATAATCCTATTTGTTTTCTTTATCGTTCTTTGATTCCGTGATCTAGAATTGTTCTTTGATTCTTGATTACACCTTATTCAAAAAAGAAGAAGAGAGTCTTGTGTCGTTTTCCATATATATAGTGTCATATTCTTGATCCTTACGATCTTGAATACCTCGAAGTTCATTTGAATCAAGAGGAAGTTGTCGCAGTTTTCTTATTCTAGGTTTTATATAGGCGATTCTTGCTCCAAAAATTTTTGAAAATCAAAAACAAAAGGTAGCAGATTTTAGGTTTTAAAATCGGAATTTAGGATTTGAAATCTGAAATTTGGGGCAGATTTGCAATTTTCAAAAGTTTGGGGGCAGACTTGCAATTTCCAAATATTTTGGTAATTGTGACCAAAATTTTTCTTGGGGAATAACATTATTTTTGTGAGTTTTATAGTACAAAAAAAAGGGAAAAAAACGAATTGTGGCTGAAAAAAAAGGAAAGAAAAAGGAATCCGGTTTGAAAAAGGAAAAGAAAAGTCAAAATCCAGAAGAGAAAAAGGAAATAAAAGCCAATTGTGAGAGGGGTTTTGATCTGAATTTTTGACTTGGGGGACAAGTAAGTCATTAAAATCCTTTTCCATAAGTGATTTGGATTTAAGTTCCTATTCCAATTTGTTCTTGAATTTTCGGAACCTATTTGTAGCCTATGTAAAGCAATCTTGTTTTGGTCATAATTCATTCAATACAGCTCCGATTCGTGCCATTCAAATTGTGTTTTGTTCCTTATTCTTTTTAGAATTTGGAATTCCAGATCGTAGAGCCAAATTTTAAGTTTATATATTTTTAAATTTCGAAATAAATTCTGCAGTACTCATTTCCATAGTTTGCTTTGAATTGCGGTGAATTGATCAGTTGCCCTCGCATTAGCCTTTGCCTTGTGAGTTGTGAGTGTTATACACTTGGTGAGTGACCTAACTAAACAAAGGGAAGGGGGGGCAATTTTTTAACTAACCGTTTGATTTTCTTAGCAGTTAGCGAAGATGGGGGACGAAAATCCATTCGTCCCGCCTTTTGTTAGCAATCCTAACAATTTGCCATTGAAGAACACCTCTAATGGTGGGCGTGGTAGTCATCCACGTGAAGAGGCTCCAATTAGTTGGGAGCGACATCGAATTAATCCAAATGAAGCCAATGATCCCGATCGGTTTGCTGTCGCAATAAATGCACTTATGAGTGAGGTGCAAAGGTTGGCGAGAAAAGTTGACAGCATGGCACCGCCTACACCTACATCATCGGTCAATAGGGAAGAAACCAAGAAATATGTCCATAAATTTAATGGTTCTGGAAGTTCAGATGATTATTCTGATGATGGTTCAGAAAGGCAATCACACCGAGGGTCTTCTAGAAGGCATCGCTCCCGTAAACCTCATTCCCGAAGGAGAGTGAAGATTAATTCAAGATCTGATTCAGGTTCTGATGAAGCTCGAGATATCAAGGGTTTAAAATATGACATCCCTCGATTTGATGGTCAACACTATCCAGTGAAGTATCTTGATTGGGAGCGACAGATTGAGAATCTGTTTGATCTCAACAATTATTGGGAGAAGGAGAAAGTCAAAGTGGCACAGTATTCTTTCACTCATTATGCGGCTGAGTGGTGGAAAAATAAAAAGGAGTCGCGATATCTTGCCGGAAAGAAACCTATCTCCACTTGGGAGAGACTGAGATCCGAGCTTCGCGAATATCATGTTCCGCCTACTTACTTGGTGGAACAACATTCTTATCTGTCCAACATGAAGCAAGGAAATCGTACAGTTGATGAATACTGGCAAGATCTTGAGTTGACCATGAGAAGGGTTGGAATGAAAGAAGATGACGCATTCATCAAAAATCGTTTCATTGAAGGCTTGCGTGAAAACCTTCAAATGCCAGTCAAGCTTTAACATCACATATCTATGAATGATTTATTGGTGAAAGCAAGGTTAGTTGAGAGTACCATGCGACCAAGAAGGCCACAACCTAGTTTTCCAAGTCAACGACCAGGGTTTGACTTTGGAAACCCTAGTTATGGCCGCAGTAGGGGCCCGCCCATGGGAGGAAGAGAATCGGTTCAGACTTATTCAAATCCAACTTATAATCCTACTGAGAGGAGGGTGGCACCACCAACCCAACAAGTTTCAAAAATTCCAGGTAAGTCTTCTACTTCTTCATCAAATTCAGTTTCTGTTAACTCTCCTACTTGTTTTCATTGTAAAGAAAGAGGACATGTCCGTAATAACTGTCCTCATGCACGAGTGCTAACAACACTTGAGGAAGAAGATGAAGAAGATGAATATGCTGATATGCCACCATTGTGTGAAAGTGGTGAAGAACAGGTAGATGAAGAGATCATCATAAATGATCATGGTGAACAGGGTCCAGAAACACAAGGTAACTTCGTGTCATTAAGAGTTTTAAACTCTCAAATGGCTGAGACACAGGTACAAAGGATTAACATTTTTCATACTCGTTGCCTTATGAAAGATAAGAATTGTTTACTGATTATTGATGGTGGTTCTTATGCTAATACTGTGTCCAATCTTCTTGCTAAATCATTGTCTTTGCCTGTGACTACTCATCCATCACCATATAAACTTATTTGGTTAAATGGTAGTGGTGAAATTAGGGTTAACAAACAATGCATGATTAACTTTAAGATTGGAAAATACCATGATTCTATCTTATGTGATGTTATACCTATGGAAGCTAGTCATATTTTGTTAGGGAGACCTTGGCAGTTTGATCGTAAATCCATGAATGATGGTTACACTAACAAAATTACTGTAATTAAGGATAGAACAAGGTATACTTTGATTCCATTATCTCCAGTGGAAGTGTTAGAGGCACAGAGACGCATGAGAGTTGATAAAGAGAAATTTGCGACTGATGTACACATGGCCGACCAAAACCCTAGCAAGGGCTTGAAGGAGATCGGCCACAAGGTGAAGAATGGAGGCAAAAACCTTGATAATTTCGACCAAATATCAAGGGAGGCCGTCCCAGGTAAGCCAGGTAAGTCTACGAATGATTCTGATAAGTCGCGTAAAATCCTATCTTCACATCTTAGTCCTTTGCCATCAATTTACATGATGAGACATGAACTTCCTAATTATTATGGTAGATTGTTTTATGCATCAATTAGGGATGTGAATCGTGCATTTGCTAATCACTCTTATGTGCTTATCATGCATTTTAAAGAGAGCTATTTTGCTAGTGATGATATTCCTATGAATGTTCCTCCACGGTTTGCTCAGATGTTACAGGAATTTGAGGATCTCTTTCCGGAAGCCTTACCCGCGGGTTTACCATCTTTACGAGGTATTGAACACCAGATTAACTTGATTCTGGGTTCGGTTATCCCAAATCGCTCAGTGTATAAAGCAAACCCTGAGGAGACAAAGGAACTACAACGACAAGTCGAGGAGTTACTTAAAAAAGGGTATGTGCGGGAATCCCTATCTCCTTGTGCCATGCCTGTCATTTTAGTTCCTAAGAAAGATAAAACTTGGCTTATGTGCATTTATTGTCGTGCTATTAACAAGATTACCATTAAGTATCGCCATCCTATCCCTAGGTTAAATGATATGCTTGAAGATTTGCATGGATCTGTGATTTATACTAAAATTGATTTGACTCAGGGTTATCATCAGATTCGAATTAATGAGGGAGATGAATGGAAAGCTGCATTTAAGACTAAATTTGGGTTGTATGAATGGATCGTTATGCCTTTCGGCTTAACTAATGCACCTAGTACTTTTATGCGGTTGATGAATCATGTCTTAAGAAAGTTTATTGGTTGGTTTGTTGTGGTATATTTTGATGACATATTGATTTATTCTAAGTCGACTGATGAACATATTGAGCATGTTAAAATGGTTCTTGTTGCACTTCGTGAGTCTTGTTTATATGTGAACATTAAGAAGTGCACATTTTGCGCTTCGGAAGTAGTGTTTCTCGGTTTTGTGGTCTCTAAAGAGGGCATAAAAGTTGACGAAACCAACATTGAGGCCATTAAGACCTGGCCGAGACCTACTAATGCCAACCAGGTCCGTTCTTTTCATGGTTTAGCTAGTTTTTATAGACGGTTTGTGCGTGATTTCTCATCTATTGCTGCACCTCTAAATGAACTAGTTAAAAAGGATGTGAAATTTGTTTGGACTGAGAGTCAAGAGAATGCATTTAATGAATTGAAAGTACGATTATGCAATGCTCCTGTTCTTGCTTTAATGGTACTTTTGAGATTCATTGTGATGCTTCTGGTGTTGGTATTGGTGCTGTTTTGACACAAGAGAATCGATCTATAACTTACTTCAGTGAGAAATTAAAGGGCGGTGCTCTAAACTATCATGTGTATGATAAAGAATTTTATGCAATTGTGCGTACATTAGAAACTTGGCAACATTATTTATTGCATAAAGAATTTGTCATTCATAGTGATCATGAATCCTTGAAATACTTGAAGAGTCAGATGAAGTTGAATAAGCGTCATGCTAAATGGTCTAGTTTCATTGAATCTTTTCCTTATGTGTTGCGTTACAAAAAGGGTAAAGAAAATGTTGTTGCTGATGCTTTGAGTCATAGACATGTTTTACTTACACGTTTGGAATGCATTATGCTAGGGTTTTCATTCGTGCGAGATTTATATGCGACCGATTCTGATTTTTCATCTATTTATGCTGCATGCGAAAATGGTGCTTATGAGAAGTTTTTTTGGCATGATGGTTTCTTGTTTATGAATAATGGGTTATGTATTCCTCAATGTTCTATGCGTGAATTACTTGTTAGAGAAGCTCATTCAGGTGGGTTAATGGGACATTTTGGTGCTTTTAAAACTTATAATTTGTTGCGAGAACACTTCTATTGGCCGAAAATGGCACTTGCTATTGATAGGGTTTGTAGGAATTGTCTTGATTGCTTGAAGGCTAAGTCTAAAACTAAGCCTCATGGTTTTTATACTCCATTGCCTGTTCCTACACATCCTTGGGTTGATATTTCCATGGATTTTATCCTAGGCTTGCCACGATCTCAGTCAGGTAATGATTCTATCTTTGTGGTTGTGGATAGATTTTCGAAAATGGTACACTTTATTCCTTGTAGGAAGACAGATGATGCAAAGCATGTTGCGGATCTATTTTTGAAGGAAGTAGTTCGGTTACATGGAATTCCTGCATCCATTGTCTCTGATCGCGATGTTAAATTTTTATCCTACTTTTGGAATACCTTTTGGCGCAAGTTAGGGACAAAGTTGTTGTTTTCGACTGCCAGTCATCCTCAAACTGATGGACAAACAGAAGTGACCAATCGAACCCTAGGGGCTCTCCTACGTGCACTAGTTCAGAAGAACTTAAAGAATTGGGAAAAATGCATTCCGATTGCAGAGTTTGCTTACAATCGCACTATTCATTCTACTACTTCTTTATCTCCATTTAAAATTGTTTATGTTTTTCTACCTATTACACCTCTTGATCTACTTCCTTTGAATTTTAAACAGGTTAAAAACCTTGATGGAGAACAGAAAGCTGATTTTGTGAAGAAAATCCTTGAGAAGGTGCGCATGAGAATTGAACGGACAAATGCACAGAATGCTGATAAAGCTAATCAAAGCCGCAAGTTGATGAGGTTCAACGTGGGAGATTATGTTTGGGTTTATCTGCGGAAAGAGAGCTTTCCAAATGCTCGGAAATCTAAGTTGAGTCCACGTGGAGATGGTCCTTTTAAAGTGTTGGCTCGTGTGAACGACAATGCTTACAAGATTGAGTTACCAGATCATTATGGTGTTAGTACGACCTTCAATGTTGCTGATTTATCTCCATTTACATTTGAAGACGATTCAGTTTCGAGGGCGAAACCTTTCGACCACGGAGGGAATGATGGAGATGCCAAGACGACTACCACCATAAATGAAGACATTCCACGACTTAATCAAACATTTAAAGGATATGTTCGAAATCCTCTAAGTGACATGGCAGGACCTATGACTAGGTCAAGGACTAAGCTTAGAGATGCTGCTTTAAATGCTTTGATTGATCGCCTTTATGATGAAGAATTGAAGAAGGAGTCACCATCGACATCTTGGATTCATTATTCAAGATTGTCGACAAACTGAAGACATCATGAAGAACACTATACTCTTTTTTCCCACTGGGTTTTTAATGAGGTAGTGTGATCACTATAAAATAATGTCATTTTGGGTTTATTGGACTGATAGCTCGGCCATGTGGGCTTTGAAGAGCTGAATTTCAAAAATACAGTCCATTAAGGTTTAGTATATTCAGTTTTATTCTGATTAGAATTATATTCGGTAAGATTAGATAAGGTAATATTCTTCAAGGTTACTTCTTGAAGAATTCAACCCGATTACCTTAGATTACCATTTATTTTAGGTATTTTAGTTAGATATGATTTTAGCTTCTTAAAGCTGCCATAAGTCGATTCAGATTCCATTTGTGATTAGGGTTTGAGGCAAGATTGTATCCCTATAAAAAGGGAGGCCTTATGGACGAAAATTACAACCTTTCATCAATCAAATATACAACCTTTTGTGTTCATACTCTTTGCTTGCGAGCTAATCCATTGTTGCTTAACCCCGAGGGCTAGTTAAGTATCAATAAACCTTGCAATCTGATCCTGAGGGCTAGTTAGAGAGCAAGTCGAAGTTAGGCGTACCCCGAGGGCTAGACTCCTGAATTTCGTGCGAGATAGTACGGGTTTGCAGATCCCTTCACTAGATCAAAGTTATTAATTCCGCAAATCGTGAGTCTTCGCAAGGAGATTCATATCAGATTGTCCCAAATTTCCTTGGAAGTGGTGCAGTCAGGTAAAACTGCCAAAGCCTCTGGCGTGAGAGAAGAAAAAAGAAGAATGCACACACATTGATTTCATCAACCCAGAGATCATAATCAAACTTAGCTTTCAAGTAGGCCTCAATGAGATCGGGCTTGGTGGTGGTGCTGCGACTAGGAGTGGCGCTGGCGCCTTGAGCGTAGGTGGTGGAAGAGGCACCGGCCGGAGGAAGAGGAGGAACAGTTGGGCGGGGCTTGGAATCATCAGGGAATCCATACAGCTTCTGGGGCTTGAGAACATAGCCAGCTTGACACTTCCACAAAAGATAATTGGATGATGATAGTTTGATAGTCATCATGTGGATCAAGGTATTATAGGATAATTTCTCTTCAAACATGATGAGAGAAGAAAAAAATTGCAAAGAAGGAGAGGGGAGGAGAGCAAGGCGGCGGTGGCAAGGGGGAAAGGAGGAAGCACGCCGAAAAAAAGAAGGGTTTTGAACCAGATTTGATCTGATACCATGATAAAGTAATTTCTCATAATGATTCTGATTCATGATAAAAAGTATATATAGAGTACAAAGAAGACTAGTCTAAATAACTCTAGGCCTAGTCAACATGGAATATAATATTATCTAATTTTCTACTTGCTTTATTCTAAAAGTCCAACATTATAACACAACTCCAGAGTATCTAAATGAATAAATACTTACCCTTCCGAAGACGACAAGATCCCTTAAAGAACATATTTAAAAGCATTCATGTGAAATAGAATTATGCTTGTGTAAGCTACATATGGTTCGAAAGAACACTAGCATCATTAGAATCTGCCATGCTAGCATGCAATTCCTCTACACAAATGGTATGATGAACTGCAATTACCATAAAATTGGAGCTGTAAATGGTTATAAGAAAAACCTAAAAAGTAACACAGAGATGCTACTTTGCGCAAAATGAATACAACAACAAAAGTTGTAAAAACTCTGAGACAAGCAAAACATAGCTAGCACACCTGCTGAAGCAGCGCAATCAACAAAAAAATGAACACCCTGGGATGCATTACCTTCAGGTATACAGTGATCATAGGGTGGTCGGTTCTTTCTGAAACTTGCATAAAGATATGTTCATGGTTCCCTAAAGAAATATGCAAAATGAAGCCTGTATTACTCAAATGGATATCCATAAATGACAAGCAAGAAATGTGATTGGAAGAAATTTAAGTGATCTGGAGATTTAAGTGAGAAAATGTGAATTTTCATCTTGATTATATGTACTCTATGGGATGCACAAACACTTCAAAAAGCAAACCAACAATTCACTAGAGGTATTGAATAAAATCAGCAAAGAGCTAGTGAATCCCGAACATTAAACATCATGATATCCAGACAAAATTCTAGTTTCTAACGTAGTAGAAGCTATTTTTCTAGTTTCTCTTTCTTGAACAAAAGCAAGAAAATCTAAGAACATAGAAATTGAAAGGGTCAACTACAAATGTAAAATGTAAGTTATAGAACAACAACAGAGCACACCAACCAATTTCAGATAGTAGAAGATGAATGTGAAGGCACGGTATAATGAAGACAAAAGTTCGAGCTTTGTTTAGAGAAATCCAAAAGTTTTTCTTTCTTCAGTCAAACACCTGGGAATTAGACCTTAGAGAATAGTAATCAGGAATCTAACTCACTTAATATTGATTTATATTCTTGTTTCATGGCTACCTTATTCCAAAAACCACATCAATTTCAATTTGCTTTCAATCTACTCTCCGTTTTTCGCATGGAAAGGAATTGCACAAGCGCCATAGAAGGTTCTAACCCTAGTGAAAATAATTTTGGCACCCAAAGTTTTGTTCCCGCCAATGATATTTTGGCGCCTTAAATCATGGTAATCCATCACAATCATCTCCAAATCCAGTGGAATACAACCTCAATTCTGCAACTAATCTCAAATGCAAATGGAATATATATCGCGTAGGGGATTCATTTTAGAAAGACAAAAAATTCTGTTTAATTAGGGAAAATGAGTTCTTAAAAGAGGTTCTTTGATTTGTATGAGAAGGTGAACAGATTCATTTGTATGAGAAAGTGATGAATAGATGGAGATAGCTAGAGATTTGTTTCGCCATGTAGTAGTTATGGGTCTATCAATAGTGTTTTTCTTGTTATTCTGAACAATCTGTTGCTAATTTTGTGGTAATTATCCTTTGTGTTACGTGTCTTCGTGTTTCCTATATTATTATAAATACTTTTTTGCTAGGACAACATTATTTTGTAGATGTGTTAATTTTATTCTTATGTTTTTTTGTGGGTTGATTATTTCTTCTCGCAATGGGAATTCCAGATTTGACCAGTCATGCAAATGTGATAATTACTCATGAATTTATTTATTAGATTCCTGATAATCACTATGTGATTGATTGTTGCTAGGGCGTTATGCGGTGACTGACATAAAATTGTTTGTTGGAGAGTTTTGAGCTCTAGACTCTGGAATGGAATGTGCATAACTTAGAGCATTTTGTGTTGGTTAATCTTTTCCTTTAATGGATGAATTCATCTGAATTTTCATTATCTAATAAATATTTAATTGGTATCTCATTTCTTGTATCTTAGGTTTGCTTTCACTTTCATCTTCTTTTCAAGTTCTTAGTTGAAGTTTCCCTGTCTGAAGTATTTTTTTAATTTTTAACTCACGTATGTTTTTCACTATAACATGTTTCCACTTATTTGTCCTTTGTCCTTATAAACATGCAAGTCTATTTTACGAATGATGGAACAGTGGATGTCTCTTTATGGCAGTCGTAGGATTGTTGGAATATGTTGCTGATATTTTTTGGCTCCTATATTTACAAGGATGTTTGTGGTTGCTTCATGTAAGTCCAAAGCTTGTGTTGTTGTATTGAAAGAACAAAAATCCAAAACAGACTTTCAAATATTATTGTTATATTTTCTCCCGGTGATAATGAATCAATTTTTATCTGAAAAACCTTGGTTATGATTGTAATAAAGACAATTATAGAAATTGTGCATTTTATTAATTGGGCTTGGAAATTGTTTAATTATCTTCTGAACCAAACCAGTAATTTATATTCATATAGTTTGGTTTAGTTTTAAAAGGAATATATATATATATATATATATATATATAGTACATTCTTTGTTGGATTTACATTCTTTAATGCTGCAATAGTTCAACAAATCATAAAGTTGCAGTTTCTATGGAAAATACATGACATCATTATACAATTAGAGCTCATATGTACTGAAAATTGCTCAGTATGTAATCTCCGTATTTGTTTTTTATGTCCCCCTGATTGCTTTTATGAGTTTGAATTTGAAATTACATACTACATGTTATTTTCCCATTGTCAATGAATATCCTGCATATCTAGAACAACAAATAGGAAAAAAATTGCCACTTTATGCTCACTATTCCATCATTTAAAGTAATCTAATTTATGTTCCGATGTGCTAAATTCACATTCTAAACTTATAGGACAATATGTAAGCATACATATGGTAAGCAGTTGTTTATAGAGGATATGATGTCATTATTTACTGCATCATTCATACTTGATTTTGAAGCACTTCCATTATTAGGTCTTTTACGATTAATGTATAACAGTATCATTAAATTAGTGTTTAAGGGCTACTATACACACCATGTCATTCCAGAATAATAGTTTTTACAATATGAGATATCTTTTGATTTGTAGTTATGCCTCCAAAGGGACACAAGGTTGATGTCAGACGAGCAAGTGTCTAATTGAATCAGCGACTTGGAGGTGAGCAAGCAAATGCAAGGAGTTCAACTCTGAATCCCAAAGGTATTTATGTTGCATTGGAGTTTAACCACTACAATTAGGTCAAAAGTGTCAGTTTAATGTCAAAAATGTAAGTGATATTGGTGTTGTGTGAGTGTGTTGCCTGAGAGTGTACTAGTACGCAGGGACGGATCTACTACTCCATCCCCAACTAATCATGTTTATGGTCACTGGTTGTAATTTTTTCACTGATCGTGTGCTTGGTTTATTGGTTGTTTGCATGTAACATATTGTGTACATGTGTATAAATATGGATTCAAAACAATCATATAATTTTTCATATTTTATTTTTGCACAGGTGACACATTGAACAAATTTAAAAACTATTTAGCAGTTTTGGAGAATTCAAGACATATCCTCTTGGATTTTCTTTTTATCTAGAAAACTATTACTTTGAAGATGTTTATTTGGATATTCATTTTGTTTTATCGAATCAACATTGATATATTTATTTTAAATGAATTATATGAATATATTTATATTTATTTTGAAAAATTACATATCAAAGTGCTTTCACATGTCACATAAAATTACACTATATTATATGATATTATTGAATTCATACTACAGGTTATTATGACAAGCTATTAATATATTTGGACACAGTCCATTGTGCTTTATTTGTATAATTATCATACATAAAAGTGTTTTTCTCTGTGTTTTAATTAGGCATTGCACTAATGTGTTAAAACATTTTTAATACAACAACACAAAATTTCGTCCATTGTACTTTATATTGTGACCTTTAAATGTGTGGTTTTCTTATCAAACGTGACATGCATAAACTGTCATCTAATGAGATCTATTGGGACATCAAATTACTGTGCTAATATTTTCCTTATAAAACACAAGTTAATGTAGTATTAACTTATCTTTCCCTACACTGTTGTGTGTTGTAAAAAAATACCTATCCCCACAATAACTATTTTATAAATGTCACTAATTTTAAAATGATAATTACTTATCATCTCATTTCAAATATATATAAGTACAATATAATGTGGTAGAATAATATATCTATCCTAACACTAATATATATATTTTCAATAATTTAATTAAGATCCAAAAATACTTATTGCAACACTTGAGACCTATAATAGCACCGCCAAAAGCCACACATTAACAAAGTGTTGGGATACTAAAAAGTGTCATTATTTGTGTATTTTCACAACACTTTTAGGTGTCAACAAAGACCATTTTTCTAGTAGTGGTTCTTAGTTACTCCAATATTTGAGTATAGATGAGTTGACACTTAAAGGTTCTAAAATGAGTTGATGCCACACTGTTTTGAGTGAAGTGCTTGATTTAAATTTGGCTGCCTGGATTCTTGCCCTTTGATTTTTACGTTATTAGTTTTGCAGAATTTTCATAAACAGTGAAAGCTATGAATGAACCTCCCAGTCATTCGTAACTTGTTTAGCAGAATTTGCATAAATAGTGAAAGCTATGAATGAACCTCTTAGTTGTTCGTAACTTGTAAGCGAGTAGATTATCACTGGATGGATGGATTTTCCCTCCCCTTCGGTTCATACTTGAGACATATCAGACATTCACTTAGCAGGTTCTTGATAAACACCCTCTACATGCAAGTATATATAGAATGACATGGGCAAACGATCTGGCACAAAGTTTAGAACCAAATGAACTTCTCATGGTTTTCTTATGAGTGGTCACTGTGATCTTGACTTTACAAGGAGTTGTCATGTTGATTCGCGGGTCAAGACATGCCAGATGTCCCGGCTCAAACCAACCTAAAATTTTGGGTCAAACGATTTGGGTCGGGTCTGGTCGGATCAAAATTTTATAGTTTTGTCTTGGGTTGGGTCACAAATCGACCCAAACCATATAAGAAAATAGTATTTTTTAAATAATTTATTCAAATAAATGAATAAATTTTAAATGTATTAATATTTAAATAATAAATAAAATTACATTTTATTTTCACATAGTTTAAAATAAGAGTATAATATTTTATTTAATTAGAAAATTCACTTAATAAAAAAATACAATTATTATTATCATTCTATTTAATCAGAATAATTTTATTATTTCAATTAAAAAATAAAATAAGTTTACTAAAATTTATTTATATAATTATGAGTATATATTTTATATATTAATCAATATATTATTTATGATTAATAGTAGTTTTCCAAAAAATATTTTTATCTTCGTGAATATTTTTCAAGAATGTTAAATTCATTTATGAAGTAAATTAATGGTGGATACACATGTTTTATTAAACTAGTTCTTTTTTATGAATTGTTTTTCAAAGAATGATTTATTTCTCAAGAAAATTGTGCAAAAATGCAAATGGGTCAAAATAGATCGATTTGGGTCAAAATCCGCGCTGACTCATACCCAACCCCACCCGAATCAATTTGATCCACTTGAACCAAATGAGACAATGATCCGACCCAGCCCAAATAGATCGGATCAAAATTGGGTCACCTACACTTTACATACGCAAAACTATTTTTTGACAATATCATTTATAGTTGCTAGGAAAAATGCCCATTAGCAATTACAATAAGTGGAATTGACATCAAATTCAACCACCCTCTAGCAATAATTAATCTATTCCAAAGATATCTAAATTACATGTCAACCAAACAGATCGTCTATACTGTTACAAATTAAAGATCCAATAAAAACTGTAAAATCGCCATCGGAATATTAACTTGCTTCCTGTGAAAACCATGACCACATAGAAGAGAATAGCGTATCACACATCAATCTCTTTACCAAACAGGGATCTTCAAGAACTACAACACCACTTGATCCAAAGCACCATCTATGTTGTTCAAACTATAAACACCTTGAAAACACACAAATCTGAAGCATCTAAATTAATGGAAAATCTAATAAAAACACAAAAAAATTGCAAAAACGCGATCTGTACAACCAGATCGAGAACAAACATCAACGCGAACAGCTAAATCGAGTGAACATCACGAACATAACAATATAATTTATCAAGTTGAAGAACAATACTAATGTATGACAGATCCGTACTTACTCAATAATATTAATACTCAAAGAATATCAATTAAAAAATTAATGTTTCCCCATCTTCCCATGATGGGAAGATGGAAAAAAATTGAAGAGAAAGTAGAATGTTTTTTAGAGGAGGGTGGGAGGTCGTCGCCGTACCTCTCAAAGTTAATACTTTTAAGCCCTAATGCTTCCTATCTGCAATTAAGTACATAATGGAAAGTCGGGGTCGTCCACGAGAACAGGGATCTTTTCAAGTGTTTAAACATATATAGGAGAAGACATACTAAACATGTACATACATACATATATATATATATATAAAAGCATGTAAACACGGGGGGTTTTGGTTGGTTTGTTCCTAAGTTGTCAAATTGAAATACAACAACTAGAAAAGCAAGAGAACGATGCTAATCATGCAATACAACTAAAGATAATATGAAAATAACAATTGACGGAACCTTGGGCGCAATTGACTTCCACTTCCAAACCTCTTATCCATCATTGAACATGCAACCTATTTACTACTTTCACTACTTGTTGTGAAGGCTAAACTTCTATCCTTCTTAGATAGTAGTTTGCAAGAGTGAACCGACATCTCTTGTCAAACCTCACCAATGACTCCCGTAGTTGAAACATAACTCAAGGTATCCCATTGATGGCATTTAGCACGAAGAGTCAACAAGCTTGGCAACACTTATAAACATTACACCGTGTCTAAGCATTTAACCGATTTATGCATTTACACAAGATTAGTCAAGAACGATCGACATTCATAGACTTCTCTCATTTGCTACAAGAAATAAACATGACAAAGAGCTCAACATTATCATATTTACCTAGCAATTATCAATCCATCAACACAATCAAAAGCTCTAAATCATAGTCTTGGATTCCTATCAAGAAAGGGGGAAATCAACCCATTTCCCTAAACCCTAACAAGCATATCATACACGTACTTCATATACTCAAGCTTTCGATAACATTAATGACATTAACAAACACGTTCAATGCTCCATAAATGTATAATAGTAAGAGTATTAAATAGGCTACAAATTGTTCTTAAGACATGGGCTTGGAAGCCTTAGTCAATTGCTCCCAAGAAATAGATTAGCTACAAGAGTTCATGCTAATCAATGCTATACAACTAATCATAAAACAAGAGAATTCAAAAATGAAAATGGAAGGAAAAGGGTTGCAGATGATGAAGTAGAAGAATGAGAGGAAATAATGTGTTATTTATAGTACAAAGAGGATAAGGTGTAATTCTGGCCACCCTTGGTCGCGACTCGCGACGGTCTTGTAACGAGGCCATCGCGACTCGTAACGGGTGCCAGAATTTTGTTTTGTTTCCTTTTCTTCTTCTTGTGCTATACAATCACCTTCATAGCAATTCCTATCATTTTTCAAGTCTTCAATGTCTCCAAAAATGGTTTTCAATGGCCTCCGGTCTTCATGTCTTCGAAGCAAGTCTTCAAAAGTGTTCAAAAATGTGATCTTCAATGGCCTCCGGTCGTCATTGCCTCCGTGTTCTTCCCCTGTCATGCAAAATCCACTTAGAATAGGTAAAAGAGCGTAAAGTTGCTCTTACCCCTCCTAAGAGAATTTTAAGGTAAAACACAAGCTCTCAATAATAAAAGAGCACAAAAGTGACCAAAATAGTACTAAATTATGCACATGAAATGGACACATCAAGCCTCCCCACACTTAAACCTTACATGCCCTCGAGTAATGAAAGATCCAAGCATACGAAGGAAATAATGTGTCCACATCCTAACTATTATTCCCCCAAATCAATACCTCACAAAACTCTCAATATCACACATCCCAATGTTAAGGTCAAATGAGAAGTTTCCCACAACCCCTATTCCTAAACCTACCCAAACCATATCAACCCATCAATTCATTGATATCCCTACAACATCTCCAAATCCTAAATTGATAATCCCAAATCCAATGATAAAAGGTGAAGCTAAAGGTATGTATAAGGTTCAAAACACATGCTCCACTTTATATCAATATATTAACCTAAAAATGAAGCATATTAATGATCAAGAATTCCATAACTTACTTCGTCTTCTCCCGCAAAATTTTCCACTCCCAAAAGGTCCTCAAAATGTCAAGCTACCCAATCCATCCATGTGGTCACCACAACGTTATGACTCCAACACCGGCAAATGAGTAAACACTTAACATTTTTCAATTTCTCTCATTTTCTCTCATTTTGCCTAGGAACCCTTTCGTCATCCTAGCCACACATCATATTTCTTTGGCTCACATCTCACATTTTTCTGCACATTTAGCCTCTCATTTTTTCCCAGGTCACCCTTACAGGTTTTCGACCTATCCGGGCCCCTAATGTTGCCTAAGTTGCCCTCTCAGGTTTTCAACTTAGCGGGATTCTTTTTTTTCCATTTCTTTTCAGCATTTTTCACGTGTCTCCAATCCAAAAAGTAGCAAATTGCTTTCCAAATTTGAAGGCTAAGAAAAGTATCAAAACCAACATTATCCAAGTACATCAAAAAAATACCAAAACAAAAGGGAGAAAACATCTAAAACAAAACAAAAGAGTTATGCAAAAGTGTCTCCAAACCCAATCACCTCAAAGTTGTAGATACCCCTTCCCATACTTAGAACACTACATTGCCCTCAATGTAGACAATAGGGAAAAAGCGTACAAAGCAAAGTATGGAAAGGGTAAAGATGTGGTGCTCACAAAATCAATGATGTGATGAAGAAGGGCCACCGCCAAAGTAGCGCTGCTGATACTGTGCCAGCCACTCTGTGCTTCTCTACCTACTCACTCTCTGCCTCTCTGCTCCCGGATCGGGGCCTGAAACACCACCTGACTGGGACTGCAACTCATGGATACGAGCTGATAAGTGGTTAATCTCCTCATCCATGTCAATCAAGGTCTGGGAGACAAATACATTGTGCTCCATTATCATGTTGTCCTGTCGGTGGAATCCATCATGCATAGTCTGCATCATCCACTCGTAGAAGTCCGGTGGAGGCTGGGAATAGTGAGGTGGAGCATCGTTCTCTTGCATGGGCTCTGTCTCTGGTGGAAGCTGCGTGGAGTGTTGCTGCTGCTGTCGCTCAGAGGGAGGTAGAGTGCTATCATTATGCTGGACAGGAGCTGAGCCAAGGTCGCAGAGCTCGCGCTAGAAATCATCTCTACATTGAGAGTCCGGTGAAATCACCAAATCTTCCAGAGGTGTGTCAAATTCCAGCTTTGTCTTGCTCTACTGAGGAAGTGCCATGAACGTGACCTTCCTCGCACTATACAACCAATGGAAGAGCCCCATGGTCCATGTGGCACTGAGCATCTCAAATCTAACTAGCCTCTCAACGGTGATAAGATAAGACGTGTGCCTCCCTAAGTGTGGAAAGTCAGCTGGAGGAACCAATCCCAAGTGCTCTGCTAAAAGGCCTATCATGGCTCCAACCATGATCTTCCCCTTGGGTTTTCCTGCTACCTTCATAATTCTCTTCATCCACAATTCTGGCCATAGCCCATATCCTGGCCCCTCACTCATTAAGTGCCTTAGAAAGTGAATGTCATTGTCTGGCACATTCGTCGGCTCCGCGGAGCAAAGTACTGTGCCAGCCAAGAGTCGGTGCACATAATGGAGTGTGGATAATGGCGCTACTCTTATCGTGGGAGTTCTTCGGCCTCATATTGATGACATTCCAAAAATGCATGTCATTCTTAATTGATCGCTCCTGGGCCTGTGGGTCCAACATGGTCCGAATCTCAGCGGTGTCAATTCCAAAGGCCTCCTCAATCTGCGAGACGGTCAATTTCCTAGATATATCATCTAAATGAAAAGCAATGTACCTCTCGCAGGGTTGATCACCCCTCATACTGCTCATACGGATCTTGGACAAGAACTCCAATGCGTACCTCTGGTAAGAGGGTGCGTTCTGACTCATAAACCTTCCCATTCCCCCTTTTGCGAGGAGGCATCTCACAGGCTGAGTGAGGCCGAGGGCATCTAATGTGGGCACATCGACAAAGCTTGTCTCCTTGAGTTGGAGCTTCTCTAGGGCCTCCCACCTTTCTGCATAGGACCCGGTGATCCGAGTCAAACCCATGTACCTATCCATAGGAGGGGGGTACAGGGCTTGATTCCAGAGCCGATGGAGGAGGTGGAGGTGGAGCAGATGTGCGCCCGCCTCATGGTGGTTGTGAGTGGTGGAGTGGTGGTTGTGAGTGGTGGAGTGGCAGCGGCGAGCGGCAGAGGAGGCAGTGGTGGCGAGCAGTAGCGGCGAGTGGTGGTGGCGAGCGGCGGCGCTTGTGGAGAAGATGAAAGAGTAACGGGAGAAGATGAAAGAGTAGCGGGAGAAGATGAAAGATTGTGGATATGTTTGTGGAAAAATGAGTTTATCCTGCCATTTAAAGCAGTTCGTACGACCATCGCGACTCGCGACGTGTCATCGTGACTCGCGACGGTCTCGAGAGGCACCAGGTCTGGCTGGGCTCGAGGATGAAAGATGACATTTCGAGAGCTCAAGGCCTCGAGAAGCTAGGCTCAAGAATGAAAGATGATACTTTGAGGGCTTACGGCTTTGAGGTTTCGAGAAGCTAGTCTCAAGGGTGAAAGATCACACCTTGAGGTCTCGAGAGGATAGGCTCGAGGATGAAAGGTCACACCTTGAGAGCTCGAAGCTTCAAGGTCTTGAGGGGCTTGTGGCTTTGAGGTCTCAAGAAGCTAGGCTCGAGGATGAAAGGTCACACCTCAAGAGCTCAAGGCTTTGGAGTCTCGAGAAGTTAGCCTCGAGGGTTAAAGATCACACCTCGAGAGCTCGAGGCTTCAAGGTTTGGAGGGGCTGGCAGCTTCGAGGATGAAAGATCACACCTCGAGGGCTCGAGGCTTCAAGGTCTTGAGAGGCTAGTCTCGAGAGTTAGCCTTAAGAGAATGATGGACTTCAGGTTTGGCTCGAGGGTTCAGGGCTTCGAGGTCTCGAAGGGGTGGTGATGTCTCGAAGGGGTCGGCTCGAGTCGAGGCTTTGCTACCTCGAGGTCATAAGGGGGTGATGTCTCGAAGGGCTGTCCTCGAGGATGTGATGGTTATTCAAGTTCTGATCAAGTCGAGGGCTTGCTACCTTAAGGTTTCGAGGGGGTACACTTTAAGGGCTCGCAACGAGGCCCTCACGAGGCCATCGCTGATCACAAAAAGTGGAGGTCGAGACCTCTATTTCAACATAAGATTTTTGAGCCCGTCGCAACTCGCGACGATGTGGTCACAAGGTCATCGCGACTCGCGGAAAGTGACATCCGAGTGCTGAAATTTCACCCAAAATTACTGAGCCCATCGTGACTCGCAACAAGGCCTTGCGAGGTCATCGTGACTTGCGGAAAGTGGCATCCGAGGGCTGAAATTTCACCCAAATTTATTCAGCCCATTGCGACTCGCGATGATGTGGTCGTGACTCGTGACGAGGCCTCGCGAGGTCATCACGACTCACGGAAAGTGGTATCCGAGGGCTGAAATTTCACCCAAAATTACTGAGCCCATCGCGACTCGCGACGGGCTACTAACCTGGTACATAGAAAAAAAAAATTTCCGATTCCTTCTCTTGTCCAAGTCTTTCCTTCTTGACTCCAAGCATTTCTCCCTTCAAAAGTCCAATTTCTTGGCTTCAAAATTGCTACAAAATCATGGAGAAAACAACCCGTGAAAAGTATAAAGCAAAACAATGAAACTTAATGATAAAATTCAAAACCAAACAACATCAACAGAAAGTCACGAATGACGATCCGGATGATCAAAACCAAGTTTATTTAACATCATCGGCACAACTTACTTCCCTTTTCTTGGGTTTTACTCACAAACTGGATTGAGGAGATCAACGTCCTCTCCTTTTTCCGGCACAAAATTTTCGTGGTAAGGTTTCAAACGTTGTCCATTAACCTTGAAAGTATTGGACTTAGCTTGATCTAGAATCTCCACCGCGCCATGTGGGAATACCTTAACCACCTCAAAAGGACCGAACCATCGGGACCTCAACTTACCTGGAAACAGGCAAAGGCAAGATTGGAATAGGAGGACCTTTTGACCAACGTCAAAGTTCTTCCTAATAATCATCTTGTCATGCCACACCTTTGTCTTCTCTTTATAAATTTTGGCGTTCTCATAGGACTCCCTCCAAATCTTATCCAGTTCATCCAATTGTAACTTCCTATACAAGCCAGCCTTATCTATATCAAGATTGAATTCTTTGACCGCCCAGTAAGCCTTATGTTGAATTTCCACCGGTAGATGACAGGGCTTACCAAACACTAACCGGTTTGGTGACGTACCAATTGGTTTCTTTTAAGCCATCCTATACGCCCACAAGGAATCATTCAATTGAGAAATACAATCCTTCCTGTTAGGGTTAACCATTTTTTGAAGGATGAACTTGATTTCCTAGTTGGAAACTTCGGCTTACCCCGTTGGTTTGCAGGTGATAGGTGGTGGATGTCTTGTGAGTGATGCCATACTTCTTCAAGAGTGCCGCTATGGTCCGATTGCAAAAATGGGTGCCACGATCACTAATCAAGGCCCAGGGTACCCCAAAACCTAGAAAAGATGTTATCTTTCAGGAATTCTGCAACCACTTTAGAATCGTCAGTCCTAGTGGGTTTTGCTTCAACCCACTTCGATACATAATCAACAGCAAGAAGAATATATGTAAAGCCATAAGAACTAGGGAAAGGTCCCATAAAGTCAATACCCCAAACATCAAAGATTTCACAATATAGAATAGGACTTTGGGGCATTTCATTCCTAGTGGAGATATTTCCTACTCTCTGGCATTTATCACAAGATTTGCAAAAGGTGTATGCATTATTATTCAATGTAGGCTAATAAAACCCACTTTCTATTGGAAAAGGTTTAAGTTCAATCACCGGTGCTTTCACAGGTGACAGGAGGAATTCCGATTCCTCGGGCTCCTCTAAGAGTAGAGAGGGATGTTTTGAGAGACTCGGTTTCAATTCTTCAAGCAGGTTCAAATCCTCAAAGCTTTCCTTCAAGTTAGTGCTCATAGAGTATACATTGTGGGCATCATTACTATCACATTGCAAAGCAACTAACAAAGAATCATCACCACTTAGTTCAAAAACATCTTGCACAACTTCTTCAACAACATCTAGGGCATGGCAAGCATGTTCTTCACTAGGATACTTCATAGAGTCATTTATGTTAAACTCTACTTTTATTCCATCAAATTCCATAGTGAGGGTGCCTTTATGCACATCAATCATTGTCCTAGAGGTTTTCAAAAATGGCCTCCCCAACAAAATTGGGGCAGCATGTTTATCATGCTCCATGTCAAGGACATGAAAATCCGTGGAAAAAACTAAGGAATCCACCTTAACCAACACGTCCTCGACAATACCTTTAGGGTATGCACTAGAACGGTCGGCCAATTGGATTACCACCCCAGTTTTGTTCAATGTTCCCAAGTTGAGGTTTTCATATAAGGAATAAGTAATCACACTTATTGATGCACCCAAATCAAGCATATATTTTTCAAATTGTGTATTTCCTATTATGCAAGGGATTGTGAACATGCCGGGATCGTTACATTTAGGGGGTAGCTCTTTTTGACACAAGGTGGAAATATGCTCACTTTTTTCCATTTTTCAACTTATTTTTGGCCCTTTGTTTCCTATTCACAACACATAATTTCTTGAGAAATTTAGCATATCTAGGAATTCGTTCAATGGCATTCAATAGTGGGATATTTACCTCACATCTACGAAAGACTTCGTAGATGTCCTTGCTGTCCTCCTTCCTCCTTTTATCTTTCAAGGCTTCGGGGAATGGAGGTTCCGGTACATATGGAGGGATCTCCACCATCTTTTCTATTTTGTGAGGAGAAGATGAGTGTTCCGGGATGGAGGCTGACTTCGGTCTTGGTGTCAATGTCTCCACCTCAATTTCTTCTTCCTTGCCCTTTTTGGCTAATTCTTCGACCTTTTCCTCATGGGCTTCTTCCTTCTCAACCCCTTTTCCAAACACCTCAATCCTCTTAGGCTCCTATTCAATGATTTCATTATCCGGTGAAGTACCAACCTCTCTACCACTTCTCAAAGCGATAGCACTTGCATTTTATCGAGGATTGTTCTCCGATTGGGAGGGCAGCTTACCCTTTTCCTGGGCTTCCATCCGGTTCACCACTTGAGCTATTTGGCTCACTTAAGTTTCCAAGTTTTTGATACTAGCCTTGGCTTCATCTTGGAATTTCTCACTTTTTCCACGCACATGCCTAATCTGTGAATGGTTTGCATCACCTCATCCTTTGTTAGCCCCGAGCTCTCCCCTTGGTCTCGGGGTTTATCTTGGAGCCTTTAGAATTGTTGTTGAGGTGGCCTATATTGTTGTTAAGGAGGTTGATATGGTTGAGGGTTTTGGCTTCCTTGAGGGTTTCTATACCGGAGGTTCAGGTTATCACAATTTCCCAAATTATATCCCCAGTTTTGGTACCCTTGATAACCTTGGTAGCCTTGGTTACCTTGGTGGCCTTGCCCACCTTGATATTCTTGGTCACCTTGGTAGCCTTGATAGCCCATGGCACTTACCTCTTCAACATAATCCTCTTGAAAAGTGGGGCAAGTGTCCGTAGGATGCGCCAAGTAACAAATTTCACATGATTCCTCCGAGCTTTATCACCAAATATTTTACCATGGATGCAAGGGCCAAGACTTTATCCTCGAGCTTTCCACTATTTGAAGAGTCACATGCGGGTATTGGATTTCTCCTTCTCAAATCGGCCCTTGAGCTAAAGTTTCTCGATTCCTCCGCTAGCTCTTCATATAATTGCATGGCCTCGGAGGATGTCTTGTTTTCAAGGGTGCCACCACATGAACTTCTCACCAAACTTTGATCTTCATCAAGAAGGCCATTGTAGAAGTAATAAACCAAATCCCCCTCCGAATAACCGTGATAAGGGCAACTTGCAAGAAGCTTGTTGAACCTCTCCCAATAATCGAAGAGAGATTCTTCATGCCATTGGAGGATGTTTCTTATGTCCTTCTTCAAGGCGACGGATCTAGAGGCCGGAAAGTATTTGGCTAGAAACTTTATTTTCATATCAAGCCAACTCTCAATGCTCTTGGGTGGTAGGTAAGGGAGCCAATCTCTTGCACCATCCCTCAGTGTGAATGGGAATACCTTCAACTTATAGAAATCTTCATCCACTCCATGGGGGACCGTACCACCACACAAGAAGTGAAGCTCGGTGAGGTGTTTGTTAGCATTCTCCCCTTGCCTACCAAAGAAGACCGGTAGCATGTTGATGAACCCGATCTTTAGCTCAAAATGCTTGTTTGGTCCAACCACGATATACTCGATACACATCGGTTGTTGATCGAGGTTGGGAGCCATGATGTCTCTCAACAAAGGTTTCCCCAAAGGAATCTCTCTTTGGTGAAGAGGAGGATGGTGAGTTTCCCCTCTCGGATGCTCATCTTCATGCTCGATTCGATATTCCATTGAAGAAGATTTATCTGCAAAATGGTCACTAGGAGGGGTGTTATTCACACTTTCCAAAGAAAGCCTCCTAGCCCATCTCAAATTCAACTCCAACTCGGAGTCGTAGTGTAGGGGTTCTTGTGAAGAGGATCGCGTACGAACCATACACCAAGAACTCGAACGATACATCTCCAAGCCAAGTGAAAATGGAAAATCAACTAAGAAATCAAAATAAAAACCAAACTAACAAATATTTACAAATAGCATATAATCACACATAATATGCCCAAACACTTAAAAATAAACGCCTCTTCCCCGGCAGCGGGGCCAAAATTTGGGAGGTCGTCGCCGTACCTCTCAAAGTTAATACTTTTAAGCCCTAATGCTTCCTATCTACAATTAAGTAGATAATGGCAAGTCGGGATCGTCCACGAGAAGAGGGATATTTTCAAGTGTTTAAACATATATAGGAGTAGACATACTAAACATGTACATACATATATATATATATATAAGCATGTAAACACAGGGGGGTTTTGGTTTGTTTGTTCCTAAGTTGTCAAATTGAAATAAAAAACCTAGAAAAGCAAGAGAACGATGCTAATCATGCAATACAACTAAAGATAAGATGAAAATAAGAATTGACGGAACCATGGGCGTAATTGACTTCCACTTCCAAACCTCTTATCCATCATTGAACATGCAACCTATTTACTACTTTCACTACTTGTTGTGAAGGCTAAAATTCTATCCTTCTTAGATAGTAGTTTGCAAGAGTGAACCGACATCTCTTGTCAAACTCACCAATGACTCCCGTAGTTGAAACATGACTCAAGGTATCCCATTAATGGAATTTAGCACGAAGAATCAACAAGCTCGGCAACAATTATAAACATTACACCGTGCCTAAGCATTTAACCGATTTATGCATTTACACAAGATTAGTCAAGAACGATCGACATTCATAGACTTCTCTCACTTGCTACAGGAAACAAACATGACAAAGAGTTCAACATTATCATATTCACCTAGAAATTATCAATCCATCAACACAATCAAAAGCTCTAAATCATAGTCTTGGATTCCTATCAAGAAAGGGGGAAATCAACCCATTTCCCTAAACCCTAACAAGCATATCATACAAGTACTTCATATACTCAAGCTTTCAATAACATTAATGATATTAACAAACACATTCAGTGCTCCATAAATGCATAATAGTAAGAGTATTAAATAGGCTACAAATTGTTCTTAAGACATGGGCTTGGAAGCTTTAGTCAAATGCTACCAAGAAATATATTAGCTACAAGAGTTCATGCTAATCAATGATAAACAACTAATCATAAAACAAGAGAAATCAAAGATGAAAATGGAAGGAAGAGAGTTCTAAACAGTACCAAAAAATGCAGAGGGTGAAGTAGAAGAATGAGAGGAAATAGAGTGCTATTTATAGTACAAAGAGGATAAGGTGTAATTGTCGCGACCCGCGACGGGCTCGTCGTGACTTGAGTCGCCTGTCGCGACTCGCGATGGGTGCCAAAATTTTGCTTTGTTTCCTTTTCTTCTTCTTGTGTTATATAATCACCTTCATAGCAATTCCTCTCATTTTTCAAGTCTTCAATGTCTCAAAAAATGGTCTTCAATGGCTTCCGGTCTTCATGTCTTCGAAGCAAGTCTTCAAAAGTCTTCAAAAATGTGATCTTCAATGGCCTCTGGTCTTCATTGCCTCTGTGTTCTTCCCTTGTCACGCAAAATTCACTTAGAAGAGGTAGAAGAGGTAAAAGAGCGTAAAGTTTCTCTTACCCCTCCTAAGATAATTTTAAAGTAAAACACAAGCTCTCAATAATAAAAGAGCACAAAAGTGACCCAAAATAGTAATAAATTATGCACATAAAATGGACACCTCAGAGGGAGAAAGTGAGAATGACAGAAGGGTTTAAAATAAAAATTACACATATGCAAAACTATTGAAACATGATTTGGAGGCTAAGAGCATCCACAATGGTAGTTCATTACACCCACTTTTGTTAATAAGGAGCACTCCTTATTTAAGGAGTATCATTGTGGAGTTTTAAGGATCACTCCTTAATAAGGAGATGTTCCTTATTTGAGGAACTGGCAACTCTTCCTTTGTGCAAATACCAACCAATGAATGATTTACACTTTGGCATTGCATTTTTTGTGTTTTTAGTTAACTATAATTTAAATTGAAAAATATTCTTTGTGACACCTCGATTTCACCTCTCGGGTTATTAGAGAGGCTATAATTGGGTGTCCGCTTAGCTCACGCTAGGACTCTGTAGTAGAAAGAGCAAGATAAATAATTTAACTAAAATTTATAAATATATTTGTTTGAATTTTAGTACAAGATATAATATATTTTTTAAAATTTTATAATTTTACAATGTTTTGTTTTCTAGGTGTTGCGCTTATAATAACTGTAGCTCAACGACGTGCCTGTAGTCTCTGATTCCATCACTCGGGTTGAAAATTCTTCCCAAACATCTAGAAAAAAAGGTTAACTTAAAGGAATGAGCCCATGCCCAGTGAGATCTCAATGGTTTAGAAATATTTGCCCATTCCGGTCCTGGAAGAGATGGCGACCATTCTCAAGGAACCAAAAATACCGAGTTGAGGGAAGGAAACCCTATGAGTCACTGAAAGCAGGAGGGCCCTCCTATGTTATAACATAGAAGGGCCCTTGATCTATCAATATGGTCACGTAATATCACTGAAGTGATATTACGTGACCATATAACATAGAGCAAGAAAGATAAATAAACACATATTTCATGTAAGGGATAGAGAGAGGAGTATATATAGTAATCCACCAAGTCTCTATATGAGACTACAGTTGGATTCCTAATCATACTCCAACTACCTGCAAGCAAGTATTATCTTGAAATATCAAGAAAGAGCAAGAGATCCCAAGGATCAATATCGACAACACACGCCCCTCAAGCAAGCAAGAATTGTGTGCAGCTGGTGTGCCATTTTTATATGGTTATATTAGGACTTTTAGGATTAACTTTTGTACACTTTTTTGCTATAGATGTGGCATTTTTCCTTGAAAATATCTAAGAAGAGTTAAAAGAAAATTTTATGCTTTCATCACTTTTCTAGAAGATTTTGTGTGACAAGGAAAATTGTTTGAAGACTTTGAAGTTACCTTTGAAGATTTGAAGATTTGAAGACTTCCATTTGATCTTTTGAAGACTTGAAGAATTGAAAATAAGTGAAGTGGAGAGGGGGACTTTAAACAAAAAGAAGAAAGAAATCAAGATGTTGAAACTGGGCTCGGTCGTGACTCGCGATGGATTGGTCGTGAGTCGTGACGGATGGATGGCCAAAACCTTTCTTACTTCTTTGTACTATAAATACTAAATATTATCCTCTCCTCTCCTCTTCTCTTCTTCTTCCTGCAATTTTCTAGGTTAAAACCCTAGTTTTTCTTTCTTTATTTTCTTAGTTTTTGTAGGTTAATCATGTCTTTTCATTATCTAGGTTAGTTTAATTTTGGGAGAAATTGATTGAAGCTTCCATATCTATGTAGTAAGAACCTCTATTTCACTAGCATTCATGTGTTTTAATGTGATGTTTTACTTCATTTATGCTATGGGTTGTTTTAGTATATGAAGTGTTTGTATGATTGAAGTGTTTGTATGATTGAAGTGTTAGGGTGTTAGGAAAATTGCAAATTACTTAGCTCTTTGACATGAGAATCCAAGAACATAGAATTAGAATTTCTTGTGCATAATGTGTTGTGATTCTTGCTAGATAAATATGTTAATGTTGATTGTTCTCATGTTCATCCTATAGATGCAATGAAAGGTTGAATTTTGAATGTGATTTGTTCTAGGTTTAGCCTAATGAATGTTATGTTTGGTTAAATGGATATGTCTTTGGTAGAAGGCTTGTTGTTTTTAAATCTATGGTTCTTTGTGTGAAATACGGTTGATGAAATACCTCTATGGTGTGGTTTGCCTAGAGTGATTGTCAATGAGGTTCGCAAATGGTCGTTGTTTGTCTTTGCAAATTACTATTAAGAAGGAATGAATGTTGATCTTCGAATGGGAAGTGATAGCATTCCCCATAGGTAACAAATGTGATAGAATGAGTGAATGGTTCAATGATCTACATTTGGTTTGGAAGTGGATATTAATTGCCCCCAAGGCTTTGTCTTTTTGTAGCTTCAAACCCCTTTCTTAGTTTGTTTGATTATTAGCATAGTTACTTGACTTTGCTAGTTGTCTTGTCTTTTAATTTCATAACTTAGGAAAACCAACCCCCCACTATTTACTTTCTTGTATATATATATATATATATCTACATATAGCATAATATCAACCTTATATGTTTAAACGCTTAAGAAAATCCCTCTTCATCATGGACGACCCCGATTTTCCATTATCTACATCTAGCATAATATCAACCTTATATGTTTAAACGCTTAAGAAAATCTCTCTTCTTTGTGGACGGCCCCGACTTGCATTTAGGGCTTAAAATTTTAACTTTGAGAGGTACAATGACGACCCCATTGCTGACTCGCCAGTTTCGACGCTAAGCGGGGTTGGGGGCCACCCTATCAAGCATGTGTTCAAGCAAGTAATTGGTCCGGTGCAATCACATACACAACCGCCCAATGTCAAGTTCAAGAAAGATAGAATTCAAGCAAGTAATTGGTCTAGAGTGATCACGTATAAAACTGGCCAATGTCAAGTTCAAGAAAGGTAGAATTCAAGCAAGTCATCAAGTAAGCAAAATTATATAGCACAAAGATTAAAAAGTCGTAGAGTATAGAAGCAATCACGTAACGATATTCACAATAACTAATAATAAATACGTAAAGTATGATAGTATGAAATATTCCAAACCTTTAGCATGCCTGGTTTATGTAGTTAAATTAAACAAAATAAAATAAACATTGGAACAATTTTAACGAGTGCTTTCTTGCATGGTGCATGATCCACCAAAGTTGGATGCAAATGTGGTGATTTTAAAAAATGGTCATCTTTGTGGACAAATGTGTCCTCTCCGATTTCGCATTCGCTGAATGCGTACTCAGTATATTATTTTTTTAGTACTCGAATCTTCTAACATGTACATTAGTACTCGTATTATTTAGTACTCGAATCTTCTAACATCTACGTTAGGATAATTTCAGATCCTCTATGCTATTCTACTTAGTACTCGAATCTTCTAACATCTACGTTAGGATAATTTTCAGATCCTCTATGCTATTCTACCTATGCCACTAATGCGCCACAAATATTACGATATCTTTTTATTGTATTTTGGAATATAAATTTTGTAAGTGTATGTAGTATTTTGATTTTTAGTTTGAATTTTAGTTTGTTTCAATTTTTTTTATCGAATTTATCGCACAAAAAAAAATATGGTTTTAGTTATTTATCCAAATATCATTTAAAAAAATAAAATTTTCACCTTAGCTTTTACTAATACTAGCATACATTTATATTAAATTATTAATAAATGTAAAAAAATAATATATTTTATAAATAATTTTTAAATGTTATGTAATATTTTATGAACGAAAATAATTTCACTCGACAATAAAATTGTTTGATAACCCAAAAATAAAATTGTTCGATAGCCATATTTTATAAGTTTAACAAAAAAAATATTATTTTTACTCTTAAATCTATTTATTGAAAGATTTTACTAATACTAATAAACATTTATATATTAAAGTATTAATAAGTATTGAAAATGTCATATTTTACATATAATTTTTTAAATATTTTGTAATTATTTCATGGACGAAAATAATTTCACTCGACAATAAAATTGTTCGATAACTATATCTTATTAATTTAATGATTTTTTTATGTTCACTCTTAAACAAATTATATGCATTTTTATGTAATTTAACGGCTTCAATCATTTTTTTTGTTAAGAACGTGATAAGGATGCATTCACCGAATGCGTCCTCTAGAAATTTAATTACAAAAATCCTGCCATTTTGGAGCATGCATTAGCCAAATGCGTCCTCAGCAATTACGTTTAAAAAAATTGAAAATTCGTGAGGACGCATTTGGTAATGCATCCTCAATAATTCTGTACAAAAAAAAGGGAAATTAAAGAGGATGCATTTGGTTTTATGAGGGAAATATTATAAAGGGAAAGTTTCCGGCCTTTCCATAAACTTATGGACAGTCCTCAGGGGCATTTGCCTTAAATATTGTATTTTTTATAAAATTTAAATATTGCATTTGATAAGTTAAAACAAGTAATAATATGTATTTGAATGTGAAAATATAAAATATATGATATAAAAAAATATTTTCAAAATTTTATTTTGTATTAATTTAAGAAATGCAGTGTATAAGGTAAGAAATAAGTGGTCTGTCCATAAGCTTATGGACAAACCGCTTGTCAGGAGACCCACTCTATTATAAATTGTTTTTTATGAGAACGCATTTGCCAAATGCGTTCTCCACCCATGCATTCAGCATGCTCTACTGTAGCCACAACACCAATTTTAACTAAAAGGGATTAATGGCCCTTTCCTCTTCTTTTTTTCATTTAATTAATAATATTTATTTTTTTAATCATTTTTCACTTTATTATTTCTTTTAATCATTTTATATTATTCTGAAATATTTATAATAATTTCTATGATCTAAATTTCCATCATGTTATATAATAAATATTATAATATTACATTCTTGTTCGATATTATATTATACAATCTTAATTACTAAGTATCTTTATTTTGGTACAGTATTG
This sequence comes from Rubia yunnanensis, assembly GCA_037428765.1. Taxonomy (NCBI): domain Eukaryota; kingdom Viridiplantae; phylum Streptophyta; class Magnoliopsida; order Gentianales; family Rubiaceae; genus Rubia; species Rubia yunnanensis. The sequence continues at coordinate 39,657,601 of CM075067.1, read as the reverse complement.
TCCTACTTGCTTCCAGAATAGGGTTTCACATATGCATCTACAATATTACACAATATGATTGTTGAAGATGAGGGATAATTAGTAACAAATTGGAATGTAGAAGATCAAAGTCCAACTATGCCGAAGGGTCAATTTAAGAACTTGAAGTTTCAATCCATCGACGCTCGAAGATTTGGGATGGGACATTCATCATTAACTTAGAGCGAACATCATTGAATATATTTTCAAATTTTTTGGAAATAATGATCAAATATAGTTTTTTTAAACTATTATAATATTGATATTTATATTGATCATTCCAAATCATTTAAATTTTTATATAAAATATCATTTTGGATGAAAGAATAAACATGTTTTTTTTATATTTATTTAGTCAATACAATATAATTTTTAATTTACATAATATTTATATTTTATAAAATATAAATAAAAATGTAAATACTTTTTATTAGAGATGAAAATGTAGCACTAAAAATAATAGTTCTCAAATATCATTTAATTATTAATTTCTTAATTTTTATCAAAAATGATGATGTGACACTGAATAAGTGATCCTTAAGTCCACAATTAGGGATGCTCTAAGTCTTCAATGGGTGGGGGCAATATTTGGTTCTTTTTTTTTTTTTAAGAAACCATCATTAGATGGGGGAAATTGTATTAGGCCTTCCCAAGCCATAAAATAGACGAAAATATGAAGGACAGATAAAAGAAGCCGTAGCTAAGTGACGATATACAGTAGTGAGCACTAGGCTCGTGAAACAGCACTAGTTGCTTCCAAAAGCTCTTAGACTATGATGAAGATGATTAAAACTTATTAGTGAATCAGAAGGAGACACAAGGCAGTCCAAATCATCTCACCATAGTGAAGAAGCATATCCTCTAGTGATCAAGAATGCAAAATAGATGATCTAAAGCTATTTGCAAGGCAGCAGCCATTCTATGCAGAAGAAACTATGTACAGATTTATGAACTATGAACAAATCAGGAGCACCATCGTATCCCGTTCAGGTGAGCTTGAGATGAGGAGGATTGAGCCACCCATCGTGAGTTGAGTCCCAAGTAATCCCCAGTAACAGCAGAAACCACCTAGAACCTGCAACCAAAGGATTGAATTTAGTAGCATCCGAGCTAGTTTAAGATATCCGTAAGGAAGGAGTACCAATTTGGTCCAGCCTAATAAGCCCCTGGACCAGATTAGGAAGCTCCGAGAATCTATGGAAGGAAACGTGATCCTTAGATTGCAAACATTCCTTAGACAAGGTGTGAGCCACCAAATTAGCCTGCCTGAAGATGTGAGCTAGATTAAATAGACTCAGGGATTGATGGATGTCATCCGATAGATTGTACAGTTGCCAGTGAGCTCTTAATGGATCCTTGGAAAAATTAACTGCATTCCGGCAATCCGATTCAAGAAAAATAGGAGAGGGTAGGACAGTAGCATGTTTAATTGCGAACTGAATTGCCTTTAATTCAGCTTCAAGAGGGGAATATGCATACGTATATAGAGTATGTGCCCCCCTGAAACCACCCCTACAGTCTCTAATAATCAAACCAATACCACACATATTTGTATTGCTGCACCAAGAAGCATCCATATTAAACTTAAGCCCTGAGAGAGGTCTTTGCCATGCAATTCTAAAAGTTTTAGGCTTAGGTGGAGTTTTTATCAGAGGTAAGAAGGAGTGATCCGCAATACTGAAATCAATAGCAGAAACTATGTAAACAGGATTGGCACAGAAAGACTGAAAAATCTGATCTCTGATATGCTTTAAGATTAGAACTATGGAAGGTTTGATAGAGTCAAATAAGAAGTTGTTTCTCAATTTCCATAGGTTCCAACAAGTGATAATAAAAGCAGTTCGGATTATAGTGGCATGTAAAGTGCTTAGGGCGGGAAAAGTAGTATAAACTGATAATCTTTCCCAAATAGATGGGAAAGCCCTATCCCTAACTCCCATGAACTGATGAACAGACTTCCAGACCTTAACAGCAAATTCACAGGAGTTAAAAAAATGATCAATGGAGTCTTCCTGTACATTGCACATGCAGCATTTGGAAGCTAAACATTATCTCATATTTCTGAGTATGTTATCAAAGGGCAGGAGAGAGTTAGTCATCCTCCACATGAAGACAGACATTTTCTTCTCTATTCTAGAGTTCCAAAAATGTTGTAAGGATGCAATGGAACCTATGTTGCTGCTAAGTGTAAGGTATGTAGATTTGAAGGAGAAATCACCTGATATACCTGGTTTCCAGATTAGCCTATCTTCCCTATGTATAGCCAGCTTGGCCACCTGCAGAAGATAAATAACTTCAGTTGACAGGAAGGGAGAAATTTTGGGGAGAAGAGTGGATCTATTGGATATGAAATCAGAAACTGTACAGTCACCATCTATCTCCACCAAGTTCTGATCACACAGGTTATCAAGGCAACCTATATCTAGCCAATTAGATCTCCAGAAGTTACAATTTCCTCTTCCTATGATAACTCTAGAGTTTACTTCAGCCCAGGAGTTGATATTACAAATTCTTTTCCAGTTAGGTGAAGTTCTATATGAAGGTGGGAGGCTAGCTAGTAAATGTGTCCACAAAGCCATAGCTATCTGGTACTTCCACCATAATTTAACAGAGCAAGTGTCAATAATAGTGGCAATAGATCTAAATTCTAACCCATTTTGGCCAGTTGGAAAGCAGAGAGCTGACCATTTTCTCCAGCTTCTTTTGGGATTCAGATCAGAGTCACCCCAAAAGAAATTACTTAATTTCCTTTCAATGGTTTTAATGATCATTTTCGTGGGTTTAATAACTGATCATATGTGTTGTGGAAGAGAATAGATACAGGACTCAATTAATATCATTTTGCCACCTTTAGAGATCCATCTGTTTTTCCAATTTCCTAATCTGTTATCAATTTGTTCAAGAAGGGGTTGAAAGTAGACTTTCTTTGCTTTCCCAGTGAAAATTGGCACCCCCAGGTATGTGAAAGGAAATTTACCCAGTTTCATCCCCAATATCCTCTTAATGGAGTTAACTTTTTGGGCTGAAGCATGTTTACTTATGAAGAAATCACTTTTATTATAATTAATTTTCTGGCCAGAGACTTCTTCAAAAGTAGACAAAAAGGCTTTTAATCTGATCAAAGTAAGTCTAGTTGCCTTGAAAAAAACAATTGTATCATCAGCATACGATAAATGAGAAATTTGAGGAGGATTACCTGGAAGATCAAAGTATGACAGTTTACCACTCTGAAAAATGAAAACCAAGCTCCAATAGAAGGCCTCAGAAAAAATATTGAACAAGAAAGGAGATAAGGGGTCTCCCTGCTTAATACCTCGAGTGGCTTGAAAGAAGCCAACGGGCTTGCCATTAATCAAAACAGAAAACCAGGACTGGGACAGATTTTTCATGATGTAATATATGAATCTAGCATGGAAGCCAAATTTGGCTAAGACACTATATAAAAAAGACCATCTAACACGATCAAAAGCCTTTTGAAGGTCCAGTTTCACAATACAATTAGAATCCCTTTTTTTTTTGTTCAGAAACCTGATCATTTCCTGTAAATAAATTACATTGTCCGAGATGTCTCTACCCCTTAGGAAGGCTGTTTGATTTTGGGAAATGATCCTAGGCATTACAGATTTCAACCTCTCCATAAGCACTTTAGAACATATCTTGTTAATCACATTTGAGAGGCTTATAGGTCTATAATCATCAAAGGAGGTAGGAGTCTTCTTTTTTGGGATTATTGTGATCCAAGTACTACCTATACCTCTAGGCATAACATTAGCAGAAAGGAAATCATGAACAGCTAAAAGAATATCATTAGCAATGATATCCCATGACTTAATATAGAACTTAGCTGTGAAACCATCTGGGCCTGGAGTGCTTGACTTATTTAGACTGAAAACAATGTTTTTTAGCTCAGTTAATGTAACAGTTTGGAGAAGTTTATCATTATCATCCTGATTAACCAGTTTGGGAATGTGATTTAAAAAGTGAGATTGAAAGAAGGAGCTATTTGTGGAACTGTCATCAGTTAGCAGATTATGGTAGTACTGAATAGCATCCCTTTCAATATCATTTATATCATCTAGCCATTGACCATTCCCATTTTTAATCTTTGTTATCTTCAGTATATTTGTTCTTTCTATAACAGAGTTATGAAAGAACTTTGTGTTGTTATCCCCTTCTCTTATCCATTTCAATTTTGCCTTATGTTTCCAGAAATGCTTTTGTTCAGCCAAAGCCCTAACTAGCCTAGATTTAGCAAGTTTGAGTTTAACCACTTCAGTTTGAGAGTCATTCTGATCAGAAATTAGTTCCTGTGCCTGTAGAGCCAACTCAGCTTGCACTACATTGTCATGTATGTTGCCAAACTTATCCCTATTCCAAATTTTTAATTCTTTCTTGAGCCTGACAAGTTTAAGGTAAAAGGCTAACATACCAGACTTATTTAGAGGAACTTCCCAATTCTGTTTGATTATGTCATTGAAATCTTTCCTCTTGTACCATGTATTTAGGAATCTAAATGGCCTAGGGTTAGTTGGGATAGCACTACCAACAGTTAACAGCAAGGGATTATGATCAGAACTTGTCCTATTTAAAATCTGGATTGAAGAATTAGGGAAAGATTGGGACCAAGTGGGAGTGCATAAGCCCCTATCTAATCTTTTTAATGTTGGGGATCTTAATCTGCTATTAGTCCATGTGAAAAGGTTGCCAACAGTGTTCAGTTCCTCTAAGGCCATTAGGTGAATGAAATCATTGAAATCTTTGATACTTCCCAGATTTGGGGAAGCAGGACCCCTATATTCATTTATAGATGTGATGCAATTAAAGTCTCCTATGAAAAGGGATTCAGAGTGAGTAAAAGAGCTAAGATCATACCACAGAGATTTCCTGCCAGCTCTATTCCTGAGGCCATAAACAAAGAAAATATCCATAGTCTTAAGAAGGTTAATACTGTTTAGGTGGATTCCCAGGAACTGAAGATTATCATGGTTAACAGTTAGGAGTAAATTAGAATTCCAAAAAAGCCAAATTTGTCCATTATTAGCTGAGATGCAATTTTCATATTTCAGCAATTTCCTATATGAATCACACTGGGAGTTATCATGTTTAGGTCCAATTAAACAGACAAGCTCAAAGTTATGTCTTTTGATCAGATCACAGAGTCTTAACATGGAGGTGTCCATACCCCTAATGTTCCAAACTAGCATTTTAATCTTAATTGTTGTGTTATTCATAAGGAAACATTACTAGAGCTTTTTGATCTGGTCATGATTGTGTTTTTCTGGGAGAAAAAAGACTCATTTTTTAGTTTGGATTTAATCCTTAACTCCTTGTCTTTTTTCTGGTTGCTAGGATTAGAAGCTGATTTTGGAGAACTAACCTTACTTACCTGATCATCTCCTTCAGCAGCAGATTCCTGGGTAGCAGAGATGTCCTGTGCATCAGAAGGTGCTTGGAGTCCTGTAAGATTATCCTGGGAGGTTTCCTCACTTGAAAATTCTTCATCAGCCAGAGCTAGAAAATGATTGCCTTTGTGTTTCTGCTGAGAAAAGATGTAATTTTTTGCAGAAATAATAGAGTGAAAAGGTGAGAAGGACCTGCCCTTTTTGCTAGGTAAATCATCTTTAGCAAAGGGTGGAGGAGCAGACAGTGAGTGTCTATTTAATTGTATTGAACCATCGAGATCAGGAGAAGGAGAATGGGAGCCTATAGCATTATGCTGGTTTTGTTCAGATTCCAGAGGCTGGGGATAAGGGAGGGCTACCCGTTCCTTGTGACTATCCTTAGGGGTAAGGGGGACAGAGGGAGGGGGATTTTTATTTATACACGAGGTAGGATGATCATCCTTGTTTGTTTCAACATGATCTTGAACAACAATTAGGTCAGGGGCATGATCATCAGGGGTACCATCCGGGGTCACATGATCAGTTTGAGGATCTTCCTCAAGTAATATGGTCTTATTGATTTCATGGTCATTCATTGTCACAGTAACATTCTGTTTTTTAGGAACATATTTGAATTTTTGTCCATAGAATGTTTTTTGTTTTTCCAACACAGAAAAACCTGAGCTCCCAGCAATAGTATTAACAGTCTGGTTAAGATTTGCAATCACATTTCCATCCTGTTTGCCAATTTGTGTATCATCAGAACGATCCCCTAGATTAACTGCTACTTTATCATTTTTCTGGGATTTGATTCTTTTGAGCTCAGGGTGTAGATAGACACAGCAGTTTTCATTATGTCCTATACATTTACAATGGTGACAGTAAGGAGGGATATTTTCAAATTCAAGTGGTAATTTGATCACATTATATTCATTCCCATCTTCCTCAATACCGACCCTTATAAATGAAGGAAGTTTTTTTGTCAAATCAACCTCAATGCACATCTTAACATAAGAAGGCCTAGAGAGGACAGCAGTAGCAGCGTCTACTTTTATAAAATTGCCAATTTGATTTCCCATGATTTGGAGCATAGCAGTATTATAAAAGTATATAGGGACATGAGGAATAGAAACCCATACCGGGACGATAGATGATTCAACCATAGGGGAGAAATTTGAGGTCCATTTAAGTACCTTCATCTGAGTATTGTAGAAGCTCCATTGACCCTTTAGCTAGAATCTATGGTAATCCTCTTTCTCTTCAAATCTTATCAGCACATGCCGGGAATCAATTGATCCGAGCTGGAATTTTCCTTTGAAGCCCAAGGAGAGGAAAGAGTCGTTTAGCTGATTCATGGATGGCTTGCCCCTAGCGAACTTTCCGACGAGAGCATTGTTGTAGTGAGAGGCAAAGGTGTCGGCATCTTTGCGACTGACAATACAGGCTATATCCCCTTTGTATTGAGTTTTGAGAATGATCTCCGGGTTCGAAGGAAGGGAGTCAGATAGTGGATGGGGACGATTTGCTAGAGCTTGAAGGAAGGATTTTCCACAACCGTATGAACCACGGCTGGGTGGAGGAGCCGCCATGGCGGCGATGGAAACGCGGTCAGTGACCGTTATCAGTTGAATATCAGAGAATGAACAAGAGAGAGGAGGAAGGGAAAGCTGAAAACGACCAGTAGTGTAGTCGTTTTTGTCAAATCGCACCTTAATTCGCCTAGTATCGCACACAGTTATCAGGATCCAAAAGAATTAAGAGATTGCGTTCGATATTTGGTTCATTTACCTTTGGTCGATGAGAAAATTTACTTTACATTTAAGGCTTTAAGCAATGAAAATGACGTTCCTGCATGGAATGCCCGTGATATTTGAGATTTTTATTTTTTAACAAGACGAGTGATTTACGATTATACGAAGAGATATGAAGTTGTAAATTATGAACTTGTATCTCCATTGATGGTACAAGGTACAATATATAGACAGAATTTACAAAGTTAAGAAAGGAAAAGAATTCTATTTAAGGTAGGATTCTATATAAGGTATAATAATATTGCAGAAGATATTCACAAAATATCTCCTGCACTCCTCCTCAAGTTGGAGCATGTGGATCTCGAATGCCTAACTTGCCAAGCAAAATCTGAAATGTATGCCATCCAAGTGCCTTCGTAAACAAATCTGCCGGCTGACTGGCAATCCGAATATGATAAGTAACCACAACACCAGACTGTATCAAATCACAAACAAAATGACAATCAATCACAATATGCTTCGTACTCTCATGAAAAACTGAACTGGTGACAATATGAAAAGCAGTCTGACTATCGCAGTACAAACGCATCAGAGTAAGATGAGCCACTCCCAATGAACGAAGAAAGGACTAGAGCTATAACAATTCACAACATGCGACTGCCATAGCCCTATATTTTGCTTCAACTGAAGACCGAGAAACAGTGGGTTGTTTCTTCGTCTTCCAGGAAACCGGAGATTCACCAATCATCACAAAATATCCAGTCAAAGATCTCCTAGTGATTGGGCAAGCGGCCCAATCGGAATCACAAAATGTTGTAAGCTGAAGAGAGCTCTTAGCAGATAGAAACAAACCTTGACCAGGATGACTCTTCAAGTCATGCAGAACATGCAAAGTTGCATGCCAATGCGCCAAACACAGTTTATCCACCAACTATGCCAAGGTATGGACTGAATAGCTAAGCTCAGGATGAGTGATGATAAGGTAAATGATTTTCCCAACGAGTCTACGATAATGCGCAGAATCATCAAACAAAGAACTATTATCTTGCGCCAAATTGTGTTGTTGTTCCATGGGAAAATATGTGGGCTTAGCTTCCAATAAGCCAGTATCAGACAAAATATCCAAGGCATATTTCCACTGAGACAGAAACATCCCATCATTTCGACGAGCTATCTCAATGCCTAAGAAATACTTCAGAGCACCAAGATCCTTCATATGAAAACAAGAGCACAAATACATTTTGAACTTGGCCATCATCTCAGGAGAGGAACCAACAATGATAAAATCATCAACACAAACCAATACATGAAGAGAAACACCATCCTTCAAGTAAGAAAATAAGGAGTAGTCCACCTTACTCTGAACAAATCCAAAGAGGTGGAGAGCCGCTGCAAGTTTAGCAAACCAATTCCACGGAGCCTGGCGTAAATCGTAAAGAGATTTGCAAAGCTTACAAACCAACCCTGGTGCCGAAAGTGTATAACTAGGAGGCGGACACATGTACACCTCTTCCTCAAGATCACTATGAAAAAAATGCATTGTGATGAAGATCTCAACCACGAATAGCAGCAACAGCCAAGAAAAGACGAACATAACTCATCTTGGCAGCAGAAGCAAATGTCTCAGTAAAGTCAGTCCCCTTAATCCGATGATTACCAAGAACAACCAAACGATCCTTGTAATGCTCAATAGAAACCATTAGACTTAAACTTAGTCCGATAAACCCACTTACAACCAATAGCCTTCTAGCCAGGAGGAAGAGGAGCAAGAACCCATGTATTATTACGCTCTAGGGCATTAATCTCGTCGGACATAGCCTTATGCCAATGAGCATGGCGATAAACATAAAAAAGTAACCGAATGAGCAGCATTTGTCACTGTAGCCAAAAGTCTAGAATGCAAAACCAAAAATTTACGACAAGAAACATAATCAGCAATATGGTAACGCGTACCTGAGGACAGTGAATCCAAGGATGCGAGATCAGTAAAGGGGGGTTTTATGGAGCGAGTAGTAGTGAAGATGTAGTCTTTAAATTTAGCTGGAGGTTTTCGAAGACGATTGCTGGGAGGACGTACAGCACAAGGAGCAGCTGAAGGTGAAGCAGGCACCGGCTCGGCAGGAGCGGCCACAGACTGCCGCAGCCGGAGAGTTGGCTGCGGTTCTTGGCGAGTGGCCACGGACGGACAGTGGAAACGAGCAACCTCAGTTAGCCCCGGTCCTGGGCGAGCGTCCACGGACGGACGCGGAAGAGGAGCAGCCTTGGTCGGCCCCGGTCCTTGGCGAGCGGTCACAGACGATCGCGGCTGGAGAGTTGGCCACGGTTTTAAGCAATCGACCACGAACGGTCGCAGGAGAAGTGCTGCCTTGGTTGGCTCCGGTCCGTGGTGATTGGACTCGGTCGGCCCAAGTTTGTGGCGAGCGACCTCGGTTGGCCCGAGTTCTTGGCAAGCGGCCTCGGTCGGCCCGAGTTCGTGGTGAGCGGCCTTGGTCAGGCTCGGCTCTACTGGTTGCATTGCACCGGGATTGGGTGACTCCTTTGGGTTGAACGGCTTAAGCACAAAGTTGTAAAAATTGGCAAGTGATGGAAATAACAAGGGACCAACTGATGACGAATTCGCAGAAGCAGGCACAAACGGGAAACATTCTTCATAAAAAAATTACATCTTGGTTGTCAAACACAATTCGAGACTCTAAGTCGTAAACGCGCCAAGGTTTTTTGTCAACAGGGTAGCCAAGAAATATGCACTTCCGACTTCTAGATGCAAACTTATCACGTGGCCGTGGAAGCTAAGAGGCAAAGCACACTGAACCGAACACACGAAGATGGCTGTAATCTGGTGCATGACCGTACATGAAGTGATGAGGTGTTCAGCCTTCTAACACAGGTGTTGGTGTGCAATTGATGAGGTAAGCCACTCTAAGAATTCATTCTCCCCAAAAGTCGATAGGCAAATGAGCTTGAAAACGAAGAACACGAGCAACATTGAGGATATGTCTGTGCTTTAGTTCCACACGCTCATTTTGCTGAGGTGTGTAGACCATGGAGGTCTCAAAATGAACACCTTTATCCAATAAAAATGATCTGAGAGGCAGGAATTCGGTTCCGTTATCTACCCGAACTCATTGAATAGGACTCTGGAACTGTGTTTGAACAAACGCAAATAACTCCTTCATCTTCAATGGTACTTGAGACTTAGAAACTGATAATTAAACCCAAACAACTCGGGAATAGTCATCAACTATGGTAAAAAATAATGCTCCACTAGAAAAGGGTGAACCATAAGACCCTCAAACATCACAATGGATAAGTTCAAACAAATGACTAGCCTTAGCAGAACTAACAGGGAAACTATTTCTAGACTGTTTTACACGATGGCATGCCGAGCAGGGAACATATTTATTAAAATCACTATCATGTAAAGAAATGACTGGGATAGAAGACAACACCGATGAGGATGGATGCCCAAAATGTTGATGCTATAAAGCAGACAAAGACACTGAAGCAGCAACAGATAAGGACGGCTGTGTAGACCCAGAAACTCCCAATCTGCGCAACCAATAAACCCCTCCTCGTTATTCACCCACGCCAATCACTGTCCTCGTGCTGATATCTTGTAGTTCACATAATTTTCCGGTAAGCAAAACTAGACATTTTAAAGCAGCAGTTAACTTGGAAAACGATAGTAAATTGTATTTTAATACCGGAATAAAAAGAACAAGATTCACAACAATATTTCCGAAACAAATCTTTCCATGTTCAACAACAGCTGAAATAGAACCATCAGGGAGGATAACATCAATATTTGCAGCATGCTCAATATCATGAAGAAGATCCCTATCGCCGGTCATATGATACGATGCACTGGTATCAATAATCCAAGGTAAAGTAGTCTGACCTGACAGATTGTCAAAAGAATTGAGGTGCTCTCAACATCCAAACAAAATGGAAGATAAAGTGCTCATGACAGAAATCTTTCATTAGGGAACTTACAATTGCAACAGTTTTCCTATCTAGATTAATTCACAGTCCCTAATACAATGAATCAATTATTATTTTCAGAAGGGGATCATCTTAAAATCTTCAAGTTCAGTGTCATCTTCATATAAATCCTCCTCGTGTCGGAACGTCTTATGGAGTCTAATGTTCAATGTTGTTTGATTCCTTAAAACTTAAAAACAAAAAAAGTTTAGATCCAACTCTAGCAAAATTCATACATAATGGATATTTACATGTGCATCGTATAAGGAAACAAGTATAATTTATAATTTAAAACAAACAATAATCAACAATGAAAGTAAAAGTCAGACACAATAAAACTAACAAGTACATATTGGATTCTAACATATATAATATATAAGTAAACAAATGCAGTTCTTAATTCAAAAAATGAACAACCAACAACAAATTTTTTTTTATAAAAAAATAGTCATACACAGCACAACTAACAAGTACATACGAGATACTGACAGATGAAACATAGTATAAGTAAACAAGTACAACTCGTTATTCAAAACGTACAACTAACAGCAAATGAAAATAAAAGGTCACAGGTAGTACAAATAACAAGTACACATTGAGTACTAACAGATGCAATATATAAGCATACAAATGCAGTTTGTAATTCAAAACGAACGATCAGCAAAAAAGAGAAGAAAAAAAAGGCATTCACAAAAGGTTTATATATAGTACAACTAACAAGTACACATTGAAAACTAAAATATGCAACATATAAGTAAACAGATGCAACTCGTAAAGCAAAATAAACGATCAGCCAAAAAGAGATGAAAAAAGGTTATTAACGATACAACTAACAAATACAAGTTGGATAATAACATCTGTAACATATAAATAAACGAATACACCTCGTAATTCATAAAGCATACACTTCATAGCCATCAATTAAGAAGAATCTGGACCAGATATTACACTGAATTCATCCATACATCAAAGCACAGAATGTAGCATCTATAATTAGGATTGAAGAAGAAAACAGGGCATATATATAACATTATTAACATCTATGAATCAAACAAAACCTATACTCAAATCACCAACAAAAATTCAAAACCACAAACAAAAATTCAAAATGTAGCTGATAAATCTAGATTTCAAGGAAAAAAAAGAGGATCAAACCGCACAGATAACTTCAAAATGCAGCAAAAAAACAAAATCCCACACAACAAAACAGAACGAATGAGGCAAGAATATTAATCAGAAACAAGAAGCTGAAAGCTGTTTTTAAGCTGGTGACAGGAACGGGAAAAAGGCAATCACATTTACTGAATAAAAAACACAAAAAATTAGTCTCCATATCAACGCCATAGCTAAACATCCAAAACTATCATGCAAGAAATCAAAAACCCACCAATAATCCCAACAACAGTACGGGCAGTGTGCATATGCCATTCTCACCATGCCGAAATTGATGTTCCTGGATATCGGGTTCAACATGTTCGAAGGTACGTGCTATCACAGTTGTTCGACATGCTGTTGGATGCCATCTTCATCAACAACAACCAGTTCCACTTTGAGCTGCCGGAGAATGTCGGCAATTTGCATGTGTTCGTGATTGGTCGGCTAACAACAAGTTCCACGACTGCGTTCCGGTGAGCCTCAGCAACATAAGCAATCTCAATGAGGTATTTTCACCAACAATGGGTTCAGATCGTGCGTGCCGAAGGAGATTGGGCTGGTGCAGAACCTGACAGTGCTCGATCTCAGCGATAACTAACGTTAATTAAATGGGCCGGGCTTGTAAAGATTAATCAAATTTATGTTAATTGCAAACAGATCCCTGGCCCGTCCTTAAGCTTTTGGACAGGCCACATTTCCTAAGACTTTCCCAAAAATAAAATTATAATCTTAGAGAAAGTCTTAGGAAAGATGACTTTTCCATAAGCTTATGAACAGTCCATAGGGGCTTTTACACTAAATATTGTAATTTTTTAATAAAATTTAAATACTGTATTTTATAAGTTAAAACAAGCAATATAATATATTTGAAGGTGAAAATATAAAAATATATGATATAAAACATATCTTCAAAAATTCTAAATTTTGTAGGTAATTTAACAAGGCAAAGTCTTGGGAAAGACCATCTTTAATAAATTAATAAATAATATAATATAACATAACATACATTAATAAATAAATAATATGTATACATATTTATTATCAAAAGTACTATATCATTGTATTAAAAAATTCAAACATTTTGTTATTTCAGATTATTTGTTTCTTTGGATATTCTTCATTTATATATATATAATATATACGTGGTTTTAAATATAACTTTAGAAGTTATATATTTTAACTGGTTATGATTGATTATATATAGTAAATAATTAAAACCAATAACAAATTATAATATTAGTTTGTTAATAAGTTATGGGCAAAGTCTTGGGAAAAACCGTCTTTTCATAGGGTTATGAAAAGATGGGGCTTCATTAAAATAATAAAAGGTAAAAGGTCTTAGTTGCAATATTAAACATTTATTATGCAACGTGTAGTAGTAATAAAATTTATAACCTGATTCATGCAACCCGTAAATTTTATCTTTAGTTCTTCTAATTTGCACTTTTAACATGGGTTTTGTTTATGGCTTATGGAAAGATCATCTTTCAAGAGACGGACTCTAAGTTATGATTGATTATATATAGTAAAGAAATAAAATTAGTAATATATTATAATATTAGTATGTTATTTTGGGACAACTTCATGGATTTAGCCGTTTAACTTTAGTCAAAATGACTTCAATATCTCTGTTTGATAGTACTATCCAAAATCAAAAAACTTCTATTATATGGTGCTTAGGAAAAAGAGAATTGTCTTGCAAACCCCAAACATAGAGGGTTAAGTCTTGTGAAAGACAGTCTTTCCATAGGCATACAAAAAGATGTGGTTGAATTATAATTATAAAAGGTAAAAGGTTTTAGTTGCAATATTAAAATTTTACTATGCAACATGTAGTAGTTATAAGTTTATAACCCAATTAATACAACCCAAAAATTTTATTTTGATTTCTTATAATATGTCGTTTAAATCTGGGTGTTTCCATAACTTATGGAATTACTGTCTCTTGAAAGACGGAGAACCAAAAAAACCATAAATTTTCCAAAACATCAAAAAACAATTTTTAAATCAAGTGCCTTTTAATAAGGCACCCATAATTTGGTATAGGAAAAGTCTCAGGAAAGGCGGCCTGTTCATAAGCCTATGGACAGACCAAGGACCTGCTTGCAAAAAAAAGGAAATTGTGGGCTAGGGCCAATAGTTTGGATCCATCAATTTAGTTTTCCAGGCCGTGCTCATTTTCCATCAAATGTCGTCCTAATCTAGGCCGTGTTCATTTTCCGCCAGATGCGAGATTCCTTCTCCCGGTCGTCGATGGCAAGAAAGAGCAGCTTCTCCGGCGCTGTAACGGTGGGAATAGCAACCTGCAAAAATAGCGGCGTGTACATCTACGATCTGCCGCTGGAGTTCAACAAGAAGCTTTTGGAGAACTAACAGGCACGGCGTCACTTTTTCTACTCTTAGGTGCTTTTGTGGTGACTCGTTTCTTGGCCGTTATCGCACCATCATCATCACTTCCCTACTCTATAATTTGGTCAGCAATTCTTCTATTGATGATTGAAATTTTGAGAATATGTATTATGTAACAACAAAAAACTCCTATTTTCATTTAGTTCATGATCAAAATTAGAAAATCATGAGTTCAAAGTTAAGTGAAAATGAAGTGTCAGATTAATGCATCATTTCTTCAACTTTTTAGAAGTTTCACAATTTAGAATGGAGTTTTCTTAAGTTTTGAATCGAGCTCTTGTTTTTTAAACCTGTGGCTGAAGGATAGATTTGTTTACAGGATGAGAAATCTTTGATTTGGTACTCTGTCGACATTGGAAACACCAAGACTGCCTGTGTCGAGTCTCTTAAAAGATGGCGGGTAATTTGAGTGATGAGATCTCTAACGTTGGAATTTGGGATTATGCTTTAATATGTTTGGAATTGATATGCAACAAGTGGCTTTGGTTCTGAATGCTTCTCGGAGATTCCGATGTACATTGGATTTCAAGAAGGGAGAGGATGAAGATCATCGGAGGAGGATGATCAGAGCCCATGCCCAAGTCATTAGAGTATGCAATCTTATATCTTGTAAATGGTTTTTGATTTTGGATTTGAATATTTGATCATGTTTCATGCTTTTTTTATTTGCAGGCTGTTTTGCTCTTCAAGTTGGCTGGCCAGAGAGCCATTGGTATATGAACTGATCATTTCTTGTTTATTTTCTGATCATTTCATGAAAAATGTGTTAATTGAGTTTATCTTCCGACCTAGTTTTAGGCACCAACAAGGATGTTGCTCCTCCAACCTCGAATGGCGACTACATTGTTTGACTTGAGCAGCTAGTTTCCATGACCAAGGATAACAACATTTCTACTCTCCAGCAATATGGAGAGACAAGTTCTTCATCTCTTCATCCTCGAAACATTCATTTGGCATATTTCTTAGCTGTTGAATATTTCTAAACTGCAAATGCTCACATGCAAGGCTTCCCTGGTGTGACTTGCAGATATTGACACCAACAGAGTTTTAGATAACAATTTCATGACACTCGATGAAGCTTTAAAGATTTCAAATAATGATGTTTTAATGGCTATTCATGCCTTATCCATTCCAACTTTATTAAGCCAATTTGTTCTTCTAGCTATAATGTTTTTTGCTGCTTTGCAATGCATTTAGTCTCATTTATTTTACACCATTTCACAGGAAACACATGTAAAGCTTCAACATGCATCACATGATGGTGATAGAGAACTTAAGGTTGCAGAGGTTGAAAAGGTAGGTGGCCTGAACGTGTTTGCATGCTTACATTGCCCTTGCACTCCCTTCTTTAGTTTATTCTTAACACATGAAATCTGTATGATACAAGAAACATTGGTTTCTTTCAATGGTACTAGCTCCCACATGAACCTGATGGAACTTTTTGCAAATTCAGAAGGACTACAAAGAAGCAAAAATTGGGTTTAGAGCTGGTTTTAATATAAAAAGTTCAGTTCTCCAGGTTATATGACTGCCCTTTTCTGGGTATTAGTGTGAAGGTGATTTTAATTATTTTATGGGCATTTTATGTGCCTTAGTATTGCGGTTGTTCTTGCGTGTGCATGAGTTGCTTAACCTGGCTAGGAAATTTGTTGTGGCCTATGTTTAACGTCATTGGATATGCCTTTTTATTGTGCAAATTGATGTCTTTTGACTTATTTTTGAATTGGTGGTCTTTAATGCTTTAAAGTATCTTTGAAGTGTACGCTTTATGAAATTATGAGGTGCATTTGTTTATTTATATACTGTCGTTGTTATTATCCAACATGTATTTGTTAGTTGTACTGTGAATAACCTTTTTTTTCTTTTCTTTTTTGCTGATTGTTCATTTTGAATTAGGAGCTGCATCTATTTACTTATGTGTTGCATATGTTAGTATTCAATGTGTACTTGTTAGTTGTACTGTCTTTGACCTTTTGTGATTGACTTTTTTTCCTCTTTTTTGTTGATCGTTCGTTTTGAATTACGAGTTGCATCTGTTTACTTATATGTTGTATCTGTTTACAACTTGAGGCAAGGCGGTGGTTTTCGATGAGGGCTTGGGTCCACGATTGAGAAAATGTTGCTGGATAGTGAAGGTTGTGTCCCGCCATTGCCGACGACTCTCTGCCCCCACCACCGGAGCGAGGTTCTTTCGAGAGTTGGTGTTGTTTATGATTTGGCATTGTATTGGTTGTAGTTATGAATTTTAGCAATGGTTGCAGTTATTAATTTATGAGTACCTGTCAAAAGCATTTCCGTGTTGTCAAACATAATCTGAAAGAAGAACTATATTGTATTTCTATTGTTGGCTTTGTGATGAAAAGAAGAATCTTGTCTAGCACACTAAAATATGAATGCATTGGGAAATGATTGACGGACAAGCACTAGAGATGTCGCCTGGAACATACGGTGGTGTAGACATTGTAGTATGCATTTGTTTAGTTATATGTTGCAGATGTTAATATTTAGTGTTTACTAGTTAGTTTTATTGTGTATGACATTTTCATTTCATTTATTGTTATTGTTCATTTTGAATTATGAACTGCAATTATTTAGTTATATGTTGCATTTATTAGTATTCAGTGTGTACCAATTAGTTGTATTGAGTATGATCTTTTCTTTTCATTTGTGGCTGATTGATCATTCTAAATTGGACGATGTATTTGTTTAGTTACATATTTCATTTGTTAGTATTCAATATGTACTAGTTTATTGTACTGTGTGTGACTTTTTGTTTTCATTTGTCGTTAATTGTTCATTTTGAATTAGGAACAACATTTGTTCACTTATATGTTGCATATGTAAATATCCAATTTGTATGAATTTTTGTTGGAGTTGGATCTAAACTTTTTTTTATTTTAACTTTTAAGGAATCAAACAATATTGAACATTGAACTCCACAAGACGTTCCGACATGAGGAGGATTCATATGAATATGACACTGAACTTGAAGATTCTAAGATGATCTCCTTTTGAAGATTAATAATTGATCATTGTATTAGGGATTGTTAGTTCATCTAGATAGGAAAACTATTGTAATTGTAAATTCCATAATGGAAGATTTCTTTCTTCCATTTTGTTTAGATGTTGAGAGCCCCTCTTGTGTTTGAATTTGACAAAAATGTGCATTTTTTTTATACAAAGTATACTCATGTTTTGGAATACAAACACATGTTTTAATGTAATCAGTATATATTGTAAGGTGTTAAATGCAGTACATATGAAAATTTTAAAAACTATAAAATTATGTGACATCTTTTGTGTATACTATAAGAGAGTACTAGTTGTAGGCTAACATGTGCATGTTTTAACCAAACATAAACAAATCATAAGGTAAATAGTGTACTACCTCATGACAGGGTTTGCTATTAATAATAGGGATTGATAATTTAAAATCATATGCGTGTTTTTATTTAAAAATACGTGTTGTAAAGTAATTAATGCAGAGTTAATATGACAATTTTAAAATTGTCAAATTTTAACACATGCATGTTTTAACAAAACAGAAGCGATTCATAAGGTAACTTGTGCACTGCCTCATGACAAGGTTTTTCTATTCATAAAATGAATTGATAAGTCTAAATCATATGCGTGTTTTTATTTAAATAAAACATGTTGTAAAGTAATTAATGCAAAGTTAATATGACAATGTTAAATTGTCAAATTTTAGTCTCCTCTATCTTTGTAAACTATAACTTATACTAATTATAGACTAACATATTCATGTTTTAACAAAACAGAAACAATTTATACCTTAGCTTTTTTTAATCCATAAAAAAAACCAAAATAGTATCAATATTCGAGACAAAAACTGACTAGATCTCAACCCACGGCTACATTTGATAACCTGCAACAGAGTAAAATCCCTAGAAATTAAAAATTTTAACACTTTACAGCAGCCTACAAAATAGCTTTTCGCAGTGTCTTGCATTCTATTAGCTTGATTAGGACACCATTTTAATTTACTACTCTATTTTCCAGCACTGTGCCTGGCCTTGTTGTGAGATGATGTGGAAGCTTCAAAGTTGAAGGTCTTGTTGCAGCTCTTGCAAGAATGGGATCAGAATCATTCACCTTCTGCTTTCTAGCACCAGAATCATCCGAAGCTTTGATTTTCTTGGTTTCAGCAGGTTTTTCTTCCTTCACCACATTGGTTTCAGGTTTACCTATATACTATAACATCCAGAAATTTCATTGTGTTTAGCCAATGTAACTCTTTTGCTGTTAGACCATTCCGAATTACAGCCAATTAGATTATGATGATAAACCAAACTCCAACAAATATAACCAAGAACAGTGAGCAAAATCATCTCAATATTGCACAACATACTTAATCAAAAAGTATGATATATCATTAGATAATCCATATCAAACACTATACAACTAACTATGGAAAAACGTAAACAACATTGCACAACAAACTCAATCAAACAGTATGATATAACATTAGAGTGTCCATACCAAACACTCTATTACATTCCATAATTTTCAACACCATATGAAAAACATAACCAGGAATGTCGATCACATTCTACATTATTTACAACTAACTTATTCCCAAAACCATTAAAGCATTAATCTCACCTGAATAGCCAATTAGCGGGTGGGGAAAATACACAGTGCCTGTGGCGCATTGCGAACAGGATCCACACGGCTTAGCATCTCGAGCATGAAACATGTAGTTTTCCTAGAACCATTATGCGCCTGAGCCTATTGCTGTTAGACCATACAAGAGAAAATACACAAGAAGAACTACTAGTGAGCCAAGACACAACCTAAGATGTGAAGCTCTGCATTCAAAAGAACCAAATGAAAATATTTACTAATTCCCAAAGATATTAATCCAGCAAAAGAAAGTGCAGAGTTTTAATCCCTCAAAACAACCCTCATTATATCTAGTTAGAAGCATGACAAAGAAGAGAAAATCAACTCAGATAATCTTTATGCATATATGACATACGAGAGGTAATCTTTATGCATAATTAAAGAGATTGAATGCTGGGAAAATGTAATCAAAATTGCTGAAAAGAGTACAACTAGTATATGATAATCTTCTACCTTCTCTCTTGCTTCAACCCCTCAGCCATGGTGGAGTTGCCGCCACAACCATCTGCGTCGCCACCGTGCACACAATCCAACCTAATCTGATGACCTTCCTCTACCAGACGGAATCCGGCACATTTGGACTCACCTGGTCGCTGGACCACCTCTTCGCCCGCACCCTTCACGTCCACATCAATCACCAATCAAAACCCTCCGTCCAAACCCAATCAACAATTATGCTGTTAAGAGACTGATTATCTTCCGACGACTTCCATTAATCTGAACTCTAACCTTTGTTAAAAGTTAGACTTATCATTAATCCGAAATCTAACCTTTATTGAAAGCCCTAGAAGGTGCCAAACACCGACGAGATCCAGATGATGTAGTCGCCTTTCTCCGAGAAGCTTTTGGCGAGCTCTGTCGTGACCAGAGCTTCCAGAACGCTCCCGAATTAGAGGAAGATGAGGAATTTGAAGAGGAATAACAGGCTAGGTTGGATATTTGCACTTTAACCCACAATTTTTCTTTATTTTGTGTTAATTGCAAATTGATCCTTGGCCTGTCCATAGCTTATGGACGGGCTGCCTGTCAGGAGACCCACTCTTTGGTATATAAGTCCCTCTCTCACATACATGCACCATACGCCACCACTGGGGTTTCCTATTCTCCTTGCACCTCCTAATACTTTTCAGATCCTCTTTTGGATTTGATATCTTCGGAACCATTAAATATAGAGTTCTCCTACCCTCAATATAGATAAAGGGTTTTGGGTAGATTTGGGAATTAATTAATGGCTGCCACTACTGTACCACCATCAGTGATCAACACCCAAGATCCCACCGGTGGGATGGGAATTGGAGTCGGCGGTGTTGCTGTGTTGCCAGTCGCCACCCCGCCGCCAACCCCCCAGGCAGCGGAGGGTGGCGATGCTGCAGAAGCGAGGCTGGAGTTCCCAAACGTGTCGCTGTACGTAGGGGATCTGGATCCAGAGGTGACGGATGCGCAATTGTTCGACCTGTTTAACAATGTTGGAAAAGTTGTGTCTCTTAGGGTTTGCAGGGATTCAAACCAAAAACCTCTTGGTTACGCATATGTCAATTACGAAGATCATAGAGATGGTGAGTTCGTACGTACGTACATTTCGTGATTCATCAATTATCTGATTAAAATTGCATGCATGCACGAATGGCTTGTATATATGTATGTTGATTTTGGATTTTGGAGGAATTTCTTTTAGGTTTTGGGATTTTTTTGGTGTTTATGGTTTGCCTCCTACTGATTGTATAGGCGCTGAATTGCGTTCTTCCGTTGTTGTTTTCATTCCTGGTTTTTGAGTCTGTGATTTGTGTTATAGGAATGGCGAACTAGTCAATCGAGTGGCTTTCAGTGTAATTTTCTACTGCTTGATCTATGGTTTTCCTACGTTATCATGAATTAATTAATCGTATTATAACGTACGGTTGCATGAAATTTTTATCTCTCTGTCTTTGCCCAACGTAATACACTTTAATTTGTGTCGGAGTTTTAAAATCAGATTTTAAGGTGTAGTGGAGGGTAGAGACCAAATCATCTGATTGTTTTCTCAAATAATTGGCATTCTTTTGAGTTGTGATTTTGTTGTGTTATGTTTCACGTTTCTTTCCGGTGTAATTTTGTTGGTGTTTTTAATTTTAAGAGTAAGTTATCTTATATTATGTGACGATTAATTAATTTGTTTCAACTCATTGTTAATCGAATTATGCATACGTTGGATTGAATACTTCCGTCTGAATTCTCGATTACAAGTAGAATTCTCGATTTTCAAAACAATGCCGAACTAATTACTTGTATCTAAATTAACTGGCTGGGTTGCGGCGTTCTTCAATTAAACTGGGGATTTCCTCCGTTAATTCATCGAACCGTGTGTCTATGCACTTAGGTTCGTACGTGGTCTGCAGTTGTTTCAAATTTTCATCCTTTTTCTGTTTGTTCGAAGTATCTGATCATTAATAATTACGTTTTTTGGAGATTAAAAACAGATCTTCCTTACTGTTCTGATCAATTCGTTTGATCACATAACTTATTGCAATTTCGTTATGTGTTACATTGCAATGTTGCAGATTTCTTTCATGGTGGTTTCCTGTGATTTCTTAAAATATGGAGTCTCATATGAGATGAAAGCCTATAACTTCCTCCATTGTCACTGAGTTCTGTTTTTGATTTGTAAAACTGGGCTAAAGTCCAGTTTTATTTTGGGATGAAGGAAGAGTAATGTAAATTTCATGTAAAACTATGATGTGAAGGTCTAATTTGTATTCCTTTTCCAGCTGCCACTGCGATGGAGCTGCTGAATTTCACTCCCAT
The DNA here is from genome assembly GCA_037428765.1 of Rubia yunnanensis. Taxonomy (NCBI): domain Eukaryota; kingdom Viridiplantae; phylum Streptophyta; class Magnoliopsida; order Gentianales; family Rubiaceae; genus Rubia; species Rubia yunnanensis. Next base: position 39,635,481 of record CM075067.1, on the reverse strand, counting down.
CAATGGGAAACCAATCAGAATCATGTTCTCCCAAAGGGATCCAACTATCCGAAGAAGCGGATATGCTAACGTGTTCATCAAGAATGTGGACGCCTCCATCGATAACAAGGCGTTGCATGATACATTTTCTGCATTTGGGACCATTCTTTCTTGCAAGATAGCAGTTGACAGCAACGGCAATTCTAAGGGTTACGGGTTCGTTCAATTCAACGAGGAGGAAGCTGCGCGGAATGCAATCACCAGGTTGGATGGGATGCTGATAAACGACAAGCAAGTTCATGTCTCGGTTTTTGTCCGGAGGCAGGACAGAAGCCAAGCCTCCGGATCATCGCAGTTCACAAATGTATACGTGAAGAATCTTCCGGAGGAAACTACCGACGATGACTTGAGGATAGTTTTTGGGAGGTACGGTACCATTACAAGCGCGGTTGTGATGAAGGATGGCAACGGCAACTCCAAGAGGTTTGGATTTGTGAATTTTGAGAAGCCCGATGCAGCGAAAGTGGCTGTTGAGAAGCTGCACGGAGCGTCGTTAGGGGACAGGTTTTTGTATGTTGGAAGGGCTCAGAAGAAGGCTGAGAGGGAAGCTGAGCTGAGGGCTAAATTTGAGCAGGAGAAACTTGGAAGGTATGAGAAATTACAAGGGGCAAATTTGTACCTGAAGAATCTTGATGACAACATAGACGAAGACAAGCTTAAGGAGCTGTTCACACCCTTTGGAACAATAACATCCTGCAAGGTACAATACATATTACTTAGTTCGACCATAACCTGCACACTTTTTGCTCAATATTTTCAAGACACGATTTGAAATTTATGCTGCAATGGAGGAGGTATACCCCATGCAAATTTGAAATCATGTTTCTAATAGATTATAATCGTCATGTTTCGTGTCTCCTATTTTGAACTAGGTTATGGTTGATAGCCAAGGAATAAGCATGGGTGCAGGTTTTGTGGCGTTTTCAAACGCCGAACAAGCAGGAAAGGCGGTAAGTTGCACTTCTCCTTTTTGTTTTATCATCATCAGGTTTAATATTGGATTGCTTTGTTTATTCTACTCTCTCTCATGTTTTCAGTATTGTTTATTTCACGGCTGAACAAGTTTAATGTATACATCATTACCAAATTCAATATTGTTGATCCCGTGAATTACAGACTAATGGTGTTATATATTTCAGTTGAAAGAGATGAATGGAAAGATGATTGGAGGAAAGCCTCTGTATGTAGCCGTTGCACAGCGCAAAGAAGAAAGAAGGGCGCGACTTCAGGTAGTGTTTCTTTATGCCATAAAATTTGAGGAAAAGAAGCATTTCGAACTATATATGCATCACAATCAGGGTCACAATCCAAAATTGCATGCCTTGAGGAAGAGTTCTTGATTCTTTGGTGCTGAACAGTAAATTTTCAGATGCAATATATGCATGTGCTAGGTGATGGACACAAAGGTGGAGGACGCATTCACTGAATGCGTCCTCACTGAATTTTTTTTTATTTTTCGAACTATTTTTAGAGGATGCGTACGCATTCATAGAATGCATCCTCAGATTTTTTATTATTTTTAATTTTTCTTAATTTATATTGATATATTTTTTTAAATACTATTTGAATTCTATAATTTCTTGAAAATGGGAGCTTGATTGTTTGAGGTATCCAGTGCTCGAGGACTCCAAGGCTCGATGGTTCGAGGGCTCGAGTGCTTGAATGCTCGAGTGCTCGAGGGCTCCACGTGTAAATACCTATAGGAAAATTCAAGAAATTAACGGAAAAAAAAAAAAAGGAGTCCTCAAGTAATATTTGAAAAAAAAAAATCAGTGAAATGCATTCTCCACAAATATTGCCATGCACAGCTACTGTAGCCGTACTAATAGAAATTTCCCCTTGAGGAATGATTAATCGTATTCTTTTCTTGTTCTTGTTTCAGGAGTATTTCGCTCAGGCGCGGGCCTCTCCCATGGTGCAATCCATGCCAGGAACAATGCCGGGTTTCCCTCAAATGTTACCTCGGATCGCACCCACACCAATGTACTTCAGTCAAGGTTCTCCTGGAATGCTACCATCTCAGGCGGCTGGATTTGGGATTCAGCCACACCTCATGCCAGGAATCCGGCCTGGCTTTGGCCCTAATTTTTTAGTGCCATATCCTCCAATTCAACGCCATGGTCAGAGATTCGGCGTGAGAAGACCTGGAGCCCCTCAGCAGCAGGTACATCAACTAGTTCGTAACATGTTTCATTAACTTATACTTTATGCCGTTAATCAAAAACCACTAAGGCAGAGGGGGTATATTCTGTGCAGAATTCTTTAAATCGTTTGAGTTGTTTAAATTGTGATTGAACTGGTGGTGGAAAAGTGTCTCCAGATTTGAATCGTTTGTGTCTGAATATGTGCTTGTCGATTGCCACTATCGATGATTGAGTTTTAAGGTATAAGTGGATTATTGTGCAAGTTATGTGCCTTCACTTTTGCAAATTGATTCTTTCTCATTTTATTTCAACATTACGAACATAAAATATTGATAAATTTTAAATTGATTAGTAAGAATTTGTGAAGATTAGAAATGAAAACCTCCCTATATATAAAGGATAATTCATTCGCTCTAAGGGACAATTAATTCTGTCCTCGGTTATGTTAATTCATTAATTTACACTAGTTTTCACACCAAAATTTGCAAATCTTATTGTGTGAACTTTTACACGACACATTTCGTGCGATTTGAGTAGCTCTAATTTGTGATTAAATCAATTTCGTGCTATTGAAATTGGTTCAATCACAAATTAGAACTTTTCAAATCGCACAAAATTGCCACGATAATTATATTTTATAATATGAGTGGAATATTGTGCAAGTTCTGTGCACCAATTTCGTGATATTGATTTGTTCATTTATTGTCACTGCACTCGTGTTGGTATTATGTCATTAGCAGGTTTTGAGTTGTTTGTACTATGCCATGGTACAATTAACCTTGCCAATAATTATTGTGCATACCTGTGTCATTTGAGTTATAATTTGTAATATGCTACTGAATTGGTGCTGCTAATTACGTACAATCAGTGGATGCCGCGCAATCCTAGCCAAGGTTTGAGCAGATACATGGTGGGGAATGGCGTAGATCCTTCGATTCTTCCACAAGGGATGGTGAGTACGATGATGCCTGCGCCTTTAGATGCTTCCGGAATGCCAATCCCTTCTCGAGAAGTCAGACACTCTAATCCTCCAGTTGCTGCATCTTCTCTTGCTTCCGGATTGGCTTCTGCTTCTCCTGAAAATCAACGTGTGGTATGTCGATGCATTAATTTCACCAATTCAGGCAGAAAATTTTGAATAAGATTTAGTGGTTTGTTACAAAATACTTCATCTTTGGTGGCACATTTTGCAGATTTTGGGGGAGCACATATTCCCATTGGTGGAGAGTGTTGAGAGAGAGTTTGCTGGGAAAATCACCGGAATGCTGCTAGAAATGGATCAGACCGAGGTGCTTCACCTCATTGAATCCCCAGATGCTCTCAAGAAGAAGGTTTCTGAAGCAATGAATGTGCTTCGTATGGCTTCTACTGATTCTGGTGAAGTTGGTGACAAGTTGAGCTTGTTGTCCTTAGGAGATTAGAGAATGCCTCATAGATACAGATGTCTTATAGCTACATTGGCTCTTATGAAGTGTTGATGGCATTGGATTTAGTATGGTTATAAAGCCTAGCTTGAGCATTTTACATAATTAATTAAGTGCTATCTTTGTGACTGAAATGCTAACTTCTTATTGATCAAAGTTTTTAATTAAGGACCTAATTAGTTAGAAATTGATTTTCATTGAGCATCCAAGCCTTGAATCCGTCACTCTCATAAGATCATTAGCGTAGATTTGGCGAGTGTCTTGATTTTTTTTTATTTAAGGTACTATACTTTGGTAGATGCCAATTTAATGGTGAATGGTACTCAACCTTTCATCACTTGCACAATATTCCACTCATATTATAAAATTAATTTAATCACTGTGACAACTTCGTGCAATTAGATTAGCTCTAATTTGTGATCGAGCCAAGTTCGTGCTATTGAGTTGTTATTAAATCAATTTCATGCTATTAAAATTGGTTCAACCTTTGATGGATGTTTTGTTTTTGAAGAGGAAATATATCATTTGTTAGAATGATAGACTAATATGGGCTTCGGTTCATTATTTACTAGACAATGTTCATTGTACTAGATATGTTTCACCTCTATTTATTTCATATTAATAAATACCTTATATCATCGAGGGTTCTCTTTTGGAAAAATCTTGGGAAATGCCGTCTTCCCATAGGCATGTGGAAAGACGTGGTTAAATTTGAATTATAGAAGGGTAAATGATTTTAGTTGCAATATTAAAAATTTATTATGTCATGTGTAGTAGTTTAAAATTAATGACCCAATTAATGCAACTCAGAAATTTTATGTTCATTTCTTCTAATTTGCATTTTAAACATTGGTCTTTCCATAACTTATGTAAAGATCATCTTACAAGAGACATACTCTTCTCTTTTATTATGTTATCTGAGAACCTAAAAAAAAATTTCTTTTTTTTTTCAACTGACCTCTCCCCCTCCGGCCAAATTCCAACCACCATCTCCACTTTTCGGTGACTATTTCCAGTCCAGTTTTTGGCATCCCAGATTATCCTTCGGCGGTGTTCTTTCACCCAAGGCGTTCTCCTCCGGGCCATCTTCTGCCAACGTGAATCAGGGCATCTCCGGGCCTAAGGTTCGTCGGTCGTCTCAGTCCCACAGCAGCGTCCTTCTCAGTCCAGCAGCGGCATGTCTCCAGTCCCAAGTTCCGACGTTGTCTTAGTTCAGTAGCAATCGTTAGATTTGTTGTTGTCGTCATTTTTTATCGCCAGCAATAGTTGCTGCCTTACAGTATCCTATAAGCGTTCTCTGGCGTCTCGATGAAGAGCTTGCAACGGTCAATCCTTCGCCAGCTTAGATTCACACGCCTCCATCAGCGCATGACAAACTGCGCCTTCAGCTTCAGCCACACGCCTCTTTTCAGCGTGTGTTACACATGGGCCCACAAGCACAACCAGCGCATTACTCACTATTTTCTGTCCAACAGCTTTTTGGTTCTAGTTCTGGGCATTACACGCTCACTTCCAGCTCTAGCTATGGTTTATTTGGCGCCTTTATAGCGGGAAGATTGTTCCACTAATTGGATTGTAGACAAAGTTTTGTTTCAGGCCAGTTTGGATGGTTCCAACCGTCATCGTTCGCCGAATGAGTGGATCGTTGATTCTGGTGCTACATCTCATGTCACTGCCATTACTAGTCATCTTGATAAGGTACAATACTATCGTGGTTTTGATGCTAATCTTGTTGGCAATGGTGAATCATGATCTATTTCTCACATCGTTCAGTGTCATTTCTCTGGTTTCTCTGTTAATGATGTTCTTGTGGTTCCTAAGATTACTATAAGTCTATTGTCAATTAGTAAGCTTACTCGTGATTTACATGTATGTATAATATTTGATGTTAATGCATTTTCCATTGAGCACAAGCATACAGAAAAGATAATTGGTAAAGGCCGTCATAGTTCGGGTCTTTATTTTCTTGAGACTGCTGATTCCAGGTTTTTAGGCGAATAATGCTCTGGAAAGCTTTAGGCTTCTTTGAGCAGTGGCATTCTCGCCTTGGTCATGTGTCTCATGATACATTTCAGTTGTTGAGTCGATGGGGCCATATTTCTTTTACTTCCGCTATACCTGCATGTGTTAGTTGCTCTTCTTGTCAGATGGCCAAGAGTAGCCGTTTGCCTTTTTCTGCTAGTGAGAAGCGCACTACTGGTTTGTTGGATAAGGTGCATTGTGATTTGTGGGACCGAACCCTATTTTTTCTGCATGTGATTTCTCTTATTATGCCATTTTCATTGATGATTTCTCGCAATTCACATAGTTTCTCCCGATACGGCATAAGTCGAATTTCTATGGCACAATTCTCTAGTTTCAGAAATTTGTTAAGACCCAGTTTTTGGCTAAGGTTAAAATTTTCAGACCGATGGTGGCCTGGAGTTTACTAATCATCAACTTCAGGCTCACTTCATATCATGTGCATTCATCATCAGATATCCTCGCCCTATACACATGCTTAGAATGGCGGGGCGGAGCGGAAGCATCGTCACATCACTAAGACTAGTCTTGCCATGTTTTTTCACTCTTCCGTGTCGCACTATTATTGGGTGGAAGCTTTCTCCTCTGTGTTTACATCACTAACCATCTGCCTATTTCAGTTCTTGGTGGTAAATCACATTTTGAGGTTGTTTTTGGTCATGTGCCTGACTATACCCTTTTTCGCCCGTTTGGCCGTCGTGCATTTTCATGTCTACGTGCCACTGCCTTTGATAAGTTTTCACCATGATCCATTTTGTGTGTTTTTATTGGCTACAACCCTCGTCACAAGGGCTTCTAGTGTCTTGACCCGACTTCTGGGTGTATCTATGTCTATTGCCACGTTCGCTTTGATGAAACTTTATTCCCTTATGTCTCATCTTCTGTGGGCAGTTGTTCTATTTCGGATGTGAAGATTTCATCATTTTTTATGGAGATGTTACATCATCAATTGGGGTTGCTTATGGACCTTCTCCTAATTTGGCATCTTCATAGTCATCTTCTTCTGTATCGGCTCCTTGCCGCCTCCGGTCGCTCAGACTTTGCCTCTTCATGTCTCACCCGGTTTGCCCTCACTGGCAGTTACTCCACCATCATCTCCTCCGGATTCACCTTCTTTTTTGTCTGGATCATTATCTGGTCCCGATTCTCTTCCTCGGTGTACTCATCATATGGTTACCAGGACTCGGGATGTCACTTCGCGTGCCAAGACACACACTATTTATGTAGTTACATGTCTACTTGCTACTGTTCTGGAGCAGTCTGAGCCTCGTGATTATCCTGTTGTGCTTCATAATCCAAAGTGGATTGGTGCTACAGATGAAGAAATGGATGCGCTTCGTCATCAGAACACTTGGGAGTTGGTTCCTCAACCTTCGAATGTCAATGTTGTCGGTTCGAAGTGGGTTTATCGTTTGAATTATCGACCTGATGGAAGTATTGATCACCACAAGGTGCGTCTTGTTGCTCAGGGTTGTTCTTAGATTCCTGGATTCGACTTTAATCACACCTTCAGTCCTGTGGTCAATGTTGCTACGGTTCGCACTGTTGTTGCCATTGCTACTTTGAGACGGTTGCCTCTACATCAGCTTGATGTCAAGAATGCCTTTATTAATAGCGTTCTTGATACTCCAGTTTACATGGCGCAGCCTATCGGCTATCAAGATCCTACTCGGCATGATTATGTATGTCGTCTCCGGAAGGCTATCTATGGGCTTAAACAAGTCCCCCGTGAGTGGTTTGATCGGTTTAGCTCATATCTTCGAGATCTTGGTTTTCAATGTAGTTCTTCAGACATGTCCCTTTTTGTCTTCTCTCATGGTACCACTTTGTTGTACTTACTTGTCTATGTGGATGACATCATTCTAACTGGGAATGATGCTGGGGCAATTTGTTTGCTCATCACTCGGACCAATCGGGAGTTTTTTATTAAGGACTTAGGTTCTCTCAACTATTTCCTTGGTCTTGAGGTTACTGCTACTCCATCTGGTATTTTTCTTGGTCCAGCCAAGCATGCACGGGATATTCTTCGATGGGCCAATTTTTCTGATGCTTCTCCAGTAACTACTCCTTTTGTGCCATTGTCCCAGCTTCATAGCAACTCAAGTGCACCGTTTGGGAACCCGACTCTCTACCATTCTTTGGTTGGTGCGCTTCAGTATCTGACTATCACTCATCCTGATTTGGCTTTTGAGGTGAACTCAGTCAGTCAGTTTCTTCAGGATCCTCATGAGAACCATTTTGCTATTGTACCAGGATTCTTTGCTATGTAGTGTGTACACCTCATCATGGTCTCACCTTTCGTTCGGCTGGTTCCTCCGATGTTTGTGCTTACTCGAACGTAGATTGGGCTCGTTGGCTAGAGACTCGGTGATCGACATATGGTTATGCAGTTTTCTTGGGTGGCAACTTGGTGTCCTGGAGTGCCATGAAACAACCCACTATTTCTCGCTCAAGTTCTGAATCTGAGTATCGTGCACTCACCAACACAGCTGCTGAGGTCGTTTGGCACTCTCATCTTCTGTAGGATTTACAGTTTCCTTTGGCTAGCACACCACTGTTGTTGTGTGATAACAACAGTGCAATATTCTTGGCTCATAATCCTGTGGCTCACAAGCGGGCGGAGCACATTAATATTGACTACCATTTTGTTCGAGAGTTGGTTGCTACGGGCCAACTTCGAGTCAGTCATGTTCCTACTTCATTACTACTAGCGAACATCTTCACTAAAGGTCTTCCTAAACCCTTGTTTGAGTTTTTTAGATCCAAGCACTGGGTTTCGGTCAATCCGACACTTCGATTGAGGGGGATTTTAAAATAATAGACTGATATGGGCTTTGGCCCATTATTACTCGACCTAGTTCACTGTACTAGATAGATTTCACCTCTATTTATTTCCTAATAATCAACACCTCATATCATCAAGGTTTCTCTTCTATCATCATTATTAATAAAAACGTCCAATATTGCCGAGGAAAGGAATTCAGGTGAATTCCATATACACAGTTTAGGTTAGCGAAACTAGCAATTAAATGTCCATAACAAAGCATTGTCATCAATTCGGCAATCTCATACCTTCAAAGTTCAAAGCATAGTCATCAATTTGAGATTGTAGTATGAACAAACATAGGAGATGCATACGTTCGTAAGAAAATATGATGAATATTTACCAATTCTGTCATGGAAACAATAATGGATCATCCAAACATAACCTCAGGGAAAACAAAAGGAAACAAATTGGATATGCGTCTCTAAGCTATATACTCCTTTTTCATGGCAAAGCTTTGTAACCCGCTCAATGTGACTTGGAATATCAAAAGAGATCCGCAGCACAAATTTTTAAAGAATAATAAGTCCTGCAAGTATAAACCCTAAGTTCTGGTTCTGGAATCCACCAGAGGGAAAGTATTCTCGAAAATAATATTATGAAAGAAAAATTATCTGAATAGTACAAGAGGTCCTTAAATACTATAATGAATTTGGAAAAAAAAAATAAAAATAAAGAAATTCCAAAATAAAGGAAAAATAGTAAAATAGTAAATTTCAGTTTTGAGCCCTTAAACGACCTCAAATGGCCAAAACCACCCCTGCTCGTCGAGACGGTTTCCAACGGCACCGGTTTCGCCTGATTCTGACTCCGGACGCAAAAGTTATGGTCAAAACCATATCGGACCTTTGCAGCGATCCATCTCTTCTTCAATTTTCGCCACCATTCGCCCTTCATCACAATGGATGTCAACACATCTCAAAAATAGATTCGTTGGTGACTCCGTGAACAAAAGGGATAGAGTTGGTTTCGTGTCGTGTTTGTACAGTGCCTTCGTGCTTATATAATTTGAGGCCCACTGATGTGCTCGTGTATATCGTGTTTCGTGTCATTTCGTGTCGTCCTCTCAAAATAAAAGTTTGTTCACAGCCCGCCCATGTGCTTTGTGCTTTTCGTGTCACGTCGTACTCATTCCATGTGTTGAATCGTGTCGTGCTTGTCTAATTGAGTTAACTTGGTGAACTAAAATTTTAACTTACAATTTTTATAACAATTCCAACTTATAATTCATTATATTATATCACAACATATTTTTGTATTTAATGAATTAATATGTAAATGAATAATTTATTTAATTCATTTTTATATGAAAGTCATTTTATAAAATATAGTTAATCTATGTACATAATTAAACAACTCAATCAACTTACTAATGTGATACATTGAATTTGTGGTTAAGAAAATTGTATAAAGACTCGAATGTCATGGGTTCAATTCTCACAAATAGGTCCATCAAATGGGTGATTTGAATCAACCTAATTAACTCATTATCCAATGTGTCATTATCCAATTAACTCATTTATTAATGGGTCATAATGAGTTGAATCACAAATGTGTTGAGTCATTAAATGGATAATCTATGGGATAACTCATATGACCCAATGAGTAAAAATATATATTAATCCAATAATTCATTATGTATTTAACCCGATAAGTTATCATTCAACCTTTTCTGCCTCTATTATTCTTCCCCCGCCTTGAGTTAGTCGATTCGAGTTTCAAATCCTAGTTAGTAGGGGCTGGTTTTGAGTTAGGGTTAGGCATATTTAGAAATTTCAATCTGGGCTATCGGGTCGTGCTTTTGGCCCAAGTTGTCGAATTGGGCAAAGATAAAAAAAAACCCTTAGTTTCAGCTTGGCTCATTTAAAATATCTCGACGGGTCATTAGTTTTTATCCCACGAGTCACTTTGTTTTAACCCAACGGGTCATTTATCAATTTATCCAATTTACTGAAATTTTAACTTAACTCGTAAAAAATTTGTTATCTTATGATAAGAAGCTATCCATGGGTCACCCGTTATCCAACCCAACCCAACCCGACCCAAAATTATCCAAGGAGTAACCTGTTATTTTACCCAACTCAACCCAATAATTAAAACCCATTTTATCCATTAACCCAATGGGTCATTATCCAATAAGTTTTATCCAATAAGTGAAAATAGTAAATGGATAACGGTTATCTATCGAGTGACCCAACCCGTTTGACGGCTCTACCCACAAACTACATATTTTATTAAAATCATTATAGACTACCATAGCTTGTATTCAAATGGGTATTTTAAGTTAGGTTCGTGTCATTTGTGTCATGCCCAAGCCCACAATATTTCCCCACTCACTGTCGAGGCCCAGCACGAGCCTTGATAGTTCAGGCTTAGGTCATGCTCGGGCCCATTTTTGGGTCGGGTTCGTGCCATCCGTGGGTGGCCCGAACGGATTTCCAACTCTTGGGATACCTGAACAAAGAAGTTGTAATATTTACTTAACATTGTAACTCAAGTAAGCAATTACATGTTTCATAGAGGATAAAAAGAAAATTTCAAACTTCCATTACAATGGCGTTTTACCTTTGGAATAATACTATTTAGCCTGTTGCTACAGTAGCCCGATATCTAACGCATACTGTTGTTTTGGGATTTATTCTATTTATTTTGGAGTTCTTCCCCTTCTTTTCCCTTTGTTGTCCTCTTTTCATTATTTTATTTATTGTAAAATGCAAACGTGTGATTTTATTGATAGTACAAGTATACAATATATAGGCAGCATATACAGAATCACAAATGGTAAATGATTTTATCTAAAGTACAAGATATACACAGAATATTGTAGAAGATATTCACAAAATATCTCCTACACTCCTCCTCAAGTTGGAGCATGAGAATCCCAAATGCCCAACTTATCAAGTAAACTCTGAAACGTCTGTTGTCTAAGTGCCTTGTAAACACATCCGCTGGTTGACTAAAAGTACTAATATGATGAGTAACAACCTCACCAGACTGGATCAGTCATGAACAAAATGACAATCAATCTCTATGTGCTTGGTTCTCTTATGAAACACGGGATCGGCTTCAATATGAAGAGCAGCTTAGCTGTCACAGTACAAACACATAGAAGTAAGGTGGCCAGTGCCAAATGATCAGAGTTTTTTTCCATAGAAGCTCACAATAAGAAACTGTCATAGCTCGGTACTCTGCTTCAGCCGAAGAACGAGAAACAGCTGATTGCTTTCGTCTTCTAAGAAATTGGAGATTCACCAACGATCACAAAGTAACTAGTCAAAGATCGGTGAGTGATTGGACAAGCTGCCCAATCAAAAATCACAAAATGTTATAAGTTGAAGCAAACTCTTAGTCGACAGAAACAAACCCTGACCAGGATGACTCTTAAGATAGTGCAAAAGCCGCAGTGCAGCATGCCAAGCATAGTCATCAATTTGAGATTGTAGTATGATTTATGAACAAACATAGGCTATGTTTGGCAGAGCTTATAAGCTGCTTTGCTTTGAAGCAAAAAACTTTTTACTGTTTGGTAAAGTGCTAAAAAAATAGCTTATTTTGAAAGCAGAAGTTATTTTTGGGGAAAAAACATAAGCTGGTCTACCATTACTTTCAAAATAAGCCATCTTTGCTTATAAGCACAGCTCTGCCAAACAGAGCCATAGGAGATGCATACATTGATAAGAAATTATAATGAATATTTACCAATTTTGTCATGGAAACAATGGATCATCCAAACATAACGTCAGGGAAAACAAAGGGGATACCTAAACAAACAAGCTGCAATATTTACATAAGATTGTAACTCAAATAAGAAATTGTGCCCTTCATCTCCCAGTAAACTTAAAAAGGAATTCTTTCCATCCTATGGTTGACACAATGGTCATCCAGGGGCATAATTTCCAATTAACTCTTTTTTACATTTCAAAATTTACTTCCCTGCCTTCAGCGTCTCTCTGTCATCATTGCATTTTCCACCACCAAGTGTCTTCATCCGTGCATCCACGGTGGCAGTGCCAAACAACGTCGTATTTTTCCCTCTCACATGGACCTCGCTTCAATTCTCCCACACGAGTCCTTAATGTTACCTAAATTTCAGGATGATGTTGGTCTCCCAATTAGAGGGGCCAATTTCTGTTTAGAGACTGCTCTAGTTTACCTCTCCAATAAGTTTTCCACCCCATGTCTAATCTACTGGCACGTATGGAAAAATCCCCTATTTCTTCAATTACAATATTTTCAGCAACCTTTGATTCATCCTTATTTTTTGTGTTGGTTTGCTTGCTAACTAAGTAAACTTTAAATGGAGCTCAGTGATTGATCAGATAAAAATACAAAGAGAAGGAAGGCTTATGCTGAGTTATCATCAAAAGCAAGAGAAGAGTTCTTGCAGCGGAGGAGAGAGCAGGGCGCTTTAAAGCATTCCCTTCATGATTTTGGTTTTTTTTTTCAAGTTTTTGAACACTCTATTTGCTAATGTGCTTCAATGTTCCTAGATTAGCTAAGTCTCCTTCCGTATCTTGTAACATTATTTTTCCCTCGTCTGTGCTATTTTGAGGAAAATATAGCACTTTTTTCCCTCATCTGTGCTAATCTACTGGCACGTATGGAAAAATACCCTATTTCTTCAATTACAATATTTTCAGCAACCTTTGATTTGTCCTTATTTTTTGTGTTGGTTTGCTTGCTAACTAAGTAAACTTTCAATGAAGCTCAGTGATCGATCAGACAAAAATACAAAGAGAAGGAAGGCTTATGCTGAGTTATCATCAAAAGCAAGAGAAGAGTTCTTGCAGCGGAGGAGAGAGCAGGGCGCTTTAAAGCGTTCCCTTCATGATTTTGGTTTTTTTTCAAGTTTTTGAACACTCTATTTGCTAATGTGCTTCAATGTTCCTAGATTAGCTAAGTCTCCTTCCGTATCTTGTAACATTATTTTTCCCTCATCTGTGCTATTTTGAGGAAAATATAGCACGTTTTTCTTTGCTACATGTAGTTTCATCATATACAACAAGAAGATATAATACAGATTTACCTGCTGTTAGATTGAGCTCGTTTTTAATGTGCTCACAAAGATATGTGTGTAGTTGTTTGTACTTGAACAATACATTCAGTGTATGAATTTGATGTCAACTGTAAAACATTTAATCTATGTGTGTAGCTACTTTTTAATGTGCTCGGACTCTTTTTAATTTTTTTGTTGAATAATAAGAATTTCATTTCATGTTAATTTGATAACGAAAAATTATGGGGGGGGGCTAGAATTCCTATTTCAAGGGATCTGAGGACCTGAATTTCTGCGATAATATCTACACGTGAGAGGCTTGATTCAATCTCACCTCTCGTCATGCGGATGATTCCCAAGGCATCATTGAGGATGACGTATCTTCCTTCTAGTGATTCTGCTACCCAATGGACTGCTTCTAGAAAAGCCGTAGCTTCTGCCATTGCCGCATCGATAGAGATCATCTTCTTCACTGAAGCAGCTCATAGGAATCTGCCATCTTCGTTCAATTGTAGAATTTTGATCCCAATGTGGCCCTCCATAGTACTTGCATCGAAATAAATCCTACCTCCTTCTCCTGTGGCTACAACAAAGTTGTTGGATGAAGCTCGCTCGAGGATTGTTCCGGCCACTGATTCGCAGTTTTAGAGTGCTTTCTTTGATGGTGCTAGATAAATTAAAGTGGGATGCAACTATGGTGGTTTTGAAAAATGGCCACCTTTGTGGAGGATGCATTCTTCGAATGCGTCCTCTCAGTTTTATAATTTTTTTTACTGGCATTTAGAGCGAATGCATCCTCAATATATGTTAAATTTGTTTTTAATCCAGTGAATGCGTCCTCTCGGTTATATAAATTTTTTTACTGGCATTTAGAGGATGCATTCAGCAAATGCATCCTCAATATATGTTAATTTTTTTAATCCGGTGATGTGGATGCATTCTCTGAATGCATCCTCTCTGTTTTTTTTTGTTTTTTTACCTGCATTTAGAGGATGCATTCAACGAAGGCATCCTCAATATAACAAATAAATATTTTTAATCCAGTGTTGAGGACGCATTCTCTAAATGCGTCCTCCATTTGAATTTGTTTTCCATTTTAATTCTCTGAATGCGTCCTCAATTTAAAATGAATTTTTTAATCAGTCTTCGATCTGATTATCCAATTTTTTTATATTTTCGTTGTCCCCAATAGCGCGTTAGAAGACATGTGATTGTTTTATATATTTTTTAAAATTTCAGTAATGATAAATGCATCGGAAGAATTTGGAAGTCCGCTTTGAAGTTTATGATAATAAAACATGAACATCTCACTTACATGATTAAAGATAATGGAAAATTTTGATCGTGGGTATTTCAATTTTTTTTAATAAATTTGAATATATAGGAGGAATGAATTATTAAAAAATTCAGAAGTTACTACAGTATTTGAATCGTAATTTGGAAAGTTCTTTTTTTGTTTGAATTTTATACTTTTCCACCGTTAACTAATATAAATAAACAAAAATGTAAATGTAGATGCATTTAATGTTTATGAAATTAGAGATGAAAATGAAAACCAAATAA
Organism: Rubia yunnanensis; assembly: GCA_037428765.1. Classification (NCBI taxonomy): domain Eukaryota; kingdom Viridiplantae; phylum Streptophyta; class Magnoliopsida; order Gentianales; family Rubiaceae; genus Rubia; species Rubia yunnanensis. Next base: position 39,620,469 of record CM075067.1, on the reverse strand, counting down.
ACATGAATTGATTCAGAGATACAATATTCGAAGAACACGTGCCAAACAGATAGGTACAAATGTAATGAAATGAATGGCCAACAACATGTAATGTACTAATGATGCCTTCTGCAAAGCTTTCCACCCGTTCCACATGGGGGTGGACATATGGTGCGAGATGTGCCCCGTGGAACAGCCATCTGAGTAGAAACATGCACGTCGTCATGCGGAGCTCCCTCTGTAAAATCCTACTCCATATCGTCTCCTACGTCCTCATTCAAATCATACTGGAGATGGGGAACACTGCCTGTATCTAATGGAGCAGTAGGCAACATGTACGCATGACTAGCAGTAGGAGTAATATATGCAGTGAAATCAGTTGTAGTAGTGTCATAGTGTGAGGGTCCACCATGTGATGGTCCGGAGTTCGTTGGGCTCGCATGTGAGGGTCCGACTTCAGATGAACCAATGTGTTCTGTAGGGCCCCGAGCACCCGGTCGCTGACCATCCTGCCAACCAGGTGGAGCTGGACGGTGGCTTCTGATTTCATTATATCTCACACCAGTGGGAGATTCCTCGGTGTACACATATGGCTAATAAAACTGCAGTCAGGAGGGCTCCTGCGCATATTGTAGAGTATGTGTGACAACATGTTCCCACTTGATAACGTCCGCAAAATGTGGGGGACATCCGTCCAAATTAATATATGACATAAGGCGCATCTCAGACATTGCCTGCAACTACATAAATGAGATAAATATGTTAGATATTAAAATTTGAGGGAATATAAAGTATTATTTGTTAATACTATTTGAAATTTAGGAAATATCATATACTCTATAGTAGCTCCGTCTCCATGAAAACCCTCCGTAACAGTTTGGGGCCGTCCTGGCTTATCAATTACTGTCGCTATCCTACGAAAATACCACTCCATATATTCTCGATCAAGTGTATATGGATCCGCTGACCCCAGGTGCATTAACTTGTTGCTCTGCTCGATGTTCCTAAGCATCTAGAAATCTTCTCGGTTCTACACGCCAATCCATGCCTAACCTTCCCCGACGGTCTCTAGTATGAAGCAGTTTGTGTTCATTCTTAGTGCCTAACTGCGTGGGTATTGGCTGGATAAGGCCAAACTACTTGAGAACACGATGAACATGATGGTACTCCACGACGGGCCAGCAAATGAGGTCAACACACAGTAGCCAATTGTTGCTACCAGTTGTACAGTATTCTGGGAGTTGTTGCATGACATTCTCAGTGTGTGGCTGCCAAATAAACAGACATAACACACTAGGTTTGTGGTTAGGACAGAAAACACCCTTTTTTCATTAGTTCAAAAAAAAGAAATCTGAATTACATTATACCTGACTGTCATGGAGAGATATCAGCCGATCATGGTACACTTTTAGTATATGCATAGGTGATTGTGATAAATCGTACTGGGCTCTCCACCTATATGGAACACAACGAATAATATTAGTTATTCCTAGTAATTTCAAAGGTTTAAAAATTATGTCCTTACTAATGGCGTTCCGGCTAACTATGAGGGTAAAATTGTCCACCCAATTTCAGAGTTAGCCCAAAGGGTATTTTGGTCAATTTACATTAAGTTAATGCTGAAAATTGAGGTCAATTCTAGAAATGGGGTCTGAGGGTTATATTGGCACTTTCATTAACTAGTTAGGGTTATATTTGCACTAAAAATTATCATAGGGTTATATTGGCACTTACTCAAGTAGATAGGGTTATATTGGCACTTTTCCTTAAAAATAAACATAATCCAAATCCAAAAAACCAATTACACTAAAAAAATGAAAGAATTTAGCATAATAAGATGAATGACTACATAATATAATGTAATACATATTGGTCTAAATCCAGAAACTCCATATTACAAACACGACCCTAAGCACGACCTCACCTATGGATGCCTCTGCAATCACCCAACACTCTCTCATCCATTTTATTTCTTATCCTTCTCTCTGCAAATTGACCACGCCTCCTATTATGAAAATATTATTGCACACAGGTGGTCATGTAATATACCATGTTACACAGAGTAGATGGATCGTCACACGTATACCTACTAATAGCCAATGCATGGGAACAAGGGAAACGGAAAATTTGTCATTTGCGACAACTACATTCCTTTATCCAGTATTTCATAATGTACTGGCTCTCACCAATTCTACCATTAATGGTCCTTGTCACAACCATATAATTCTGCAATGCTTGACCATACACAGTGATAGTATGTCCCTGTTCCCAAGTGTCTTGCTTCTGAAACTTTTTCCAAATCCTTCTAGGGAACTCAGACCTATACAATTATATATCAATTTAGAATACATAAACTAGTCCACGAACACATAATGAACTTTAATGAATCATGGAAGTACCTCCAATTTGTGGCGTACATTAGCCTTCGTTCAAACATTTCAAATGTTCATTCAAAAGTGGCTTTAACACATGCTGTTATCCAGAGATGTCGTGCGCCCCTTAAACAGTTGGTGTAACTCTCAGAAAAGTTAGTTGTAAGAATTCCCAAACGTCGATTACCCTCATCAAAGGTATGGCACCACTTACTGTTATTATGTTGTCCTAGCCAATCCCAAGCAGATGGTTCGATACTCTCCAACTCCTCCTTGTACTCCCTCTACCTATTCTCTTGTATGGCACGACCAAGTTGCCAAACTAGAGTCTTCAGATGCGCATTCTTGAACTTCCCACCCTCAACACTAAGGAAGTTGTACTGAAAATGCCTCAAGCAAAACTGGTGGTATCATGCTAGCTCCATCCATTCATCCATATATCTCATTGCATTAAAAATCCCATCATGACGATCTGATATAATAAAGATTGCCCTACTATCACCACCTACCATGTGGAGTCACATTTTTTGCATGAATCAGTTCCAACTCTTATTAGTCTCAACATCAACTATTGCATAAGCAATGGGAAGTATGTAATTGTTTGCGTCGTGCATCACCGCAACTAGCATTGTAGCCTTGTATGCGCCACTCAAATTAGTCTCATCCACACTAATCACCAGCCTGCAGTGGTGAAACGCATCGATAGCCTGACAAAATGCCCAGAACAAAAACTTAAATTTCTAACACCTATGACCGTGTATTCTATAAGGTATGTCTGCCCAATCAACAAAAGTGCTCGGATTGGCCCTGATTATCTCATCCATAAATGTTGGCAACATTTCAAAGGATTCCTCCCATGTTCCGAATACCAAATTAATATCCTTCTTGTAGGAAAGGGTCACATTTAACTCCGTCTTCACATGCGCTTGGACATCCTTCACCTTGTAAGAAAGGTTCGCGTCAATCTGGTGGTAAATGGAATGAGCAATCATCAACGATGTTAGGTTAGTGTTACCACTCGATCGACCAGCACCAATACAAACATGACTGCTTGCCCATTTGGTGATCACTTACATCACAAGGGAAGCTTTTTTCCTAGCTCTAACAATCTAATGACAACTACCACTTCTTTCAACAACGTTCTTACATTTTGTATACAATGTATGTGACCTGCTCTCCACAACCCGGTGTTCCATGTTCATCATGGAACTCCACCTAGAAATAGCTTCTACCAATTCTAGCTTACTCCGAAATCGCATACCCAATGCAACTTCACCAGTCGCTTGAACATAACTAGGAAGTCTTTCACCACTATTAGTTGGGCCATAGCCATCCTCATCAGTTCCCCCATAATCCCTAAAGTAGGACACCGTATTAGGATTTTCCATAAGATAGAACATCATGGCTACATTAATCGTGCACACCACTTGTTCATCATCGTTCCCTGGATTTAAATCAGTTGATAAGAAATGCCATCTTCACTTTCTTCTTCAAGTTCTCTTTCCTCACCTTCATCATTGCTACCAACATGTTCACCATGACCAACAACATGCTTGCCAATTTCACCCACATAATCATTATCGAAGACATTCACTGCTTATTATGCACACTATATATACCACCACTTGTGGATGGCTGAGTGCAATCGACGTGAACATCCGCACTGGGTTGGCTCGACTCACCAATGACAAAAGATTCTCCAAAACATTGGCAATGTACAAGGGGTGGTAATGTTGGCAAAGGTGTATAGTTCTGAATATTTCTCAACAACGACATGAACGTGCCCGAACTAACATCACCCGTATGGTCAATGGTGCTTGACATCTTCTCGATAATAATGTACAGATTAGCTGAGGACAAGGACATTCGATCAATAATGTTGAAAAAGGTTGCGGTAGACTCGTCATCTTCCACATTATAACACTAATAGTATACCGACGAACCAATCATCTCAGGACAACGATAATATATTTTCAATAGAAACCCATCACTTGCAATGCCAAGCCTTTTGAAAATTAAATCAACTAACTGGGAGGGGCTTAACCTCCGCTCGAGAGTCACATTTTTCTCATGTATGTGAGGATCATAATAAACACCCACAGTCAAATAAAAATTAACCATCAAAAACATCGTACAACTGCATTATACAAATATAGACAATATAATTCGATATTCAGAAAGACGGTATTATTCAGCAACTCATATTCAACTACTCAAACCCTAAACCATACATTGTTCCATTATCATCGGGCAACTAAATCATACACTATTATCGATTTTCTAACTAATTGACATACAACATTTCAACTTAAATTGTTAGTCCCACGAAAATAAAAAAAATTGTCAACCAATAACACATAATCAATTCCAACCTCATTCAACACATTCATATAATCAAACCACACAAAACCATTCCAACCACACATATTCATTCAAACCACACACAATTATTCAACACATTCATATGTTCAAGATTTTTCAGGTACCTCTAGCAAATGCACTAGCGAGGAGGCTCTCAGATTTTCTTGCAGCGTATAACTCCAACGCGCTGGTAGGCTGGCAGTGCGTGAGTCCACACATAGAGCTTACAGCAATGTGTGCGTTGCACTTTGGAGTCCAGCAGCGACAAATCGCCCGTCCCTAACTAGTAGTTGTCTTCAGCTACAAAGCAAACAACAATTTGAACAAAAATAATGGAAGAAAATGACCGAATCTAGAAAAGGAGCAAAAAAAATACCAAAGAAGATTTGGAAGGAGATGTTCTCATCGATGACAATGGCAAAAACTGAGGGCTCTGAAGGAGACACATGGTGTGCACATGCGGAAGACGACAAAGAATAGCTGAGAACGGCGGTGACGATAGAGGAATCCGATGAGCGAAGAAAACAATGTGTTTTCGTATCTGGGAAACTTTTTCCCTTATGGGTTTAAAAGGGCGTTGGAGGATGCATTCATTGAATGTGTCCTCGTCTTCAGCGCGTTAAAAGAAAAACAAAATTCGAGGACGCATTTGGGGACTGCATCCTCTTCGCGTTCAGTGTTTAAAAAATGGTAAATTCGAGGACACATTTGCCAGATGCATCCTTCATAGTTCTTCTGTGAAAGTTCTCACATGTGGTCAAGGAATTAGTGCATGCCCTCCAAGCTAAATGTTTAGCTCTTTTGGGTATATGCAGCATCCAAAGCTTGCGCCATAAGCTTTTGTCTGAATCTGTCAATGGGAAGTTATGATATAGTCTTGATCTCGGTGACTCCACAAGTGTGTGGTATGTCAATCTCACTATATACTTTCCTGTGGTGCCAGTACTAGTGATCTATTCCACCCACTTGGGGAAGCTATATACGCTACATCATCCGGGTGAAAGATGAGAAAAATTCTACTGTTGTGGCTACAGTAGGTTGAGGTGGATGCAGGGGTGGAGAACGCATTCAGCAAATGCATTCTCTTGATTATCCTTTTTTTGCATGGCTTTAAGAGGACGCATTTGCAAAATTCGTCCTCATGCATTTAGGTTTTTTTTGTAGAAATCCGAATGCGTTCTCTCCCAATTTACATTTTTTTTAAAACCTATGTCCATGAGGGCGCATTTGGTGAATGCGTCCTCCAATAAGCCTGTATTTTTTTATTCAACGTTTTAAGAGGACGCATTCGGTGGTTTTTATCCTTGGTTTTTCCGCATCCTCATCTTCTTCCTTTTAATCCACTTTCTTCTTGCTTTTCCGCCATTTTTTTCACTGAAACGTAGCACACACGCACGGCTTACTCCTGCCTTCCTCCGCCATTTTCTTCAAGCCGCCGCTATCTCCCCCGTTGCTCTGAACACCACAGTAGCTCAGCTCACTGTCGTTCTCCTCTCTCGGTTGGATTAGTTTTATTTTATTGGTTTTTTCAGATCAGTTATGTTCCCATTTGTTTTGGTGTGAATTGTTGCCTGTTTTGTAGTTCCAACATCTCGTTGTCTTTTCTGGAGTCTCCCAAAGTCACCTGAACCACTCACGCGCCGTACGCGCCACCCAAAAGACTGTGTGTGGACCTCACACACTGCTTTAAAAATTGTGCATGGACTTCATGCACCACCACCACCTCCACAAGTTTTAGACACGCTCTGAGGGAATTTTTAAATATCCGAGAGGTGCCTGAACAACCCATGATTTTACGAATGTGTTGAATGATTATGTGTGATTTGTCGTCTAATATTTTGCATTGAATTTGTAGTAATTGTTTAATTTGTGTAGTACTTGAAAAAATCTTGTTGATATGAATGTGTTGAATGATTGGGTGTAGTTTGAATGATTATGTTTGGTGTGATTCTATGAAATTGTTGATTGAGGGTGCGTGACTATGTGTGAATTGATTATGTGTGATTTGTTCACTAATTTTTGTAATGAAGTTGTAGTAATGGTTTAATTAGTGTGGTGTAAGTGAGCACACATTTTAGGATAGTGTAATATTTTTAAAATCGATAATAGCGTATGATGTGGTTGACCGATAAAAATGGAACCCTGTACGGTATAGGGTTTGAGGAGTTGAATATAAGTTGCTAAATAATACCGTCTCTCCAAATATCGAATAATATGTTATGTATTTGTATAATGCAGTTCTACAATATTTTTGACGGTGTACCTGTATAAAGGGGGTTAGATTAAGTTTGATTTGACTGTGGGTGTGTACTATGATCTTCATATACCGGAGAGGAACATGACTATAGAACGGAGGTTAAGCCACTCCGAGTTAGTTGATTTAATTTTAAGAAGGCTTGGCATTGCAAGTGAGGGGTTTCTGTTGAAAATATTATCATTGTCCTAAGTTGATTGGTTTGGCCATATACTATTGGTGTTATAGTGTTGAAGATGATGAGTCTACCGCGATCTGTACATTGTTATGGAGAAGATGTCAATCACCATTGACCGTTCGGGTGATGTTAGTTTGGGCACGTTCATGTCATTGTTGAGCAATATCCAAAACTATACATGTTTGCCAACTTTACCACCCCCTGTTCATTGCCAAGGTCTTGTCATTGGTGAGTCCAGCCAACCCAGTGTGTATGTTCACGTTGATTGTGCTCAGCCGTCCACAAGTGGTGGTATATATGGTGTGCATCATAAGGAGCTGAATTTTTTTGATGATGATTATGTGGGAGAAATTAGCGAGCCTATTGTTCATCATATTGGTAGCGATGATAATGGTGAGGAAGGGGAACTTGATGTAGAATGTGAAGATGATCGTTCCTTATCAACTAATTCAAATTCAGGGGATGATGAGGAGCAAGTGGTGGGCACGAACAATGTACCCATATCATTCCATCTTTTGGCGAATCCTGATATGGAGGCCTACTTTAGGGATTACGGGAGCCCTGGTGAGAATGGCTATGACCCAACTAATTGTGGTGACAGACTTCCTAGTTATGTTCAAGCGACTGATGAAGTGGCATTGGGTATGCCATTCTGGAGGAAGCCAGAATTGGTAAAAGCCTTTTCCAGGTGGAGTTCCATGATTAACAGGGAACACAGGGTCGTGGAGAGCAGGTCATGCACATGTTGTGAAAAATGTAAGGACGTTGTTGAAGGAACTGGTAATTTTCATTGGGTTACTAGAGCCAGCATAAAGGCTTCACATGGGATGTGGGAGATCACCAAATGGGCAAGTAGTCATGGTTGTGTAGTCAATCGACTGGTAACACTAACCTGACATCGTTGATGATTTCCCATTCCATTATACACCAGATTGACGTGTGTTGGTTGTGTTGGTGCCGGTTGATTGAGTGGTAACACTAACCTGACATAGTTGATGATTGCCCATTCTAGTCACTACCAGATTTACACGAGAGAGCTGGTGGATAAAGTACAAAGAGGAGTTGGAGAGTATCGAACCATCTGCTTGGGATTGGTTGGGACAACATGATAGCAGTAAGTGGTGCCTTGCCTTTGATGAGGGTGATTGTCATTGGGGAATTCTTAAAACTAATTTGTTCGAGAGTTACAATAACTATTTAAGGTGCGCTCGACATCTCCCGATAACTGCATGTGTCAAAGCCACTTTTGAACGAATAGTTGAAATGTTTGCACGAAGGATAATGGACGCTTCAAATTGGAGGTACTTTCATGATTCATTACAGTTCATTTTTTATTTGCAGACTAGTTTATGTATTCTAAATTGATGATGAATTGTGTAGGTCAGAGTTCACTAGTAGGATTTGGAAAAAGTTTTGGAAGCAAGACACTTGGGGTCAGGCACATATTGTCACCGTGTTTGGTCATGGGTTGCAGCCTTATAGGGTTTTGACAAGGACCATTAATGGTAGTATTGGTGAGAGCCAATACACTGTGAAATACTAGAGAAAGAAGTGTAGCTATCGAGAATGGCAAATTTTTTGGTTCCCTTGTTCCCATGCATTGGTTGTCTGTAGGTGTAGGCACAACTATCCATCTACTTTATGTGACAAGGTATATTATACGACCACCTACGTGCAACAATATAGTCAGGGTTTCATGCATGTAGAGATCCATCACTATGGCAATGTGCTAGTTGGAGGTTAATTCCCGATATTGAAATTTTTTGAAATACGAGGCATGGTCAGTTTGCGGAGAGAATGATAAGGAATAAAGTGGATGAGAGGGTACCGGGTGATTATAGAGGCATCCGTATTCGAAGGCGTCCTTAGGGTAGTGTTTGTAATATGAAGTTTGTAAATTCTTTTGTTGTTTGAGTGCAATTGATTGTCTGCATTCGTATTACGTGTATTTGCTTAAATTGAAGCTACTTTACGATTTGGTTCCAATATTTATCACATGATATTAGTATTTTTTTCCACATGTTGGAATATTTATCACATGTTGTAGTATTATGTGTATTTGTAGAAATCTGGACTGATTCATTTGTCCATGTGATTCTAATTGTCTGCAGGGGCATACTATGTATCATCCAGGACCCATTGACGAGGATTTCCTATGCCTTCACCAAGAGCATCATGCACATGCTTTGTACAACGGTCATTTAGAGGATGAGGCACTGCATGTGAGGCATTGCGATGGGGCTTGCTGGATTGGTCGGATGCCTGATCGAGTTATGCGCTATATGCGTGAAGCTAGATTCCAGGGACTGTTGGATTCCGCACCGATTCACATTGACCATTCCCTCATCACTACCTTAGTCAAGCATTGGAGACCAGAGACGCACACATTTCACCTACTGATAGGGGAGGCTACCATCACTTAGCAGGATGCGGGCATCCTGTGGGGTCTTCCGATCGATGGCATGCCAATGACTAGTGTAGACACTAGCAGGCGTACAGATGACTTGTAGAGATTGTGCACAAACTACCTGGGGGCTACACTAGACCCGAGTGCTATCAAAGGGGGTCGTATTAGAGCCAGCTTGTTGGAAAACTTGTTGCGCAGTCTGTTGCCTCTTGATGTTACTAAGGTACATAGTCAACAACGGGCTAGGGTTTTCATTCTACTACTGGTCGGTGGAATGCTCATGTCAGACACATCCGGGAACTTTATCCCTTTGCTATATTTGTCGGTACTGGTGGACCTAGGTGTAGCACATCAGTACAGTTGGGGGGTGCCATTTTGGAACACTTGTACAGGTGCTTATGTGACACTGCAATCCCACAAGTTAAATCCATATCTGGGCCACTTGTCTTGCTACAGGTAACATTTTTGGTTAATCTTGTCAGTTCCATAATGACCTCTTATATTATATTAAATTTTATTTTATTTTTTGTCAGCTGTGGGAATGGAGCAAATACCATCCATCCGACCAGTCGGGCGACTACCAGTGACCATCATGATGAGTGCTCTTGGGTTCAGGTACGTATTGAATTAGTTAGGAGACAATTGTTAAACCATTGACAATTCCAAGAAATGGCTAATATTATTCATTATGTTCTTCATAGGTGGAGAGCCCAGTACGATTTATCACAATCACCGATGCATGTATTGAAAGTGTACCGCAATCAGCTGGCATCTCTCCATGACAGTCAGGTATATTGCAATTCGAATTTCCTTTCATTAAACTAATGGAAAAAAGGTTTTTCTGTCCTAACCATAACACCTACCTGTTATGTCAGTTTATTTGGCAGCCATACACCGAGGATATCGTGCAACAACTCCCACAGTACTGTACAGCCGGTAACAACAACTGGCTACTTTGTGTTGACCTAATTTGCTGGCATGTCGTGGAGTAGAATTATGTTTATCCTGTTCTCAGGTAGTTCGGCCTTCTCCAGCCAATACCCACCCAGTTGGTCACTAGGGATGAATATAAATTGCTTCATACAAGAGACCGTTGCAGGAGGTCAGGCATGGATTGGCGTGTTGAGCTGAGAAGATATCTCGATGCTTGGGAACATCGATCAGAGCAATAAGTTAATGCACTTGGGTCAAAGGATCCATACACACCCGGTTGAGAATATATGGAGTGGTATTTTTGCAGGACAGTGACCCTAATTGATCATCCAGGATGGCCCCAAACAATTACGGAGGGTTTTCATGGAGACGGGGTTACTATGGAGCATATGGTATTTCCTAAATTTCTAATAGTATTAACAAATAATACTTTAGATTCCCTCAATATTAAATATCTAACATATTTATCTCATTTATGTAGTTGCAGACAATGTCCGAGATGCGCCTCATGCCAGACATTAATTTAGACGAAAGTCCCCCACATTTCGCTGACGTTATCAGGGAGATACATGGTGTTGCCACACGTACTCTACAATTTATGCATAAGCTATCCAGACTGCAATTTTATCAGCCATATGTGCACTCTGAGGAACCTCCCCCTGGTGTGAGATATAATGACATCGGAAGCCACTGTCCAGCTCCACCTGGTCGACGAGGCGGTCGGTAACTTCGTGCTCGGGGCCATACAGACCACATTGGTTCATCGCAAGCCAAACCCTCATATGCGAGTCCAACGAACCCCGGACCATCACATGGTGGACCCTCACACTATGACACTATTACAGCTGATTTCAATGCATATCTTACTCCCACTGCTAGTCATGCCAGACCATCACATGGTGAACCCTCACAGTATGACATGACTACACCTGATTTCACTGCATATGTTACTCCCATTGCTAGTCATGCATACACTTCGCCTACTGCTCCATTCGATACATGTAGTGTTCCACATGTCCAGTATAATTCCAATGAGAACGCAGGAGATGATATGGAGGAGGATTTAACAGAGGGAGCTCCGCATGAGGACGTACATATTTCTAGTGAGATGGTTGTTCCACGACGCACATCCCGCACCATACGTCCTCCCCCATGTGGAACGGGTGGAAAGCTTTGCAGAGGCCGTCATTAGTACATTACATGCCATTGAGCACTCATTTCCTACGTTTGTACATATTTGTTTGACACGTCCTATTCAGATATTGTACATTTGTATTTATTTATATTCGTTAATAGTGGAAAAGGTACACAATTCAAACAAAAAATAAGAATCTCCCAATTTACAATTAAAATTATTCATTCCTGCTCTATAAAATAATTCATTCATACTCTATGTTCAAGACTAGTTATAATATTGCAAATTCCACGATCAAAATTTATCATCACTGAAATTTTTAAAAAATTATAAAACAATCACAAGTCTACTTATGCGCTATTTTCACCCAAGACGAAAATATGAAAAATGATAATTGAAAATTTTAAAATTAGACTGATTGAAATATTGATTTAAAATGTTGGACGCATTCAGCGAATTCAGGATTAAAAAAATATTTAATAAATTCAGGACTAATTTTTAATAACATGCTAGTCAAAATTATTTTCACAAAATTAGCTGGAAAATTTTTTTTAGCCAATATTGAAGACGCATTATGTGAAGGCGTCCTCTACAAAAAAATTATAAAGAAATAATACATGCAAGCAGAATGCGTCCTCTATATGTTACGTAAAAAAGAAATTCCATGAGGACGCATTCGCCGAATGCGTCCTCTATATGCTGCTAAAATGTTTTTTTTACAAAGAGGACGAGAATGCGTCCTCCATAAAGGTCACTAGTTTTCAAAAGAACTGCATTTGCATCCATATTATTGAGTTCATGCACAATAAAATAAAGCACTATCCGAAATGGTATACGGGATACTAAAGCAACTTATGGCATAATTTGGAATGGCTTGTAGGACTGATTTTATAAGTATCTCGTTCCCAATTTTTGATAAATTCCTCTCATTCCATCCATCGATTTTCTGTTGAATCCTATCCTTCAGGTTCTGGAAGATTTTTTATTTATTTTGGCCAATTTCTGAAGGTAGCCCCAAGTGCGTACCATGCGATACTACTCTAGGTATGTTCAGGATATCACACACCTTTGATCGCCTCTTCATTGCCGTGTTCAAGCAGAATAGGATGCCAGACTTGTCAGTGTGAATTCTTTGACCTGAAATAGTCTTGAAGAGGGTAATAGCCCATTGGATGTGTTCCGTCTCTTATTCTGTTGCTTCACTAAAGAGTAACGTATCATTGGCAAAGAAGAGGTGAGAAATCTTTAGCCCAAACCTTGACACACCAATTCCTTTAATCTTTCCAGAGCACATTAGATCAGTGAGAAGATCAGAAAATACTCAAGCTCTTTTTTGAACATGTTTTGGGAGATTATGTTGTCTTCATTGTGCCATATGAGTTAGTGATTTGTTTTAAAAGTAGTACTACAATTTCTATATTCCACCTATATGTTAGCATCCTATACTTTTAGTACTACAAATTCTGAATATTGGAGGTATTGATTATTCATTTTTCTGAAATTGGATGCGGTACTCCAATTTGTGCATATTCCTCATAAATGACAAGTAGCTTCATATTCCTATATTTGGATACAGAGTCATTTTAGTGGCGGTATAGACATAATTCTACTTTTTTTTTTGCATATCTTGTAACTAGAATTTGAGTCAATCTTTCAGCATATCTTTGCAATATTTGAGCATATCGCTCAAAAATCATCATCAATCATTTTAGTTTTTGTCCATTACCATGTGAGCATTAAAATTATAAAAATCATCATTTTGGATCTTCTTCAAGATGAGGTAAGCTTATTAGCTACAACTAGGGGGTCTCCAGCCCGCACTTTGCGCGGGCTGTCAACAACGGATTATGAAATTGCTTAGTTGTTCATGAATTTAAAAAAAAAGTAGTAGTGAGGCGTAATAGGAGTTTGATTCGAGAGGGGTAGAGTGGAGTGGTGAGTGATTATGGAGTAAGGCCCGTAGGGGGTTATTTATTCTGACCTCAAAGGGGTCATGCCTTGTGCCCTCGAAGGGGTAGTGTCGTGGCCTCTAAGGGGTAGTTTCTTGGCCTCGAAGGGGTAGTGCCTCGTGCCCTCGAAAGGGCAGTGCCCCGTGGCCTCGAATGGGTATATGCCCCGTGGGCTCGAATGGGTATATGCCTCGTGGGCTCGAAGGGGCAGTGTCTCGTGCCATCGAAGGGGTTTTGTCTCGTGACCTCGAAAGGGTAGTACCGTGCCCTTGAAGGGGTAGTGTCGTGAGCTCGAAGGGGCCGTGCCTCGTGGGCTCGAAGGGACCATGCCTCGTGGGCTCGAAGGGGTCGTGCCTCGTGGGCTCGAAGGGGTTATTTGTTCTAGGCTCGAATCGAAGAGGCATATGCCTCGTGGCCTTGAAGGGGTAGTACCGTGACCTCGAAGGAGTATATGCCTCATGACCTCGAAGGGGTTTTGTTTCGTGGTCTCACAGGGGTAGTGCCTCGTGGCCTTTAAGGGGTAGTGCCTCGAGCCCTCGAAGGGGCGGTGCATCGTGACCTCGAAGGGGCAGTGCCTCATGCTCTCTAATGGATATATGCCTCGTGGCCTCAAAGGGGTAGTGTCTTGTGCTCTCGAATTGGTCTTGTCTAGTGGCCTCAAAGGTGTAGTGCCTCGTGGCCTGGAAGGGGTTTTATCTTGTGGCCTCGACGGGGTAGTACCAAGGCCTCGAAGGAGTAGTACCGTGGCCTCGAAGGGGTAGTGTCTTGGCCTCGAAGGGCTGAAAATCCACCCCTTCGAGGGTTGAAGACTCATCCATTAAGGGTTGAAGATCCACCCCCTCGAGGGCTGAAGACTAACCCCTTCGATAGCCTCTTCGAGGGCTGAAGACTCACCCCGTCGAGAGATGAATAACCACCCCCTCGAGGGCCCCTCGAGGGCTAAAGAACCACCCCCTCGAGGGCTAAAGAACCACCCCCTCGAGGGCTGAAGATCCACCCCCTCGAGGGCTGAAGACAAACCCCTTCGATGGCCTCTTCGAGGCTTGAAGAATCACCTCGTCGAGGGCTGAAGACTCACCCCGTCGAGGGCTGAAGAACCACCCCCTCAAGGGCTGAAGAACAACCCTCTCAAGGGCTGAAGACACACCCCTTCGAGGGCTGAAGATCCACCCCTTCGAGGGCTAAAGACTCCACCCCTTTGCGGGCTGAAGATCCACCCATTCGAGGGCTGAAGGCTCAAACCTTCGAGGGCTGAAGAATCCACGGCTTCGAGGGCTGAAGATCCCCCCCCTTCGAGGGTAGGAGACTCACCCCTTCTAAGGCTGAAGATCCACCCCTTTGAGGGCTGAAGACTCACTCCTTCGAGGGCTGAAGACTCACCCCTTCGAGGGCTGAAGAATCCACGGCTTCGAGGGCTGAAAATCCACCCCTTCGAGGGTAGAAAACTCACCCCTTCAAAGGCTAAAGATCCACCCCTTCGAGGGCTGAAGAATCACCCATTCGAGGGCTGAAGACACACCTTGTCGAGGGCTGAAGACTCATCTCATTGAGGGCTGAAGAACCACCCCCTCGAGGGCTAAAGACACACCCCTTCGAGGGCTGAAGATCCATCCCTTCGAGGTATGAAGATCCACCCCTTCGAGGGCTAAAGACTCAACCCTTCGAGGGTTGAAGAATCACACCTTTGCGGGCTAAAGAATCCATGGCTTCGAGGGCTGAAGATCCACCCCTTCGAGGGCTGAAGACTCACCCCTTCGATGACTGAAGATCCACCTCTTCGAGGGCTGAACACTCACCCCTTCGAGGGCAGAACACTCACCCCTTCGAGGGCTGAAGACTCACCCCTTCAAGGGCTGAAGACCCACCCCTTCGAGGGCTAAAGACCCACCCCTTTGAGGGCTGAAGATCCACCCTTCGAGGGCTAAAGATCCACCCCCCCGAGGGCTGAGAACTCCACCCCTTCGAGGGCTAAAGACTTTTCCCATTTGAGGGAAGAAGAATCACCCCTTTGAGGGCTGAAGACTCCACCCCGTCGAGGGCTGAAGACTCCACCCCGTCGAGGGCTGAAGACTTCACCCCTTTGAGGGCTAAAGAATCACCCATTCGAGGGCAGAAGACACACCCCTTTGTGGGCAGAAGACACACCCCTTTGTGGGCTGAAGATTTACCCCTTTGAGGGCTGAAGACTCACCCCTTCAAGGGCTGAAGAATCCATGGCTTCGAGAGCTGAACACTCACCCCTTCGAGGGCTGAAGATCCACCCCTTCGAAGGCTGAAGACTCACCCCTTCGAAGGCTGAAGACTCACCCCTTCGAGGGCCGAAGACTCACCCCTTCGAGGGCCGAAGACTCACCCCTTCGAGGGCTGAAGACTCACCCCTTCGAGGGCCGAAGACTCACCCCTTCGAGGGCCAAACATCCACCCCTTCGAGGGCTGAAGACTACACCCCTTCGAGGGCTGAAGACTCCAGCCCTTCGAGGGCTGAAGACTCCAGCCCTTCGAGGGCTGAAGACTCCAGCCCTTCGAGGGCTGAAGACTCCACCCCTTCGAGGGCTTAAGGGGTGCCTAAAACAATGTCATTTTCATTGACCACCTGGCAGCACATGCTGACCCACATAGAGGAGCCGCAACTTTCGACAAATGGGATTCACAAGAGGACAAAAGTGGTGCCCAAAACGACCTCGTTTTGGGTGGCCATTTGAGAGCACATAGAAGGGCACACGTTCGGCCTTGCTGGGAAATAACCACTATGCCCCTGACGACGGTTGACACAAGCGTGCTATTTCCAAGTATTCCTTTTATATAGTACACCAGAAAAAATTGATTTAATTTCCGTCGGCCACCTGGCAGCATATGCTGGCCCACATGGAGGAGCCGCAATTTTTGACAAATGAAGTTCACAAGAGGACAAAAGTGGTGCCAAAAATGACATCGTTTTGGGCGGCGACTTGAGAGCACATAGAAGGGCACACATTCGGCGTTGCTGGGAAATAACCACTATGCCCCTGAAGACGGTTGACACAAGTGTGCCATTTCCAAGTATTCCTTTTATATAGTACACCAGATAAGAGGTGATGGCAAATCATATTTACCAAGTTGTTGGTACTGAAATTTAAATAGTTGCAGGAGATCCACACTCCGCAAACCATCAAAATTCAAAGAGAAGGGAGGCTTATTCTTAGATCCCGAGCGAAAACAAATATTATGCTCGAGCGAAAAAGACAACAAGCGGCCATGAGACGCTCAGCTCAAACAGCTAACCAACAGCTTGTAGTAGGTTTGTGTGTGAGATTTTAAACTATTTTCATTTATCTTTTTCTCTTTATATAATCGGCCATTTCAATTTAATGGTTTGAGTTCATGAAATTCAGGTTCAAAGAGGAAACCACAAACATCTTTCACTGCCCGATTAACTGTTGATGATGCATTCCCATCGAAAAATTTCATTAGTAATAGTGGTGGCGATGCACATCCTAAATGATCGTCATCTTCTCATGATGATTTATTAATCATTGACTCAATTGGTTTATGTGTTCAACAAATTCAAAATCCACGAGCTCGCTCTAGAGGTCATTTCATGTTTACATGTTCATTGTATTCCTTAGTACCTACCCTTGCAACATTACGTTTTAGCAAAGGTGGTGATTGTGATATGTGACATTATCTGGTCAGTGTTAAACTTGGTTCAGTGTGATATTTAGTTAAATTTCCTTGTAGCAATCGGTATATCTGTTTATGTGTTTTTTTCACCTAATATTTACTGTGCGTTCTTGCCTACAACATATGGTTCATTTTCCACTGCCGTTGCACTTTCGCGAGGAAATATTTCAGTTGATATTTATGCTCATGCTTGGAACGCGGGATCCTCTTCTTCTAATGCTCATTTGCCGATCAGTGGCTCTGCAGGTCTGGAGAAAATTCTGGAATTGTGGCTACAGTAGCGCACAGTAGACGCAACATTTGGAGAATGCGTTCTTCCAGCTTTTCTTTTCTTTTAATTACCAAAAATATGAGGACGCATTTGGCAAATGCGTTCTCAATTTTCTAATATCTTTTTTACCGTAAACCCCATGAGGACGCATTCCCCAAGTGCGTCCTCAAATTGCATTTATTTTTTAAGTGCCATGAAAACGAGGACACATTCAATGCATGCATCTTCCAATTGCTTTTTTTAACTGCCCCATGTTAATGAGTACGCATTCAATGAATGCATCCTTCGATGCTTCTTTTAATGGACCAAAATCCCATATTTTGACGCACTTCATATTGTTTTCATTGCTTCCAGCATGGACTCCAGCCTTGACTCCTCCGAATTCCTCCCTCATCGTCGTTACCAGAATCCTCCATCGTCTCTCTCCCAGCTATCTGTTTCCATCATTCTCGTCGTCAGATTTCTTCCAAATATTGTTTGGTAATATTTTTGCTCTTTTGTTAGATCCAGTCCTTCTTCGCCTTTTTTTGTTGAAATTTTTGCTTCCCTTGTAGCTGAAGACATCTTCCGGTCGGCCACAGAAGATTTGCCGCTGCTGGACTCCAAAGTGCGATGCACGCGCTGCCACCAGCTCAGTGCATGGACTCACGCTCCGCCACCCTTCCAGAGCGTCGGAGTCACGCACCGCCACTTTCTCTGGGAAAAGCTCCGCTGCAAGCTCCATTGTATTTGCAAGAGGTACTTGAAAAATTCTTGGACATATGAATGTGTTGAATAATTATGTGTGTATTGAATGATTATGTGTGGTTGGATTGGTTTTGTGTAGTTTATTTATCTGAATGTGTTGAATGAGGTTGGAATTGATTATGTGTTATTGTTTGTCCAAATTTTATTATTTTCGTTGAATAATTAAGTTGAGATGTTGTTTGTCAATTACTTAGAAAATCGATAATAGTGTATGATTTGGTTGCCCGATGATAATGGAACAATATATGGTTTAGGGTTTGAGAAGGTGAATATCGAATTATATTATCTATATTTGTGAATTACATTTGTACGATGTTTTTGATGGTGTACTTGTACAAAGGAGGTCAAATTAAGTTTGATTTGACTGTGGGCATGTATTATGATCCTCCTATACCTGAGAAGAACTTGACTCTCGAACGGAGGTTATGTCAATCTGAGTTAGTTAATATAATTTTGAAAAGGCTTGGTATTGCAAGCGATGTGTTTCTGTTGAATATATTATCGTTGTTTTGAGCTGATTGGTTCATCTGTATACTATCGGTGTTATAATATGGAAGATGATGAGTCAACCGCGACCTTCTTCAACATTGTTGATCGAATGTCTTTGTCCTCAGCTGATTTGTACACTATTATCGAGAAGATGGCAAGCATCATTGACCGTGCAGGTGATGTTAGTTCGGGCACGTTCATGTCGTTGCTGAGAAATATTCAGAATTATACACCTTTGCCAACCTTACCACCCTCGGTTCATTGCCAAGGTTTTTCCATTGGTGAGTCCAGCCAACCCAGTGCGTATATTCATGTCGATTATGCACAACCATCCATAAGTGGTGGTATATATGGTGTGCATCATCAGGAGCTGAATGTCTTTGATGATGATTATGTGGGTGAAATTGGCGAGGATGTTGTCGGTCATGGTGAACATGTTGGTAGCAATGATGACGATGAGGAAGGGGAACTCGATGAAGAAAGTGAAGATGATCATTCCTTATCAACTGATTTGAATCCAGGGGATGATGACAAGCTAGTGGCGTGCACGAACAATGTAGACATGTCGTTCCATCTTTTGGCAAATCCTGATACGAAGGCATCCTTTACGGATTATAGGGGCCCTGATGAGGATGTGTATGACCCAACTAATTGTGGCGAAGGACTTCATAGTTATGTTCAAGTGACTGGTGAAGTGGCATTGGGTATGCAATTCTGGAGGAAGCCAGAATTGGTAGAAGCTATTTTCAGGTGGAGTTACATAATGAACAGGGAACGCCGGGTCGTGAAGAGCAGGTCACGTACATGGTATACAAAATGTAAGGACGTTGTTGAGGGAATCAGTAATTTTCATTGGATTGCTATAGCCATATAAAAGGCTTCGCATGGGATGTGGGAGATTACCAAATGGGCAAGTAGTCATGGTTGTGTTGGTGCCGGTTGATCGAGTGGTAACACTAACCTGGCATCGTTGATGATCGCCCATTCTATTCACCACCATATTAACATGAACCCTTCTTACATGGTGAAAGATGTCTAAGCGCATGTGAAGACGGAGTTAAATGCTGCCCTTCCTATAAGAAGACATGGTATGCTCGCCAGAAGGCCACTGACTTAGTATTCGAAACATGGGAGGAATCATTTGAATAGTTTCTAACCTATATGGATGAGCTAATTAGGGCCAATCCGAGCACCATTGTTGATTGGGCAGGCGTACCTGATAGAATACATGGTTATGGGTGTAGGAAATTTAAGTTCGTGTTCTGGGATTTTGGTCAGGCTATCGATGCATTTTGCCACATCAGGCCGGTGATTAGTGTGGATAGGAATCATTTTAGAGATGCATACAAGGCTACAATGCTATTTTCCATGTGCACGATGTGAATGATTACATACTCCTCATTGCTTATGCAATAGTTGATGCTGATACTAATGAGAGTTGGAACTGGTTCATGCAAAAACTCTGACTCCACGTGGTAGGTGGTGATAGTAGGCCAATCTGTATTATAATGGATCTCCATGATGTAATTTTGAATGCAATGAGACATGTGGATGAATGGATGGAGCCAACAGGATACCACCGATTTTGCTTGCAGAATTTGCAGTCCAACTTCCTCAATGCTGAGGGTGGGAAGTTCAAGAATGCACATTTGAAGACTCTTGTTTGGCAGCTTGGTGGTGCTAGATGAGAGAGCATGTGGAGGGAGTACAAGGAGGAGATGGAGAGTATCGAACCATCTGCTTGGGATTGGTTGAGACAACATGATAGCAGTAAGTGGTGCCTTGCCTTTGATGAGGGTGATCGTCATTGGGGAATTCTTACAACTAATTTATTCGAGAGTTACAGCAACTGTTTAAGGCATACATGACATCTTTCGATGACTGCGTGTGTCAAAGCAACTTTTGAACGAACAGTTGAAATGTTTGCACGAAGGTTTATGGATGGGACAAATTGGAGGTACTTTCATGATTCATTACAGTTCATTTTGTGTTCGCATACTAGTTTATGTATTCTAAATTGATGTTGAATTGTGTAGGTCAGAGTTCCCTAGTAGGATTTGGAAAAAGTTTTAGACGCAAGGCATTTGGGGACAAGGACATATTGTCACCGTATTTGGTCATGCGTCACAGACTTATAGGGTTGTGACAAGGACCATTGATGGCAGCATTGGTGAGAGCCAGTACACAGTGAAATACCGGAGAAAGGAGTGTAGCTATCGCAGATGGAAATTTTTTTGCTTCCCTTGTTCCCATGCATTGGCTGTCTATAGGTATAGGTGTGACGATCCATCTACTCTATGTGACAGGGTATATCACACGACCACCTACGTGCAACAATACAGTCAGGGTTTTATGCATGTACGAGATCTATCACTATGGCAATGTGCTAGTTGGAGGTTGATTCCCGATATTGAAAAGTTTTGCAATAGGAGGCATGGTCAGTTTGCAGAGAGAATGATCAGGAATCAAATGGATGAGAGGGTTAGGGTCGTGTTTGTAATATGAAGTTTCTATATTTGGACCAATATGTATAACATTATTTTATGTAGCTAATATGCTAAATTATTTTGTTTTTTTAGTGCAATTGATTGTGTGGATTCGTATTATGTGTATTTGTTTAAATTGAAGCTAATGTATGATTTGGTATTAATATTCATCACATCTTACAGTATTTGTTTTTGTGGAAATCCGGACAGATTCATTTTTCCATGTGATTCTAATTGTCACCAGGGATACGCTATGTATCATTCAAGATCCATTGACGAGGATTTTCTTTTCCTTCACCAGGAGCATCGTGCACGTGCTCTGTACAATGGTAATTTAGAGAATGAGGCACTGCATGTGAGACGGTGCGATGGGGCTTACTGGATTGGTCGGATCCTTGATCGAGTGATGCGCTATGTGCGTGAAGCTGGATTCCAGGGACTGTTGGATTCTGCACCAATCCACATCGATCATTCCCTCATCACATCCTTAGTCGAGTGTTGGAGACCAGAGATGCACACATTTCACCTGCCAATAGGGGAGGCTAGCGTCACTTTGCAGGATGTGGCCATCCTATGGGGTCTACCGATCGATGGCATGCCAATCACTGGTGTAGACACTAGCAGGCGCACAGATGACTGTCAGAGATTATGCACAGACTACTTATGGGGCTACACTAGACATGAGTGCTATCAGAGGGGGTAGCATAAGGGCCAGCTGGTTGGGAAACTTGTTGCAAAGTCCATTGCCTCTTGATGCTACTGAGGTAGATTGTCAACATCGGGCTAGGGTTTTCATTCTACTGTTGGTTGGTGGGATGCCCATGTCAGACACATCTGGACACCTGATCCATTTGCTCTATTTGTCAGTACTGATGGACCTAGATGCAGCACTTCAGTACAGTTAGAGGAGTGCCATTTCTATTAACATTTTATTATTAACATTTAATTTTATTATTAACATTTAATTTAAATATATTTGTCTACCCAAAATAAGTTGATTGTAAAATTTAATAATACATTATAATTTTTAAAATTGAATTTCATTTTTTTAATAATTATTCCAGATTTTTTCAATAATTTTTCTTCAATAATTTTCTCAAAAATTATTCCAAATTTTTATTCCAAATCATTCCAAATTTTAATAAAAAAAATCATTCAATATTTTTAATTTTAAAATATTTTAAAATTAAATTTTAAAAAAAAATCAGCATAGGGACACGTGGCCCAACCAGAGGGTGCCACGTGTTGTGCCACGTGTCCCTCTATTTACCAAAAATATATATATGCTACATTTGAGTGGGACACGTGGCCCAATGTATGGGTGACATGTGTTCCACTCAGCCAAAATTATTTTTGCCGCAGCAAGCCATGTGACACGGCCTTAACAAAGCTGCCACTTCCGGTTTCTTAACCGGTTCCTAGCATGGCAATCAAGGGCCGATTTCTTGTTAAGAAACCGGCCTAAAAACAACTACTATGAATTTTTTTGATTTTTAGAGCGGTTTTTTAAATTTTAAGAAACCCACAGCCCATGCTCTAAGGAATTCATCAATTTTTGGAGTAAAAATGTTTGGACCATATCTTTTATGATTTGTTCATTTTTGGAGTTCATGAGTTTCAGTGTAATCCATATGCGTGTCCATATCCTTTCGTAAAAAATATGTGAGTTTTCCTTTTGTTAAGTTGTGTGTTGCAGCAGAATTCAAGAGCTTTGGGTCAAAAACGTTAGGAAGAAATTCAGTAAAATTAGGTACAGCAAAACACTGAAATGGAGAGTTGCACCTTCCCCTAAAATAGTATCTGGCCCAGAGTTTTCATCATAATCTCTACCCAAATAAACTTATACACAAAGCATATGTCATTTCTCATTGACATTGTCACTTTTTCATCCCAGGCCTTTTTACCATCCATATACGAAATTAAATGAAAGACTTTATATTTTACCTCTAACAAATCAGGACTGATGTTCACTCTGTAATAAATCGTACTTTAATGGGGTTTTTGTTCCCTTTCATTTTCTTTTCCGCATTTTCTTCTTCTCCTTCTTCTTATCTTATTATTTTTATATACTGACAGTGACAGGAACATGTGGCCTTACTTTGCCTTCCTCCAAAACTTCATAACCAGAAAAGAGGTAAACAACCCAGCAGTTGATCAGCATAACATAACTTCATTTAACTAAAGGGGGTTCTTTCACTACTGGTAAGTTTTGTTTCACATTATTTCCCTACGTGTTCCCAATACGTTACTGTGAAGTTCTAAAAGATTACTCTCATACAAATATACTAACAAAAGAGTTATTTACTTAGAGCAATGAAAAAATACAGTCAAACTTTGATTTGCTTTTATTACGTGTGTGTGGTCACATACTTTTATGTGAATTATGCATGCTTATAACTATGGAATAGTTTACATTTAAACTTTACTAAAGTACCAAGGCTATTAGAATTTAAATTTTACTCTGATGCAGGAACAATGACATCTGAAAAGCCCATTGATAAGTTGCGCAATATTGATCACCCTTGGATCAGAACGGTTACAGTTGAAGAAAATACTTTGCACTTAAAGCTCAAGGAGTCCTAAAAAATTGCAAAAGTTTTATATTTTCTGATGAAAAGGTAAATGACCAATTTTGTAGGAATAATGCCATAGCACACTACAATATTTTCATGTTGATTTCCTGACTCAAATAGGGAGCCAAAGTTGAAGGTATAATGTTCAACAAAGCCTACGAAACCATGAGCAGCAAACTCCACCTTTATAAGAGCTACAAGATAGCGAAGGCAAACATTAAGGAAATTGACCCTCAATATAGAAGAGGGGATATAGGGATCCAATGGATTATCAACACCAGCACAGTTATTGAAGAAATCTCTAGTTCTATGCATTCATTCCGGTTCAACATTCATATGGGCCTTCTGAAAAAATTCTTGAACATCTCCATAAACCTGAAGAACTAATAGGTATCAGAACCATATGATTCCTTACATTTTATAATACATCTCATTCCAGTTATATTACTTTTTGAATGCTAAAAATATAATTTCCTTTGCTGAATGCTATAAACTTACAGATGTTATAGGGGTTGTTGCTTAGTGTCTCCCAATTGGCTCTGTCAAAACAACAAAGGGCCTTAAAAATCTTCATAAATTTGTTCTTATTGATGAAAAGTAAGAATAAGTTTTGTAAGAACATTATTATCCAATTATCTATATTTCAGTTTCCATTGATGTTTGTCATCTATGTTTAGATCATAACCTTTGACTCTGACTATGTGGTAAGAATTCATTCCAAATGAAGGGCAACAATTACAAGACATCGCGGATGACATATCTGTGTTAGTTTGCCATCGCCTCAGGGTTGATTCTTTTAATGATATCACAGTTGTAAAACCAATGTTCCATTTTAATCTAACCTTAAATTTATCACACTACTATTAATATTCTCATACATCTTTATTCAGGCATAGAAGTTTCAACTCATTACAGATCATCCCTTTTAATTGATGGTGGTGACAATCGATTTATGGAACTGAAAACATGGTACATTTTTACCCATATATGGTATGCCAAGTATATTCAAGTCGAACCTTAAATTCATTGTTATGCACTTTTATAAGTCAAAACAGCACCACGAGGAGATCATAGCGTCCATCATTAACTTGAACCAATTCTCTCCAAAAATCCTAGTGCCAACAACTCTGGATGCTATCTACACTTCCGTTGGTTATAATTTGCTAACCCGAAGCGTAAAGACTATTGTTACAGTCCCTTTTCAAGTTGCACGTTTTGATTTTTTGGCTCACATTTGTCACTGCATTAATTTTATTTGAAATACAGATGGTAACATTAGAGGTGAAGATATCATTCGGAGACATATCTTAAACTTATAACTATATGGCTTGCGTGAAATGTATTCATCCAACAACTGCCTCTTTAGACTATGAATTCACGTGCAATTTATGCCAAGAGAAACAACTTTCTCAACCTAGGTTATAAGTAACCCAATTTCGTTCATTATTTTTTTTATCTTGGGTTTCATTTGTTTAAATACCTTAATAACTAATACATTTTTGTGTTATTAATCATGCTCTTGGTAAATGTGTAGTTGTCATTTTGACGCATATCTTATCGATGATAGTGGCCTTATCACTGCAACTTTGTTTGGTAAACCTGTGGAAAAGTTATTAGATTTGATGACAATGGAAGCTATTGATGGAGTCACAAAGGTTAGTGCCCGCATTATTACATCTGAATCAACTCTTATACCAGCATATCAAATATACCTCAACCCCAAGTATTTTATAGTGCCATTTCAGGAATTTATAATTGATGGGCCATGAATAAAAATATAACATAGCTTTTCTATTCATGGCCTCAAGGAATACATTGATGATCGTTATTCTATCATTGACAATGTTGAGTATGTTGTCCAAATAAAAGTGTCTAAATTAAAGGAAGGTGAACTTAGCCTGAGATATACTAAGTTTGACTTTGCTGAAAAGTCATCCTTACAAGGGCAAAGTTCAGCCTTACAATTTCCACAAAAAGGTGATGATCTATCAGTTATAGATGACCATACTCTGTTGTGTGAAGTTCCTCCCCAAAAGTTCTTGAACCCCGTTTTGAAAAGCTCGGATAAGTTGGAGATTCAAACAACTCCTGCACTAGCACAACAACTTATTATTCAAGGTATAACTGGATTAAATCTCATTTAGTTCTTAAATAAATGTTAACTTAGTTCCAAATCAATTATGATTCATACTTCTTGAATGACAGGTTCTACATCTTCTCGACCAGCTCAATCAAAGGCAAAAAAGAATCTTCTAGCCCAGCTTGAAACTGAGGACCTTCAGGTATCAAATGCAGAGGGAAAAAAGCCAAAGTTAGGCCAAGTTACAAGCTTCATAGATGTAAATAGCTTTTTCCTTTTGATGCAAATGACATCTAAACTTAAGAAATGCTGGTTGTAGTAGTTTGGGTTAAGTTTAGTCAGTACTCATTTGCTTGGAACATCTCTTTTGCAAACTTGTGAATTGCTGAAATCATGTAATTAACATGCATATGTTTATAGTTTGGAATAGGATATTTTTTATTCAGATGACATGTAAACTCAATACTTTTTTGCTTAAATATTTAAGATAATTTTTTATATAACCTTTCAATTTGTATTGTGTATTACATTATTCATGTGATTGGGATATGAACTTCATAGTTGAATGGCAGTCCCAGAGGTCATTACTGATCATCAAATAGCTGAACTTCAATATTGATCGTCAAATATTAATAACAATTGTTCATATACTTTGTTATCTAGCTCACCGCACATTGCACGATGTTATCTCTCTAGTAGAGGATAAAACAAATTTTCAAACTTCCATCACTACGGCATTTTACCTTTGGAATACTAGTACTCCCTCTGCTCCAGCTCTATATGCACTTCTACTTTTATAACACTACTCTCTATCAAAATTTAACTACATATTTGAATTTATATATGAATAACAATAATATTGTATATGATATTGTTCAATTCATCATATAAGTAGTTTCCAAATATCAACTTTTTATTTTTCGTTATTATACGTATGCAAATATATTAATGGTCAAACATGTATTTTGAACATCGTGATAATGATTACAGTGCAAATAGATATGGGACAAAGAGAGTAATACATCTGGTCTCTTAACAATAGCCCTTTTTTTACCATTTTTTCAAGGTATGTTTCACCACCGATAACTTTAGTTGCATATGAGAACAGACTATAAAATTTTACTTTTCAAAAACTACATGTTACAAAGAATCCATAGACATCTCACATGATGTCTGGTATTGTATACAATAAAAGTTATCGATGTTCAAACATGCTGTAAAAATATTTATAGTCAAAGGGGGACATTGTTAGGTGACCGGAGGGAGTATTTAGCTTGTGTAGAAAAAATCATTGCTACAATAGCCCGATTTCCAGAAAAAAATTTATGTGTGGGTTTTGTATGTGAGGGTCAAATCAAAATTTTACAGGTGTTAATAAAAAAATACAATTAAATTCATCCTTAATTTTCTTCCTTAATTGTAGCTAAAATTTGACACTTGTACAATTTTGATTTGACCCTCATTTCCCCACATACAAAATCCCCAGATAAAATTTTTTTCACCCGATATCTAACACATACTGTAACTACGTTATTGTTTTGGGATTTATTTTGTTTCTTTTGGAGTTCTTCCCCTCATTTTCCCTTTGTTGTCCTCTTTTCATTATTTTATATATTTATTTTGTTCTTGTAATTTGTTTGGTACATTATTTGTAATTAATTATTTATAAGTTATATTTATTCTTTTATTTGTAAAATTAAATAGTATTGGAAATAATAATTTTATATTTTATTTAAGTATTGTTAGAGAGAATATTTACCGTAATAAATATTGTTATTGAGTGATGAAAATATGTAAAGGATTACATAAAAGAGTTTGAGATCAACATGAACTCTAATACTAATTTTCTAAATAACTTGGTCTAACCCCCCCCCCCCCCCCCTCCAACGAAGCATCGGATGCTCAGAGACGCAAAGGTTGGATCTGAAAAACTCAAACAAAGGATGGGAAAGACCCTTCGTGAAAATGTCTGCAACCTGGAGTGTAGTGGGAACATGGGCGACACGAGGCTTTCCAGTAGAAATGAGCTGGCGAACAAAGTGGTAGTCAATATCAATGTGCTTGGCACGCTTTTGTGCAACTGGATTCTGAGCCAAGAAAATAGCAGTGTTGTTGTCACATAACAACAGCAGTGCCATAGAGAGACATAGATCACGCAGTAAATGAGATAACCAGACAACCTCAGATGCAGTATTCGCCAAGGCCCAATACTTAGACTCTGTACTCGATCGAGAAATAGTTGGTTGCTTCTAGGCACTCTACGAAACAATATTGCCGCTAAGGAAAACAGTGTATCCATAAGTAGAGTGATGAGTCTCGACAGACGAGCCCAATCAGCGTCCGACTAATTTAGCACCTCAGGGAAACTAGCAGCATTGAAGGTGAGACCAAAATGGATGGTGCCGCGAACATAGCGGAGGACCCAAGTAAGTGTAGCAAAATGATCATCCATAGGGTCTTGCAAAAACTAACTGATGGAGTTAACTGCAAAAGCCAAATCCCGGTGAGTAATAGTCCAAAGAGTGATAGATTGTCGGGTTTAAAAACCAAGGACCGGTGCTACTAAGAAGCTGGGAGTTTGGCAAGAATTGAGGGAAACAGGAGTAGCATCTGGCATCCCGGCACCAGTCAAAATATCACAAGCATATTTTTCCTGACCCAAAAGAATATCAGAGGCAGTGGGCGTAACTTCAAGGCCAAAGAAATGGTGAAGAGCACCCAAGTCATTGATACCAAACTCTTGATGAGTGCGAGTGATAAATTGCTGGAGAAAAGAGGATTCGTTCCCGGCGATAATAATATCATCAACGTAGACAAGGAGATAGAGCAAAGATGTCCCACGAGAGAGAATGAACAAGGACGTGTCAGCAAACTGCACTGAATACCAAGTCGAGCCAAGCAACTGCTAAATCACTGGAACCAAGCTGAGGGGCTTGCTAGAGACCATAAATAGCCTTTCGCAAGTGAAAAACATGATCTGGGCGAAGTGGATCCTTGTAACCAACAGACTGAACCATATACACCAGAGCGTCAAGAACACCATTAAGAAAGGTATTCTTAACGTCGAACTGATGGAGAGGCCAAGAACGTTTAGTAGTAATAACTAGGATTGTACGAACTGTAGAGGCCTTGACCACAAGGCTGAAGATGTGGTCAAAATCAAAGCCTGGAATATGAGAGAACCCCTAAGTGAGCAGGCAAGCTTTATAGCAGTCAATGCTTCCATTAGGATGATATGTGAGATGATACACCCACTTGGAGCCAACAATGTTGACATCCATAGGGCGTAGAACTAACTCTCAAGTATGCTGACTCTGAGGAGCTGTAATTTCCTCATCCATAGCTACTACTTAAGAAGGATCACAAAGAGTAGAATGATAGTCTGTAGGTTTTATCTGAGAGAGTAATACAACAAGAAAATTGTGCGCAACAAGATTCGAGTAATTACATCATTGAATAGCCCCTATGGTAGATCGAGTCATCATCGGATGGGTTCGGGGAGGTGGTGAAGGCGAGGAATCAGCCGAAGATGAAAAATTTGGTGAGTCGGGAGGAGAAATAATTGGAGATAAAACCAGAATTGTAGATGAAGAAGGAAACACCAGAGAGTCGGAATTAGATGGACAGGTATGACAGGGGGGAAGCGAACAGGAGATGAAGGAGTTGGCACTTGCAAGGAATCCAACTCACGGTCAATGAAAGCACAAAAATCCAATGTCAAAAATGGTAAACCAGTCGCCGAGGTGGAGGCAAATAGAAAGCAGAACTCATCAAAACATGCATGTCGGGTCACATAAACTCAGCCTGAAGATGGATCAAGACATCTAAATCCCTTATACTGTGAACTATAGCCAATAAAAATGCGTGGAATGCTGTGAGGTGATAGCTTGTGCAGAGCAGCCGGCCAAACATAAGGGAAAACTTGACACCAAAAAGGGTGAAAATTTGAGTAAGTACGATCCCGATCAAAAAGTAGACTGTAGGGAGTAAAACCCTATAGGACCGGAGTATGTAAGCGGTTGATGGTGTAAAACACCATGGCAAAGGCATCATCCCAACGAGATAGCGCAATGCGAGTGAAAAAGCATATTCTACCCCATTTCTGTAACATGTCTATGTTTTTGCTATACTCGCCCATTTTGCTCTGGAGTGTACGGGAAATAAATTTGATGATTGATGCCCTTGGAGGCAAAATGGGAGCGAAGACGAGTATTGAGGAAATCGGAACCACCATCACCCTGAAACACCTTAATCTTAGCTAAAAATTAGTTTTCAACCAATGCCTCAAACTGCAGATAAATATAAAAAAACTCTGACTTGCAGCCAGGTAAATTGAGAAAAATCATCAACAAACAAAGCATAATAAGCAAAACCAGAATCAGATAAAATGGGGGAAAGGCCCCATAAGTCACAGTGAACCAAATCCAATACACGATGTTATGCATTTCAACAAACGCCAACCGATGTCCATTTGCCATAATAGAGGGGGCGCAGGTGTTTAGTTTGGGCAATAAGGAAGAAACAGAAAGTACTCCTTACTTTTACAAACCAGAAATAACATTGTTGGACACATGTCCCAGCCGAGCATGCCAAAGCTCAAATGATGCACGTCATTTATTTTGCTACAGAAAAGAAACAAGTGCGGCCTCCCCCTGATCCAAAACGTATAGACCACCCTCACGGTGGCCCCTTCCCACGATCACCTTGGACACTTTTCTCTAAATTAAAAAGACACAATCATCAAAACTAATAATAACATCTATAGATGTACCAGTATGGGAGATCTAGCTACAGAGAATACTGAAAATATTCAGCCAAGTGAGTCAAATCCGGACGCCGTCCCTGGGCCATTATGTGATAACACGTAGCAACAAAGTGACCAAGGCGACCGCACCATATGCAATGTGGATAACCCCAACAAGTAGTAGCACCTCCAGAACCAGACCAGGAACCACAACTACCACGGCGGCCACAAGAATGGCCTCCACGCGTGGTCGTGAGCCCCATGCGCCACCACCTCTCACCAGCGCATGGTCCCACACACAGCCTTCTTCTGTGCGATCTAAAATGAAAAATGCTACTGGAGAAGGGCTGAAACCTGCAAAAGATTGCAAAAACACTTTGTGGTTCGTAGCCCTAGCAACTATATAAACATACAAAGGAGACGAGGTCTGTGACAACAAAGGGGCACCAAAGTCCTTGTACTCAGGCCTGAGAGCACTAAAAAACCAGAGAACTTGGTCACTATTAGAAGTCGGAGATCCCATAATAGCAAGTTTATCGACAATAGCTTTGAACTTGAAATGCAACTCAACAACAGAACCAGTTCGATGCAAATTTAGTACCTGATCACGGAGTTGAAGAACGATGGATTTGGAAGCATTCTGATACTAGCTATGAAGACAATCTAAGATCTCCTTCAAAGTCTTGCAACCGATGACCTCTTCCATGGCTTCATTGGTGAGAGTCAGGAAAAAAACCACAGAGACGACAATCGTCGACAAGCCAGACTTCACAGTCAGCAGAATTTTTGGCACGAGTTGTTGCGGACGAACGAGAACCAATGACTATAGAATAAGAAATTATCAAAGCAAAAGATGATGTCAAGGAGTCTGATTTGGCGGGGATTACTGGACATGGCATTGTACCATCGAGAAAGCCAAATAAGTTCTGAGATTTGAGCACATGAGTGAGTAGTGTTTGCCAGAGAACGAAGTTTGAGGATGATAGCTTGATAGTGAGGAAATGGATGAGAGTGTTGAGAGTGTCGTGGGGAATCTCTCGGCCATGTGGAAATTTGCGAGTGAAGAAAATTATTTCTGGGTTTTTAGGGTTTAGATGAAGGCGGCGGAAGAAAACTTGTTGGGGAGGGAGAAGATGCAGCTAGGGCTGCGGTAAAAAAGAGAAAGGAGATTACTTTTTGTTCAGAATCGTATCATGCTCTGATATCATGTTAGAGAGAATATTTCCTGTAATAAATATTTTTATTAAGTGATGAAAATATATAGAGGATTACATAAAAGAGTTTGAGATCAACATGAACTCTAATACCAATCTTCTATTTGACTTAGTCTAACAAGTATATTTATTAATATTCGAATTCAATCCTTACTGTAAATATAATTTAATTTAAAATATAATTATAAAACTAACATTTAAATAAAGAGTGCGTCTCTTGAAAGACGGTATTTCCATAAGTTATGGAAAGATCAAGGTTTAAAGTGCAAATTAGAATAAATGAAGATACAATTTTTGGGTTGCATGAATCGGGTCATAAATATTATAACTACTACACGTTGCATAATAAATTTTTGATATTGCAGCTAAGACATTTTACCTTTTATTACTCTATTTAAACCCCTTCTTTCCACAACCCTATGGAAAGATGGTTTTTCCCAAAACTTTGCCTTAAAGAAATAATGATTATAAAATAGTTAAGATTTTCAAATATATATATATATATATATATATAATAGTGTGTAATATAAAATTATAATAAGTACTTTTCTAGAATACAATATATTTGAAGATATAAATGACTTACTATACACAAATTCTTGTTGTAGACCGCCTAACCATTAGACGGGAGATTATTGTGTAATTAACATAATTCATATATAGGATGAATTTTTTTAAAAAAAGACGAAGACAATTTGAAGGGATAACCCTGATATTATCAAAAGGTCCTACATTAAAACCTTTCTTCTTCTCTTTTTCTCCATTTTTTCTCACATTCCCCCATTCTTCTTCTTCTTTGAGTTCTCTTCCTTTCATTCTTCAGGTTCTTCTTCAATTTCTTCACATTCGGTTGTACAATTTTCTATATTTTGTGGTATTCAGTCACCCAATTTATCCTCCAAGTTTGTTTACTTGTTTTTTTTTCCATTTTGTAACCCTATTTTTTATCATCTCGATTATAGATATAAAATTGGTCGATATCAGAGGGAGTTTATGTTTTTTTTTGGAATCGAAATATTTTATTGAGATTTGGTTAGGCTTTGGCTGTGTTTGATCTTGATATTCGTATGTTTTTTTTGTCGTTGTTGAAGATGAAGTAGAGAATCTTTTCAGTTTTTCTGCAGTTTTAATTTCATTGTATGATGTTTTATCGAAGTGATGTTTATTACATTTTAGTTGATGTTTATAATATATCAAATTTATTGATGTTTAAACTATTTCCGATGATGTTTATTTTGGTTATGTTTCAGTTCCAGTGACAATCAACTAAAATGATGATGTTTCATTTTTTCATTAATTATAGGGTCGGCCCAAGCCCAGTGCGAGTTGGGCGGCCGCACTAGGCCCAATCCATTTCCTCTCTTCTTCAGCTTCAACTCGATTACCCTATGACAATCGTTTCCGTTCCCTGATTTAAGTACTTTTTGAACTTTATCCAATCTCCATTTTTACATCCCTCTGTAGTAAACCCAGAAGCTGGACATCTTCATCTGCCCTAGCTATCAAATTTTCTGAAACCACTAAAACATTTAGGGTAGTTTCATTATCAATCAGTACTCCTTTTAGACCTTCAGCTCTTTCTTCAATTCTGTCTCTTTTGTTCCCTTTGTTTTTTTATTCCACTCCATTGCCCCTTAAACGAGCTAATGTCTTTTTTGCCAATTTCTTCCCCCGACTTGCCCATGATGGCAATGTTCAGAGAACAAACTAGATCTAAGGTGAAAAGATGATCGGGAAATTGCATATAGTCATGGTGAAAATCACACACAGTCAGAGCTTTTTCAAATCTTACACCATGGAGTTGAAACCTTGCCTAGAGAAATTCAGTCATATCAGCTCGGGTCCCCGGGATATACTCCCAAGCTTCCTGATCAGGAGTATCTAAGAAGTCCGGCACATGAAAATGGAGCCCATATGTATCTCATTAATCTTCTAAAATCAAGTTGGGTAGGATGACACAAGCTATCATCATCTTACCCACTATTCCAATCTCGCAATAATATGCGAATTATATGAAATCGAGCTTGAAAAACTCCAAATGTGCATTCAAAATTCTTTCTTGGGCTCTTTTGGGCTTTAGCAAACACTTTATCCTTCTCTCCTAGTGGTGGATAGGCAGAAGGAATAAATGCAACCCACTCAGGATAGATACCGTCTGTTAAATAGTAACCCATATCATAATCATGCCCATTCACATGAAATTCACACTTTGGAGTCACTCCATTGAGAACATCATCATCAAACAAGGGTAAACATTCAAGAATGTTAATGTCAGTAAAATAATTGGAACTCCAAAGAATGCATATGCTATATATGAAGATCGTAAGAAGTAACTGCCACCAAGATAATGGAAGCTTTCTAAGATCTACCCATTTATTGTCCTTTCCATGATGATGTACAGTTCTTCCATCCCCAATGCATGCAATCCACACCACCAAGCATTCCGGGAAATCCACCTTCATCTACAACATGCTTCAGATGTGAAATATCATGTGGATTCTGCCCCTTAAGGTATTCATGATGATAAACATCAATGATGACCTCCACGTAATATCGAAGAATATCTTTTGCAGTTGTTTCTCCGATCGACAAGTATTCATCAACTTGATCATAGGATAAACCATATCCCAGGATACGCATTGCAACCATACATTTTGTAATAGGATTGAACCAAAGTACATTGCATGCATATGGTCCCTGTGTAAATAAATGTCATTTTGCATAAAGTCTCCGACTATGTGGAGAAATAAGTCTCTCAGCATACGAAATCTACATCGAAACATAGCATCATTGTAGGTTCTTTGCTTTGGATCCACAAAGTACTACCGCCACAATGTTTTTGAACTTCCTTTGCGGTCTCTATTAATCACCTTTCTCTTACCACTCTTCCTGTGCCGTAAATTCTCGCTAACATCAAGTCGTAATCGCATGATGTAATCACCAACCATGCTATGCACTTCTCTCCTTTTTTGGCTGTGTAATGTTTGGTGGTAAATCAATGAGAGAAGATGGACACGTGTATGGGTTTGAAGATTAAGACATTGGTAGTTCTAGTAGAAGAGTTGGATGAATGAAGGTGGAGGTGAGAATGAGAAGTGACTCAATGTCTTTTTTATATACTCTATCCATCCCATAAATATTGGCCTACTTTCCTCTTTTTTCGTTTGTCCCATGATTAATGGCCTATGTTGAAGATTAATTATAATGGCAAGAATTCATTGTTAAATTTCCACAATATTCTCTCTAACTTTAATAACTTTGACATTAGACCCACTGTTTTTCCAAATATCACTAATTTTTCACAATTATTCTCTTCCACATAACCTCTCCTAAAATATTGTGCAAAAGGTAAATAGGACAATATTTATGAGACAGAAGGAGTAGTAAACATCCACAAAAATGTATGGTGATTTGGGGGCTACGTGGACACTACCCTCATCACTCACTCAAACTTTACCCACATGAAGAGATGGGACGACACTATTGCAAACCCACTCATTATTGTCAGTCGAATAGTTTTAATACAAACTTTGACCCACGTGAAAATGGGACATGCCTAAGGAAAACCCACTCATTATTGTCGAACCAAAGAATTGGAATTTCAAACTTTGGCCAACGTGAAGAGATGTGACATGACTATGGCAACCCCTCTCATTATTGTTGATTAAATAATTTGAATTTCAAACTTCTATGTGACTATATAATACTTGATAATTTAATTCCGATGTGTTTAGAAAAACTATCATTTCAATTAATATTTATGAATAAATACATTGAAAGTAACTATTACAACAAAGTACATACCAGAAACTTACTAAAATCTAAAGCTACATTACATAGTTATAAAACCAATGAAATACAAGAAAATTAAAGCATTTTTTCCAAGATACAACCCAACCATCAACTTATCTCAAGCGACAACTTACTCGTGAGTAGCATTTGTACTACAACTCAGAATAAGGTTCAAAGTCCTACTCTTTCTTTCAAGTGTATTCTACTCAAACTCAAGACGTCTAATTTGCATTCTTTCATGCTCGAGTGCAACCTTTTCATGTTCAAAAAAATCCCTTTCGTGTTCAACCACCATATAATCATCAAATGAAGATTCAAAAGCTCCGAGACCCTTTTTTGCCTTCCTCTTACCTTGAGCTTTTACAGCTTTCACGTCTATCGGTCGCGATATAGGTGTGTGTATGGGGGGGATGAGTCTCCTCTACTAGGTGTGTTTCATGAGTTTATTTTGTATAAGCACCTCCCCCATTCAACCTCGACCTTTTGCCACTTCCCTCACTACTTTGGTCATTCGGAGTTTGCGTGTATGTGTTCCATGCTTATAATTATCCTAGGACGTTTTGAGATCTAAAGTTTGGAACCTCACATAGAATGCAGTATACATGTGGCATACTAAAAGGATGTTTCCGATCTTGTTTGACATTTTTTATTACAGCATTTCGGATATCTCCACTCCCCTTGCCACTACCACATCTTCTTGCGGCAGTGCTCAACACAACAATGTACTCCCCAACTTCTTTATTTAAAAATTACATGTGACCCTTGCAAGAGGGTATTGTTCTGCCTTTTCCTATGTGGTTTTCACACATTCCAAAATTTTCCCCAGAACATCGCTTGTTTTAATTCATACCTATCTTTAGATCAGTGAAAAATTATAGCCAAGCTTTTGCTAGCACTTTGTTGTCTTCTTCATTCCAAGTCAACTGATTTTTCTTCGGCATTTGAGAGCCGCTTGCCAAACCTTCCTCGTGCTCGTCTTTCTCATCTTCATCCGTAACCCCAACAATGTTAAGATTATAATTGCGGCCACCACCATGCGAACTGTACTCTCCACCTCCATGTCCTCATATTGACTACTTCCTTGCCAATTAAACTGATCGCCGCTACCTTGCGATCTGTGCGTAAGAATGGTGATGGAAACATGTTTTTATTCTATTGCATCTGCGTTTATGATGGATTTTACGTAGAATAGTCTGGAAATAGAGCGTAGTTGTAATATGGGTATGGAGGACATGAAAAAGGCATAGGTGGTGCACAAAAAATTGGATTTT
Source organism: Rubia yunnanensis (assembly GCA_037428765.1). Classification (NCBI taxonomy): domain Eukaryota; kingdom Viridiplantae; phylum Streptophyta; class Magnoliopsida; order Gentianales; family Rubiaceae; genus Rubia; species Rubia yunnanensis. Next base: position 39,583,574 of record CM075067.1, on the reverse strand, counting down.
GTTGTGAAGTATGTCTTGAAGTCGATGAATTTGAGTTCGTCGATTAGAGGTGAAATTTAGAATTTCTTGAATCCAATTTCAATCTTTCCAAAAAAAATTGGACTACAAATTTTGGTCGAGAGTGAAGAAGAGAGAAAAGTTAAGTATCAAAGAGGTGTGAGAACTTATTCAATGTTAGGCTCTATTTATAGACAATTTTATTTTTAAAATATTGGTAAAATTCTTTTCAAAAAACAAAAGATATATCATTTTTTGCCCATTTGAATTCTGCTTGTTTCTTCTCGTTAATTTTACAAATTGGTTGCTAAATTTTTATGACATGTGCCAAGTGTCATTAGGTTATTGGGTCTTTAAAAAAGAAAAAGAAAAACCTTGTGACCTTACTTGTACCCCTTCTGTCAGGTTAAACCGTTAGAATATAGTCAAAATGTTAATTTTAGGGGTAAAATAGTCATTTTCCATTTTTTCTTTTAGCTTTTCTTTTTTCCTTTTCTTTTAATTTTCCTTCCCTTTGCTTTTAATTTTATATTAAATTTATTTTCTCTTTCCCCTTTCCCCATCCTGCTTGCCTTCTTTCCCTTCTGATATTGCGTCGTCTCTTTCTCTGAAGTGCCCAGCGCTGCCGCCAAGAGAAAGCTTCCGTCGTCGTCCCCTGGTAACCTGCCGCCGTCATCCCCTCCCAAAATCTGAAATCCCAGCAAAATCTCTTGCAGTGAGTTTCCCGTCGTCGACAAAATCTAAAATCTCGACAAATTTGAAATCCACTCCATTAAACTTGTGGAGCTCCACCCCTACACCACTGCAATCGACCTCCCGCAGCACTTCTACACCACCAATGCCCTCCCATCACACCTTATGGATAGCACCACCATGGTTTCTTTTTGACAACGCGTTAAGCCGGATCTGGTGGTCCACGTCATGCTTCAGCCGTAGGCTTCGGCGATTGCATCGGAGTTTGGAATCCCCGCCGATAAGTTTATCACGTTCAATGCCACCATGGCTTCTATCTAGCGCTACTATGGATTCTATTCTATCCCGTCGGGAGCCGGAAGGGGAAAGGGGAAGGGTTAAAGAGTTGGAGTCGGCGGTGAGGTGGTGGTGGTGGAGTCAGCCGCTATGTTGTGGTGCGGTGGAGTTAGGGTTTTGGGTGAGGGAGAGAGAAGGGGAAAAATATGTGGGCAAAAAATAAAAATGACGTGGGCTGAAAACAATAAACGAAAATTTAAAAAAGAACAAGGGAAATGACCATTTTATCCTTAAAATTGACTCTTTGACCGAAAGCTAACAATTTGACCTGACGGAAGTGCCACAATACACCAGTTTTATAAGTTCAGGGGCCAAAAGTATGGGAAAAAAGTTGAGGGCTAAAGGTGAACGATGGCGATAGTTCGAGGGCCACAGAAGACATTTACTCTTTCCAAAATGCATCCCTCAAAATTCATCCTCATTGTGGATGTGTTGGGCTTTCCTCCCTAATTCCAGAACTCTCTATTGATGGAAGAGGGGAGATGTTTCTAAGAAGCTGAAGGAAGAATTTAGACTACCTTCTGGAAGGCTCCATGCATTTACTATGGTAGTTGGAGAGATGGAAGATAATTCTAGAGCACACTTGAATCACCTATATATAGAGGTCTTGGAGGAGAGTTCATCATTCAATCCCATCCACTTCTATCCATAGCCATTTTTCATTCCTTCTAGTGTGAGAGATCCACTCTTAGAGTGAGGGGTTAGAGAGAAGTTTTCATCCTCTCTAGTTAGTGAGTGTTCCCCCATTGTGTGAGTAGCCTTGTAATCCATCCTACTTGGGTGAGATATCTGTAAACCTATTATAGCCTCTTATAGTGGAAGATTTAGATTATATAGTATCGCAGTTTTTCCCAATTTGGATTTTTCGCGTTACCAAATCTTGGTCTCATTTTTCTAGACCTGGCAAAATATAACCGAACCCGAAAACCCAATAACAAATAAAAAAACTGAATCGAACCCACACCCAAATAGTGAGACCCAATCAATAATCAGAAACTGAAATCCGATTGAACTGTACCCAAACTTAAATTGACAGACCTGATAGGAGCCAAATTCAAATAACACCTGAACCCGAATCGAACCTGAACCGAAACCCAAAAAGGACCCGCACTTGGACCGAACCTGAATCCGAACCCGAAAAGGACCCATACCTAAAAGAAACCTGATCATACCCGACTACTACTCGATTCAAAATGAACCGAATTGATGTTTACCCAAATTTGAAGACATCTGGATTAATGTTAACTCAAACCGAACAAGACCCGAATACGATTGAATAGTGTGTTACAATTGTTACTGTCTAAAATTTTAACTTGATCATATTTAGTTGAAAATAACATTACAATTATAAACAGTGTTGATATGTTATTTAATATTAAAATATCACATAATAAATTAAATTTATAAATTTAAAATGTGTATAATAGCATAGTTAGATGAAATTATTTTAAGAGTATATTTAAAATTTATGTATTAAATAAAACAACATTGTAAATTATTAATTTAAAATTATTTTGTAAGATAAAATTAATATTGATTAGTTATTTTATTTATTATTAGAAAACATTTCATACAATGTTAACTTTTTGTTATTATTATTTTCTTTCGGAAAAATTATTTTCATTAAATTTTGCAAAATATTTTAAATCAATATTTTCAATCGTCCAATTCTTTTGTAAGAATATAAAATTACATCTAAAATAATATTGCATTTATGATCTATTTTTCTCTAATGCTTAATTAGTATAATTACTCCTCCATAGCATATCAAAAACATGAGTAGCATGTCATACGATAATATTATTTTTTATATATCTATTCAAATATATGGTTAAAGTTTGACAACTTTGAGTGAAAATAGATTATGTGCATATTTGAATGAGATGGAGGGAGTAGTAGAAATCTGCAAACTCCGCATTCTGAATTTGAATGAATGATTGTGCACAAAATTTAAATTTTTGCTAACACAATCCCAACTCAGAAACTCCATGGATTTAGCACATAAGTTGCAGTCTTAGTTTGATTCTGCTAACCTGATCTTTGTTCGATGTCAATGCTTCTCAATTGTTTTCATGCGGTATGTCCAAACTTCAAGACCAATCTACATGTTTAGTGGAGACGTTAGGCTATTTCTTTGGCTTCAAAACCAATAAACTAATACCCTGCTTTTCTAACACGCCCAAAACTTTCAACACTTCCTCCACATTACCCAAGCCAAGGAAATCATTAAGGTCTCAGATTGTACCTTTCAATACATGTCCATCACCACCATCTTGTGATGACTGATGTGTTGCTTATGATTCACAGTGTTTAGTCAAGAATAATTTACATTGCCAGATAATACTAAGTTGTTTCACATGATATGGAAACACTGCTAGATTACATGCTCTAGGGGCCAGGGTTATGTCGCGAACAACAGAGGGGGGACGTTTAGATTAAATAAAAAGTCCGACTTCATTTGCAATCAAACGAGGTTAGAAGTCCTCAGCTCTATTCGTAGGATATGCAACTTCAAAAATTGAATCCACCATCAATATCAAGTTCATGCTTCTTTCTTTTCTACTTTACCAAATATTAAAGTACTTCATCTTTTGCAAACACTAACATGATAAAATGTGCTTAGATGTTGAAATGAAACATCACAAGTGCAGCCACACTTTCCATCATGGTACCATTCCATGAACTTGAAATCTTTGTCACCACACTTTTTGTGAAATAAATCCATCACAAACCATTGATCAAGAATAATAAGTGGAAGATCGATGAGGTGTCTGAGAGATCGAGGCAACTATTTGAAGTTGCAGCTGCTTAAATCCACTCTAACAGACAATTAGGGTTCCATATTTCCATCAAACTCTATATTGTTAGCCTTCAACTCTAAATATACGATTTCCAGTACATATTCTTCATGAAGGAAGCATAATCCCCTATCTACTCCCAGTAGGATCTTGAACTTCATTTCCCACTCCATTTTCATCTTGAAATTTCTAGCCCTATCTCTCTTAGAATAGAGATTATACAATTCTCCATATACATAACACATAGAAACCCTCTTCCTATTGCTAACTATTCTCTGCAGTTGTAGTAATAAACCAGTTAAACAGATCAGCATATTCTTCCCTAAAATTGAAGCCATATGATTCACCGTCCCACCCCAAAAACTATCACCAAACAACACAAATGCAAAGATCAGATTCTTGAACTAATCCTTACACTCCATGAGAAGTTAGAACTGCTCATATTTGAATGTCCCCTCATATTTCAGATTAGATGAAAGAGTGCATTCAGCTGCCCAAGACATCGAATGTGAAACATAGGTCCTCATATATGAAAATACTATCTACCCTAAAGCATCGACAAAAAACAAAAGTCTCAATCCTAAGTTAACCACTCAATCTTAGTAGAGCAGTGACCATCACAAATAAGTAAGAAGAAAAATGAAAGTAAACAAATGCTAAAAGTTACAGCAGCAGACTCAGTTGAATTAAATAAACCTATTTCATCCAGTAACTGACTCAGTTCACCAGAAGGCAAACATTAACAACAAAATGGTTCAGCACAGCAAGTTTCAACTTACTAAATTACAAACCCCACAACTAGCCATTTGTACTTCACTACACCAAACCAAAGGCAAAACATTCAAAAAATGTTGCAGAGGCAAAACTCAGACCAAATGTATTATTAGCTGCCTAATCTACAATCAAAGAAACCATTAACCATGTTCCAACTGTTATTAACTTAACTGCTTGGGTGAAATGGAACCGCTCAAAGTCAGATCTGTTCCAAGATAACTTCTTCACCAGAAACCTTGAATTCTGGCGGCGCTTCTTCCAGATTAAACCTTAATTTGATAAGAAAACCTTATTTTACCACAACCAACAAATCACCAATCTTGCAAAAGCACGGTACCGAATAAACCTGAAAGATTATCAAAGTGCAAATACTTTAGACCTTTTCTCAACAAACTAATATCTTTCAATGACCACATTTTCACATTCTTTCAAAACAAAAAAAACCACAACCTTATATCGAAACTTTAAATGCATGGCTCATAGCCTTATAGTAAAATAAAGCAACCAACATTAATGGATTGTTCCATTTCACAAAGTAGCTGCAAATTTTCTTCTCCATCCTAACTATCATTTTAACAAAATCAAATTATTAAGAACCAACTAATTACTTACCAATTACCATAAGATTCCATCATATCCATTCCACGTGACATCCAATAAATTCCTCGTTTCCAAAGCCTTCATGGGTAACAAAAGGAAAAGTTTCATGTATAAAGAAGAGATGAAACTGAACATGAAAATTGACCAATAAAAAGCACTTACATTCATAGCTTTGCAACCAACTGTGTGTAGTTATCAAAACTTCCACATTTTTGGGAATGAAAGAGCTCCTCCACTTGTTCAAAATTATACCTCCAATGCTAAATGTTGATTTTGAAGCAACAGTTGTGAGAGGGACAACCAATATATCTCAAGCCATATCAGAAAGCACACCATATTTCTTTTCTTGCTCTCTCCAAAAATCTAAAACATCCAGTTCGCCACTCCTGGGAACTCTAGATTCATCTAAATAAACTTGCAACATTGTCTTTTCATTAAAAGTATCCATCTCATCCACATCAAAATCCTACGAAAAAAATAAGTTACATATTATAAACAATGTAAAGTACTTAAAATACAACAAAGCAATAAAATACTGAATATACATAATATTAACCTGAAATATAAGTTAACTAATCATAATCCATTTTAAAAACAACAAACTTACCGCGGAATAGTCACACTTGCGCTTGCGTCTATCAGTCCCATTAGAGTTGGATCTGCTTTGAGTGTTTCATGGAGAAGACATTCTACTTGATGGCCTTGAAGAATACTCCTTAAAGAGTATCACCAATTTCATAGATATGTCACTCATTTTTCTTGCCGCTTTCAACTCATCGCCGTCAAACAAGTTCTTATGACAATAATTGAGAAAATAAAGTTTACACTGGGGGTCAAGAATTATTGCAAAAGCAAACAAGGTGCAATAATTGTTTTTTTTCATTCTCACCCCAATATTTATGAAATTTACTTTGCATCTCTGCTGCCATTCTTCTCAAAACCCCATCTTCACTTTGAACTAAGTCCTTTAACAACATAGCAATATTCTAGATATTCTGAAAGTACAAATTTCTCGTAGGATAGTCAATACCAGAAAATAACTCAGTAATAACATTAAATGGTTCCAAAGCATCTCAAATTTTCGCAACCATGTCCCACTCACGAGGTTCTGGACATTGTTTATACGTCACATCTTCAGTGTGCAAATTATCAAAAGCATTTCTATACAAAAGAGCCCTATCAAGTATCATGTACGTAGAGTTCCATCTAGCAGCAACATCCAACCATAATGACTTAGTCTCTCGTATTCTACACAAGTCCACAACATTCCAAAAAGAATTTTTCTTGCTTCGGAGCCCTTAACATGTTTCACACTCTCCCTAATTTTTACCACAACATTCTCAATCACCTTAAGTCCATCCTTAACAATAGGATTTAACACATCGGCTGCATATCTAACATGAAAGTAATTACCATTATTCAACAAGAATCCCCAATCATTAAGCCTCACCCTCATGTGACTTTGCATTCTATCATTACTAGAGGCATTATCCAATGTCAAAGAAAAAAGCTTATCATCAATGCCCCAATCCTTAACTAATTTTATTATAACCTTGTAAATTTCTAATCCAGAATGTGGTGGTGGGATATCACAGAAACTCAAAACTTTTCTATTCAATTTCCAATTCTCATCAACAAAATGAGCAATCAAACACAAATATCCTTCACTTAGGCAAGAAGTCCATAAATCACTAGTTAGACTTATACAACTTGGTTCACGCTTGAGAATAGCTTTAAGAAGATTTTTCCTAGTGTTATAAATCTTCATGCAATTCGATTTTGCAGTATTTTTACCAATACATTTAACCTTATCATTTAAGTACTCGTGAATCTCTCTATTTCCTTCATGTTCATCCCAAGAATAAGAATAACCATGTTTAATAATTACTTTTGCTACTAAGTCTGGGTAAATCTTTTGATAAAAAAATCTAACCTGATCAACTTCTTTCTTCAAAGTCTGAAGAAGAGCTTGATACACTGCATATTTTTCAAGATGATTAGTAGTCCCTCTACTGGATTCAGCAATAATTGATCCCACCTTACAATGCTTGCATTGACTTCTTAAATATCCATCATGACTATCGGCTCTACTGATTTGAATAAACTCCTTTCAAACTTTACTCCTGCGACGAGCCCATGCTCCCTTAGATTCCACTTTAAAAGATGAACCCTCATTTCCATCAGCTCTGAGTCATGTGACTGCATCCATTACTTCATCATCTTCATCATTTAGTGAGCTCATAATTCTATAGAAAGAGAAAGTCACAGTCAACAAGAAAGAATATCTGTGTTAAGGTTCAAAAGAGGTTTATTTCAAACTGAACAAGTGAAAAGAACTCAGTTTCATCAAAATAAAAAAAAATTTAAGCAGATTAAACTATCTCCATCTAGTATTCACCATCTCATACAAATTAATTATACAATATAAACAGACAATGGCTCAATGACTATTGAAAATTACCTCTTCAATTGATGAACTAATTTAGAACACCTCTCTTTCACACTTATTTTCCCTGAAAGAATATTGAATTATCTGAACTGAATGCTCCAATAGATGAAATATGAGATGTGTATATATATATTCCTTCAAACATGAGATTAGTTATAGATATGGGGCTGAATTTCGTCGGATTCGGAGATAATTACAATGGATTAGTGATTACTAATTACCATGACTTTGGGCGCCAATATCTTATTCTTCAATGTAAAATAAAGCGGGAACGAACCTTTGGGCGCCAAGAGCCATGCTTGTGCAATTTCTTTCCGTGCAAAAATACTAGAAGCGGATTGAAATTGATATTCTTCTCCATATTTTTGGCAATCCGCGGTGCGTTGCTGAATCACTGATAAAAAGAAGAACAGGAAGTCTGAAAGTTTGGGAGACTTTTAGCTATTGCTTATTGCCTTTAATAACCTTTTTTATTTTTTCCCCGTAGATAATTAGCTATTACTTATTAGTTATTACTTATTAGTTATTAGTCTTAATTAGCTCTTAAAGTCTATATGTTTTGTTTTATGGTATGGTCAATAATATGGCAATAATATTATTAATATGGTAAAATCTTTAATTACAAAGATAATTTGAATCGTTTGAATCTGATGATTGATTAGAAAATTAGAAAAAATGAAGATAAAATTTTGGGTTGCATTAATTGGGTCATAAACTTTATAACTACAGTACGTTGTAGAATAAATTTTTAATATTACAATCAAAATATTTCACCTTTTCATTATTTTAATTAAACCCGTCTATTGAAAGATGGTCTTTCAATAGGCCTATAGAAAGACGGTATTTCCCTAGACTTTGCCTACATTTAAATTGAAAACAAAGAATTTTATTTAAAATTTTAAAGTTTAGTCATCTAAGAAAACTATGTGAGATCTTTAGAAATAGTTAAATATTGAATACATTAAAATTTAATTATTTTTATAATATTCCATTCAAATTATTTAAAAATTGATTGTCTATTTGTTGATATTTATTTTAAAATTCTATCATACTTATATGTATCTCATTGCAATAAATAAAAGTAAATATCAAATGACCTTCTTAGTCTCACTAATTATAAAATGTCCTCATTTAATAGTTAGTCGGTCTAAAACAAGATTTTATCATATATAAATAAATAAATAATATGCATACGTATTTCTATCAAAAGTACTCTATCAATATGACAGTGTATAAAAAAATTTGAACATTTTGTTATTTCAGATTATGCATTTTCTTTTTGGATTTTCTTCAGTAATATGATATATATACATATACATTACAATGAGATGTTTATGGTTTTAATTATCTTAAAAAGTAATATATTTTAATAAGTTATGATTGATTATATGTATTAAACAATTAAAATCAGTAACATATTATAATATTAGATTTTTTTTAGACAACTTGAGTTTTTTTAGTCAAAATGACTTAAATATCCCATTGACAGCACCATCCAAACAATTTCTATTATACGGTACTTGGGATTATGAACTTAAAAGGTAATTAACATTCAAATAAAATAAAACATCATGGATATCCAAAGTAAACTCGATTATAAGAGGATATAAGCAATTAACTAGAACTAAATTATAGACAGACTGTCTGTCAAAAGAACTACTATATATATTAATATATTATAACTTGCAATTTGGAGTTTTGTGAGTTATGATCGACAACATAAAATAGAAAAATAAATAAAATACAAACTATTCTATTTTGTTCTTGCATACTAGTATAATCTTTATGCGGTAACGTATACAGATCAATATTTGCAATTTGCATAAATGTCATGTTCTTTACAAGAGAAATCATTTTTCGTTTCAAAAAATCATAAGTATACATTAAAAAAGTGACTAGTAAAATTTTATATATATATATAATAGATTAGTTCAGCGAAAGTATTTTTACAAAATTAATATATTAAAATTTTATGTTCATTATAATGACAATTTTCTATATTTATTTGAACAAGACCCGGATTGAATATATTGGACTCCAACCAAACTCGACCCAAAAGAGAATGTACTCGAAAAGTACCAAGACCAAACTGACTCAAACCAAACCCAATCCGAACCTTATTAAAAAAAATGTAAAATGGAATTGTACCGGAAACCGAAACAACCTGAACCAAATTTGATCTGAACCTGATTCAAAAAAATGATACCCGAATTGTATTGAAATTGAAACAACTAGAACCAAACCCAACCCGTTCGGATATTTTTCAAAACTACCGAAAGACATCCGAACCTGAACATACCCGATCAAGACCTGATACCCGAAGATAAAACAATCTACCGAATCATACCCGAACCGATTGGGTCTCACCCGTATCCGACCGAAGAGACCCATTTGTCAGGTCTACATTTTTCATTCTATTTCATTTATCATCCTGATCAAACAAAGAGGAAAATATCAATTTTTCCCAACAGTGGTATCAGAGCAAGGTTGATCGAAGTTAGTTTCTTGTGGGAGTCAAGATGGAGGCAAGTATCACTTATGATTGAGAAATTTTCAAGCTCACGGTGAAGAACTATGCCTATTGGAAGCCCGTGATGGAGGCTCATCTATTTTGCAAGGATTTGTACAAACCAATTATGGAGGAGATCAAGCCGGCGGAGAAGAACGATAGAGAGTGGGAGCTCTTGACTAGGAAAGCGGTCTCTATGATTCGTAAGTACATTAATCGTAGTTTATTTGAGTATGTTTCTACTTACATAAAAGACTTTGAGCTTTGGAAAAAACTTGAGTCCATGATTCAAAAGAAGACACCACGTAACAAAGCCCACTTAGTAAGGTGATTAGTCAAATCGGAGTACAAGGATGGCCAAAACATTATTGAGCACTTGAATAGCTTCAAGGGGCTCGTGAATCAATTGACAAAGATTGAGATGAAAATCAGCGACGAGTTGCAAGCCTTGTTTCTCCTAAGCTCACTACCTGAAAGTTGGGACACTTTGGTGGTCACGCTTAGCAACTCGATTCCGGAAGGAAAGCTTACCATGGATGGCGTTGCCAATAGCCTAATCAATGAAGAAGCACGAAGAAAGAAACGTGGCACAACCACCTACTCGGAGGCCAATGTGATCGAGAATCGAGGTAGAAGTGAGTCACATGGAAGATATAGAAGTGAGGGACGTGAAAAATCATAAGGGTGGTCAAAGTTTCGCTCCCAAGTTTCTTGCTACTATTGTGGTAAGGCGAGACATAAGAAAGATGAATGTCCTAAGACCAAAAGTAGGGAACGGTTAAGCAGGACCAAATCGACCCAAAGAAGAAGAAAGATGAGAGCACTACTACGGTTTAATTTGTGGAGTGCGGTGAAGTCTTTGTCATTGACGACTATGTCAATCTCACCTATGGAGATAACCTTTGGATTGGTGATTTTGGTGCCTCTTTCCATGTTATCCCACATGAAGGGCTTTTCTCGTCCTATCAGCATGGAGATTTCGGTGTTGTGAAGATGGGAAATCAAGTCACTAGTAAGATCATTGTCTTAGGTGACATCATCTTGAAGACAAACACGGGATGCAAGCTCATGCTGAAGGATGTGCGACATGTCCCATAAATGTGGCTCAGCCTTATCTCGGCAGGGAAGCTTGACGATGTCGGATGACTAGTCACTTTTGAGATGGAAAATGGAAGATCACTAGTGGCAACATGGTCATTGGTAACGGAAGAAAGAATGGGTTCTTATATGTCATGGAAGGACAAGTGTGCAAGGGGGAGGCTAATGTTGCTCATAAGAACTCAAGTATAGAGCTATGGCACAAGAGGCTCGGCCATATGAGCGAGAAGGGTTTGCGGATCCTCACCTAGAAAAACATTCTTCCAGACATAAAAGGTACTTCACTTGACCATTTCACTGATTGTTTCGCTGGAAAACAACATAGAGTTTCATTTGTTAGACCATCACACCCACGTAGAAGAGAGCATATTCTTGACTTAGTTTACACTCATGTATGCTCTATGACTGAAAGATCTCTTAGTGGTGCATTCTAGTTTGTAACTTTCATTGATGACCATTCGAGAAAGGTTTGGGTTTTTTTGTTGAAAACAAAATACCAGGTACTTGAGGCATTCAAGGAGTTCCACGCAAGGGTGGAACGTGAGACAAGCAAGAAGTTGAATTATGTTAGAGCAGATAAGGGTGTGGAATACCAAAGCCCATCTGAAGAATACTGCAAGTCTTATGGTATCCGACTTGAGAAAACACCTCAACTAAATGGAGTTTCCGAGAGAATGAATCGCACCATTGAAGAACGAGTTCTTATATGTCCATTTTATGTGCATAATTTAGTACTATTTTGGGTTACTTTTGTGCTCTTTTATTATCAAGAGCTTTTGTTTTACCTTAAAATTCTCTTAGGAGGGGTAAGAGAAACTTTACGCTCTTTTACCTCTTCTAAGTGGATTTTGCATGGCAAGGGAAGAACACGGAGGCATGAAGACCAAAGGCCATTAAAGATCACATTTTTTAAGACTTTTGAAGACTTGCTTCGAAGACATGAAGACCGGAGGCCATTGAAGACCATTTTTGGAGACATTGAAGACTTGAAAAATGAAAGGAATTTATATGAAGATGAATGTGTACCACAAGAAGAAGAAACGAAAATAGGACAAACTTCTGGCACCCATCGCGAGTCACAATTGCCTTGTTCCCAGACCGTCGCGAGTCGCAACCAACGGGTGGCCAGAATTTCACCTTATCCTTTTTGTATTATAAATAGCACTCTCTTTCCTCTCATTCACATCTTCTTCATCTGCAGTTTTGGTACTTTTTAGAACCCTATTTTCTTCCATTTTTCATCTTTGAATTCTCTTGTTTTATGTTTAGTTGTTTAGCATTAATTAGTATGAACTCTTGTAGCTAAATCTAGTTCTTGGGAGGAATTGACTAAGGCTCCCAAATCCATGTCTTAAGAACAATTTTTAGCCTATTTAATACTCTTACTATTATTCATTTATGGAGCATTGAATGTGTTTGTTAATATCATTAATGTTATTGAAAGCTTGAGTATATGAAGTACGTGTATGATATGCTTGTTAAGGTTTGGGGAAATGGGTTGATTTCCCCTTTTCTTGATAGAAATCCAAGTGTATGATTTAGAGCTTTTTATTGTGTTGATGGATTGATAATTTCTAGATCAATATGGTAATGTTGAACTCTTTGTTATGTTTGTTGCTTGTAGCAAATGAGAGAAGTCTATCAATGTCGATCGTTCTTGACTAATCTTGTGTAAATGCATGAATTGGTTAAATGCTTAGACACGGTGTAGTGTTTATAAAAGTTTCCGAGCTTATTGATTTTTCATACTAAATGCCATCAATGGGATACTTTTAGTCGTGTTTCAACTACAGGAGTTATTGGTGAGGTTTGACAAGAGATGTCGAATTCACTCTTGCAAACTATTATCTAAGAAGGATAGAAGTTTAGTCTTCACAAAAATTAGTGAAGGTAGTAATTAGGTTCCATGTTCAATGATGGATAAGAGGTTTGGAAGTAGAAGTCAATTGCGCCCAAGGTTCCATTATTTGTTGCTTTCATCTTATCTTTAGTTTTATTGCATAATTAACATAGTTTTCTTGCTTTGCTAGTTTTTGTATTTCAAATTGATAACTTAGGATCAAACCAACCAAAAACTCCCCTTGTTTACATGCTTATATATATATATATATGTATGTATGTATATGCCTAGTATGTTTTCTCCTATATATGTTTAAACACTTGAAAAGATCCCTCTTCTCGTGGACGACCCTGACTTGCCATTATCTACTTAATTGTAGATAGGAAGCATTAGGGCTTAGAAGTATTAACTTTGAGAGGTACGGCGATGACCTCCCAAATTTTGGCGCCGCTGCCGGGGAAAAGGCATTTGTTTTTAAGTGTTTGGGCATATTATGTGTGATTATATGCTATTTGTAAATATTTATTAGTTTTCTTTTATTTTGATTTCTTAGTTGATTAGCCATTTTCACTTGGCTTGGAGACGTATTGTTCGAGTTCTATGTGTATAGTTTGTACGCGATCCTCTTCACAAGAACCCCTACACTACGACCCTGAGTTAGATTTGAATTTGAGATGGGCTAGGAGGCTTTCTTTGGAAAGTGTGAATAACACCCCTCCTAGTGACCAATTTTTGGATACATCTTCCTCTATGGAACATCCACTTGAGCACGAAGATGAGCATCTGAGAGGAAGACCTCATATTCCTCCTCTCCAAGGGCAAGCTCCTCTTCTCCACCAAAGAGAGATTCATTTGGGGCAAGCTTTGTTAAGAGATATCATGGCCCCCAACCTCGATCAGCAACAGATGTGCATCGAGTATCCTGTGGTTGGACCAAACAGGCACTTTGAGCTGAAGACCGGGTTCATCAACATGCTACCCATCTTCCTTGGTAGGCAAGGGGAGAATGCCAACAAACACCTCACCGAGTTTCACTTCTTGTGTAGTGGTACGGTCCCCCATTGAGTGGGTGGAGATTTCTATATGTTGAAGGCATTCCCATTCACACTGAGGGATGGTGCAAGAGATTGGCTCCACTACCTACCGCCCAAGAGTATTAAGAGTTGGCTTGATATGAAAACAAAGTTTCTAGCCAAATACTTTCTGGCCTCTAGATCCGCCGCCTTGAAGAAGGACATAAGAAACATCCTCCAATGGCATGAAGAATCTCTCTTCGACTATTGGGAGAGGTTCAAGAAGATTCTTGTGAGTTGCCCTTATCACGGTTATTCGGAGGGGGATTTGGTTTATTACTTCTACAATGACCTTCTTGATAAAGATAAAAGGTTGGTAAAAAGTTCTTGTGGTGGCACCCTTGGAAACAAAACCTCTTCCGAAGCTATGCAATTGTATGAAAAGCTAGAGGAAGAATCGAGAAACTTTAGCTCAAGGGCCGATTTGAGAAGGAGAAATCCAATACCCGCAAGTGATTCTTCAAATAGTGGAAAGCTCGAGGATAAAGTCTTGGCCCTTGCATCTATGGTCAAATCATTGGTGACAAATCCCGAGAATGCGCCATATGTTAAATAATGTGAAATTTGTTACTTGGCACATCCTACAGACACTTGCCACACTTTGCAAGAGGATTATGTTGAAGAGGTAAGTGCCACGGGCTATCAAGGGAATCAAGGCTACCAAGGAAACCAAGGATATCAAGGTGGGAAATGCTACCAAGGTCACCCAGGCTACCAAGGAAATCATGATAACCCAAACCTCTAGTATAGAAACCCTCAAGGAAGCCAAAACCCTCAACCATATTGGCCTCCACAATAATATAGGTCACCTCAACAATAATTTTCAAAGGCTCCAAGACAAACTGAGACCAAGGGGAGAGCTCGGGGCTAACAAAGGATGAGGTAATGGAAGTCATTCACTGGTTGGGCATGTGCGCGGAAAAAAGTGAGAAATTCCAAGATGAAGCCAAGGCGAGTATCGAGAACTTGGAAACTCAAGTGAGCCAAATAGCTCAAGTGGTGAATCGGATGGAGGCCCGGGAAAAGGGTAAGCTACCATCCCAACCGGAGATCAACCCTCAACATAATGCAAATGCTATCGCTTTGAGAAGTTGTAGAGAGGTTGGCACTTCACTGGATAATGAAAATTTTGAAGAGGAGCCTAATAGGATTGAGGTGTTTGAAAAATGAGTTGAGAAGAAAGAAGCCCATGAGAAGAAGGCCAAAGAGTTAGCCAAAAAGTGAAAGGAAGAAGAAAGCGAAGTGGAGACATTGGTGCAAAGACCAAAGTCAACCTCCATTCCAAAACCTTCATCTCCCCCTTACAAAAGAGAAAGGATGGTGGAGATCCCTCCATATGTGCCGGAACCTCTATTTCCTGAAGCCTTGAAAGACAAAAGGAGGAAGGAGGACAACAAGGACATCTACGAAGTCTTTCATAGATGTGAGGTAAACATCCCACTCTTAAATGCCACTGATCAAATTCCTAGATATGCTAAATTTCTCAAGGAATTTTGTGTTGTGAATCGAAAACAAAGGGCCAAAAATAAGTTGAAAAATGGAAAAAGTGAGCATGTTTCCGCCTTGTGTCAAAAATAGCTACCCCCTAAATGTAGCAATTCCGGCATGTTCACAATCCCATGCATAATAGGAAATACACATTTTGAAAAAGCTATGCTTGATTTAGGTGCATCAATAAATGTGATTCCTTACTTTTTATATGAAAACCTCAACTTAGGTACATTGCACAAAACCGGGGTGGTAATCCAATTGGCCGATTGTTCTAGTGCATACCCTAAAGGTATTGTCGAGGGCGTGTTGGTTAAGGTGGATTCCTTAGTTTTCCCCATGGATTTTAATGTCCTTGACATGGAGCATGATAAATATGCCGCCCCAATTTTGTTGGGGAGGCCATTTTTTAAAACCTCTAGAACAATGATTGATGTGCATAAAGGTACCCTCACCATGGAATTTGATGGAATAAAAGTAGAGTTTAATATAAATGACTCTATGAAGTATCCTAGTGAAGAACATGCTTGCCATGCCCTAGATGTTGTTGAAGAAGTTGTGCAAGATGTTTTTGAACTAAGTGGTGATGATTCTTTGTTAGTTGCATTGTAATGTGATAGTAATGATGCCCACAATGTATACTCTATGAGCAGTAACTTGAAGGAAAGCTTTGAGGATTTTAACCTGCTTGAAGAAATGAAATCGAGTCTCTCAAAACCTTCTTATCTACTCTTAGAGGAGCCCGAGGAACCGGAATTCCTCCTGTCACTTGTGAAAGTGCCGGTGATTGAACTTAAACCTTTGCCAAGTGACCTCAAGTACCCTTTTCTTGGGAAAGGGGAGACACTTCTGGTTATCATTTCAAGCAAGCTCACCAAAGAGCAAGAAGAAAAGTTCATGGTGGTGTTACAGGAAAACAAGGAAGCAATTGGATGGACTATTACCGACATCAAAGGCATAAGTCCGTCCATTTGTATGCATAGAATCTTGTTGGAAGAAGATGCGAGACACGTCTGGAAACCCCAACGCCATTTAAACCAACCTATGATGGATGTGGTGAAGATAGAATTCCTCAAGTTAATCCAAGCGGGCATGATCTATCCAATCTTAGTTAGCAAGTGGGTAAGTCTAACTCAAGTGGTACCCAAGAAGAGTGGGGTGAAGGTGATCAAAAATGAGAAGGGTGAAATGGTGTCCACCCGAGTTCAAAACGGGTGGTGCGTTTACATTGACTATCAGAGGCTAAACACAGAAACCCGGAAGGATCACTTCTCGTTGCCATTCATTGATCAAATGCTTGAGAGGTTAGCAAGCTACCTCTTCTATTTCTTTTTGGATGGGTACTCGAGGTACTTTCAAGTGGCTATCGCCCCAGAAGACCAAGAAAAGACCACCTTCACGTGCTCCTTTGGTACGTTTGCTTACCAGCGTATGCCTTTCGGGTTATGTAATGCCTCTGCAACTTTCCAAACGTGTATGGTAAGCATTTTCTCAGAATTTGTTGAAAATTTTGTTGAGGTGTTCATGGATGATTTCACCATTCATAGCAAATTTGGCACAAGTTCTTAAACATTGCATGAATACTAATCTTGTGTTAAATTCTGAGAAGTGTCATTTTATGGTAGAGCAAGGCATTATCTTAGGCCATGTTGTCTCCTCTAAGGGTATTGAGGTTGACAAGGCAAAGATAGACACAATTAAAACTTTTCCTTATCCTACTAATGTGCGAGAAGTGCGCTATTTTCTTGGCCATGCAAGAGAGTTGTAAAGGGGCCTTCGATACATTGAAAGAAAGTTAGTTTCGACCCCTATTATAAAACCCCCGAATTGGTCGTTGCCTTTTGAGATTATGTACGATGCGAGTGATTACGCCATTGGAGTGGTGCTTGGTCAAAGGGTGGGGAGAGCGTCTCACGCCATCTACTATGCATCCATGTCTCTTAATGAAGCCCAAAGAAACTATTCCACCACCGAAAATGAGTTGCTAGCAGTGGTATTTTCTTTGGAAAAAGTTTGATCTTACTTTCTTGGTACAAAAGTTATTGTGTACACTGACCATGCAACGCTTCGTCATTTAATGACGAAGAAAGAGGCAAGCCAAGATTGATTAGGTGGATCCTACTTTTGAGCGAATTTGAGTTGGAGGTGCGAGACAAGAAGGGCGCAGAAAACCTTGTGGCCGGTCATTTGAGCTGGTTGACTCCATGCAAAGACATTGAGGTAAACCCCCGCAATGAAGAAGCAACTACGGGAGGAATTCCCTGATGAACAACTGTTCACCATTAGGGATCTCTAACCGTGGTATGCCGACATTGTAAATTTTCTTATTGCAGGTAAATTCCCTCCTCATTTTTCTAAGGCTCAAAAGGATAAATTAAAGAGTGATGCTACGTATTATGTGTGGGATTATCCTATTTTGTGGAGACATTGTGCGGATCAAGTTGTTAGGAGATGCATCCTTGATAATTAAGTACACTCAATTCTTGAATTTTGTCATTCTCATGCATGTGGTGGTCATTTTGGAGCAAAGAGGACCGCTGGGAAATTTTTAGAAAGTGGTTTTTTTGGCCGACATTAAATAAGTATGCATACACCTTTTGCAAATCTTGTGATGAATGCCAGAGAGTAGGAAATATCTCCACTAGGAATGAAATGCCCCAAAGGCCTATTCTGTATTGTGAAATCTTTTATGTTTGGGGTATTGACTTTATGGGACCTTTCCCTAGTTCTTATGGCTTTACATATATTCTTCTTGCCGTTGATTATGTGTCGAAGTGGGTTGAAGCAAAACCCACTAGGACTGACGATTCTAAAGTGGTTGCAGAATTCTTGAAAGATAACATCTTTTCTAGGTTTGGGGTACCCCAAGCCTTGATTAGTGACCGTGGCACCCATTGATGCAATTGGACCATAGCGGCACTCTTGAAGAAGTATGACGTCACTTACAAGACATCCACCTCCTATCACCTGCAAACCAACGGGCAAGCCATAGTTTCCAATCTGGAAATCAAGTCCATCCTTCAAAAAATGGTTAACCCTAACAGGAAGGATTGGAGTTCTCGGTTGAATGATTCCTTGTGGGCGTATAGGACAGCTTACAAGACACCAATCAGTATGTCACCATACAGGTTAGTGTTTGGTAAGCCCTGTCATTTACCGGTGGAAATTCAACATAAGGCTTACTGGGCGGTCAAAGAATTCAAACTTGATATAGATGAGGCCAGCTTGCATAGGAAGAAGTTACAATTGGATGAACTGGATGAGATTCGGAGAGAGTCCTATGAGAACACCGAAATATATAAAGAGAAGACAAAGGTGTGGCACGACAAGATGATCATTAGGAAGGATTTTGACGTTGGTCAAAAGGTCCTCCTATTCCAATCTCGCCTTTGCCTATTCCCAGGTAAGTTGAGGTCCCGATGGATCGGTCCTTTTGAGGTGGTTAAGGTATTCCCGCATGGCATAGTAGAGATTCCAGATCGTGCTAAGTCCAATACATTCAAGGTTAATGGATAACGTTTGAAACCTTACCACGAGAATTTTGTGCCGGAAAAAGGAGAGAACATTGATCTCCTCGATCCGGTTTGTGAGTAAAACCCAAGAAAATGGGATAAGTCATGCCAACGATGTTAAATAAACTTGGTTTTGATTATCCGGATCGTCATTCATGACTTTCCGTTGATGTTGTTTGGTTTTGGATTTTGTCATTAAGTTTCATTGTTTTGCTTTATGCTTTTCACTGGTTGTTTTTCCATGATTTTGTAGAAATTTTGAAGCCAAGGCATTGGACTTTTGAAGGGAGAAATGCTTGGAGTCAAGAAGGAAAGACTTGGACAAGAGAAGGAATCAGAAAAAATTTCTAAGTACCAGGTTAGAAGTGGTCGCGATTCGGGATGGCCTCGCGAGGGCCGCGTCGTGAGTCGCGATGGCCTTTTGAGGGCCTTGTCGCAAGTCATGAACAAATCAGAGATTTTGGCTAAAAATGGAGGTCTCGGCCTCCACTTTTCGCGAGTTGCGACGGAGTGGTTGCGAGTCGCAACGAAGTGGTTGCGAGTCGCGATGGGGTGGTTACGAGTCGCGATGTAATCCAAAATCTTATGTTAAAATGGAGGTCTCGGCCTCCACTTTTCGTGAGTTGCAATGGTCTCGCGAGGGCCTCATCGCGATAGAGTGGTCGTGAGTTACGATATAATTGGAAATCTTGTGTTAAAATTCAGCTCCCGGCCTCCATTTTTCGTGAGTCGTGCTAGCCTTGTGAAGGTCTTGTCACGAGCTCTCGAGATATCATTCCCTTAAGACCATTAAAACCCATAATCCCATTAGCCCTTTGAGACATCATCTCCTCTAGACCTCGAGGCTGCAAGCCCTCGACTCAAGCAGAACCTGAAAGTCCATCATCCTCTCGAGGCCAATTCTCGAGACCAACCCTCAAGACATCATCTCCTCGAGACCTCGAGGCAGCAAGCCCTTGACTCGAGTCAAATCTGAAGGTCCATCATCCTCTCGAGGCCAGTTCTCGAGACCAATCCTTGAGACATTATCCCTTCGAGACCTCGAGGCTGCAAGTCCTCAACTCGAGATGAGCCATAAAGTCTATCACCCTCTCGAAACTAGTCCTTGAGACCAGCCCTCGAGACATCACCCCCTCGAGACCTCGAGGCTGCAAGCCCTAGACTTGAGTCAAGCCATAAAGTCCATCATCCCTCAAGACGTCACCCTCGCGAGAAGAACCTCTTGAGACCTCGGGGTCGCAAGCTAAACCTCTCGAGACCTCGAAGCCTCGAGCCCTTAAGGTGCCATCTTTCATCTTCAAGCCTAGTCTCTCGAGACCTCAAAGCCTTGAGCCCTCGAGGTGGCATCTTTCATCCTCGAGCCTAGCCTCTCGAGACCTCGAAGCTACGAGCCCTTGAGGTGTCATCTTTCATCCTCGAGCCTAGCCAGACCCAACACCCCTTGAGACTAAATCTTTCATCCTCGAGCCTAGCCAGACCCAACCCCTGAGAGACCACCTGTTGCGAGTCGCGACAAACACGTCGCGACAAACACGTCGCGACAGTCGTACAGGTCTGCTTTAAATAACGGGCTAAACCCTTTTTTGCCACAAACACCTCCACAATCCACCGCTGCTCTTCCGTCTTCTCCCGCTGCTCTTCACCGCCCTCAGCCTTTCCTCAACCAAACCACCGATGCTCACCGCTGCTTACAGCCGCCCTCCGCCACTCACAACCACCATTCCATACCCCATCATTTCTTCCCAATCTCCACCCAAAAATCTCCATAAAATCTTTGAAGAACACAAACCCTAGAATTTGGGGGTTTTGTGACTTTGGGCAATTTGATTTCGAATTGATTGTGGGCTTCCTACTTTCTTATTCCTAAGCATCTAAGTAGTACATTTCTTCACTTTATTGAGCTTCAATTGTGATCATGAATGTATACTTTATTTATTGGATATTCTGTAGATTTTGTGTGATGCCTTAGGAAATTGAATTGTTGGATCTTTGTTGATGTTAGTGAATATATTGTGCTTGCAACTTAATTTGATGGGTATTGTGTGCATATTCTATGGTTGCGGTGTGGATTGTATTTTTTGGTTACAGTTTGGATTGTATTGTGCTTGTTTGATTTTGGATTGTGTGCATTTATGTTGCTTTGGCTGAGAATAGATTGTGACTTATGCTAGATATGAGGTATGTTGGCCCTTGATTAAACATAGTTGTTAATTGGATAAAATGTTATTGTGCTTTGCAATGTTATTTTTCTTGGGGTAGTTTAGACATGGGACGTGGATGTTAACATTATGAATGTACTAATGGTGGCTAAACTAGTTGAGCACAACTGCGAAATTGAAAAATAGCATATTGATTTCAACTACGTGAGAACTTCATGGATTTGAGAATATGTGCTTGTTGGACATAATATGTATTGTATATGCAATTGTGATTAGGACTTGAACTAGTTGACTTGATTTTGATTTGGTTTGTGATGATGAACTAGTTTAAGGTTGAGTATAAATTTGCAATATTTCATATACACATATTCCTGTGCATTTGACTTGTTTGTTGTGGTTGTTAGATATGGCCCCCATGAAGAGACCTAGGGCTCCCCCCCTGAGGTGGCGCACAACTGCTCCACCTCCACCTCATCCACTGGCTCCAGAATTGAGCTCTGTACCTCCCCCTCCGGATAGGTACATGGCTTTAACCCAGATCACCAAGTCTAATGCGGAAAGGTGGGAGGTCCTGGAAAGGAGTCAACTCAAGGAGTCAAGCTTTGTCGACGTGCCCACATTAGATGCTCTTGGGCTCACTCAGCCTGTCAGATGCCTCCTCGCAAAAGGAGAAATGGAAGGGTTTATGAGTAGGAGCGCGCCTTCTTATCGGAGGTACACGCTGGAGTTCTTGTCCACGGTTCGTATGAGCAGCATGGGAGGTGATCAACCATGTGAGAGGTACATTTATTTTCACTTAGATGATATATCTAGGCAAATGACCATCTCGCAGATTGAGGAGGCCTTTGGATTTAACACCGCAGAGATACGGGTCAGGCTGGACCCACAGGCCCAGGAGCGATCGATTGAGGATGACATGCACTTTTGGAATGTCATCAACATGAGGCCGAAGAACTCCCATGATTAGAGCATTGCCATTATACACCCTGCACTCTGTTATGTGCACTGGTTATTGGCTGGCACAGTACTTTGCTCCGCGGAGCCAACGAATGTGCCAGACAATGACATTAACTTTCTGTGGCACTTAACGAGTGAGGGACCAGGATACGGGCTGTGGGCAGAGTTGTGGATGAAGAGAATCACGGAGGTGGCAGGAAAACCTAAGGGGAAGATCATGGTCGGAGGCATGATAGGCCTTTTAGCAGAGTACTTGGGATTGGTTCCTCCGGCTGACTTTCTGCGCTTAGGGAGGCTCACTTCCTATCTTATCACTGCTGAGAGGTTAGTTATATTTGAGATGCTCAGTGCCACACATACCATGGGGCTATTCCATTGGTTGTATGGCGCGAGAAAGGTCATATTCATGGCATTTCCTCAGCCCAACAAGACGAAGCTAGATTTGACACACCTCTAGGAGACTTGGCAATTTTGCCTGAATCCTCACGTAGAGATAATTTCCAGCGTGAGCTCCGCGACCTTGGCCCAGCTTCTGTCCAGCGTGATGATAGCAGTCTACCTCCCTCTGAGCGACAGCAGCAGCAGCACTCCACGCAGTCTCCACCAGAGAGAGAGCCAATACAGGAGGACGATGTGCCACCTCACTATTCCCAGCCTCCACCGGACTTCTACGAGCAGATGATGCAGTCTATGCGGGATGGATTCTGCCGCCAAGACAGCATGATATTGGAGCATGATGTATTTGTCTCCCAGACCTTGATCGACATGGATGAGGAGATTGACCACATGTCAGCTCACATCCATGAGATGAAGTCCCAGGCAGGCGGTGTCTCAGTTCCCGATCCAGGAGTGGAGAGGCGGAGATCTAGGAGGCAGAGGAGCACGGAGTGGCTGGCACAGTATCAGCAGCGCTATTTTAGCGGTGGCCCTTCTTCATCATAGCAGTAATTTTGTGAGCACCATATCTTTAACCTTTCCTTACTTCGCTTTGTATGTTTTTTTCCTATTGTCTCCATTGAGGGCAATGTAGTGTTCTAAGTATAGGGAGGGGTATCTACTTTGTGGTGATTGGGATTGAAGACACTTTTGGAGACACTTTGCATAACTCTTTTGTTTTGTTTTGGATATTTTCTCCTTTTTGTTTTGGGATGTTTTTCTTTTGATGTACTTGGATAATGTTGGCTTTGATACTTTTATTAGCCTTAACATTTGGAAAGCACTTTGCTACTTTTTGGATTGGAGACAAGTGAAAAATGCTGCAAATTTTGAAAATATATATATAATGAAAAAAAAATAAAAAGAATCCCGCTAAGTTGAAAACCTGAGAGGGCAACTTAGGCAACATTAGGGGCCCAGATAGATCAAAAACCCGAAAGGGCAACCTAGGAAAAAATGAGAGGCTTAATGTGCGGAAAAAGGTGAGATATGAGCCAAAGAAACATGATGTGTGGCTAGGATGAAAACTCGAAAGGGCTTCTAGGAAAAATGAGAGAAAATGAGAGAAATTGAAAAACGTTAAGTGTTCACTCATTTACCGGCGTAGGAGTCATAAGGTTGCGGTGACCATACGGATGGATCAGGTAGCTTAACATCTTGAGAACCTTTTGGGAATGGAAAATTTAGCAGGAGAAGACGAAGTAAGTTATGAAATTCTTAATCGTTAATATTCTTCGTTTTTAGGTTTATATATTGATATAAAGTGGAGCATGTGTTTTGAACCGTATACATGTCTTTAGCTTCACCTTGTATCATTGGATTTAGGATTATCAATTCAGGATTTGGAGATGTTTTAGGGATATCAATGAATTGATGGGTTGATATAGTTTGGGTAGATTTAGGAATAGGGGTTGTGGGAAACTTCTCATTTGACCTTAACATTGGGATGTGTGATATTGAGAGTTTTGTGAGGTATTGATTTGGGGGAATAGTAGTTAGGATATGGATACGTCACTTCCTTCGTATGCATGGATCTTTTATTACTCGAGGGCGAGTAAGGTTTAAGTGTGGGGAGATTTGGTATGTCCATTTTATGTGCATAATTTAGTACTATTTTGGGTCACTTTTGTGCTCTTTTATTATCAAGAGCTTGTGTTTTACCTTGAAATTCTGTTAGGAGGGGTAACAGCAACTTTACGCTTTTTTACCTCTTCTAAGTGGATTTTGCATGACAATGGAAGAACACGGAGGCACGAAGACCAAAGGCCATTAAAGATCACATTTTCGAAGACTTTTGAAGACTTGCTTCAAAGACATGAAGACCGGAGGCCATTGAAGACCATTTTTAGAGACATTGAAGACTTGAAAAATGAGAGGAATTGCTATGAAGATGAATGTGTACCACAAGAAGAAGAAAAGAAAACAGGACATAATTCTGACACCCTTCGCGAGTCGCGATGGCCTCGTCGCCAGACCGTCGCGAATCGCGACGAGCCCATCGCGAGTCGCGACCAATAGGTGACCATAATAACCTTATCCTTTTTGTACTATAAATAGCACTCCTTTTCCTCTCATTCACATCTTATTCATCTTCGTTTTTGGTACTGTTTAGAACCCTATTTTTTCATTTTCCATCTTTGAATTCTCTTGTTTTATGTTTAGTTTTTTACCATTAAATAGTATGAACTCTTGTAGCTAAATCTAGTTTTTGGGAGCAATTGACTAAGGCTTCCAAGCCCATGTCTTAAGAACAATTTGTAACCTACTTAATACTCTTACTATTATTCATTTATGGAGCATTGAATGTGTTTGTTAATATCATTAATGTTATTGAAAGCTTAAGTATATGAAGTATGTGTATGATATGCTTGTTAGGGTTTGGGGAAATAGGTTGATTTGATTTCCTTTTTTCTTGATAGGAATCCAAGAGTATGATTTAGAGCTTTTGATTATGTTGATGGATTGATAGTTGCTAGATGAATATGATAATGTTGAACTCTTTGTTATGTTTGTTGCTTGTAGCAAATGAGAGAAGTCTATCAATGTCAATCATTCTTGACTAATCTTGTGTAATGCATGAATTGGTTAAATGATTAGACACGGTGTAGTGTTTATAAGTGTTTTCGAGCTTTTTGATTCTTCGTACTAAATGCTATCAATCGGATACTTTTAGTCGTGTTTCGACTACGGGAGTCATTGGTGAGGATTGACAAGAGATGTCAAATTCACTCTTGCAAACTACTATCTAAGAAGGATCGAAGTTTATTCTTCACAACAAGTAGTGAAAGTAGTAAATATGTTGCATGTTCAATGATGGATAAGAGGTTTGGAAGTGGAAGTCAATTGCGCCAAAGGTTCTATTAATTGTTGTTTTCATATTATCTTCAGTTGTATTGCCTGATTAGCATAGTTCTCTTGCTTTACTAGTTGTTGTATTTCAAGTTGATAACTTAGGATCAAACCAACCAAAACCCCCCCTTGTTTACATACTTTTATATGTATCTATGTATGTATATGCCTAGTATGTTTTCTCCTATATAAGTTTAAACACTTGAAAAGATCACTCTACTCGTGGACGACCCCGACTTGCCATTATCTACTTAATTGTAGATAGGAAGCATTAGGGCTTAAATGTATTAACTTTGAGAGGTACGGCGATGAACCCCCAAGTTTGGTGCATGTTGACCCATCCCAACCTCCGTAAAGCTTTCTAGGGAGAAGCTATGCAGACCAGGGTTAACATCATCAACATGTCCCTTTCAGTACCCTTGGATGGAAACATACCGGAGGAGATATGGTCAAACAAAAAGGTAGCATATGACCATTTGAAGGTGTTCGGATGTCGAGCGTTTGTTCACATTCCTAAGGATGACCTGGGCCAAGCTTGATTCAAAAACAAAAGACTACCTTGGCTCACCCAAAGATAAGTTTGGGTATCGGTTAAGGGATATGACCCAAAACAATATTGTTAGAAGCTGAGATGTTGTCTTCCTTGAGGACCAAACTATTAGTGATTACAAGAAGTCACAAGAAGCCTAGTCTACGCAGCCCAAGGGGCACTATGATCTGATACTATCTCAGGTAGTACGAGATGATACGGGAGTTGAGGGCAATCCGGATGTAGTGGAAATCAATGATGAGCAAGTCACAACATAGCAATTCACAACAGAGCAACCTCACATAGGTGGAGCAATGAAAGAAGCGGATGATCCAGTAGAACCTGAGCATCCGCATTCCACTAGAGAGAGACGACCTTCGTCCAGATGCCCTTAAGATGAGTACGTGACACTCACTGATGAGGTGGAGCCTCAACACTATGTTGAAACCATGGAAATTGATCACAAAAATGATTGGGAAAAGGCTATGCAAGAGGAGATTCAGTCTTTACACGAGAATCACACCTATGATCTTGTGGAGCTACCGAAAGGGAAACGAACTCTAAAGTGCAAGTGGGTGTACAAGATCAAGACCAAGGAAAAAAATACCAAGCCAAGATATAAGGCTCGGATCTTTGTTAAAGGATGCAACCAGAAGAAATGTGTAGACTTCGATAAGATATTTTCACTCGTGGTGAAGATGCCATCAATCTGAGTTCTATTGGCGAGATTGAACAACTCGATGTTAAGATGGCTTTCTTACATGGAGACCTTGAGAAAGAAATATACATAGAGCAACCCGAGGGATTCATACATCCGGGAAAAGAGCATTTGGTGTGCCGCCTCAAAAGAATTCTCTATGGTTTGAAGAAAGCACCGCACCAAAGGTACAAGAAATTTGAATCCTTCATGAATCATCATGGATTCAAGAAGATGCACACTAATCATTGTGTCTTTGTGAAGAGGTACTATAAATGCGACTTTCTCATACTCACGCTTTATGTTGATAATATGTTAATTGTTGGGCAGGATAAAGTTAAAACCATTGATCTTAAGAAAGCATTGAGTAATTCTTTCACTATGAAAGATTTGGGACCAGCCGGGTAGATTCTTGGGATGAGGATCACTCGAGATCGATTTGAAAGGCTACTTTGGCTATCCTAAGAGAGATATATAGAGAAGATCCTTGAGAGATTCAACATGACAAGGCAAAACCTGTTAGTGTACTACTTGGCGGGCATTTTAAGTTTGACAAGAAACAAAGCCCAAAAGGTGATGAAGATATGAGAGGTGTTCCATATTCATCGGCTATTGGTAGTCTCATGTACGCCATGATATGTACACGTCTAGATATTGCACATGCAGTTGGTGTGGTGAGTAGGCACTTGTCAAAGCCTAGGAATGAGCATTGATATAAAGTGGAGCATGTGTTTTGAACCTTATACATGTCTTTAGCTTCACCTTGTATCATTGGATTTGGGATTATCAATTTGGTATTCGGAGATGTTTTAGGGATATCAATGAATTAATGGGTTGATATAGTTTAGGTAGATTTAGGAATAGGGGTTGTGGGAAACTTCTCATTTGACCTTAACATTGTGATGTGTGATGTTGAGAGTTTTGTGAGGTATTGATTTGGGGGAATAGTAGTTAGGATGTGGATACATCATTTTGTTCGTATGCTTGGATCTTTTATTACTCGAGGGCGAGTAAGGTTTAAGTGTGGGGAGGTTTGATATGTCTATTTTATGTGCATAATTTAGTACGATTTTGGGTCACTTTTGTGCTCTTTATTATCAAGAGCTTGTGTTTTACCTTGAAATTCTCTTAGGAAGGGTAAGAGCAACTTTATGCTCTTTTACATCTTCTAAGTGGATTTTTTGTGATAAGGGAAGAACACGGAGGCATGTAGACCAACGGCCATTAAAGATCACATTTTCGAAGACTTTTGAAGACTTGCTTCGAAGACATGAAGACCGGAGGCCATTGAAGACCATTTTTGGAGACATTGAAGACTTGAAAAATAAGAGGAATTGCTATGAAAATGAATGTGTACCACAAGAAGAAGAAAAGAAAACAGGATAAAATTCTGGCACCCGTCGCGAGTCACGATGGCCTCGTCGTCAGACCGTCGTGACTCCCGACCAACGGGTGGCCAGAATTTCACCTTATCATTTTTGTACTATAAATAGCACTCTCTTTCCTCTCATTTACATCTTATTCTTCTGCGTTTTTGGTACTGTTTAGAACCCTATTTTCTTCCATTTTTCATCTTTGAATTCTCTTGTTTTATGTTTAGTTGTTTAGCATTAATTAGTATGAACTCTGGTAGCTAAATCTAGTTCTTATGAGCAATTGACAAAGGCTTCCAAGCCCATGTCTTAAGAATAATTTGTAGCCTATTTAATACTCTTACTATTATGCATTTATGGAGCATTGAATGTGTTTGTTAATATTATTAATGTTATTGAAAGCTTGAGTATATGAAGTACGTGTATAATATGCTTGTTAGGGTTTGGGGAAATGGGTTGATTTCCCCTTTTCTTGATAGGAATCCAAGAGTATAATTTAGAGCTTTTGATTGTGTTGATGGATTGACAATTGCTAGATGAATATGATAATGTTGAACTCTTTGTTATGTTTGTTGCTTGTAGCAAATGAGAGAAGTCTATGAATGTCGATCATTCTAGACTAATCTTGTGTAAATACATGAATTGGATAAATGCTTAGACACGGTGTAGTGTTTATAAGTGTTGTCGAGCTTGTTGATTCTTCGTACTAAATGCCATCAATGGGATACTTTTAGTCGTGTTTCGACTACGAGAGTCATTGGTGAGAACTTACGAGAGATGTCAAATTCACTCTTGCAAACTACCATCTAAGAAGGATAGAAGTTTAGTCTTCACCACAAGTAGTGAAAGTAGTAAATAGGTTGCATGTTCATTGATGGATAAGAGGTTTGGAAGTGAAATTCAATTGCGCCCAAGGTTCCGTTAATTGTTTTTTCATCTTATCTTCAGTTGTATTGCATGATTAGCATAGTTCTCTTGCTTTGCTAGTTGTTGTATTTCAAGTTGATAACTTAAGATCA
The DNA here is from genome assembly GCA_037428765.1 of Rubia yunnanensis. Taxonomy (NCBI): domain Eukaryota; kingdom Viridiplantae; phylum Streptophyta; class Magnoliopsida; order Gentianales; family Rubiaceae; genus Rubia; species Rubia yunnanensis. The sequence continues at coordinate 39,554,388 of CM075067.1, read as the reverse complement.
AACCAACCAAAAACCCCCCTTGTTTACATGCTTTTATATGTATATATGTATGTATATACCTAGTATGTTTTCTCCTATATATGTTTAAACACTTGAAAAGATCCCTCTTATCGTGGACGACACCGACTTGTCATTATCTACTTAATTATATATATGAAGCATTAGGGCTTAAAATTTTTTAACTTTGAGAGGTACGGCGATGACCTCCCAAGTTTGGTGCGTGTTGTCCCATGCCAACCTCCCTAAAGCTTTCTGGGGAGAAGCTATGCAGACCAGGGTTAACATCATCAACATGTCCCCTTCAGTACCCTTGGATAGAGACATACCGGAGGAGATATGGTAAAACAAAAAGGTAGCATATGACCATTTGAAGGTGTTCGGATGTCGAGCGTTTGTTCACATTCATAAGGATGAGCTGGGCCAAGCTTGATTAAAAAACAAAAAACTACACTGGCTTACCCAAAGATGGGTTCGGGTATCGGTTGTGAGATCTGACCCAGAAAAATATTGTTAGAAGCTGAGATGTTGTCTTCCTTGAGGACCAAACTATTAGTGATTGCAAGAAGTCACAAGAAGCCTAGTCTACGCAGCCCAAGGGGCACTATGATCAGATGCTATCTCCGGTAGTACGAGATGATATGGAAGTTGAGAGCAATCAGGATGTAGTGGAGATTAATGATGAGCAAGCCACAATAGAGCAACCTCACACATGTGAAGCAATGGAAAAAGCGGATGATCCAGTAGAACCTGAGCCTCCGCGTTCCACTAGAGAGAGATAACCTTCGCCCAGAAGCCCTTAAGGCGAGTACGCAACACTCACTGATGAGGGGGAGCCTCAACACTATGTTGAAGTCATGGAAATTGATCACAAAAATGATTGGGAAAAGGCTATGCAAGAGGAGATTCAGTCTTTACTCGAGAATCACACCTATGATCTTGTGGAGCTACCGAAAGGGAAACGAGCTCTAAAGTGCAAGTGGGTGTACAAGATCAAGACCAAGGAAAACAATCCCAAGCCGCCCAGGTATGAGGCTCAGATCTTTGTTAAATGATGCAACTAGAAGAAATGTGTAGACTTCGATGAGATATTTTCACTCGTTGTTAAGATGTCATCAATCCTAGTTGTATTGGGGCTCGCTGCTAGAATGGATTTGGAGATTGAACAACTCGATGTTCAGATGGCTTTCTTACATGGAGACCTTGAGAAAGAAATATACATAGAGCAACCCGGGGGATTCATACATCCGGGAAAAAAGCATTTGGTGTGTCGCCTCAAAAGAAGTATCTATGGTTTAAACCAAGCATCGTGCCAATGGTACAAGAAATTTGAATCCTTCATGAATCATCATGGATTCAAGAATATGCACACTGATCATTGTGTTTTTGTGACGAGGTACTATAAAGGCGACTTTCTCATACTCATGCTTTATGTTATTGATATTATGATTGTTGGGTAGGATAAAGTTAAAACCACTGCTCTTAAGAAAGCATTGAGTAATTCTTTCGCTATGAAAGATTTGGGACCAGCCAGGCAGATTCTTGGGATGAGGATCACTCGAGATCGATCTGATAGGCTACTTTGGCTATCCCAAGAGAGGGATATTGAGAAGATCCTTGAGAGATTCAACATGACAAGGCAAAACCTGTTAGTTTACCACTTGGCGGGCATTTCAAGTTTGATAAGAAAAAAAGCCAAAAGGTGACGAAGATATGAGAGGTGTTCCATATTCATCGGTTGTTGGTAGTCTCATGTACGCCATGATATGTACACGGCTAGATATTGCACATGCGGTTGGTGTGGTGAGTAGGCACTTATCAAAGCCTAGGAAATAGCATTGGGCAACTATGAAACAGATACTTCGATATCTCAAAGAAACAACCAACCGATGTTTGTGCTTTGGAAAACAAGAACCTGTGTTGAAGGGATACACGGATGCGGACATGGCTGGAGACTTGGATACCTTTGCAGAGGTACCTGTGTCTTGGCAGTCAAAACTCCAAAAGTGTGTGGCTCTTTCTACGATGGAAGCAGAGTACAATTCTGCTACTAAAGCTTGCAAGGAGATGTTGTAGATGAAGAACTTCCTGCGGGAATTGAGGTTAAAGCAAGAGAAGTATATCTTCTATTGTGACAATCAAAGTGCCATCCACCTAGCCAAGAATTGAGCCTACCATTCACGAAAAAAACACATTGACGTTCGTTATCATTAGATTCGGGATGTCTTGGAAGAAAAGCGACTACAACTTGAAAAGGTGCACACCGATGATAATTGGTCAGACATATTGACTAAGGCATTACCAAGCAAGAAGTTTGATGATTGTTGCAAAGGTGCCGGCGTGGTGATCCCTTCTAATTAGGTCGGAAGGGGGAGATTTGTTGGATTTTCCTCCCAAATTCTAGAACTCTCCATTGATGGAAGAGGGGAAATGTTTCTAGAAATATGGGGGAAAAATCTAGACTACCTCCTAGAAGGCTTCATGCATTTACTATGGTAGTTGGAGAGATGGAGGAAAATTCTAGAGCATACTTGACTCACCTATAAATAGAGGTCGTGGAGAAGGGTTCATCATTCAATTACATCCACTTCTATCCATAGCCATTTTCATTCCTTCTAGTGTGAGAGATCCACTCTTAGAGTGAGAAGTTAGTGAGAAGTCTCCATCCTCTCTAGTTAATGAGTGCTCCACTATTGTGTGAGTAGCCTTGTGATCCATCCTACCTGGGTGAGATATTTGTAACCTTACTATAGCCTCTTATAGTGGAAGATTTGGACTACATAGTCCCACGGTTTTTTCCGATTTGGATTTTCCGCATTACCAAATCTTGGTGTCTTATTTTTCATTCTTTTTCATTTATCATCTTGATCACACAAAGAGGGAAATATCTTTTTTTTTCCCAACAGGATGCTCTTAGCTATAGTCTTTCAACTTATTTGCAACTAAATTTGAGTAAAACTTTGATCAAATAAAATTTAAGCTAATCTAGTCTTATTGTTACTTTCTTAATATATATTTATTCTTTTATTAAAAGTAAATATATATTTATTCTTAGCCAGGAAAAGATAAACTTTGAAAGAATAGGCACTTATGTTTCTAACATTGACTTTCAATAAAATATAATAAACTGAAATTTAGTGAAAGAGATTGCATTGAGTTAATAAAAAATAAGTTGAATGAATGAAATAATCTGAATTTTATGAAAAAAATAAGAATTGGCCATTTTTCAGAGATCAAACGAAATAGGAAAATGTGTCAATATTAACGGACCACCAAAAGTACATTTTATTTGACTGCCCACCGGCCACCTTTTTCCCGCCAAAAAATCAACTATTTCACCCTTTTCAATTTTCCAAAGTTCCCATTTCATTATCTCCCATCTCCGCCACTCGTCCACCATGCCGACGGTCTTCATTGCGCTCCAGTGCTGCCAATGCTCTACTGTGCAGGTCTGGTCAATTAATTTCCACTGCACTTTTTTTTGCCCAATTAACACACTGTGCGACTGTGTGCGATTTTGAGTCCCACTGAATATGTACAGGTGAAGCAGCAGAAGAAGAGAAATAACAAGTGGACTTGTGTAGTCTGTAACGAGAAACAATCGGTGAGGGAAGTCCACGCCCAGGGGTTTATGGCCAAGGATGTTCGTCTGTTCGTCCAGAATTTCAACATGTCACGACAATTAGCCGAACAAATTATTCTCCAATTCGATGAACAAGAAGAAACCCTAGGAACTTATGATCGGGTGGCCTGCAAGGGCAAGCAGAAAAGAACGGATTGGAGCGAGTATGTTGATCCAGATGAGGACTCTTCGAATGCTCTATACTCTGATGAAAATAATGGTTCGGTATATAAATCTTACATCTGTGAAATGCTTGAAATGTATAAGATGGTGATTTTTCTGATTTCTATGGCGTAATTAGGTTGTGCAGGGGATGAATTAGAGCCACATATAATTACTGAATTGCCTAAACCATTGCTCAAAAAGCCCAAACTGAAGAGTTATCGCATAGCAAATGGTTATGCAGATGATGATGATGATAATGGAACTTCTCCTTTGGGGAAACTTGGTAGGAAGTATTACAGAAATCATAGCTCATGCCATGGTAAGTTTAATACCAGTAGCAATAGTACTGCAGCTGTTGAGTGTTGAAGATTTTGACGGCCATAGGGAAATTCTAGTCATTGATTTTATTTGTGGCAGTTGCTGAATCAACTGGATACCGCAATGCCATGTTTACAGGAGCACGACTAGAGAGAGTGGATAATGCAGCAGAAAGGAAGCATGCTGGTATACTGGAAAGGAAAAAACCTGTGCAGCAGATATTCGAGTGGAAAGGATGCTTTATTCGTGATGGTGAAAAAAGGTTTGCTGGTGATCTGCCACGGAGAATTCAGGCGTCTAAAGGCAAGGAGCAGAGTGGTTCAAAATCGAGTTGTTATATGACAGAAGAAGATGAAGGCGGTGATTTAGTGCTTGGAAGAGGCAAAGATGTAAGAACTCGCGCTGATGAATTGAGCCACCAAAATGCTCATGAAACTGGATTAATGGATCAAATGGTGGATGAAGAGATACATCCTGATTTTCTATGAACTTGTTATTCCGTAGGAGAAAACATGAATTAGTTTTTGTGGCTGGGATTCTGCAATGCCTAAAGTTTGCTCTGCAACCATATAATTTGTGGCACATTTCTAGTGTTTTCCAGAAAGCATTTTCTGTCCTGGAACTCTGTCAAGTGTTAAAATTGAATGACAGTTCAGAGTTTGATGTACTGATTTCAACAAGTTCATATTGAACTAGAACAATACAATATATGAGTAGAAACATAGCTGGTAGAAGTTATGGAGCTCCACTCTGATCATTACTTTATATGATATTGAAGCCCATATGCTTCAAACTTTTTATAATGAATCAATTTCTAGACGGAGTGGGATTGTTGTAAATAATACTACTCCCCAAATAAGAGTATTGCCAATTTGCCATGAAAAGTTATTTAAAAAAATTCTACTGGTTTGATTGAAAAGGCATCATCGCTGTTCCATTGCTACATCAAACATCCAATTTTAGCTACTTGCATTCATCTAACCCTGATCACTGGTGCAATTCGGGTTTCAACACTCCAACGTAAGGCAAGTTTCTGTACTTCTCCGAAAAATCCAGCCCATAACCCACGACAAAGTAATCCGGGCACTGTCATGACAATTTTGAAATTAGAATTGTGTTTCTGCATACAGAATCCCAAAAGCTTGAATAATATACAGGAAAAATCGTAAACTAACAGGAATAAGAAACCATTAGTTGCATGCTAAATTTAACAGCTGAAGTCATGACCATCCCACTCTTCCATCTTTGAGAGGCAATCACGTAGTAATTAACACTAAAACAAAAGCATGTTTGACTATTATGATTAGTTCGCCTACACTGCTACACAGGACTAACTGAAGGTAGAGAAAATGGACTGCACCGAGCATCTACATTGCACTCATCAATTTTAGCCAGTGCCGACTTAGTACAGGTATCGTGCGACCAAAATGGCTGACTACTCAATTCCAGGGAATACAAAATATAGAAATGGATGTTTAATGAACAAGGACTACAAAGCAGTCACAAACAGTAAAAATGAGTCTGTAATTGGATAAGGTGATAAGAATCTCGGACCCTATGGTTCTCACTCATTTTGACTTTTTCCTTCTAGCATAGAGTCACAGAAACTTGACCTCCTGCGACAATTCTGGAACAAGGCAGCTAAAGGGCCAAACAAGGTGCATGCTAATGTTCTTAGTAAGGATTTCGTCATTTGGGAAGAAGAAATGCAAAATAACTACAAGGTCCAAAAGGATTATTTAAATGCATACAATCCAACAATAGCTCAGATTACAAAAGTGCAGAGAGGGAGGAAGCAAGAACCTCGAAACCACAGTAGAATTTTCCGTGTCCAAAAACCTCCACTTTCACCTTCTGTCTTTCTGATTTATTAAGAAGGGTGCAAACAGAGACGGATGACGCTCCACTTGATTTCAGGTGATCAATGAGAAAGGCTAAAGTGTTTCCGGTATCAACTATGTCTTCCACCTGACAACTCAAAATAAATTTTCGATAAATCAGAACTCCATATGGCTAGCGACACAAACAACCGCACAAGAGAAGTTCACAACAACCAGAGTTCTCATAGTAACTTGTAATTTACTACGAATGTTCCCCAACTAGAGCTAATCCAAACAATCTGAAGCCAATATATTCCTTTAGGTACAAACAAAGAGCGCATAAAGCAACCTCAAGAATGACCCATAAACCATCCACATTTGCTATACAAGAACTTGCAGTAAGACAAAAGTGACCATTCCTACTCTACAGTTCGATTTACAGAGACAACCCAACTCGAATAACTTAACTATCGATTTTTCCAACATCAATAACTACATAAATTACATACATATCAAACCAACAAAATTTCACTTACACCAACCAATTAACTCGCAAAAATGAAGGGAGAAAAGGATACTTCAAACAATCACACATAATTACCACAATAACGTCTCGGTCCCGAACCACGCTCTTCAAATTGCAGGTGAATTTGGGGCGGCCGCTAGAAACAGTACCCGAACCGTAGGATTCGATCCGGACAAAATCAATGGTGATTGGCAGCTGGATTTTGCGAACGAGGTCGGCTAAGAACAGGAACGCCCCCGTGGCAACCCCAACTACGACAGGAGCTTTCGGATATTGAGAGAAATCAAGCGTAATTTGGGAACCGAGTTCTGAAACTCTGCGAGAAATTTCATCCTCGGTCCATAGGATTCTCTCTATGTCAGCGTTTAAGTCCATGGCTGAGCTTACGTGTGTGTGCGAGAGTTTTAGAGAGCGGGAGAGGGAATTTTAGTGAGTTTTGTGAGAGTTTTGAAGGGAGCGGAAAGGGGTAAAAATAGAAAACTCCTATGTCAAGAATGGAGGGGGATAAGTGTCAATATAATTCTATCTATTTGAGTATGTGTCAATATAATTTTATAATTATTATTAGTGTAAATATAACCCTAACTAGTTAATGAAAGTGTCAATATAACCCTCAGACCCCATTTCTGGCATTGACCTCAATTTTTCAGCTTTGACTCTATGTAAATTAATCAAAATACCCTTTGGGCTAACTCTAAAATTGGGTGGATAATTTTACCTTCAGAGTTCATTGGACCGCCATAGTTCACTGAGATTAGGTAGGGGTATATTAGCACATTACGCAATCTTTTTGGGTTATATCAGCATATTCCTAATGTTTGTAGGGTTATATCATCACATTTCTAATGTTTGTTGGGTTATATCAGCACATCCTTAAAACTTATATGATTATATTGTCATTTTCACTAACTATATAGAGTTATATTGGTACTTTCAAATTTCAAAAAATTATATTGACACTTTTATCAACTATATAGGATTATAAAAGTACTTTTTTCAACTCTTTAAAATCTCCCTCTCCCTTCTAATTGTTTTTGGATTCCTTGAACGATAGTCTTGTTTGTTACTTCCACTTAGCCATTTTTCTGAGGGTGCGCAATAGACGTAAACTTCTGAAGAATCCTGGGCTTTGAGCACCAGTCTGTGAACACGCCGCTTGTGAATTCATTAACTGTGACAATGGTATGTGACACCCCGAAAAGACATACTATGTTTTGCCAGACAAACTTCCTGGTAACTTCCGCTGTGGCCCTTCCTAATGGTTTCGCTTCCACCCACTTCATGAAGTAGTCAATTGCTACGATTAGAAACTTGGCGTTGCTTTCTCCCTTTGGGAATGGTCCAACTAAGTCAATCCCCCATTTATCAAATGGCCATGCACCGTGGATTCCTGTCAAAGCTATTTGTGGCTTATGTGACAACGAAGCATTGATTTGGCAACTCTTACACCTAAGCACAAAGTTGTGTGCATCAACATAGTCGGCTAGTAGTACCCAGCTCGGATGATCTTCTTTGCTATTGTTCTTGCTCCTTGATGTGTTCCACAAAGGCCTTCATGAACTTATTTTACAATCTCTAGTGCTTGCGTTGGTCCCACACACTTTATCCACAGAGACATGACACTTTTTTTTATATAAGATCCCACCCTCGTAAGCGTAATTAGTAGAATGTAACTCCAACATCCTAGCTTGAATCTTATCTTCTGGTAACGTCATGTTTTCGAAGAAGTCTATTAGCGAGGACATACAGTTAACACCATCCTCTTGGATGGTTAACACCATGGTTGACGCGATGCTTCTGCCTAGGATGACTTCTACAATGATGTCACTCTGCTCGCTAAAAGAGTTAAATCCTATGGTTGCTAGCTTACTTTGTGCATCCCCCTTTATATTTTCACTTTGTGGTCGGGCTATGAGTTGTTGCACCTTATTTAAATATCTCGCCAATTGCTCTTCTCGCACTTCAGAGTCCCCTCGCACTTGTTGGACAACGATCAGCGAATCGCTGGATAATCGTACAATTCTAACTTCCATTCTGATAGCGAGGTCCAATCCGCAAATTAAGGCTTTATATTCTGTTTCATTGTTCGTAAGGAGGAAATCGAACTACAATGTATGTCTATATTTGCCCCCATCTGGGTCAATGAACAGCAATCCTGCTCCGCATCGTCTTGCCTCTATCAATCTTCAAGCTCTGATACAAGTTCATTCTCTGTTCTTCTTTTCTCATCATTTTGGAAATAATGAAGTCTGCTAACGCTTGAGCTTTAATTGCCTTCCCAGGTGGAATTGAATTTCAAATTGGCCCAATTCCAAAGCCTACTTCGTTAGTCTTCCTGATGACTCCAGCTTGCTAAGTGCGTTCTTGATTGGGAAACCCGTGTAACTATGATGCAATGAGCATGAAAATAAGTTCACATCCTTCGTGCTGAGTACATCAAGGCCAAGGTCAGCTTTTCCATTGGCATCTATGCTTTTTCTGTGCTTTGCAATATTCTGCTTATATAGTAAATTGGCACTTGTTTCTGGTCTTCGAAGCAAACCAAGATAGAGCTTTCAGCATTCTGCAAGAAGGCTAAATATAAATATAATTTTTCCCCATGAGCTAGGGATTAAAAGCTGATCATTCAAGCCATCATACGCTATATGGCATTCTTGATTCCAGCTAAACTTCTTAACTTTCTTTAGACCTTCAAACAGTGGAAAGTGCTTATCTAGTGCCTTCGAGATGAACCTGCTAAGTGCTGCCAGAGACCCCATTAGGACTTGTACTTGCTTGACTGTTCGTGGCTGAGGAAGGTTGATTATAGCCTAGACTTTTTCTAGGTTGGCCTCAATTCCCTTCGAGGATACTTTGTACCCTAAGAATTTCCCCGCGCCCACCCCAAATACAAATTTCTTGGGATTGAGCTTCATTCCTATGTCACTTAGTGTATCCAGAGTTTCTTATAGATCCGATGTGAAGCTATTCACCTTCCTGCTTTTAATGACCATGTCATCAACATACACCTCTACATTTTGCCCTACTTGATTGCGAAAAGAGTTATTCACTACTCTTTGGTATGTCGCTTCTGCGTTCTTCATCCCGAACGACATCTTTTCATAACAAAAAGTCCCAAAGCTCATTTTGAAAGCCATTTTCTTTGCGTCCTCCGGGTTCATTAATATTTGATGGTAACCCTTGCACGCATCCAAAAATGATAGCACTCGATAGCCTAAAATTGCCTCAACCAGTTGATTGATTTTCGGTAGGAGATAGCAGTCCTTAGAACATGCCTCATTTAAATCCGTGAAATTGATGTACATTCTCCATCCAGCGTCAGACTTTCTTACCATTACTGGATTTGCTAGCCAATTTGGATATCTGACCTCCCTTACTATACCATCTTGGAGTAGTGTTGTAACTTCTTCTTCAATTGCTTTCTACCTATCACTAGAGAAGCAACATTTCTTTTGTTTAATTTGCTTGACCGCATCACTGATATTCAAAGAGCGTGTTGCGGTGTGTGAATCCACCCCTCCCATGTTATGAATACTCCATGAGAAAGTGTCTCTATGTTTCAATAGGATTTGTATGATACTTTCATTTTCTTCATTGGGAAGGCATTTTCTTATTCGTACACACCTTGAGCTGTCTTCGTTATCCAGGCTTACTAACTCCGTTTCTTCCCTTAGGTTCGCTGTTGATTCTGGCTGATCTGGTGGTCCACCACTTGATATTGTGTTGACCATCTTCACTTTCTCTCCTATTCTTACTGTCTTCATTGCGATAACCATGCATTTCCTCGCTTTTATAGTTGCAATTCTAGCCAGTGTTGGAATTTCATGACCAAGTGGTAAGGAAACCATATGGCTTTCGCTCTATCCATCCATGGTTTTCCTATTATAGCGTTGAACGTGCTTGGGCATCCATGACTACAAAGTCTCACAAGATTATGCAGTTCCTTCCGCTTTCACCGATCGTGATGGGTAATTGTATATTTCCTAAAGGCGTTTCTGATTGCCCTGTTAACCCAACAAGCGAGGATGTGGATTTTTATAGGTTCATTTGCTTGAACCTCGGTCTTTCAAATAAATCTACAAATAGTATTTCAACTGCACTTCAATCGTCTACGAACACTATATGTACCATATAATTTCCAATTTTTGCTACGATAACCATAGGGTCGTTGTGAGGCAAAGTGTTTGGTACTACATCATCTTCATTGAAAGTAATTGCCTTATCCAAGAAGAATCTCTTGTCAACAGGTTTTTGTGGGGGGAGAATGTCGTGCCCTAGATTTCCAAGCATTGTTGTACAATAATTCTGTAGATCCATTAATAGACAAGATTACTGTTTCCGGTAGTTTGTCGCCCTCAGCTTCCTTGTAGTCAATTACAGAGGTCATTTTTTGACTTTTTGGAAATGTAGACCCTGTCCCCTGATTCCTTGCTAGAGTGTTCACTGTTTTGCTATTTTCGTTGGACTGACTTCCCCCTTCCTTTCTGTATTGACTTAAGAAGCCATTCCTCAGGTTTTCCTCAATTTTTATTCTTAAATCTTTATAGTATTCGATATCATGGTTGTGGTCCTTGTGGAAAGCACAATAATATTCTATTGATAATTTTTTTGGTGGTGCTAGCATGGGTGCTAGCTCTTGAAACAGATCCTTGTACTTTCCATATCTCTCTCCTTGGCTTCGTCAAGGGTGTGTCTGGAAATATCGCAACCTGCAAACTTGTTTCTCTTGCTTTGAAAGAGACACTTCCCTTCCCCTTCTTCATAAATCCCTTCTGTGAATATTCCATCATTTGCTGATCGTCCTGTTCCCTCTCTATCTTACGATTGTTCGCTTCTTCCATTTGTACATGCTGCTCAATCATTTTCTACAGCTCCATCGGGTTCTCAGGCATATTCTTCGTCAGTTCTTTGTAGAATTCCCCTGATCGCATGCCTCCTGTGAATGCCCCCAAAGAATACTGGAAAGACAAGTCGTAAACTTGTAAGCTTTCTGTAACAAAGCGATTATGATATTCTGCTAGGCTTTCGTCACTCCGTTGGGCCATATTATTGAGATTCACGATCGTCTTGGTTTACTTTTACTTTTGGTATAAATGGCCTAAGAACAAGTCCGACAACTGTGCCCAGGATTTGGTGCTCCCATTTGGAAGGTCTCTGTACCAAGTGATCATCGTTCCTGTCAAAAAGATAGGAAATGCCTTGCAAACTAACTCGATGTTCGCATCACAAAACCTCATACTATTTCTATAGGAGTGCAGAAACTCTTTTGGGTCTGTGTCCCGTTGTAGATTTTAACATGCAGAGGAAGTTTAAAATCATTTAGCATTTTAAAATCACTCAAGTGTGGATCTAGAGACGGTTTATCTGCGACATCGTCCGTGACAATGTCACGCAATTCCTCTTCATGGTTAAGGTTTTCACGGTCTTGGGTTACCATTTTTTCTTATTTTGTGGGCTTTTGCTTGAGCATACTCAGGAATTGGTTATAAAGGCTTTCTTTGTTCACTTCCAAAAATATCGTGAACGCCTTTTTTCCTTGTCGTGGTGGTTGTTCGGAGACTCTGTTTCCTCCTCTGTGTCCTTCTTGTTGTGCTCTTTCTCTTTACTTGGAGTATGTTCCTGATGATGATGCACCTCCCTATTGCGTCCCAATGTCTGTTCATGGGACTGGTGGTTATGGCTCCTCTCACTCCTGGTGAACACCATTTTTCACCTGAATGACCTAAAAACAAAAATAAAAATGTCATCCCCACTGTCGGTGCCAAATGATGCGGAAGATCGTTCAGGGAATCTGGTCGTCCTCTCCAAGAGCTTCTTCGCCTGCAAAGCTTATCCCGGAAGTGATTCTGAGAGAAGGGCTCCGATGATCAAGTTAGTATTCTCCTCGTAGAACAAGAATTCTACATATAGTAACGCTTACCTTAGCTCCTCCAGGGCTTGCTGTATTTAAAGACTGACATCCTTAATAGTTGCTTGATTTTCGAGAATTAAGATCGTGGGCGTGCCGCAATTTCACGGTCTTTGTTTGTGGTCTTTGTGTTCACTACCTATTCCGTGCTCTTCGGCCCACGTAGTCTGGAACGACTAGAAGCTCTGCGCCCACTTGCTCTTTGCCTTGGGCTGGACCCATTCCCCCTTTTATGAGATAACCTTGGGACATGCCTAGTGTCTATTGGCCTTTTGATCGCTAGTCCACCTATACACCAATTAGATATCATCTCAACTGAAGAATAATTAATTCTAGCAAAGATCGAACATCAGAAGTTGCTTTAAAAATGTTTGTTACAGTTTATCTATGCTAAACATAACATCAAAGAGAGAAATAAACTCTTGAAATCTATAACCTACATAATGAACCTATATGCTTAATTGGGGACTTTAATTTGATTGAAAAAGGAGAAGAATATTTAGGACCATCCATTCCGAACCCTAACCATATACAAAAATTTCAAAATTTCTTAACCAAAGCTAATATGATCAACATACCTACCTCGGGAACAATATATACATGGATAAGACTGAGGCCTAAAGGTAGATTATAGAAATGATTAGATAGAGGCATTTGAAATCCCACTCGGTGGTCAAATTTCCCGAGTTCAAATATCAAAACATTACCTAGGGAACATTCTGATCATACATCTTTAATACTCAAAATATCTGATCAACAGGATAAAACTGGTCCTAAAATTTTTAAATTTTGAACTGTTGGACAAATCATCCTATTTTCAAAAATCTGGTCTCCAATGCATGAAATATACAAACTAACCTTTCAAGAATGCATAGATTTGCATTCAAACTAAGAAATCTAAAAGCTGCTTTAAAAATATGGAACATTAAAACTTCTGGAAACATTTTTGACAAAGTCTCCTCCACTGAAGAGACGTTAATAAAAGCTGAAAAAGGCCTTAAAATAATTAGAATGATAATACATTAAAATAATTTAGCAAGGGCCACATATGCACAAGCTCTTGCTAATCAAGACAATTACTGGAAACAAAAATCTTGGATTAAATGGATTAATGAAGGGGATACAAACTCCAAATTTTTCTATCAAACTACAAAAATCAAAGCATAGGCATAAAAGAATATGCAATATAAAAAACTCATAAGGAATATGGATTAATTCACAAGATGAAATCCAAAAAGAAGCTATTCGGTTTTTTGAAAACCTGCTAAAAGAAGAAAATCAAGACAATTTAGGAATAAATACAACATTGTTATTGGAAAACATACCTGAAATACTTAAAGCTGAACATAAAGAAATGCTATCACAAGAAGTAATTCTTGAAGACTTGTCTGAAATACTCAAATCAATGGATGGAGCATCAGCCCCAAGGCCTGATGGATTTTCGGGTTACTTTTACAAAGAATGTTGGGAAATCATCAAAAATGATCTACTTCTGGCAGTAAAAGACTTATGAATCAATCTTTCATCCCTAAATCCATATCTTCCACCTTAATAATTCTAATTCCAAAAAAAAGAAATATGCTCTTCCTTTAAAGATTATAGACCAATTAGCTTATGTAATTTTATTAATAAAATCTTCACAACACTAATTGGTACAAGACTGAAACCAATTTTAAATGAAATCATATCTCAAGAACAAACAACTTTTTTATCAGGAAGGGAATTAGCAGATAATGTCCTATTAATGCAGGAATTAACTATTTTTTTACACTCCAAAACTAATGGACATACTATGATTATTGGGAGGCCGTCGCCGTACCTCTCAAAGTTACTATTTATAAGCCCTAAATGCTTACTATCTACAACTAAGTAGATAGCGGCAAGTCGGGATCGTCCACGAAGAAGGGGGATCTTCCTAAGCGTTTAAGCACAAATGGTTGTTATTAGGCTAGTAGTAGACATATGTACACACACATAAAAGTGAGTAAATGGGGGGTTTTGTTGGTTGGTTGTCCTAAGTTATGAAAGTAAAAAGACACGATAACTAGCAAGGTCAAGTGACTATGCTAATCATCAAACAAAACTAAAGAAAAGGGGTTTTAAAACTACAAAGATAAAGCCTTGGGGGCAATGGATATCCACTTCCAAACCTAATGTAGATCATTGAACCATTCACTCATCCTATCGCATCCGTTACTTGGTTTAACATTAACATACCTCTCTAGCAAGAATCACAACACATTATGCACAAGAAGTTCTAAGTTCACATTCATAGATTTTCATGCAAAGGAGCTACGGAATTCGTCATGTTCCTAACACCTAATCAATTCAATCATACAAACACTCCCTATTCTCAAACAACTCATGGCATAAATGAAGGGAAACACACCATCAAGAATACACAAATACTAAATAACAAATGCTTCAAGGATGAATAAAACCATCTGTTCACTACTTCAACTACTTGTTGTGAAGACTAAACTTCTATCCTTCTTAGGTAGTAGTTTGCAAGAGTGAATTCGACATCTCTTGTCAAACCTCACCAATGACTCCCGTTGTCGAGACCACGACTCAAGGTATCCCATTGATGGCGTTTAGCACGAAGGATCAACAAGCTCGACAACACTTATGACCACTACACCGTGACTAAGCATTTAACCGATTCATGCATTTACACGGGATTAGTCAAGAGCGACCACTCATAGACCTCTCTCGTTTGCTACCCAACACAAACATGACGAAGAGTTCAACATCATCACATTCATCTAGCAATTATCAACACACCAACACAATCAAAAGCTCTAAATCGTACTCATACATTCCTAACAAGAACAGGGGGGAAATTAACCCAAATCCCCTAAACCCTAGCAAGCAATTAATACAAGTATTTCATATGCTCAAGCTTTCAACAACATTAATGAATCAACAAACACATTAAAAGCACAATAAATGCACAATAGCAAAAAACCAAATAGATAGATATAAATGGTCCTTACTACATAGAAATGGAAGCTTCAATCCCTTGCTCCCAAGATAGAACTAAGCTATAGAACTACAAGACATAATTAAACTACAAAAACTAAGAAAAGAAAGAGAAGAAAACCAAGGGTTTTCAAGCCCTAAAACCAGAGAAAAATGGGCTGGGCAAAAGCTCAAGAAGAGGAGGAAAGAGAGTGGTATTTATAGTGCAAAGAAGATAAAGTGGATTTCTGGCAACGGTGTCGCGACGGGTTCGTCGCGACGCGCAACGGGTGCCATAATTTTGCATGTTGTCTTCTTCTTCTTCATAGTCATCCCTCTCAATCTTCAAGTCTTCAATGGCTCCAAAAATGGTCTTCAACGGCCTCTGGTCTTCATGTCTTCGAAGTGAGTATTCAAAAGTCTTCGAAAGTGTAGTCTTCAATGTCCTCCGGTCTTCGTTGTTTCCGTGTTCTTCCCTCGTCACACAAAGTTCACTTAGAAGAGGTAAAAGAGCATAAAGTTGCTCTTACCTCTCCTAAGAGAATTGCAAGGTAAAACACAAGCTCTCGATAATAAAAGAGCAAAAAAGTGATCCTAAATACTACTAAATAATGCATATAAAATGGACACATCAATTATTAAACTTGACATGATGAAAACTTTTGATTGAGTCTCTTGGGAATTCTTATTTGAACTCTTATATGAAATTGGATTTCCACCTAAACTAAATGATATCATGCTACAAAATATGAGAGCTGCATATTTTTCAATCCTAATTAATGGTACACCTTGTGGATTTTAAAGGCATTAAGGAGTTTGAAGCAAGGGGACCCCCTGTCCCCTTTGGTTTTTATCTTAATGTCCAAAGCATTCACAAGAAATATTAATTTTCTGTTTCAGTATGCTGAAATAGGTTATTATAAACTACCAAGGCGAATGATCAACATAACAAACTTATCTTTTGCAGGTGATACAACAATTTTAATGAAATACTCTAAACAAGGTATTAAAAAACTAATGGGTTTCCTGGAATTTATGAAAAAGCAACTGGACAAAAAATAAACTTTGAAAATTCATCATTTTTTCTGTCCAACAAAGCAGAACCAAGAATCACATCAATTATAAAATCAGAAACCCAGATGATTGCTGGTTCTCTACCTTTTATACCTTGGTTGTCCATTTTTCATTGGCAGAAATAAAAAAAAATCTTATATTAAGGAGTATTAGACTCCATAAACCTAAGAATAAACTCTTAGTCAAATAGAACTAATTTTCGGGCTGGAAGATTAACTTTAATTAAGCATGTCTTAGCCACAATACCTGTCCATATCCTTACAGTGTTGAAACCACCATTAGGCACTATTGATAACCTTTATAAAATATTTAGCAATTTTTTATGGAACTCAACAGATCCAAAACAACAAAATAGAAGAGTTTGGACGTCATATAAAAAGCGTTGCTATCCAAAAGAACCAAATGGATAGGGATAAACTAATCTTCATACAATGACTCAAAGCTTTCCCATCAAATTGTGGTGGAAACTGTAATTAGGTCAATTTCTCTGGGCTTAGATAATGTGGTCAATGCTAGAAAATTCTAAAAAATCAAGGACATGGGAAAGAATTAAAGAAGTACAAGACATAGTCATGGATAATTCTTTTGTACATGTTGGGAATGGAACTTCATCTTTTTGGCATGCAAATTGGACCAAAATTGGTCTACTGAGTTAATTTCTGGATGAAGAAAATGAATTACCTTTCCCTGATTTAACAATATCAGAATTTACTAACAATCAAAATGCATTTGTGGAAACTCTTAAAGGAAACTTTCCAGCTGAAATACTAAGTCTAATACAACCTAAAATCCACTTGTATCCAAACTATAAGGATAAAATCATTTGGAAGTTAACTGAAAATGGAAACTTCACAGTGAAATCAGCATATGAACGGATTAGACCTAGAAAAATTAAAGCACAATCCTTTAAACATTTGTGGTCTAATCAACTTCCCACAAAAATCAGTGTTCTTTAATTGGAGATTTCTGAATAGGCTCGTAGCCTTGTCAGATATCTTGGAAGATTTTTCTTTCTACTTACCATCAATTTGTTTCTTTTGTAAATTTGAATATGAAAGCATACATCACATTTTTAGTTATTGCATATTCATTCAAGAGATGTTGACTAAAATAGATTCCACGTTTAGCATTTTTTTCACCAAACTTCTTTTTTCTTTGGGATAGATATTTTTCTACTTGAATCAAAAGTTTAAACATACATTGTATACTGATATGATAAGAGTATTTCCATGCTTGCATATTCATTTAAGAGCTGTGGACTAAAATAGATTCCACGTTTAGCATTTTTTCACCAAACTGCTTTTTTCTTTGGGATATATATTTCTTCTACTGTAATAAAAAATTTAAACATACATTGTTTACTGATATGATAAGAGTATTTCCATGCATTGTAGTTTGGAATAATTTTCATTATGATGAGCAAAAACATAATTTGGAAAAAAATAAAAGGAAAATCTAATCATGGTAAATGATATTCTTTGGCAAATAAAATGCAAGCAGTATGGAACTTGAATTCAAGTATTCCTAAATTGATATTAATCTGAGTTAAAAAAACTCCACAAAAAGCAAAAATTATACCATGGAAACCACCACTGGAATCCTTTAAACTGATCATAGATAGTTCATCCATGATTATTGGCAACTCTGGAGCGTGTATAATAATAAGGGATATGAATGGATTGCAGATCATTTCTAAGAATTTAGAGATATGTGCAAGCCTTGAAGTAGAGGCACAAGCATTGTTATATGGACTTGAAATGGCTGAACAACAAGGTATATCAAAGCTGGAAATAGAAACCGACTCTTTTCCGCTGCTAAAAATGGTTCTTCAAAAATACAAGATCCCTGGGAGATGCAACATTATAATGCGAGACATCCGGAAAAATAGAAGAATTCCAGTACTCCATTGACCACATCTCAAGAGAAGCCAATTGCGTTGCAGATTCTCTGGCAAAAATAGCGAGCTCGAAAAAGGTAAATAATAATTATGTTTTTGCAGGTCTGCCATCAAATATCTAGAGAATGATCGAGCTAGATGCTGAATCTTTTCCATACATTCGATAGGTTAGATCAGAATTTTCTAGATTGTATCTTTTTTATCCCTCGGTTTAGTTGATCTTTAGCTTCATAGATATGTTAGGATGATTTGTAAAATCTGAGGATCAATATCTTTTTTGAGGTAAGGTATTATGTCTCCCTCTTTATTTGTATCTATTCTTTTAATTTTAATTAACTGGTAGGGGTCTGCCAAACCTTCCACCATAACAGGTGGAATTTCTTTTCTAAAAAATGACTTAATGATATTGTTGATTGTGTCCCAAACAAGTATATACTCTTCAAAATTTAGCAATTAAGAAAATAGTCACCAAATTCAAAATTTTCATGATTATTTTTATTATGACTTAAAAAATACATAGTATGATGCTTCTTTATTCTAAAATCATTACACATTTCATTTTAATTTTGTTTTTTTTTGTAAATAATCGTTCTTTCTTATATGATAAAAGGTTAACCATTTTTATCAATTCAATAATCTTTTCACTCTCTTCACTCAATTCTTTTAACAAAATATAACTTGTATAAAAATTTGATTTAAATAATAAGTTGTCAAAAGAATAAATATAGTATTTAAGTTATAGTAATTGGCGAATTAAGAAAGGAATATATTTTAAGTGTTACTAGGTGTCTTTTTTCTCCTCCCTTCTAACCATCCCGCCACCACCCTTACAACTCACTCGCATTCAATGGTGGAACCCCCCCACCTTGTGGTTCTAAAATCTTTCTCAATGCTCTCAAAACAAAAACCCTCTCCCCCCCTTTACCCCTGCTTGTGTCGACCTTACCAAACAATCCAGAGCTAATTCCCACAACATCACATCTTGGTGTTACTGGTAGGTTGTCGTCGTACATCTCAAATGTACAATTTATAACTCCAATTACGTCCTATACTACAACTATGTAGATAGTGGTAAGGAGGATTGTCCACGAAGAAGAGAGATTTTCCTAGTGTTCATGCACATAGGATTAAACATAAGCGCACGCGCACACACGCACACATACTCCCTTTGTCCCACTATGAATTGCTTATTTACTTTTTCATGCTCTTCAATAAGAATGTTTGACCGTAAATATCTCTAGTTACCTATAATAGTGTTGCATAAAAAATTGATATTTAAAAAGTAAATGTTAACATAAATGTAACAAGATCTCACATAATAATTTTATTATATAAATTAATATATATATATATATTTACAGTCAAAATTTACAAAGTTTGACTCCCAGAAAATAATTTATTGCGGAATGTAGGGAGTATATAGATATAGGATCATGTGAGAACACTCATCTCAGGTGAGAACACCTATTCATGTGAACAACCATTCAACTATTCAATTTAATGACTATGATTATTTTATATGTGCTGAGACCAAGAGCAATGGTAGAAATCACTTGTGGTTTCTTACCAATTAAATATATTATTTCTCTCAATATCTCTCTTCCATTTCACTCTAAGAAACCACTTAAGAAATCACCTCATTTTTTTCTCCATTATATCTACTATTTATGTACCTCACTTGAATTTCTTCATCATACTCATTAATTTTAACATTAATATTTTATTTAAATAAATTTATCCACCCAAAAATAAATTGAATATGAAATTTAATAGTACATTTGTATAGTTTAATTTCGTTTTTTGCAAAATATTATTAAATATTTCATTTTTTTTCATTTTTGAATATATCATTTTTTTAATTTATCAAAATAATTTTTCAAAATATATTTTCAACTTCCAAATGCTATTATAGACTAAAATTGATAAAACAGGAGTATATTATAAAATTAGTATATCAAGAGGCTCTACCAGAAGAGAGAGATAGATTTTTAAGTAATTTCTTAGTAAGAATCTAATAGGTGATTTCTTAAATAAGAAATCACTTAAGAAATCTTATTGTGGGATTGTGTGATTTCTTAAGTGGTTTCTCACCATTGCCTATGCTTTGAAAATCTAAAAAACTGAAACGGGTCATTTTGAGGGTTATGAGGATGGAATCGGGGCATTTTTCAAACAAAATACGTTCAACAGTCAGCTCTCAACAGATTATCCTTTCTCCTTCATCGTCCACCACCACACCATTCACTACCACCACCCTCACCTCTCTTCTTCCGATTTCTCCTCTTATCCTCTACAACCAGAATATGCGACCGGGTGGGAAATGGTCACCAGAAGGATTTTAAGGATTTAATGTTTGGTTAACAGAGTCAAAGAAGAATATTCCAGAGGTTTATGGATCTAATTCAAATTCTGCTGCTATTCCATGTATGGATCGATGTGAGAGGAGCTTTCTTGTGCCGTAAGAGTTGTTTATTATTCCATTCAGATGTTTTGATACGAGGAGGGTTTTCGAACTTTTCTCAATGGATTTGATTCTTTAGATACTTTTGGCAATATGTTTTGAGCCCAGCACCACTCCTTGTGGTCATAGGTACGAGATTTCTTACCAGTTTTGTTTGAATTCCGATTCCAAAAAATTGAAGGATGGTTTTGTTTTTCAATTGTTTGTATTTTTCGCAAGAAATGTTTGAGATATGCTGCTGATAATGCTCGAAGAAATGCCCGAAATGCAGGCAGTGTTGGAAAATGATTGTAAAACAAGTTGAATTTTGTCAACTTTTGGGCTTAGTTTTGAGTTGGGCTCGAACTGAATTAGAGTCAGTGGGCATCGTTTTTGGATTCTCCTCTGCGAGTACTATAAAATCGACTGTTTAAACTCTCAAAACGGATAAAGGGTGAATGAGATATGGATACTCAAAGAGTCACTCTGAGAATGGAAACTTAGGTGGAAATTCATTCGCACGTACTAAGTGTTCTGTAATTTTTTGACTGTCTAAAATGCGTTTGGATCGTGTGGAAGTCTCCAGAAAGCCCAAACCGCGTAACAAATATTCTAAGAATGACGTGTGGAATATCTGAGATTTGATACACGGTTAATCATGATAAGGAATATGATATTCTTATCTTTCCAGAATCTATTCCAATATTTGTAAAATATTTGGTGGTTAGAGAATATTTTCTCTTACGGGAATCAGATCTTCCACGTATCTTCCCATAGGGTTTCTTAGACATCTATAAATAGAGCCTCTATGTCAGACAGAAACCTTGCACCATTCTCAAGTTCCTCCCTACTTCTAAACTTGAATCTTATCTTCTTTCTCTGTCTTTGTCTGTGATAGTCCTTCGGCTTTGTGTGACTCCGAGGTAATTTTTACTCGTTAAAATTACCTTCGATGGTTTTATCCTAGGGAACGATGTCCACGATGGGACTCATTCGTTTCAAGGGCAGCGAGTGTTACTCGTGACTCCATCACTTTGTGATTACTTGAAACATGATTTATGCTTTGATTATTTGTAATTTAAGCTTTTCGATTGTATGCTTGAATAATTAATAAAAGTTTATTATTCCTGCATATGTTAATTGCTCATTCAATTTTTGTTATTTAATTTTCGCATGATATAATCAATATATGTCCAACAGTCTTGAAACGAATGATATCTGTTGATTTATATTGATGCGGAAACTGTATGCGATGCATGATTGTTACTGTATGTTGCAAACGAAATTTGCTAGTATGCATAATTTGTTTGAAATTGTTATGCTAATTGCATGCATGATTGTAACGTAATTTTTCCACGAAATTGATTTGCTTGCATGCTGAATTTCCCAAACATATATTCCAAATATGAGATTGCATGCTGGAAATTGAGGTGCATGTCTGCGTAAATATTGATATGCTCGTCGGAATGATTAAAACGTATGCTAATTGCGTAAATATGCATGCTAATGGTTTTGGTTATTTACAACAAAATCATATTGAATCGGGATCTTTTGGCTCAACTTTATCCGAGTTTTGCCGAAGGGGCAACTCCATTTTTTACCTTGAATTGGTCAAAATATGCAGACTTTCTTACTTTTCGGGGAGGATTAGAACAAAATCATATTGAGCAATTTGTTATGTATAATTTTTTAAAATATTATACTACAATATTTGATGTGTACATATATTTAACGATGAATTTTTGTATGTACACAATGGTGAATCCGAGTATATACGGCGGTATCTCTTGTGGAAGAAAAACTTGGCATGGAGATACAACAGGATTTGCTTGACAACATGAAAGAGTCAAGATTTAAAACCACGGTTTTGCAAACTATGGTATGTATACACGTTAATTAAAGTGAATCATCGCATATGCTTTATATACATATATTGCTTGGATTATATTTGATAACCATTTGCGTGAATCTGGACGTGAACAAGACTTTGTTACAAAGAGTGTTATGTGAATAATATGTGCACATATATGTCCAGTACACTAAGGCTATCTAATTTGATAGTTAATGGATTTGGTTATATTAATCACTTGATTATGTGGGAAAATGAGTTGAGCATGTATGTTAAATTACATGGCGTAATTATGGAAATATTCTAATTCCGTGATATTCATGCTTATGAGATTAAATGTTGATATGGTAATAAATCAAAGTTGATTCTTTGCATGAATAGCTTAAAGTTAGAAAAAAAATGTCATGAGTTTGGCATATTGAATCGAGCATTACTATTCCTTTTAATTATGAAATTACATGAAAGCAGTGCATGTGTGTTTGGAAATTATGAGACATTTAAATTTCCTAAGCCCTCAAAATGTTATAGTATTTGTTTAAATACTTGATCAAATGTTGAAATACCTATTATGCATGGTATAGTAATTTGGTTGTGTGGGCTGCTCATGTTGGATAAAAGATTTAAAACCACATTTTGTATGAGAATGTTCTACTAGTGATTCATGACTTTTATCTGTTTGGTCTGAGAATCGTATGCAATAAAATGGTAAACTTCATTTGCACTTAAACATGACATCTCTCGGCAAGAGTGTAATATATTCGTGCATGAATGAAGTATGTGACATTGGGTTATTTGATCCATGATGTATTCTCGTTCATTTAGGGACTTGATTTAGCTGCATAAACGGAAATTTTAGATCTATGATGTGTCTAAAATTGTGTTGCTTTTATATGCTATGATTATATTAATTGTTTGGGAAAGTGCCTTTTGATGCAATGAAATATTTGACAAGACTATTCCCGATAATTGGCTATCTTGATTGATCGCTTACGAGCATATGGCTCACGAGTGACAATTGTTAGATTGCACAGATAGAGCATATGAACTCGAAGTTCGACATATTCTGGTTAATTTGTATGACCTGCTAAATGTGAACGTGAAGACATTAGTTTACAACTATGTCTAGGGTATTGGTTCTTGTGAACTATGGTATAAACCCTAAAGCATGAGTTATCATGACTATGCTAAAAACTTTTGATTATTTGTAATCAAAGAATTGAGGGGAAAATCTCAAGAATTTGGTTGAGAAAACTAAGAATCCTGAGAATGGGAATCCCGAGACTTTTGGTCAAATCTCTTGATTTATGGTTGAAAAATTTAAGAATCATGAGATATGGAATCCCAAGACATTTGGTCAATTCTCTAGATTTTTGGTTGGAAAGCCTTAGAATTCTGAGATGAGGAATCCTAAGACATTTGGTCTAGGAACCCCAAGACACAAGGTTTTGAGAAACTTAACACGTGTGGGGATGTTTAATAAAACCAGCCCAATGTAGGGGGTAGACGAAAAACCTAAAATTCTACGACCATATGAATTTTGATAGGTACTTGAGATGAAAAGTCATCACGAGAGACTTGAATCAAGTTGTTCAAGTCAGGAGGAATTTAACTCGAACCAAAAAGGGTAAACCCGTAATTAAGTCAAGCAATGCACTCAAACTTGAGTCCAACAATGGACTTGAATGTGTTTCGAGCATAAAGGCATTCAAATTTAATTTGAGTAGTTTGAAAGTAAAGTACAGTTGTACTGAAACTTGGGTTTAAAATGGGCATGAAATTGTGTGGAGTTGGTAAACTCACACTGCGCCCTAGTGAGAGTTAATCGAATCCTCGATTGATTGATAATAAATCGGTTGTGGTATTGGTCATGCGAGAAAGAACGATTAATTGAGATCGGGAAGTTTAGTTATCTCTAATCCCAAGGGAGTTGAAGGAAGAAGAGAGACTTTCAAGATAAAAGGTCAATACATGAAGGTGTTTTGATTGTTGAAAGGATCTAGCCCTAAAAAGAAATTTTATGGGTAAGAACCTAGTGTTTGATTCATTATTGAACACACAGACTTTTAGTAAGTTGGGTTTGTATATTAACGAAACCACTTACGTGATGCACAAAAACATATGAGGTTATTTGTGAAAATGATGTGAATACATAAAATCCTTTGGGGAATGTGATTCACAATGTAGACATTTGCAAGGTCATTTGGTGATTGAAGGAAATTGCTAGAAATGATCAAACGTTGTGGGGGAGCCTTTAAGTTGGTTGGCGATCTTTTAAATAAGATAACCCAGAAGGAGGAAAACAAAGCTCCTCATAGAGCCATCCTAAAAGTTCTTTCGAGTGTGGGGCTGGCGTATTGCGAATGTAGTAAAAGGAATACTTAAACAGTATCTTTACTAGATATGCACAATGCTGAAGTGCTATCAATTTCTTGAAATTCACAAGGAATATTATGTAGAAACTAGAAGTATTCTTGATGGAAAGTGTATTTTGTGGAAGTTACTTTTAAAGATCCTGATTTATCTTAAATGGACTTAAGAGTCAATAGATGGAATCATTAAGGATCAGGGATAAACCAACGAAGGAAACAAGATTCCATGAAATATTTTTTGTGGAAAGTGAAGATCAATAGAGAGATTGATCTACCATGAGTGCAAATCACTAGAGTACTAGTAGATTTGAACAATTAGTAAGTATATTTGTGTACTTGATGGGTGTTCTCTAGACGTGAGAATGAGTCCAAGGGTGATGGTACCTGCTATCAAGGCTTTGTGAAAGCTAGAAGTACATCTAATGGACCTAAATGGTTATTTGGAGATTTAGATATTAAAATCTGAATAGAGAAAAATGAAAAGCTCAATGCTCCTAAATGATCCATCATGTGACCAAACTAATTGTTGTAGCCAGTGATATTAAATCAATGAGTTTGATGAAGGCAGGTACGCTAAGAGACACGGAAAATGACCATGTCATTTATGTCTTTGAATTGATATTTTCTCATTGATAGTAAAATTGATACGATGATTGAGTCTCTTGGAGATATGTCGTATTCAATGGAATGACTCTAAACATTATGAGTTACCTTTTTGTAAAAGTGATGTGTCTCTTAAGAAAAGAACTCAAGAGTCATTGATAGTCCGTTGTACATATTAAAGTGCACATTAGACAATTCTTGCAATGGATAGTAAGATGATACATGAGTAATCTAGAAAAGATCACTGGAAACAAGCTGTGTGTGAGACTCGTGGATATGGCTTGAGTTGTGTAGAGAAATGATTCTCTCTTGCTAGATTCATAGATGAATCTCTGTCCATTGTGTTGGACAAAAATTGGGAAAGATATATCCTAGGATGACCAAAGCACTTGTATGCTTATTGGTGTAGCGTAAAGCCATATCGATGATGGTGTGTCTCGACAGAGACACTTTACCATTGGATGACTACTCTCTACGAGAATTATTGATGTTGACTACGTAAGGTCAATATGATAAGAGTTGTGATTCTTTGACGAAAGGATTGAATTAATTTCTTGACGAAGAAATTGAATCGAGAGTTAGTTGAGAACTCATCGAAAGGAATATGACTAAGTCCAATAAATGGTGGGTTACGTACATGGACACCCAACCTATGTGACTGGAGATCCCAAGATCTAGGTTCAAAGGGACAACTAAACTGCAAAGACCCATCGCGATCACTGTGGGGGTTTCATACCTCCTGTCTTATTCCTATGATGAAGAAATAGTGATGTGAATGGATGTTAAACATTAAATTGTTTTTAATGATTCAAGGCATCGAGTGTGTAGTACTGGAAAGAGTGCAATAGTTTACGGAACTGCTCTTACGCCAAGAATCACCTATGTAAGCGAGAAGTGTGGCCGCTTCGAAAGAGAATTGTTGGGATGCAATTCTTTAGAAACCTTACAGAACTAGGCGTGTGCCATGGCCTAATTAATGGACACAACCGAGGAAAGCACAAAGGCTAGGAAAGATGTCTGTGGGAAGTGCATTGTCGTTCACACAAGCGGTCGGGGAAGTTCAAGGACATCGTGTCTACTTCCTAACCAGTGGGCTAAGTGTACTCTCTCAAGGGAAAGTTCAAAGGGTGACACCTACTTATCCTATGCAGCATCTATGCCGTCGAAATGAATCTATCACCAAGTCAAACTCCGTGTCTGGCGTGATTTTTCTGATTCCACATCAATATCTATTCATGTGGGGGATTGTTGGAAAATGATTGTAAAACAAGTTGAATTTTGTCAACTTTTGGGCTTAGTTTTGAGTTGGGCTCGAACTGAATTAGAGTCAGTGGGCATCGTTTTTGGATTCTCCTCTGCGAGTACTATAAAATCGACTGTTTAAACTCTCAAAACGGATAAAGGGTGAATGAGATATGGATGCTCAAAGAGTCACTCTGAGAATGAAAACTTAGGCGGAAATTCATTCGCACGTACTAAGTGTTCTGTAATTTTTTGACTGTCTAAAATGCGTTTGGATCGTGTGGAAGTCTCCAGAAAGCCCAAACCGTGTAACAAATATTCTAAGAATGACGTGTGGAATATCTGAGATTTGATACGCGGTTAATCATGATAAGGAATATGATATTCTTATCTTTCCATAATCTATTCCAATATTTGTAAAATATTTGGTGGTTAGAGAATATTTTCTCTTACGGGAATCAGATCTTCCACGCATCTTCCCATAGGGTTTCTTAGACATCTATAAATAGAGCCTCTATGTCAGACAGAAACCTTGCACCATTCTCAAGTTCCTCCCTACTTCTAAACTTGAGTCTTATCTTCTTTCTCTGTCTTTGTCTGTGATAGTCCTTCGGCTTTGTGTGACTCCGAGGTAATTTTTACTCGTTAAAATTACCTTCGATGGTTTTATCCTAGGGAACGATGTCCACGACGGGACTCATTCGTTTCAAGGGCAGCGAGTGTTACTCGTGACTCCATCACTTTGTGATTACTTAAAACATGATTTATGCTTTGATTATTTGTAATTTAAGCTTTTCGATTGTATGCTTGAATAATTAATAAAAGTTTATTATTCCTGCATATGTTAATTGCTCATTCAATTTTTGTTATTTAATTTTCGCATGATATAATCAATATATGTCCAACAGGCAGCTCATAAGAAAAGCCTTGTAAGTGTTTGATAAATTACTAGATAAAGATTTCTTCGCATGAATTGATGTTGAAGGGGTGTTTACCTTGCTTTGCAAGGGTCTTTCCTAGCTTGTTTTTAAAGGCTGTCTGCAATTTTTGGCACATACTGCTGAAAACTGTCTAGTGTGTTGAGAGCATTTTAGTGGAAACGATTGAAGAATGCCTACCGGGTACATCTATGTTTGCCTACAAATTCAATGCTCTGAATGGAATTTTTTGTGTGTATATTTGTAGCTTGTTTTCCGGTTTAAACTTATGGTGATACTTATTCTTATAGATTTTATGATTGCATTGCTAAAGCAAGATTGGTGTAATTGTTATATCTATTCTGTTGGATCTTATTACGGAAGCTGGATATGTTATAGCTCTCAATGGAAATGCATTATGTATGTAGCTAAACTCTAAGGAATTCGTCAAAGACACCAAGTATAAACACTAATAGGTGATCATGGAGCTGTATCTCTATAAGTGTTCATTCTGCATCATCTAGTGCTAATCATAAGAAAACATCAACAATTTATCATGCTTGCATGGCCGGAATTCCATCAATTTAGCCTTGTAACATTATTTACATTAAAGTGCAAGGTGTACACAAAAAGAAATAATCTGATTCATTCATCATGCAACATTTTGAAGTTGTATTAAAGGTGCTTCAAAGGGTGCATTTTCCAAGGTACCCTGCTTTGGAAATGTCAGAGTTCTTCACTGAAACTAACCAAATGAATATAATCTTTGTATATGATGCAATGCTTGCAAGCATCCTATAGGTGCTTTGAATTATACTTATAAGGATAAATTAAATATAACCCTATTGTTCTCCAAAAGTGTCAATATAATCCTGGATAATTTGAGAGTACGCTTATAATCCTAACTTTTGCAGCAGAAGTGTCAATATAACTTTTTGACACTATTTCAACGTTGGCTTGATAATTTTCAGCGTTGACCAAACCTAAAAAGACCAAAGCATCTGTGGTCTTAAAACTATAAAATTAATGACAAAAATACCCCCACAGGGCTCTTCTTCTTCTCCAAAAACAGCGCTGCCGCCGCTCTGCCACCACCAGCTACCAGAAGCTGGAAAACACCACTAGAAAAAACATTCTGATAGCCCCACTAGAGAAAACACCACCGGGATTCGTCCCCATCACAAACACAACTAAGCCCACATATAGATCAAACATCTGAAAAAATAAAGGGAAAAAAGGGACTGCCACTGCCCGGACTCTCACCACCACCTCATCTGCCGTTGCTGCCACTGCACCACCACCACCGCCACAATCTCCTCTCCAAACCCTAGCACCACCACCACCACCACAATCTCCTCTCTAAGAAACAACCAAACACGAGATTGGTCGTGTATGGGAAAACCCAAAAATCAACAAAACAACCAAACACCAAATTTTTTTGAGTGAGAAAACCCCGATTGTAACCAGCACCACCAGATATTTTTGGAATTTTCGATTGTGAGAAAACCTCCGTCGCCTTGCACCCAGATCCAGTGTCGGGGGCAACACGACGTTATCCGCCTGACGTGACACAGCCGCTGAAAACCATCGCTTCCGCCAGCGCTAAACGGTCGCGGTGGAGCTGATGGCGGATTTCGGGTCGGAGGCCCAGCGGTGCTAGTGGAGGAAGACAGAGAAAAAAATAAGTTTCAGGCTGACAGGGACAAATGGGAATTAAGATGGAAAGGATTTCTAAATTAATGTAAAGGCTGAAATTGTCATTTCATTATTTTGATCTTTAACTATTTTTAAATTAGGGGTATAATAGTTATTTTATTGATTTTTGACCAAATTTAGGTTGTCAGGGTTAGATTAGCACTTTCAAGCAAATAATATGGTCATAATGACATTTTCAAATTTTACAGGATCATATTGACACTTTCGACCAAAATACAGGGTCATATGGGCACTTAACTTTACTTGTAATGTGTTCAAGTATACACTGAAGATATTTCAAATTTATTTGTAGGTTCTGCAATTATACACTAAATTTGCAATAAATAATACTTGTACTCTCTCCGTCCCACCCTTTTCTACAGAGAGAGAAAAGGCTTGTCTAAATTTAGAGGGAGTGAAATGACCAAAATGCCCCACCTCTACCCCTTTGTTCCTGTCTCTGTACCAGCCACCCCTGCCTCTTCCACCAACTCTCTGTTCTTCGCCTCTCCACCTGCCCTCTCTGGGATGAGGACAACTGAGGATGGGAAACCCTAAACCAAGAAACTCTTTTGGTAGCTGCTCCAGATCTGTGACAATTGGGGATGGGGAAACGGTCAACGGAGATGCAGCGAGATGAGGTGGAGGAGCTGTATGTCGTGGAGGAGCGTCGCCATGGAGGAGCGTCGCAGTGGAGGTGCCGTGCGGGGAGGAGGAGCGCCGCGGTGGAGGAGCCGTATGCAGTGGAGGAGCACCGCGGTGGATGAGCCGTGCACGGTAGAGGAGCGCCGTCGTGGAGGAGTGCGGCCATCCAGTGGCTGAGGAATTGGGCAGAGCTGAAGAGTAGGAGGAACAAATCTGAGTTGTAAGAGTTTGTGAGAAAATTAGAGGTGGTGAGGTTAGGTTTAAATTTTGTGAGTAATTTGTGGTTATTTTAGGTATTTTTGTCATATAACATATAGAAAATTTCTAAATATGAAAAGTGTGCAAAAATAGCTGGGACAATCCAGAAAGAAAAATGTGCAAAGTAGGCTGGGACGGAGGGATTAGGTGTTTCAAGTATACATTTTGAATGATGATGCCACTAGTGCTTTACATTTGTGTTGTTTGATGCAATTCGAAGGTATAAAGCCTAATGGAACAACTTTCTCTTCTAGAATCATGGTCTTGTTTGCCTAATCTGAAGCTAAGCAAATGCACACACAGGCTGGGCAAGGAGGTACGATATAAAAGCCAAGGAAGTAAAGGCAAGCCTTTACAAATACATGTCCTTAGATAATATATTACACGATTGGCATACCATGATAAGTACTTAAAGACGTCTAAGTATATTTTTCTAACTTATTATTTAACCACTCACAAGTAACATTTGAAGCACCTATAAGTGATAAGTGAAGCACCCACAAAGTATAACATAAAGAACCTTCAATCTACACCTAAAAAATAGAACATGAAGCACCTTCAACCTACAATTTAAGCACCTACTAGCCATAGCATAAAGCACCTTCATGCTACACTTGAAGCACCTACAACTATAAGTGATCACCTTCAATTCAAATTATAAGCACCCATTAACCATATTTGAAGCACCTACAACTATAAGTTAAACCACCTACATGCACCTATAGACAATGAAGCAGTAGCCATATTCGACTCTTCCGCCACCGGTGACGGGAGCCACACATTGTAGAAATGGATATCGTGCACTCAATTTCAATGAAAAAAATTGCTCAAATTAATTGGAGATTAAAGTTTTAGTTTGGCAGTAAACCATTGAGAGAAATGATGAAATCAGTGGTGGGCACTAGGCAGAAAAGAGGGGAATAAGGGAGTGGTACTAGAGCACCGGAGGATAGAGGGGGGAACATGGTTACTGCTCCAGAGCACTGGGTTTTGGGTTTTATGACCCTGAATAATTATCCGCGAGTTTCATTAGGGAGAATCAAATATCAGCCATCAGATTAAATAATCAAGAACTTATATTTTGTTGGGTTGTCTCCACAAATTCTAATCAGCCGAGGAATTTCAAGAGCCTAATGGTGAGAGATTCATGAATTGTTAATGGTGAGTTATTCAGCCTGGTTAATGTGATCTTATTCAAGAGTCTGAGTCTGTTAATGGCGAACAACTAAAGAGATGCTCTTGAACTCTATAAATAGAGAGATTAACGTCTGTAATAGGTCTGAGTCTTGTAGACATCTGATCTGGTCTAAAGCTCACCCCCTGAGTCTGTATTTTGTAAACCCTTTTGTTAATAAAATCCGAGTCTGATCATTGAGGTAGCCAAAGATTGGTGAACCACGTAAAAAGTTTTATGTTTATGTTTCTTCTTTCTTTTTCTTATCTTGAGCTGCGCATAGGGGATTAATTTCCCAACAGATTTGTTCTCACGTAAATGAGTGTTCTCACTTGATTCCTCCCCTATAAAGTAAAGAGATTTTTCTCTCCCATTTCCTCCATCTTTTCTTTCCTTCTCATCGCATTTCTTTATCTTACCTAATTTACCACCTATCTTTTACCATCTAATTTATTCACTTTCTACTAACATGTTTAAATTTCGAGTTTATTAGAAGTCTCCCTTATTTATTATTCTAGTGTTTTCTCTTAATAACGAAATAACAAAACAAGATAAAACTTCTCCTTTATTTTCTCTTTTCAATTATTCTTCCTCAAGTTTTCATTATTTTCCTATTATTTCTTCAAAATCAAATGTTGAAATTTTTTCTCTTTC
Organism: Rubia yunnanensis; assembly: GCA_037428765.1. Classification (NCBI taxonomy): domain Eukaryota; kingdom Viridiplantae; phylum Streptophyta; class Magnoliopsida; order Gentianales; family Rubiaceae; genus Rubia; species Rubia yunnanensis. The sequence goes on along the minus strand of CM075067.1, from coordinate 39,522,254 downwards.
CACTCCTTCTTCTCTCCCCACCTTCAAGAATTCTTTCTTTTTCTTTTTTTTTCCTTAAAAATTTAACTGAAGTTCGATAAGTATGGTGTAGTTTTTAAAACTTTTTCTTAAAAATACACATTTATGGAAAAATTAATTAATAATTTTCTAGAGTGTCTCTAGACACTTGAAGACCTCTCTTCCTTTGTCTAAAACTCTATATTTGTTTCTCTTCCATCTCCTCTTTACTCGTCATTCTTTCTGAGTTGTCAAACACGTTAAAGCCTAAAGCATGGAATAATCTTTACCGAGGAAAACTTCTAGGGATCTCTCAACCATTCAACGACGGGGTGTCCTTAAGGATCAATTGGAGAAACAAAAAAGATAGGTAATATATCATTATGTAGGAAAATGAAGCGGGTTGAAGTGTTTGTGTCAGAAAATTTAGAGATTATATGTGCTCGTTATCTCACCTATGTTAGAACAACCAATAAAAATTCTAGGAAGCACAAAGGTTTGAGACATTGCATGAGCCCCATGAGCACAATTGGTTTTAGAATTTGAGAATAATAATTCTCGTAGAGGCTCATTCATAAAAGGAACTATGGGTTAGTAGGTTCCTACATATAACAATGGTCGATTGGGCTCTCAAAATCCATTCAAACCCCTCAGACAACTGTCTAATTAAATCTCAAGAACCCAAATCGTCACGGCCTTGATACTAATTTTGCAACCATAATGAATAAGTGATTCTTCTCAGTCTCTGACTCTGATGAGTTGGGGAGGTGCTTGTTTTACTCTTGCCCTACAAGGTATTCTAGGAGAATGGTCATTCCAGAGTTTCTGAAGAATATGAGGGGTGTCTTCGTACAAGGTAGGGGTTTACTTATTTGAGGTTTTGGTTCGACGATAGGAAATTCATCAATGATAAGTTCATCACTATTTTCAGAAATTTTAGGGGTCTTTGAACATGGATAGCTCGTCGGCAATGTATGTTCTCACTACAAGAAAAATGACCTATTACTTTTCCCCTTTAACCTCGGTTTTTTTGGCTAAGATCAAATAACTGAAGTAAAAAGTTCTTTTACCTCGGTTATTTTTAAAAATGAAGTAAAACTTTTTTTACTTCAGTTAAAAAAACTGAGGTAACATGTACTATCGAGGTAGAAAGTCTGGAATGACCACGTCACACGCCTTTCTCGCTTACCAACGTCAGTTGTTTTTGTGACCGACGTTGCATGACCCTCTCGCAGACATGAATGACCGATGTCGCATGCTTTTCTCGCTTACCGACGTCGGTTGTTTTTGTGACCGATGTCGCATGACCCTCTCGCAGACATGAAATGAATGACGTTGCACACCTTTCTCATTTATCGACGTCAGTTGTTTTTATCACCAACGTTGCACGTCACTCTCGCAAACATGAATGACCGACATCGTACATCTTTCTCGCTTACCGACGTCAGTTGTCTTTGGGACCGACGTCGCATGTCTCTCTCATAGACATGGTCATATTTCTACTTAGGCCCATTTTCTAAAATAGTAATATTTTAGACCTTCTTCATTTTCAAATAATATATATGAAATGTAAAAATAATATTCAATATTCTAAATGAAAAATCAAACTTATACATTCGCAAATTCACATTCACCCTTTGTATTTTATTATTAATAATTATTATTTTATTTACTAGTATATGAATAACAAGATAACATTCGTGTGATGCACGATTTAAAATAAGTGAATGTATATTTGTATATGTTAATAATATAGTTTATTTTTAAACAAAACTAAAATATAATTTTGTGAATTTTTATGTTACATCTTTTCTTTTGAATTTTTAAAATATTTTATAACTATACTATTAACTATGACTTTATGTATATATTTTCAAATGAAATAAATTAAATGTAGAGTTCGAGTAATATATGATCAAAGTCGAATATCAATAAATAAAATTTATTTTTTCAACGAATAAAATTTTATATTCTACTTATTTATAATTATATAAAATAATTAGTATATAAAATTTCATCGGTAAACCCTTAATTGACCTTTCATACATAAATACTAATGAAAAGGACCTTTACTTTAACTAGTCAACGGTCAACCCTCATTTGACTTTCCATATATAAACACTAATTAAATGGTTTTATTTCAACTAATTAATGGTTTGACCTTAACTAGTTAATGGTCAACTCTAATTTGAGTTTCCATACATAAACACTAATGGAAATGTTTGATTTTAACTAATCAATGATTAACCCTTACTTGAAATTCTATACATAAACACTAATGAAATGATTATAACTTAACTAATTAACAAGCAACCCTTACTTGACTTTCCATATATAAACACTAATAAAATGTTTAGAACTTAACTAATCAGTGATCAACCCTTACTTGACATTCCATACATAAACATTAATGAAATAGTTTGAACTTAACTAATCAACGGTCAACCCTTACTTGACTTCCCATAAAAAAATACTAATGAAATGGTTAGAACTTAACTAATCAAAGGTCAACCCTTACTTGAAATTCCATATATAAACATTAATGAAATAATTAGAACTTAACTAATCAACGATCAACACTTACTTGACTTTCCACATATAAACATTAATAACTAAGAGTTTATTTTAACTAATCAATGATCAACCTTACTTAACATACCATAAATAACCATTAATGAAATGCATAGAACTAAACTAATCAATGGTCAACCCTTACTTGACTTTCCACATATAAACATTAATAACTAAGGATTTACCTTAACTAGCCGACGTTCAAGAAAGATCTTAACTAGTCAACGATACACAACAATTCTTACAATAATTCATTTTTAAGGAAAATAAATCATAATTTTATCATACTCAAAATAGAATAGGCTAAGATGATTGCGTGTGCCGAGTACGTAACATCACCGTAATTAGACATATAATTATTTTACCCTATAAAAATCAAAAGTTGACTAACATAAACATTTAATTTAAAATGATATAATGTATTTTAAAAATAGATTAGATTATTTAGTTAAAGTAATGAACATAATTTATTAATCTAGTCTAATGTTAATCAAGCTACTGAATAAATTAAATTAAAGGCTAATTTTTTTTCAACTCAAATCTAACCCCAAACCCTAATACTATAAAGGCCAAACCCTAGTAGATGTTCATACATAACTGTCGGTCCTCTTTCTACCCCCCCACCGCCGATTGTCCATTTTCTCTACCCTATCCAATCGATCTTCCCCTTTTTCTACCCCTCCATTGTGGATCCGCTAGGCTTTTCCCGCTCCTCTGCCCACTTCTCTGCGCGCTGCGCTCCGCACCGCTGCTCTCCGCCTCGTCGAGTTGCACTCCACCCCTACTCCTCCTTGCGCTTCACCTGCTCCGCCTTGTGCTCCGCCTGCCACTCTGTCTTGCCCCGCCGCTCTCCGCCTTTGCTCTGCCTCTCTTCGCCTTTGCACTGCCGCTTTCCGCCTGTGTCCGTCTCTGCTCTAGCTATGGCTAGTGTTTGTTTATTTGTTTTTAATTCCTTTTGATGTATTCTCTTTATAGCTCTAATGTATTAGATTTGTATTTTGTTATTTGATTTGAATTTAATCAAATCTTTGTTGTTGATATTGGAGTGATTTAATTTATTTCTTTCAATTGTTTTCCTAAATTGGCCTGTGGATTGAGCACTGGGATCTGGCCGGAAAATTCTTGTTGTCTATGAACTACCGAAAACAGAATCATAGTTTTTTTTAATTTATGGGAAATTCATGTGCGACGACGCACTATCATCTCCACTATTTTTTTACTGCGGTTTTTTAAGGTGTGATGTCACACCTCCTCCTCTTCATCACACTTTTTACCTCAAATATTTTTAAAAAACAAGGTAAAAGTATTTTTTACCTCAGTTATGAACTGCGGTAAAAAGTATACTTTTTACTCCACCCACATTTACCTCGATTTTTTATCGCTAAAAACCGAGGTAAAAACCCTTGCAGAACCGAGTTAAAAGGTGTTGTTTGTTATAGTTTTTTAATCATTAGTTTTGAGAATGAAACTGAGAAGTTGGCAGCCTTGGAAAATAGTCCATACACTTTGGAGGGTGGTTTATTGGGATTGCGACGGCAGGATAAGAGTAGTTTTTTGGGGAAATCAGAATCACGAAGTTACTGTTGTGGATCAGATTGTACAAGATTCCACCTAATCTATTTAATCATGTTAATGCCCATAATTGAGCATATATGTTAAGAGATGTGAAGCACGTTAATGCAGGATATGAGACTGCTAGAAATGTTATGTATCTTAAAGCAGGGGTATGGATTGACCCATACAAGCCCTTCATGCTAGGGGTTTTCTTAGCGTGTTCCAATAATCACCGAATATGGCTTCCCTGTGGATATGAAGCGTTTCAAAATTCTGCATAGTATGCATAATCATTGGCCATCAAGGTTCAAGATGCAACATTTTAGATGATGAAATACTTGGAGATTTTGTGAACTCGTTATTTCTACAACATTTTGCCCAAATAGGGGTAGACGTTGTCTGTAAGTTGAAGGAACATATCGAGACAAAGTATATTCAGACTCATGAATAAAAAATGGTTTGAATTATTTTGTGGAAACAGAGGTTGGTTTTCTAGATTTAGAATGTGGAAATTTTTAGGTTTCTCTCTTAACGACACATCAACCATCACCGTTGGAAAGGATTGACAAGCAAAACCATAAATGTAGAAGACGTTTTGGCACTAGGGGAGTGATTCCTATTATTGAAAACAATGAATCATCTTGGCGAAGAGAGATGGTTGGAGGTGGTTGTAGAAGTGGTTGGAAATTTTGGGAATGAATCATCTTGGCTAATAAGTTGGATAACAATGAATCATCTTGGCTAATTTCGGCCAACTCTCTACTTATGGTTAGGGAGGTGGTTGGAATTTTGTTTATTTAAAACTAATTAAAAAAATAAATTAAATGAAGAATATAAACCAGAGAGTAAAATAGTTCATCCAACAATTTCCACGCATCAATTTCATACAATGACCATAGGTTCCAGATTTATTCAATTCCTAATATTATTTCCGTTCCCTACTATGCAAGAGGTCATAAACATACACCTTATTTATAGCACCACATTTTCTCTAGCAGTACTATAACTAGAAAGTGAAATCATGCAAACCACAATTAGGCTAATTAGGAGTATTAAGACCGAGAACTAATGGGACACATGACCCAATGAAGCAAACTATCAATGTCCATGCAATCTAAATTACCAATCATTATCCGTAAGAAGGTCATTAATCTTCTCTAGACTCATGACTCGCTTACTCACTAGCAATATGAAATTATAAAGTAGATCTAGGAGATCAATCCAAATAAATCACATAATTCAACCAAATACTACTACGATATCATTATACAATATAAATAGGAATGAATAGAATTTGATTACTTATTCTCGAACCTCACATTGTATTCTTTCATGGCTTCTGTATTCATATGAAGCTAAGAATTTAGTTCTCCATTGAACAAGAATATAAAAAATAATTCATAGTACAGAAACAGGGTTTTCAAGTGAGAATATCTATCTACGTCTCGTATGGACTCCTCTCTTTTCTTGAAAATCCCTTGGGTATTTATACTAATAGCTATCTAACAGAAGAAGGAACAGAATTATTCTTTTATTCTAATTCTATTCCTTCTAAGAATACCAAATCAGTATATTCTTGCCAAGAAAAGAATTATATCTTAAATGTAAAAGAAAGTAGAGAGTTCTTCCAATAATAATACTCCATGAATAAATCTAAAATATTCTTCAACTAAGAATAGGAAACAGATGATATTCCAAGTAGAAGATTAGATTTATATTCAAAAGAAATTTAAATATTCTTATTCAAAGAATAATAATTGTAATCTAATCAAGAGAGGAAATCCTTATTAGACTAAAAAATTACCAACTAATAGAATTCAACTCCCAAAATTCATTGGGCTTAATCCAAGTAAGAATTGGAAAATCAAAGATAAGCTTCAACCCAAGCCATGTGGCCCAGGCCTTCTCACGAGCGATCACCTGCCGCTAGCTCGCGGCACACACACGACCTTCCTTCCTCTTGTGCCAACATGTGCGACCAGTGCACCTCTACCCACTGTGCAATCTTGATATTTTCCTTCTGTTTTCCCCAATCTTCTATAAATATTCTTTAATTCTTCATTACAGGTCCAATGGTGGGTCGTTGAGTCTTCAAAAACTTGTAATTCTTGTAAAATCCTCAAAATATTACCATCTTCCTCGAATATCTGGATTACATAATAACACCATAAATTTGGGTAGACATACACTCTAATGTGCTAATTACTAGATATGCCATAATTATTATAGCATATCACCAGCCTACCATGGAACTACCTCAATTTTTTCCCCAAAGGATGCAATCTTCTTTATTCCAAGTTATTATTTTGGAAATTATTTGGATTCATCCAATTACTAGTTTTGATTGAGTACTCATACATGGGGAATTTATCATCAGCTTCTTCTTTGGATACATCTACATGCATAAAGAATAATCAACACTTTGAGGGACCATTGGTTAATTCCCAAACCATGCAATTAGTAGGTGTCTCTTTGCCTTTGGATGGGCGTCTTATATCATATTTACTGGAGGAAGTTAATGGGGTATCAACATCTAAAAAAATGACAAAAAAGAAGAGAGAGAGAGTATACATTCAGCCTAGAAAAATCTCCTAGAAAAAAATTGGAGATATAGTAAATGGAAATCAACACTCAAGAGGTTGGGAGAAGAGGAAACTAAAGAATCTCATCAGAGAGAGAGAGGAAAACTAACTATGCCCGAGAGCCTGATGAGTTGTGGTCTAGAAGATTAACTGGTGACAACATAAGGCTGATTATAAATGGTCAAGTTGAGTCCAAAAAACTCAGCCAAAATTAAATGAAAGTTCCATATATGAGATAGCGGGGAGGAAGCAAAGTAGCATGATCATGGAGCTAGATAAATGGTTGAAGTCTCAGTAAAGAAGACACAAATCAGATGAGGCTTGGAATGCCTTGGTGACAGTGGACGTTGACTTCATTCAATAACCTTTGTGTGCCAACAATGTGGAAATTTTACATCTGCATCTTGTTGTTGAGGGTTTCTCGATGGTTGCTCCACATCAACCATTCAAAGACTCATCAGTCCTTTGTGTTTGAAATGTAGGGGCGACAACTGGCCTCATACACAAAATATCCAACAAAGAATGGTACAATCGCATTATCCGGAAACAAAAAGCTGCCGTATGGGATTTGAAAATGCTTTGGTAAACAATACTTCAATAATCATGCAGCCAATAATCCAATGATACTATCAAGATTAGATTGCACGAGGATCCCAACTATGGTTTCACCTGTAATCTGACATTTAGGGGAAATGTCATTCTAGAGTTCTAGGTCACCACAAGAACTCCAAATGACTTGCAACAGTGCAAAGGCTTGCACGTCTCGTTTCTCACTGCAAGAGGACTTGCAAATCACTCAAGAAATAATGGTAGCACCCAATCTCCAAGTTTGTAAGTCTGTGATTTTTCACTTATACTCACTCATAGCTATTGGGTTATCAATTAAGTTTGTTGTGTTCTTTATGGATGAAGTCTCTTGAGAGACTAAATCCATATCACACATGGCTACTTTTTAATGTCTCCTTTATGTATGAATTAAAACAATAATAAAAAGAAACCATTATGTTTCAAACAAAACAAACCTTTTAAAACCATACAATGTTCCATCTTCAAAGTAAAACGTATCACTTAAAATTTCAAAGTTGAAACTTAAAAATTCCAAAAGTTTAAAAAACCATAAATATGAACCATACTCCATAACAATCATATGCATTAAAAAAAATACTCCAACAACCAACACTTAACACAAACCGCACAACAAGAACTCCTAACAGCTGGATAGTGGGAATCTCCTCCCGTAGAAGGGTTCCTTGTGGGCACCAGGACCTGACCATCATGTTGATCCTTAGATGCTATGATGTACCTTTTCATTAGCCAGTGGTGATGAGATGGAGGGACCTTAAGGGCAAGGGATTTCACCTTTAACTCTAAGTTACACAACATCAACCGTGAAAACTTAATGTTGATGGTTATTTTGTTAATTACTATAACTCTTTTTTTTAATAAACCCATCGATTGGGGGAGGAGATTTTATTGGCAGCTCCCCAAAATGCAAATAGAAGATAATCATATAGTAATTATGTTTACAAGATATTTTTTTATGTGAAAATGGTATGAAATGAGCCGATGATTGATTTCTATTATTAAATATACTATTTAAGAATAGAAATAAAAACATTAGCATGTTATTGATCCGCACTCCGTGGGGTCGTTAAACTATCAACCTTTTTGGGAGATAGGATTTAACCTACAGAGCACTTCATAAAGATAAATATTTGTATTGTTGCTCCTGTACTTACTACTAAACTACCACAGGTAGATAGTGGCAAGTATGCATAGAGATGCTAGGAATTTTAAGGTTAACTACGCAATGATGCAATTGGGTCGTTTATCCAACCACGTGTCAGGAATAGTCAATGTTGCAAACAAGGTTTTGGTGGTGGTGGTGATGGGGGGGGGGGGGGGGGGGGGTTTATTTATCAACTATAAGCATGCAAGAACAAGAGAGTAAACTATATAAAGCTAACACTTGAGAATATTTGCGTTACTTAACCGGTAGAATATTTCGATCCTAGATTCAATCAAATACAAGACGTATAAACCTATCCTAATAATTATGTCACATAGTTTGGTCGGCAGTCAATACTTCTTGATGTGCTTCATTATGCATGTGTTAACCTCTGCATTCGACGTAATAATTGGCTTGTTTTATAGGTTGGATGCTAGTATTAGTTTAGTTTACGTGACAAGGGGTTTAGACGACCATGTTTGGTTTTCTTGTCTAAATCCCATGTTTTGTAGACTTAATTGGTACTGATGGACATCTTATATCCATGGGCACCTAGATCTTCCTTTGTGATCATCCTTAGTAGGTCGCTTGTGGGTACTTTTTGTTACATTCTATGTGAAGGCCGTTCACAAGAACAATAGAAGATATTAAAGTCCATTCTTATTAGAAGTAGTATATGAATTACACGGGCATCAAATCATGGTAGTAGAAGGATGGAGCCAAAGATAGGCGGCATTGGAGTTCAAAACGGCCAAGGAAGAAGCGGAGAATCGTGGTCTGAGAGTTGCGCCAACTTCTGGGAATGATCCAAGAAGAACCAGCCTTCAAGGTTGGTTTCATTGGATTTTTCTCCTCGAGAACCATAAAATTGACTACAAGAACTCTCAAAACGGACTAACGGTTCATCCGTAGTGAAGGAAAGAAGTTCAGTCCGTCGAAACACAAACGGGTCGGCGCTGACCGCTCATGTGTGGCACCAACGGTCCGTACCAGATGACGTGGTCCATGCCAAGGGTCTTTAGAATGGACCATGCCAAGGCCCGGCATGGACCGTACAAAACTCAACGGGCTGCGCGTGTAAGTTCTAAGTTTTACAAAAAAATGGCTAAGTATAGGCATAGACCATCCAGTTTTCGTCAGCCCGCACTATTTAAAGTGAAAATGTCAAGACCAGACCATTCTTGTGCCATTACGGACCAAGGACGTGGTGTGGACCATGGCATCTGCGACGGTCTGCGCCAAGTGGTGGCTGAACTAGGGTTTCACACTTTGGGCTTATTTTGGGCCTTTTTTAGGCCAAATCCCCTACTACTACATATAGGAGCCTTTAGTCTTCTAAAAGAATCCAGGTAGTCATAATGTAATTTTTTTTCTCTCTAGGTAGGTAGAAGGAAGAGGAGAGTTCTCTTTCTCTTTAGAGTTCTTGTTCTCTTTCATTCTCTTTTCTTCTCTTTTCCTCATCTTTTCTTCTTCTTATTTTCCTAGATCCATGGCATCTAACCTAATATTTACCGTGGATCTAATTTCTAGGGAGTATATTTATAGCTTAGGGATAATTGTACTCATGTGTTGATTTATGCTTTTGTGAGATTCTTAGTTCATCCTAATTATTGTGCTTGTGATATTATTGCGACTTGTTCTTGAATATTAGAATTGCATGAATACTACACTCCATTAGCACATACTCTAGTCTATATTCATATTGGTGCAAATATTGATGCCCCGGGGAAGAGAAACCTCGGATATGTTATGGGTAGCAGGATACGGGTCCGCGTGGGTGTGTGCATGCAGGTTTTTTTTCTGAGTTTAGCTCTATTATATTGCTAGCACACTAGTCTTAGTTGATTACGTAAAGTAGTCTGATAGGTTACGGGTATAGAGAGTGAAAAGTAACAAGCTAGGGTTGTAAGAGGCCTTAGTGTCATGGATAAGGTGCCTATTTCCCTTTGCCTTGTTTATAAGCCTAGGGGGTAGAGCATCTGTGGTGGAGCGCCCGGGATGTAATCGTACAGGGGAGAAACAGACCTACAACAACGGTCGAACCTTGTTGTACTCCCCTAATTACAGAGGTGGAGTCGATGGAAGGTTGCAAGCGAACTCGGCGTGACAGGTCGAGGAAGTGTATGCCCTCGACCACACTACGTGTTAGGTTGTCTAAATCTCACATGTTAATGAATCGAGGATCGAAGTATTAAATCAACATTGTTTCGCAAGCACTCCCTAAGTGTTTAGCTATATAGCTTGTGTGTTTTTCTACTTTCATGCATTGTAGTTTCTAGTAGAAAAACCAACCCCCTTGTTTACCATACTATCTATTCGTAGCGATATGTACTGATTGACAGCTAGGACGTGGTTGTGTGTGTTGACTTTTAGGCCCTAGCATCTCCGTGGACATACCCATGGCTTACCACTAACTACCATATCGGTAGCATAGTAGTGATTTGGATGCAGAACTATAAATATTTATCTTTGACCTTACTCTGTCTTCACTTGGGTTAATTTTCTACAATTAACGACCTCGAGTGGAGGCGGGTCACTTCCCATTGTCTGTCGCACAAAGGTTATCTCGTCAAATTCTATCGACACCGCCTCCGTACTTAGGAAAGTGCATTAGCGCCCCTCACTTTGTAGATATACTATTTCCCGCAAAGAATTGCATCCCGGGCACTCCACTATGAATGCTTCTCCCCAGGCCTATAGAGGCAATAGGATTGGCACCCTATGGTGACTCTAAGGTTGCAACGACATAGGTCTAATTATGTTTACCGTAATTGCTACTAACTATCATGTCCTCACCTATCGGACTACCAGTCCAATTCATACTTGTGTACGGTTATTAAAGTGGTGCTCATGACCCACATGCATAATCCCACACGGTTGCGGATTCTCACTCCCCCTATTACCCTAGGGACATTCCCAAGGAGGCAACAATAGTGCGCCATCGTGAAAATAAACTATGGTGTATGCCAACATAGATATCAATCATGTATTTAACAAGAATGTAAGGCACAAGTCAAACATAATATTCACAAGCATTGAAGGATAGAAGGATCTTAGAATCTCACAAAAAATAACTACCAAGTCATGAATACAAATTTAAATCCCCAAGCTAATGAGCTACTCCCTAAGCATTAAACTCAATATTTATATTGGATTCAATGCCCTTGGGCAAAACTAGGAGAATTAAACTATAAGAAAAGGGTTAGCCCCTTTCTCTCCCAACCTACTCTTAGGAAAAATAGGAGAATGAAAAATAAAACTATCCAAACTTAAACCCTAGTAGGCATAGGTCCCTTTATATACTAGATATGATTGGGGCTTGAAAAAGGCAAGCAAACCCTGGCTGGCCGCCAGCATAGTCCCATGTAGTATGACCCATGCAATAGTGCATGGGTCGTCGACTGGGCGTGTGTTTAACGATTTTCTGAGAGTACAGCCGTGCGTTTCTTCATGGGCCACCGACTAGGAATATCTTCTAAGCAACACGAGGCATGCAATACCTTGCGGGCCGCTGCTTAGGAGTCAATTTCTTTGCAACTGATGATGCAGCCAAATCTTCACGGGATGTAGGCTGGTCTTAGGATCTTCAACTTTAAGGGGCACGGGTAGCGGAATATAGCACGACTCATGCTTCATACTTAGTCGCACGTCACCTTTAAACAACATAGGCCATGTAATTCCCTACGACCTATGCCATGACCTTCGACACTAGTCAGTTTGGCTGGCACGACCCGTGCAGTACAACACGACCATGCGAGTCTTCACTTGTTTGAGCTTTGACTCATTTTCTCCTCTTGGCACGATTCCATCTACTACCACATTTTGACCCGTTGCCTTCTGACTATTACTATTCTTGCGAATAGCCTTCTACTATCTACTACCACCATCCTTACGAATGACCTTCTACAATCTATGCCAAAGTGCTTATGAGCAATCTACCAATAAGCTCATAAAAATATAATGTAGATGCTCGTAAGGACATAGTGACCATTAGGTCTACTAAACAAAACTAGGATTTAGACAAAAAAAAAAACCAAAAATGGCTATCTAAACCTCTTGTAATGTAAACCTAACTAAACCCAGCAATCAACCAAACATACTAGCAAATGTTTTAAATGATTAAGTTAACACATACTTTTAGATTTATATTTAATCTCTGGTTGTCCGGCGAAAACACCTCTCCATATGTGTACCTTCCTATTTCTGGAGTCCTGGATTTGGTGGATCTACACTGCCATGGGTAGATCAGGAGGCAAGAAATTATCAAAGAAAGCACTGACCAAGCTGCGGTTAGATGAAATTAAGAATAGTTTAGAGTTGAATGGGTCGAGCAAATCGGAAGAGGGTTTAAAAGGGGTTCTACAATCTGATTCACCTTAATCAGTGGTGGAGTTATAAGGGCTAACTCAAAAGGTGAGGTATGGCATGGAAATACTGGGATTGCTACCTCCGACGAAGATAAAGGTTGAAAAAGGTGAAAGATCTAACCCTAAAATTGAAGGCAAAAGACTATCCTGGGGCAACAGAATGGAGAAAGAAGGGAGAAAATATGGAGTTCACTGTTCGTAGATTCAGAAGATGAAGTAAAATACTTTGAGCCGATTAACGTGGATGGGATGGTGATGGGAGAAATCATAGCAGAGAAAGTTAAAGAAAGTTCAAGGCAGTGGGAAGAAGCAGTGATGTGCAAAGTATATGGCAGCAACCCACCACACAGAGTAATGGAAGGATTCTTCACTTGAATTTGGGGAAAGCGCCTGAAAAATGTATGGATGATTGAGAAAGGGATTTTTGTGGTTTAGTTTACCTGTAAAACTTATAGAGAGAGTATTTGAGCAGGGAAACTTTTTTTTATGGCGAACCGGTTATAATCAAAGTCTGGTCTTCAAATATAGATTTCAGTGATTTGATATTGTGTCTCTATGGATTCAGCTTCCTGTTTTACCTTTGATGTACTGGAATCCTAGAATCATATCTAAGATATTTAGTCCTCTAGGTAAACCTATCTGTCTTGATAAAACAACTAAAGAGAAAGAAAGGATCTCTTATGCCAGGATAAAAGTTGAAATGAAAATAGGAGATTCAGTACAAGATAGGATGATGTTTTTGAATTAAAACAAGGTTATCGTTCAACAGAGATTAAAATTTGAATGGAGTCCAGTCAAGTGTAAGGGATGTGGTCTTCTTGGTTATACTGATACTGAGTGCCTGAAGAAGGCTGAAAAAGGAGGATATCATTCAGCTTGTTGCCAAGAAGAACTATGTCCCAATTGGCAAGGAGCAGCAGAGAAACATTGCTATGGGGTAAAATGTTGATCAGAAAATGGGGAAAGATAAATAAATTGTGAAAGAAAACATTTCTATAGGGAAACTGTTGATCAGAAAGTTGTGGGGAAAGATAAACAAACTGTGGGAGGAAAATTGAAGGAAAAGGCTGATTCTGAGCAGGCACAAGGAACTAAAGGTGGGCATGATGCTGTACTATCAGACAATTACACGTTAAAAGGGGATCCTCCTGATGGCATTTAATTGGTTACCATGGAACATAAGAGGTCTGAATGAAAAGGGCAAACACCTTATGGTTTGGAAGTTTTGTACGCATAACAGAATCAGGTTGGTTGGCTTGTTTGAAACTAAAATAAAAAAATAAAAAGAAGGGGAGATATGGAGGAGCATAGAGCTGAATTGGAGGCTTGAAACAAATGGATATATAATAGCTGGGGGGAGAATATGGTTGGCTTGGAAGGATGAACTGTTTAAAGTTAACATTCTGGATAGAGAGAGTAGTGGATTGATTTTGAGTGTAAAATCAAGAGCATTCAGATGACATGTTACATTACCATAGTATATGCTTCAAAGTCTCAGCAAAAAAGAATGGAACTGGGGGCTTTTTTGAAAGGGATAGGACTAAGGAATCATGCATGGTTAATCATGGGGGATTTCACTTCTCCTTTAAACATAGAAGACATGCTAGGTGGATTGGAAGTTGATGAAAAAGAAACTAAGGAATTCCATAAGGTGACAGAACAACTTGAATTAGCAGATATGAAGGTAGTTGGAGCATAGTTTACATGGAGTAACATGAGGGTTGGATATGATAGAACTTGGAGCAAATTTGATAGAGTTTTGATAAACACAAACTGGATAGAGAAATGAATTGAAGTCTACTATGAGGTCAGAAATAAGCCTACCTCATACCACTTGCCATTAATGATCAGGTTTGATAGCAGGATCAAAAAGAGGCCGAAACCATTCAAATTCCTTAATCACTGCACTTTGTCTCCTAATTTTGAAGAAATAGTGAGATAGGTATAGAGAAGCAGGGAAATCAGGGGATTGAAGGATGTTGCTATTATTTTAAGAACACTGGAGAAACCTCTTGAAAAGCTGAATAGAAGAGAATTTGGCATGATAGGGGAAAAAGTGGAGCTTAGTAAAAAATGATAAGAAGAAGCACAGAAGGGCCTTGATGAAAATCCTTTATCTGGTGCAGCTTAAGAACTAGAACAGCAAGCCAGAAAGGAGATGGAAAAATTGCAAGATGCTGAGTACAAATTTTTACAGCTGAGGGCTAAAATCGAATGGCTAAACAAAGGGGATAGGCTTACAAGCTTGTTCTATGCAGCAGTAAGATTAAGACAGTATAAAAATCATTTGGTGACATTGAGAGTTGAGGATAAATGGGTGACTGATGAAATGGAGATTGAGAAGCACCTGATAAACCACTTTGCAAATCAGTTTGGGAAAGAAAGCTGAACAGAGAGAGTGGACAGGAGAATATCAGCATTTGGGAAAACTTTAAATGTGCAGCAGCAGGTTTCTCTTATTCAACCAGTCACTGAGGCAGAAATTGAGAAAGCATTGAAACAAATGGATATAAGATAAAAATAAAAGCCCAGTGAAGGATGGATTTTCAAGTCCGTTTTTTAAGCGCACATGGAGCTTTATTGGAGATGATATAATCAAAGCTATGAAAGGGTTCTTTGCAGGAGATGAACTACCTAAAATTTTTAGCAGTGCAGTGATTACTTTAATCCAGAAAGTAAACTAGCCTCATGTAGCCTCTGATTTTTGCCCCATTGCTTGCTATTCTGTTATCTATAAATTGATCACTAAAGTAATTAGTGAAAGGCTCAGTGAATATCTTCCATTATTAATTAGTTAAAATTAGTCAGCTTTAGTTAGAGGTAGACATATAGCCCACAATATTTTGCTAGCTCAGGAACTCTTACATAGATACATAAGTGATAATATGAGAAACAATTGTGTATTGCAACTTGACGTCAGTAAAGCCTTTGATAACATTAGTTGGAGATTTATGTGGAGCAGGCTGAGGGAATTGAAACTACCTGAATTGATATATGTTAAATAAGAAGATATATTGAAAGCTCTAAACTTTGTCTCTCAGTAAATGGTGCATAGTCTGCTACTTTTAGGGAAAGAAAATGTGTAAAACAAGGGGACCCGATGTCTCCCCTATTGTTTGTGGTGTGCATGGAGTATTTGATTTGAATGCTGAACAAGGCATTCAAAGAAAGGGAGCTGGATTTCCACCAGATGTGTGGGAAAGTAGGAGTTCATACTTTATTGTTTGCAGATGACCTTCTGCTCTTGTGCAGCTAACAAGAAGACAATTGAAGGAGTTAGAAGCATACTAAAGCAGTTCAAAGAGATAACAGGTATGGATATCGACATGGGGAAATCAAGAATATACTTCTAAAAAAATGGAGGGTATAGAACAAGATATCCTAGCCTCTCTCCTACAAGTAACTAAGGGAAATTTGCCTATAAAGTGCCTCGGGTTTCCATTATCTTCAGTTAGATGGGAGAAAAAAAGATTGTGAAGAGCTAGTGGAGAAAATAAGGAAAAGAGATCAAAGTTGGGGATCAAAGAATATTTCTCACGCAGGGAAGCTTAAGCTCATTAATACTGTTCTTCTCAGTATTTCTGGGTACTGGAGTAGCATTATGAAGCTACTAGAGAGCATTCATAGCAGGATTATTACAATTTGCACTTGCTACTTATGGGGAAGGGAGGAAGATCAGGGAGGTTACAGTGCAGCAGCCTGGAGTTCCATTTGTGGAGGAAAGAAGAAAGGAGGGATTGGGATCAGAGACCCTGCAACTTGGAACCAAATAGCACTCTGTAAACACCTCTAGGATGTGAGCAGGAAAAAAGACATCCTATGAGTGAGATGGATTCAAGCGTATTATTTGAAAGACAAGAATATTCAGGACTATAAAAATGCAATTGCGCATAGTTGGCCATGGAAAGTCTTGTTAAAGCTGAGAGATAGAATATACTATGAGTTGCAGAAATGTGTTGATACATGGAAGTTGATCATAACAGATGTTTACATCAGGTTGAAAGGAGGACATCAAACAAATGCAAAAAGCGGAGTCATGTGGCACAAAAAGGTACATCCTAAACACCGGTTCTTTATCTGGCTGTTATTGTATGGGAAGATAGCCACACTTTATAGGCTTCAAGGCTTTGGAATTGTTGGAAAGCAACTTGACTGCTATCTTTTTAAGAAAGAGCAGGAAACAGCAGAGCACCTGTTTGTAACCTGTTCTTATACTCAAGAGTTATTGTGTGGACTGGGATTGAGATACACTAGTATAAGGCAATTGAAGAAGGTGCTGTATCTGTTAGTGAAGAGGAAAAAAGATGTGAAAGTTGCTCAAATCTATGCAGGATTGTATAATCTGTGGTTGGAAAGAAGTAGAAGTCATTCAGAAACTTGAACTGAAGGTGTAAACGTTAATTTTTCAGACTAAAACAGAAATTGAATGGAGGAAAGTAGGTTGGAGGCAGAAACTGAGGGAGATAGTTGTAGCAATGTTTGAAGAAGAAGGGGAAAACTAAACGGGCAGAATTGATTGGGTTTGTAATAGTTAGATTTAACTTGGGCTTTTAAAGGGTTTAGAGTAATAACCCAAAAGACTTATTTGGTTGATTTATAAATTCAATATTTCATAAAAAAATACATGCTTTTAGGTTCAGATCAGCTATCTAAGAGCATTAGTGGCTTAAAGTAGTTATCTCTAGGCCCTGGGTTAATTGGATAAACCCATTATCCAAATCCAATGAGTCTTTATCCAATGGGTCATTATCCAATTAACTCATTTATTAATGGGTCATAATGGGTTGGGTCATAATGGGTTGGGTTATTAAATGGATAACCCATTGGATAACCCATGAAATATTCATATGACCCAATGGGTTAAAATATATTATCAAATAAGTCATTATCCAGTAAGTCATTATATAATTAACCCAATAAGTTATCATTCAATATTTTCTTCTGATTTGGGTTACAAGTTGTCATTATCCAATGAGATCGGGTATTAAATACTCACTAGTTTTTGGGATTGGGCGGGATGAGAATAATTGTGTTAATGGGAAATTTTGATCTCCATGAGTCCCATATTATGCTAACTCAATGAAAACGTAACAAATAATAAATATCCAAAATTACCCAATTAAATGCATGTGTAATATTTAACATAAATATTCACTATAATTCACAAATTATACAAATTATAATTCACAAATTATTCAAGCTCAATCTCGTACAATATTCGAGTTCGTACAGTATTCAATCACGTACAATATTCGAACTCAATCTCGTACAGTATTCGAGTTCGTACAAAATCTGCACTCAATCTCGTACAGTATTCGAGTTCGTACAATATTCGAGTTCATACAGCATTCGAGTTCAATCTCGTACAGTATTCGAGTTTGTACAACATTCGAGCTCAATCTCGTACAGTATTCGAGTTCATACAGTATTCGAGGTCAATCTCGTACAGTATTCGAGTTTGTACAATATTCGAGCTCAATCTCGTACAGTATTTGAGTTCGTACAATATTCGAGTTTGTACAGTATTTGAGCTCGAGCTTGATCCCAAGTAATATTGTTCGTTAGTTTCGTCGAGTTTACAAAGCCAACATATTATATATTTTTTATTTTTATTAAATATAATATAATATAGTGTACATAATACTATATTACATAATATATTATTTTGAACTCGAATATAAACAAAACGCAGACCGGTTGATGAACAAAACGCAGACCGGTTGATGAACAAAACACAGACCGATTGATGAACAAAACATGGACTGATGAAACAAAACGCAGACTGGGAAGTGAGAACTGAGAAAGAACACGGACTTGATGGGTAATTCACGTTTCACCCAAATAAATGACCTATACCCAATGGGTCATTTAGTTCAACCCAATGGATAATCAGTGTAGATCCAATGGATAATTCAGTATATACTTAATGGATAATTGGTGTTTTCAACCATTTAAACTTTAAATGGATAAGTCACGTAATATTTTATTTGGAGTGAAAAATTACGAATAACTCTAATCATTTTTTGATATAGGCTGAATCGTGTACATAACTACAAAAGAGGAAATATTTATTCGAGTGGCTAAATGTGGGGATTTCATTTATTATTTTCTTATGTTCAATAAAAGAAAATATTTTTAAAAATCTTCATATTTCATGGAGAAGATTTTTCAAATTTAGTAAAAGTTTCTTAAATACTACTTCTTTCGTCAAGATCTTTTATCAATTTTTAATTGGTTCAAATTAAAATTGATTAAGACATGAAACGAAATCGATAAATATGATGAATCGAAAATTTGATCGTTTCTAAAATGATTATATGTGTTAGGGAAAAATTAAATCATTCGTAATCAAACTTGTGAAAATTTTGTTATCTTATGATATTAAATTATCCATGGGTCCCCCGTTACCCAACCCAACTCGACCCACCCAAAATTATCCAATGTATAATCCATTATCCAACCCAACAAAACCCAATAACTACAACCCAATTACATCCATTAACCCAACGTGTCATTATCCAATAAGTCTTATCCAATAAGTGAAAATAGTATATGGGTAACGGTTATCCAACGGATTACCCGACCCATTTGACAGGCCTAGTTATCTCTAGACAAAAGAGAGGCATATAAACAGCTGTAACATGTGTGCAATATCCCGTGGCCAAATTTTGAAAACCAGAAGCAAAATGCAGCTTCCCGTTGAAGAAGCTCTTTATAACAAACAACCAAGTGCCATCAAAAGGAACACGTAATGAAAAGGCATGTGGGAAGCTGTCTTCGTGCCTCTCAAAGATACAATTAATAAAGGCCTATTGTAGTAAACTACTAGAGAGTAGTAGTGGCAAGTCGGAGTCTTCGAGAGAGAAAAGGGATTCGATCAAGAATTAAACATAGCTAAAAGGCACACAAAGATGTCACTCTAAGTGTGTGGTAACAAATTGAAGGATTGGCTTTGGGAAAACACTACGACTACTTTAATCAACTAAATTAGCAAGCAACTAGCACAACAAATGTAAATACGATTATAACGATTATTGGGCACAATTGGTTTTCATTTATTGTTATCCTTTGATCATTGATTAATTATCCAATTATCATGTATCGACCACATATTGTAGAGAACTTGTCAAAAACTTTCGAGTAAGGACATTTCTCACCTCTTCTCGGTTACATCTAGAATGGGCGATCAACGCAAAATAGCCCTTACCCTCGGGGCACTCAAGATGATCGGCATCATAAAATGCCCAGAGGAAAGTAAAAAATATGGAGACCCAATATAACTAACACAATGTCCAATAAAAGAGAAACATAAATATATCACAATTATATTTTCTTAATAACGACTACAAGGATCAGCCTTCATGCTAGACGTTATTAGTGAGTCACATCAATAATTAGGCAAACCCATTCAAATTCATCCTAAACCTAAGTAGTTTCATCAATCTATAATTATAATTTTTCGTCACCCCTAATTACAACCTAACATCAAACAATAATAATCACATAAAAAAAGATGAAGTCTTCCAGATTTGACCAAAAACCTAGCAAACAATCTATTCATAATCATCAACTAGTTGATCATCCCAGTCTAAATCATGCACCAATCACACAACAAAGCACAAAACATAGTTGATAATCAAAGCACAAAATAGGATAAACCAAATCTTAGAAATTCAAACTATAAATGCTAACCAATTTCTCTTAAGAGTATATCTAGCCTAGATAACTAAAACACATAACATAGAACATAAATCCATAAAGAAACAAGGAAGAAATGGAAAGAGAAATGGAAAAATTCGGTTTTGGAGGTCCCAAGTCGGGCTCACTAAAATGGGGAAGAAGGTGGGCTATTTATGGTCCAAAGAAATAGAGGAGAAAAGACAAAAAAAAGAGTCAAGTTCTAGGTTAATTTCACCGACCGCGACATATTTCGCGGTATGCGAAGAAGCTGCTATCCTTTTCTTTTTTCCATTGCTATGGGACCGCTGATATGTTTTGAGAGTTCCTGAAGATAACCACACAAGGTGATTCAAACCCCCTATTGGTAAAACACCTAATAATTTAGATATCCACCAACAAAACAAGCTAAAAGTGGGTGTTAATTTTACTAAGAAAATGTACAAATACTATCTCATCAAATCCCCAACACTTAAACCTCAAGTAAACATGAAAAAGAAAAAGATCTAAGGAGTTTCTTACACTATGTTCCCAAAACACAATTAACAACCCTTATTCCTAAAACTACCCTCAAACATAAAGGCTTGTCAATCCTCACACCCCTACCTAAGGAGTTCTAATTCACCAAAAAAAAAAAATCATGTCATAATAAGAATGAGGTATTCTACCTACAGATCTCATAATTAGGCAAAGAAAAGAGAAAGTATTCACATTTTTCAATTTCTCTTGATTTCTCTCAGTTTGCCTAGGAGCCTTCTTGGGTTTTCATCCTAACCTTTGTTTTCTTTCAAGTGTCACACCTTACCTTTTTCCACACCATAAGGCCTCTCATTTTTGCATAGGTTTCCCTTTTGGGTTTTCAAATCCGGGGCCCCCAATTTTGCCCAAGTCATCATTTTGGGTTTTTGACTTAGCGAGTTCTTTTTTCATTTTATTTAAAAATAAATAAAAATGCTCTGAAAAGAGCTACTTTCTACATTAAAATAAACTAAAAATCATAGTATCATCTAATTCCCCTCCCCCGCGCTTAAAGAATACATTGTCTGCAATGCATATAAACATTTAAATACATCCCAATGGGATGAAAATCAGAGAATAATCATAACGAAAAATGAACACCAAAATATACCCTTAATGGCACAATCATGGGATCTAATGAAAAAACCTACCACAACCACAATATACTCTACCCACAACCTCTCATCAAACAAGTCCAATCACAACCACTATCATACATAACAAATCGAGTAAAGCATTGAAATCACAATGAGGGAAGAAATACCTCTTTGGTTTTGAGTTGCTTGTTTCAAGTGGTTAGCGGGTAAGTAGGTTTTGGTGGTATTTAGGGGAGGTATGGAAGATACGGGTGATTTGGATATCGAGGAATGTTTGAGTGTCACGAATCATGTATGTTTACACGGCCTGCGATTTGGGGTTTGGTTCAACTTCCTTGGTTGCAAGTTTGAGCAGTCACGAGCCATGTACGTCTACACGGTCCATGAGTTGGACTTGCCCTACCTTGTTTGCTCACTTTTCCTCCTTGCTCAATTTCTAAAAAACCAAGTGCTTCCTACAAAAAAAACCATGCACATAAAGTATAATAGTGTCCAAAAAAAACTTCAGTAGAAAAACACACAAACAACAATAAATATGTACCAAGAAAGGAAAAAAGATATCAACCTTTTTTTTTGCTTGGGTTTCCTCCCAAGAAGCTTCGTATTTTTAAGGTCGTCGGCACGACCCTAATGTTATCTTACGGTGAAAGTTTTATTCCCTCCACCATGAGCTTCCAACAGTAGAGAGGTAGAGGTAGAAATCCTCCAATGGAAGGAGTTTGTGGAGGTGGAGTTTTTCTTAAAAGAGATGGGTGGTTTGAGAGTTTGGCATAATCATTTTACTCCCTTAACGTGTCCTTCAAGAATTAAAAAAAATGATGGAGTTGATTTAATCGGTGGAGGTGGGGGTGATGATGGCAAGAATAATGAATATAGGAAAATCACCTCTTCCCCAACTTCTTTGTCTTCAACAACCTACTCCTCATCCTCATGGAACTTATCTTCAACTTCCTTCACACCCTCAGCCATGGTAAAATGATTTTCATGGGCTCACCTCTAGTTGTGATGGAAGCTTGCTAAAATCTCTAGCTTCTAAACGGCTCATAGAAGATGCTAGTTGGCTAATTTGGGTCTCCAAGTTCTTGAATCTAGAGGAGGTTCGGTCTTCCAAGGTTTTTAATCTTGAGGAAGAGCGAACCTCCAAATCTTGGACCATATTCGATATTTCTTGCATGAGTTCCTCATTCGAGCTTGAACCCTGTCCTTGAGCATGGTTCTGGAACATGACATAAGGTGATAATGAACGCCAATTATATTGCTCATAGTGTTGGTTTTCCGGTGCATTTTCATACCAAGAATCTGGATCACCACTCAACTCCGGAGTGTAAGAATCATAGTAGGATATCATTCTTGAGCTCATTGACCTTGGAATCTAACAACTCCAGCCTCTTCTTAGCACTCCTCATCATACCGTTGGTTTCGAAAATAAAAGGTTCTATTCTCCCCGTAGTGTTCCTCTCTCAACCGATAGCAAGACTCAGTAGGATGGCCGGAACAAAAAATCCAATAAAAACTTTCTTGTTGAGCCTGCCTACTCATTATGAGTTCCCTCAAGGTACTGATGATATTCTTATGAAAATAGAGTTGGGCCGCAGCCCAACTCATTAAATAATAAGATTTGGGCTATAGTCCAAAGGATAACTTTGGACTGGTTTAGCCCTGTAGGGTTTAAGCATGATTAATATTATTATTTAATACATTTAATAAGAGTTTTGGTTATGGACAATGACAGTTAGGATTCAAGTGTTATAAATAGTAAGGTATGTGGGCCTTTAGAATCCATTATGTCTTTGATATGGTATTAGACACTTTATAGACTTTATCATCGGAGGGCCCCAGAGCATCTTCGGGGGATTTGTTTTGCAGGTCATATGCTAAGGATCCAATGGTTCAGCTTCTTGATGGTTTCCATACGCATCAATTGACGCCAACTGTGGGGACCAACAAAGTCAGAATCGAGGTCCTTACTACATACACTCGAAGATCATGGTAACTCCATATCTCGAGGAAGGAAATTGATGAACTAAACTTGGTGATCTCAGGTGAGTCAACCACCCAATTGTTTCAAATCTATAGCCGCAATGTTGGACTTACAATTGTTTACAAAATAACTCTACAACAAATGGGTTGTATGATTCATTCTGTATCACATTCTCCCATTTGATAGTCATATTTATTTATTATGACGTGAGACTTATTCATTATGAATTTTGGCCTCATGTTTTGGGAAAAATATGGATCTACCATGGAGGAACCTTCTTTTGAAAATTTTTGGAGAAAATTCTGTTACTGTGGCTACAGTAGCACACAGTGGAGGCTGTTGTGGAGGACGCATTTGGCAAATGCGCTCTCCCAATTTTTGAATTTTTTTATTGTGATTTTCTGATGACGCATTTGCCAAATGCATCCTCGTGAATTTTATTTTTTTGGTCTGTGGTTGAAGAGGACGCATTCCCCAAATGCGTCCTCAGTTTTCCCATTTAAAATTTTTTTCTGTGTTAATAACGAAGCATTCATAGAATGCATATTCCTATCCGCTGCTAATTTCCATGCCGCCACGTCGACGAGGATGGATTCATTAAATACGTCCTCCAATCCGCCACTGATTTCTATGCTGCCACGTTGACGAGGACGCATTCATTGAATGTGTCCTCCATTTCTTCATCTAATAGACCAGAAACCCAAATTTTTATCCCTTGGTTTTCACATTTGGTTTTCTCCTCTTCCCACAAATTTAAACGGACATTGCCGGAATCCTCTCACCTCGCCGCTGCTGTAATCCTCGGCCGACTGTTCCCCGCTCTCCGTTTCTGGCATTCTCATCACCGGTTGTCGCTCCCAAAATTGCCAGGTGATTTTTTTTGCTCTCTGTTTGGTGCTTCGGTAGTTCATTTTTTATTTTTGCTGAAATTAATGTCCTCCTTGTAGCCAAAGTCTTCTCCCGATATTGCGTGGTAGATTTCACCCCCAAATACCGTCGTTGACCGCTACGCGTTGACCACCGTTGACCGGCGATGTTGACCGGCGTTGACCGCCACCTCCTCCGTGAGTTTGAGACACACGCATAGCAAATTTTTGAAATTTTAAAGGCATTTGAATAATTCATAGTTCTGCGAATGTGTTGAATGATTATGTGCAATTTTTTCTCTAATATTTGTTATTGAATTTAGTGTTACACTGTTATTTCTGAAGTACTTGAAAAGATCTTGTTGATATGAATGTGTTTAATGATTGTGTGTAGTTTGAGTTATGTTTCTTGATTCTATGAAAGTGTTGACTGAAGATGCGTGAATATGTGTGAATTGATTATGTGTGATTTGTTTACTAATATTTGTATTAAAGTTGTAGTAATAGTTTAATTAGTGTGGCGTAAGTGAGCACACATTTTAGGATAGTTTAATAGTTTGAAAATCGATGATAGTGTATGAGGTGGTTGTCCGACTATAATAGAATCCTGTATGGTTTAGGGTTTGAACAGTTGAATATAAGTTGCTGAATAATACCATCATTCCAAATATCAAATTTTATGTAACATATTTGTATAATGCAGTTGTACGATGTTTTTGACGATGTACATGTATAAAGGGGGTTAGATTAAGTTTGATTTGACTGTGGGTGTGTATTATGACCCTCCTATACCGGAGAGGAACGTGACTCTCGAAAGGAGGTTAAGCCACTCCGAGTTAGTTCATTTAATTTTCAGGAGGCTTGGTATTGCAAGTGTGGGGTTACAGTTGAAAATATATCACCATTGTCCTGAGCTGATTGGTTCAGTCGTATACTTTCAGTGATATAACGTGGAAGATGACGAGTCTACCACAACCTTCTTTGACATTGTTGATCGAATGTCCTTGTTCTTAGTTGATTTGTACATTATTATGGAAAAGATGTTAAGCACCATTAACCGTGCGGGTGATCTTAGTTCGGGCACCTTCATATCGTTGTTGAGGAACATGCAGAACTGTACACATTTGCCAACCTTACCACCCCCTATTAATTGCCAAGGTTTTGCCGTTGGTGAGTCCAGTCAACCCAATACGTATGTTCACATTGATTGTGCTCAGCCGTCCACAAGTGGTGGTATATATAGTGGGCATGAATATGTTCGATGATGATTATGTGGGTGAAATTGGCAAGCATGTTGTTGGTTATGTTGGGAGCGATGAGGATGGTGAGGAAGGGGAACTTAATGAAGAAAGTGAAGATGATCGTTCCTTATCAACTGATTCGAATCCAGGGGATGATGATAAAGAAGTGGTGTGCACGAACAGTGTAGCCACGTCGTTCCGTATTTTGGCGAATCCTGATACGAAGGCCTACTTTAGGGATTATGGAGGCCCTGATGAGGATGGCTATGACCTAACAAATTGTGGTAACGGACCTACTAGTTATGTTCAAGCGACTGGTGAAGTGGCATTGGGTATACGATTCTGGACAAAGCCAGAATTGGTAGAAGCTATTTCGAGGTGGAGTTCCATGATGAATAGGGAACACAGGGTCGTGGAGAGCAAGTCACGCACATGGCATGCAAAATGCAAAGGCTTTGTTGAAGAAACTGGTAATTGTCATTGGGTTGTTAGTTGGGCGCTGATTCTCGATATTGAATTTTTTTGAAATAAGAGGCGTGGACGGTTTGTGGAGAGAAGGATAAGGAATCAAATGGATGAGAGGGTGCCAGGTGATTCTATAGGAGTTCGTAAGTGAGGGCGTGGTTAAAGTTATGTATGTAATATGCAAATTTTGAATATTTGGTTGAATATGTATGACATTATTTTATGTACCCAGTATTCTTGCTATGTCTAAATTATTTCACAGTTGTGTGGATTCGGATTATGTGTATTTGTCTAAATTGAAGCTAATGGACGATTGGGTTTGAATATTAGCACACATGTTATTGCATTATTTATTTGGAAATCTTGACTGAGTTATTTTTCCATGTGATTCTGATTGTCAGCAGGGATACACAATGTATCATCCAGGACCCATTGATGATGAATTGTTATACCTGCACTAGGAGTATCATGCACGTGCGCTATACAATGGTCATTTAGAGGATGAGGCACTGCAGGTGAGGCAGTGCGATGTGGCTTGTTGGATTGGTCGGATCCCTGATCTAGTCATATGCTATGTGCGTGAAGTGGATTCTAGGGAGTATTGGATTCCTTACCAATCCACATTGATCATTCCCTCGACATAGCCTTAGTAGAGCGTTGGAGACCAGAGACGCACACGTTTCACCTGCCAATGGGGGAGGCTTTCGTAACTTTGCAGGATGTTGGCATGCTACGGGGTTTACCGATTGATGGCATGCCAATTAATGGTGTGGACACTAGCCGACACACAGAGGACTGGCAGAGATTATGCACAGACTACCTAGGGGCTACACCGAACACGAGTGCTATCAGAGGAGGTCGCATAAGGGCCAGGTGGTTGGGAGACTTGTTACACAGACCATTCCCTTTTGATGCTACTGAGGTAGATTGTCAACAATGGGCTAGGGTTTTCATTCTACTGCTGGTCGGTGGAATGCCAATGTCAGACACATCCAGACATCTTATCCCTTTGCTCTATTTATCGGTACTGATGGACCTAGGTGCAGCACATCAGTACAGTTGGGGTAGTACCATTTTGGCACACTTGTACAGGTGCTTATGTGACGCTGTCATCTCACAAGTTAAATCCATATCTGGATCACTTGTCTTGCTACAGGTAACATTGTTGGTTAATCTTGTTAGTTGTACATATTGTCGATAATGACCTCTTATATTATATTAAATTTTATTTTAATTTTTGTTAGTTGTTGGCATGAGAGCGAATACCATCCATCCGTCCGGCCGGACGACTACCAGTGGCTCTCCCGATGAGTGCTATTGGATCCAGGTACGTATTGAATTAGTCGGGAGACAAATTTTAAACTGTAAGGCAATTAATAGGAATGACTAATATTATTCATTTTGTTCCTAACAGGTGGAGAGCCCGGTACGATTTATCACAATCACCTATGCATGTATTGAAAGTGTACCGCGATCAGTTGACATCTCTCCATGATAGACATGTATATTGAAATTCAGTTTTCCTTTCATTTAACTAATGCATATAAAGGTTTTACTCTCCTAACCACAACACCTACCTGTTATTACAGTTTATTTGGCAGCCGTACACGAAGGATGTCGTGCAACAACTCCTACAGTGTTGTATAGCCGGTAGCAACAACTGGCTATTGTCTATTGACCTCATTAGCTGGCATGTCGTAGAGTACCATCACTTACATCGTGTTCTCGGGCAGTTTGGCCTTATCCAGCCAATACACATCCAGTTGGTCAGTAGGGATGAACATAAACTGCTTCATACTAGAGACCGTTATGGGAATTCAGGAATGGATTGGCGTGTAGAACTGAGAAGATATCTCGATGCTTGGGAACATCGAGCAGAGCAATAAGTTTATGTGTGAGGGTCAGCGGATCCGTACACACCCAGTCGAAAATACATGTAGTGGTATTTTCGCAGAACAGTGACCCTAATTGATCAGCCAGGCCGGGCTGAAACAATTACGGAGGGTTTTCATGGAGACGGGGCTACTATGGAGTATATGGTATTTCCTAAATCTCTAATAGTGTTGACAAATAATACTATACGTTTCCTCAATATTAAATATCTAACATATTTACCTCATTCGTGTAGTTGCAGGCAATGTCCCAGATGAGAATCATGTTGGATATAAATTTGGACTGTCCCCCACGTATCGCAAACATGATCAGGGGGGTACACGATGTTGCCACACGTACTCTACAGTATCTGCATGAGCCCCCTGGATTGCAGTTTCATCAGCCATATGTGTATTGGGAGGAACCTCCACCTGGTGTGAGATACAATGACATCAGAAGCCACCGTCTAGCTCCACCTGGTCGACAGGGTGGTTGGCGACCGCGTGCTCGGGGCTATACAGACCACATTGGTTCATCACAAGCTGGACCCTCATATGCATGTCCAACGAACCCTGGAGCATCACACGGTACTACGACTGATTTCACTGCATATCATACTCCCACTGCTAGTCATGCTGGACCGTCACATGGTGGATCCTTACTGTTTGACACGACTACAGCCAATTTCATGGCATATGTTACTCCCACTACGAGTCATGCATACATGTTGCATACTGCTCGATTAGATACCGGTGGTGTTCCACATGTCCAGTATGGTTCATGCTAGGACACAGGAGACGATATGGAGGAGGATCTTACAGAGGGAGCTCCAGATGACGCCGTACATGTTTCTACTGAGATGACCGTTCCACGACGCACATTCTGCACCATACATCCTCCACCGTGTGGAACAGGTGGAAAGCTTTGCAGAGGCCGTCATTAGTACATTACATGACATTGAGCACTTATTTCATTACGTTTGACACGTCTTCTTCGGATATTGTACATTTCTGTTTAATTATATTCATTCCTACTATATGTTACTGCAATTTTTAGAATATCATAAAACAAACACAAGTCTACCTATGCACTATCTTCACCCAAAACAAAAATATGAAAAAAAATAATTTATATATTATATAATTTACTGATTACAATCCCAGATTTTATATTGAGGACACATTCATAAAATGCTGGATTAAAAAAAACATATGTTAAATTCAGTACGCATTTTTAATAACACGCAAGTCAAAATTTATTTCATGAATTCAAGAAAAAAAATAAATTTAAACATTGAGGACGCATTCATAGAATGCGTCCTCGAAACGGTAATTAAAAAAATTAAAGCAATAAGGACGCATTAATTTCTACAAAAATTAAAATGAAACACCATAAGGACGCATTCAGATGAACAAAAAAATTTTAAAAAAATTATAACGCACTAAACAAAAATTTAAAAATATATATAAACAATGAGGACGCATTCTAAAAAGTTTGTGGAAAAAAAATCAAAACACTTTGAAGACGCATTCAGAGAATGCGTCCTCCACCATCATTTCCAACTTTCAGAGGATGCACAATTGCATCCAAAATTGCAGGATCAAGCAGCCAAAAATTAAACACTCGAAAGTTCTGTCATTTAAAGCCTAGATCCTCAGTGATATCCTACCCATATGCTATTCAGTTGTCTTAGACACTAATCTTTAGCCCGTTTGCGTACACATGGAAGCTTATTTTCTGGTTCAAGCGTAGTATCCCTGGACGGAGAGTTGAGTAACGAAGCCACAGCCATGTTCAGCAAAGAAAATTATTAGATTACAATCTAGTTAAATGAACACTGTAAAGTCCTCGGGAGTTTGACTTAGTTGTGGCATATTGTGTGAACTAGTGATGTGGTGTTTTAACACCATCGCTATCCAGTTTTTTCCAGAAAGCAAGGTTCTAGCCACGATTTATGAAGAAAATTATGGAGTAGAATTATGCGATCAGAACAGAATATTGTGAAGATCAATGTGTGATTTCGTGGCAATCTATTTCGGGTAAATGAATATTCCTTGTAATAGTTAGGAATTAATTAAGTAGTTTATTTATGGTACAAGTCCTATTGATAAAGGATTTTCCATACCAGATTAGAATGAGATATTTTCCTTAGTCTAGAAGTCTATTCTGGGTAGAGTTAGACAAGGAAAGAGATGTACACATAGAAGAAGCACGGCGGGGATAAAAGGTAGAAGAGACATCGAATACGTAAGAAACCGAGTTTTCATCTCTACGTTGAGATACATTCTGAGAGCTGTCTGTCTGGAGGTTTGGGATTTGGAAAATCAATCAATCAAGTCCGTAAAGATCAGAAACAAGGAAGCCTTAATTCCTCGGGAGGAGGAGATCCAGGGAGACGTGTTGATCGTGGGGGGTTCAACGACGTAGGATCGGTAGTGAGGGGATCTCACAACATTCACTCAATAGGTTAGCAATGGATTATTATTTAAGTTGAGCTTCTTGTACTAAAGACTGCTTTCTAGTGAATGGTTTCTGATCTGGGCAAGGCCCCGCAGACGTAGGTGTATTTGCACCGAACTGCGAAAACAAGTTGTGTGTGTACTGCGTATTTTACTTTGTATTTTAACACCGAACAGTTAAAAAACTTGGCTTAACAGTATAGACCTTAGGTGGAACTGAATTTCAATTGGTATCAGAGCGCGGCACTTGCTGAACCCTATACAGGGAGAGTGAGATCAGGTTTCACCATGGCACCAAAGGAGGGGGCTTCAGTCACGCGACCACCGTTGCTGGAACAAGGAAATTATGCCTATTGGAAGGCACGTATGAAAGCATTAGATGATCAAGCTTGGAACTATGTCATAAATCAATACACTCCACCTACAAGTGACGAAGCTGGAGGATCAAGCTCACTGACAGCTAAACCATTTTCCAAATACTCTTCCGAGGAGCACAAAGCATATGTGTCCAATTCAAAGGCTTTGAATGCCATCTTTACGGCAGTGGATGAAGATTAGTTTAAGATGATTTCAAACTGTGAAACTGCTAAGGAAGCATGGGATGTGTTACAAACTTATCATGAGGGGACAAGCTCCGTCAGAGAATCAAAGCTGCAGTATTACACTTCAAAATTCGAAGAACTAAAGATGCGCGAAGACGAGACTATTTCTGAGTTCAATGGACGAGTCCGAGATATTGCAAACAAAGCTTTTCAGTTCGGCAAAAAGTATAAAGATCAAAAGTTGTCAGGAAGGTGTTGAGAGCATTACCCCCACGTTTCAACATGAAGGTCACAGCGATTAATGAAAATGGAAGAATAGGGACAATGACACTTGATGAACTTATGGGATCACTGGAATCGTATGAGATGGAAATGTTGCAAACAAAAGAAGGAAAGAAAGAGATGGCTTTTTCAAGCATAACCTCCAGAAAGTCAGAAGACCATTCAGATAATGAAGAGTCCGATGACATCGCAAACATAACCAGGAACTTCTCCAGATTTATGAAGAAGATAGGCAGGAAGCCACAAGAAAAGTCAAGTGGGAACAAAAATCCAAACGCAAACTCCACTCCAAGATTTGGTCAAGCAACTGGTGTTGAAACACCAAAGTTTAAATCAACAAATCCAAACCTGAACAGGAAAATCCAGTGTAGAGAATGTGAAGGTTTCAGGCACATACAAGCTGAGTGTGCCAATACGCTTAAAAGGCAAGGAAAATTTATGCTATAACCTGGAGTGATGATGACATAGGAGATGATAGTAAGGATGGAGAGGAGTATACCAATCATGTTGCTTTCGGTGTGACAGTGGTGGAGTTAGAAGACTCTTTTGAGAAAGGTCTCAGTGGGCTGAATAAAGATGAGAGTGATAGCTCAGATGAAGAGACTAGGAGCATTAGTGATGATGACATTCGCAAGGAAAGCATGGAAATGTACAAGATGTGGTTAAAAGTGGCGGATGAAAACAAAGTGCTCAACTCTGAAAATAAGAGACTGAGTGAAGAAGCTAAAATGAAGGAACTTGAAAAAGAAAAGGCAATCGGCGAACTGGAAATCTTCAAGAAGGAATTTGCTGAAATGGTGCAACGAGCAGAGGCAGTAGAACAATCTATTAGACGACTCAATATAGGAAAAGCTAAGCTCTAAGATTGTCTAAGAATGGGACAGACGACCAGGTACGGAATTGGTTATGAAGGATCCTCACCGGTAAATTCACGAAGTAACAAGGTAGATCACGGTGCGGCTTCTCCAAGAATAATCGAGAGAAATTGCCCTACCAAAAGGATTAGAAGATGTGGATACTGTGGAACTCAAGGGCATGTAAGAAATAGATGTTTTAAGCTGCTTAGGACATTGTCTTTTAATTCAGCAGATCAAAGATTCAACACCGTGTTAGGATATGATACAAGGCAACGTTTCAACACTGGAGGATACACAACCGAATTCCTGAACACATGTGTCAACCAAAGTTTGCATCGCATCACTTGACCAGTAAGACAGGTATGGGTTCGAAAATCTCAAGATGTTTGTTTTTCAAGTTTTGTATGTTTTGGGGCACATACAGGAAATTCTTGGTATTTTGATAGTGCGTGTTCAAGGCACATGACTGGAGTTCCTGAATTTCTGTGAAAATTCAAACCTGGATTTGGTGGACATGTTAGATTTGGTGATGGGAAACGTAGCAGAATAATCGGCAAGGGTGAGTTAGCCATCAAAGGGCTTCCAGTGTTTCAAGATGTGTTGCTAGTGGAAGGTCTGAAGGCAAACTTGTTGAGCATCAGCCATATATGTGACAATGAAATGACAGTGTTTCTCGACAAAGAGAAATGTGTAGTAAACCATGGTACTGGAGTATTCACTGGATCAAGATTAATGGATAATTGTTATCTTCTCGATCAAGTTGTCACCTGCTTGAGTTCGAAGAAGGAAGTCAGTACTCCGTGGCACAGAAAATTGGGGCACATGAATTATAAATCCTTAGCACGTATTTCCAGACTGAATGCAGTCAGAGGTATTCCTGAAATCAGTGATAACAAGGAGATTGTTTGCGGGTCGTGTAAAGAAGGAAAGAAAATTTGGATACGACACCATGCCGTACATGATGTTTCAACGTCAAGACTTTTGGAACTCCTGCATATGGACTTAATGGGGCCGGTCAACACCCCTAGTGTGGTGGGGAAGAAGTATATTTTCGTATGTGTAGACGATTTCTCGAGATATACGTGGGTATCATTTCTCAAAGAGAAGTCAGAGGCTGCTGATGTTTTCAAGAACTTGGCACATAGGCTACATGTAGAAAAAGGAACCGCTCAAGTAAGAATTGCACGTATCAGGAGTGATCATGGAAAAGAATTCGAAAATTCTAAGTTTCATGACATCTGCAAGACACTTGGTATACACCACGAGTTCTCTGCCCCCCATAACTCTTCAACAAAATGGTATAGTAGAAAGAAAGAACCGGATGCTGCAGGAAATGGCACGATCAATGTTAGCCGAGAAAAAAATTCATGCTAGATATTGGGCTGAGGCGGTACACACAGCATGCTACACTATCAACAGAGTATATCTGCGTCCGTTCACTGAGAAGACACCATATGCGATCTGGAAAGGGAAGAAACCAGATGTGTCGTATTTTCATGTCTTTGGGAGTGAGTGCTATATTCTGAAGGATCGAGAGCCCTTAGCTAAATTCGAGTCTAGAAGTGATATCGGTATATTCTTGGGTTATTCCCCTACTAGCCGAGCTTTCCGAGTTCTTAACCAACGCTCTGGAGCAGTCATGGAGTCTATTAATGTGGTTGTTGATGATTCAGAAGAAGAAACTATGGGTGAAAGTGATACTCTCGATCTAGTGAATCCTACTCGTGTTGAAACACCAACACAGTCAACCGGTGTTGAAACTCCGGAAACAGTAACACATGAATCTGAACAAAGTTCAACCAAACACATGAAGTTACGGGTCAGCCACGGGTAAATTACAGAGAATTGGCAGGATTATCATGTTTTATCTCTCCTACTGAGCCCAAGAATTACAAAGAAGCCTTGCTTGATGAGTGTTGGATTTCGGCGATGCAAGAAGAGTTACAACAATTTGAAAGAAACAATGTTTGGTATCTCACCCCGCGGCCTGCTGATGTAAATGTGATCGGAACCAAGTGGATCTTTAAGAACAAATCAGATGCAGATGGTAACGTCACAAGAAATAAAGCTCGATTTGTCGCTCAAGGGTACACCCACCTAAGTAGAAGGGGTTGATTTCGATGAAACTTTTGCACCCGTGGCCAGATTGGATTCGATCAGACTAATGTTGGCCGTATCATGCATTCTGGACTTTACTCCTCATCAGATGGATGTCAAGAGTGCATTCCTGAATAGTCTAGTGAAGGAGGAAGTTTACGTGGAGCATCCTAAGGGGTTTGAAGACCCACATTTTCCTGACCATGTTTATCGGTTGAACAAAGCATTGTATGGACTCAAGCAGGCACCCCGTGCATGGTATGAGCGACTGACAACCTTTCTGATTCAGAAGGGATATCGTCGAGGGGGAGTGGATCGTACACTGTTTGTGCTGCATAAGGGGACAAATATTCTAATTGCACAGATTTACGTTGATGACATTGTCTTTGGATCCACCTCTTCAGCTTTGGTGAAGGAGTTTGTTGACTTAATGACTAAGGAGTTCGAAATAAGTATGGTAAGAAAATTGTCATACTTTCTGGGGTTGCAGGTTACTCAGGAGAAGAATGGTCTTTTCATTAACCAACAGAAATATACAGAGAACTTAATAAAGAGATTTGGACTTGCAAGTGAAAAGGTAGTGCGCACTCCAATGGCTACTACCGATAAACTTACAAAAGATGATCAGGGTCAAAGTGTTGATCAAACATTATACATGAGTATAATTGGCAGCCTGTTATATTTAACTGCAAGTAGACCAGACATATGTTTGAGTGTTGGGATTTGTGCCCGCTACCAGGCTAATCCAAAGGAATCACATATGTCAGCTGTGAAAAGAATTATTCGATATATAAGTGGAACAGTGGAGTATGGAGTATGGTTTTCTAGGAACAAGGATTCGCAGTTGGTAGGTTTCAGTGACTCTGACTGGGCTGGGAATGCTGATGATCGTAAAAGTACCACTGGAGGATGCTTCTTTGCTGGTTCAAATCTTGTCAGTTGGTACAGTAAAAAGCTGAACTCTATATCATTGTCCACGGCTGAGGCAGAATATTTGGCTGCAGGAAGTTGTTGTGCGCAACTATTATGGATGAAGCAGATGATGAGAGACTATGGATTCAATGATGTAAGTTTGACAGTCTTATGTGATAATAAAAGCGCCATTGATATCTCCAAGAATCCTGTGCAACACTCAAGGACGAAACACATTGATATCCGGCATCACTTTATTAGAGATTTGGTCGAAAAAGGAGAAGTCACAGTTCATTATGTACCAACATCAGAACAACTTGCTGATATCTTTACAAAGCCTCTGGATGGTGAGACTTTTGAAGCCCTCAGACAGCACTTGGGTGTGTGTCGAATGTAAGGTACCCAGATTTGTTCATTCTGTTGTGTTATTTACTGTTTTGTTTTCTTTTAAATATAGTCAAAAAATAATAGAAAAATCAAAAATACCAAAAATATGTGAAGTGGTGTTTAAACACCGAGGGATAAAGTTACTGGAAAAATGATTTGAGTGGAAAGTAGACCAGACGGGCTGAACTTGGGCCAGAAATTTGTGATGATGGGCTTAAATGTGCGCATGATGCTATTCTGAAGGAAGAAAAAGTGGGGTGGATTTTTGGGTACTCTAAAAAGGATCTTGAAAGCGACTGGTTTGTAATTCCCACACAAATTCAAGTTCTTCCTAACTGTTCATCTTCCTAGAACAGAACTCGCGCAAGTGCCTCTTCAGCAAACGAAGAATTTCCAAAACCCTCAGATCGTGTAGCCCACACAAAAACCCCTTGACAATGGTGAGCCCCACATTCCAGAAATTGGTTCGAAATTTTGTTACTGTGCGAGTGCCTGAAAATCCGCGAATTGAAGAACTCGACTCTGATGTAGACTTGGGTGAGCTCTGTGGAGGTCGAGAATAGAGACTGACCACGTGGGGTGGAGTAAATCGTCGATGACCTAAGGCAAGGTTTGATCATTCTTTCGTTTATGATGGAGTGTATTTTTGCTCTGTTCTCGAGTTCCTTGAATGGATGGTTCAAAACAGAGATTATTTTGACCTTCGGAAATTTAAGAATTTGCATGGAAAGGTTAATGGATTTGATTTGAAGGAACTGTTAACTGGTGGTATTGGAGAAATCTGTGAAATTAGTGATTTTCATGCCACGTTTGTAGGAGTAGATTTTGGTGAACAGTACAAAGTGGGGGATGAAATAGGTCAGTTTTTTACAATTTATACGAGAATAGGCTCTCTGCACAGGCCTGTCATTAGGAGCTTAGGGGATGATGCTGTGGTGCAACCCTGGGTTAAAGTGGTTAAGTCCACAGATTTTGCTAAAGCAAGTGGCACGGAGGTGGAGTGCTTTAATGGTTCTATGTTCATACTTCAAGAATCCCTGAGACGATTGCCCATCCCGGTGGTGGAAATCAGTGATAGCGAAGAGGAAATATTGAGTGCAGGGGGAGCTGTTGAAGCTGATACAGGATCGATGATGAAGGAACCTGAGAGTACCTCCGTGCTAGGTGAGACTTTGTCAGAATTCATGAAGTCAGATTCTGAGAATGAAGAAGCTGTGGAAAGTTTAGTGAGTGGTTCTGGTATTCAAACACCAGTTGTGAATTCGAATGATGATGTCCAAGTACCTGTGAGTTAAGCACAGGATGTGAACTTGGCAGCTGGTGTTGGTATTGTAATACCACCAGAGAGCAGACAGACATGTGGATCAAAGAGGAAGTGCACAGAGGTGAGTGTTGAAACACCACCTAAATCTGGGGGAATTCCTGTTATTCAGAGGTCAAAGAAGGCCAAGGGCAGTGCGGCCTCATCTTCCAAAGGTGTTCAAAAATCTAAGTGGTGTAGAGATAAGAATATGGACACAAGTGAGGATAGTGATGAGCCGATTGGGTTGAAACTGAAGAAGTTACGTGCTGACCGGCAGCAGAGACCAGCTGAGACACTGGAGTCTCGTGCACAACCTGCACCTGAGGCTAGTGAAGCAATTAGCCCTGAATTTTTTGATGAGGCAAGCCGAGATAAATGGGAGTTTATCTGTGGCAGAAAGATACTGGCAGAAAGGCCAGCTGATTCCGAGAAATACAGGGATTGTGGATTCACAGATTATTTACACTATCTAAAAGTGTTTAAGGCTGCTACATGTTTCGGTGATTATAACAAGCAGATTGTGCTGGAATTTTATTCAAATATGAAAGTGGAGTGTGAAGATGAAGAATCCCCTTGGTTTCATAGGGTGTATGTGCGAGGGGAGGTTGTTGAGTTCTCACCAGAGGCAGTAAATAAATGTCTGAAGCGTGGCACTTCAAGGAATGACCAATCGGTGTTCAAACACCAGATGCCAGAAAATTATGATGAGGTGGCAGTGGAGCTTACTGGTGGAGTGGAAAGTACATGGCATGTGACTGGTCGTCAGCAGATAACTGCATCCAACCTCACTTCCAGGTATTATTGCTTGTATATGGTAGCCGTACACAATTGGATTCCCTCAGTTAATAACACAAGTGTCACCAAAGAGATGGCTACACTCCTATATAGTCTGGGAGCATGTCATAGGGTCAATATGGGTAGACTGGTGTTTAATGATATTATGGACTGTGCGCGCAAGACCAGGAAGGAAGCATTGGTACATCCGTGTGTTATCACCATGGTGCTGCAAAAAGGGGGAGCAGCTACAAGGGACACTGATGAGTGGATTTCTACTCAAGCCTTAAGACCGACGCTCAGGACATTGAGTGGTCGGATTATCAAGGACTTACCCTGGACACCTCCAGAAAAAGGTTGCTTGAATGCTGGTGCGGCGAGGTTGAGTGCTATTGAGGCACGAGCTGTAGTGTGTCAGGAACTGCTTGAACGACATCAGGCTGCTGTAGAAAAGATTCAGGGGGAGTTGGCTGCATTGGAGGCTGAGCGAGAAGAATTGTTGGCTGCAGCAACTTAGGATGTTTCAGAGGATGATGGTTCGGATAATTCTGATGATAGTATGGAATAAATGGCGTTCTTGACATATTAATGAATTCAGGGGGAGAAATTTGGAGATCTTGATTAGTTTTTGAATACCTTAACTTGGACAGATTTTGATTGATTTTTGAATATGTCTGGATGTTGTGTTATGTGTTGGTTTATGTTGTCCGTGCTGATGAATTCACAAATATGCCAAGGGGGAGATTGTAAAGTCCTCGGGAGTTGGACTTAGTTGTGGCATATTGTGTGAACTAGTGATGTGGTGTTTTAACACCATCGCTATCCAGTTTTTTCCAGACAGCAAGGTTCTAGCCACGATTTATGGAGCAAATTATGGAGTAGAATTATGCGATCAGAACAGAATATTGTGAAGATCAATGTGTGATTTCGTGGCAATCTATTTCGGGTAAATGAATATTCCTTGTAATAGTTAGGAATTAATTAAGTAGTTTATTTATGGTACAAGTCCTATTGATAAAGGATTGTCCATACCAGATTAGAATGAGATATTTTCCTTAGTCTAGAAGTCGATTCTGGGTAGAGTTAGACAAGGAAAGAGCTGTACACATAGAAGAAGCACGGCGGGGATAAAAGGTAGAAGAGACATCAAATGCGTAAGAAATCGAGTTTTCATCTCTACGTTGAGATACATTCTGGGAGCTGTCTGTCTGGAGGTTTGGGGTTTGGAAAATCAATCAATCAAGTCCGTAAAGATCAGAAACAAGGAAGCCTTAATTCCTCGGGAGGAGGAGATCCAGGGAGACGTGTTGATCGTGGGGGGTTCAACGACGTAGGATCGGTAGTGAGGGGATCTCACAACATTCACTCAATAGGTTAGCAATGTATTAGTATTTAAGTTGAGCTTCTTGTACTAAAGACTGCTTTCTAGTGAATGGTTTCTGATCTGGGCAAGGCTCCGCAGACATAGGTGTATTTGCACCGAACTACGAAAATAAGTTGTGTGTGTACTGCGTATTTTACTTTGTGTTTTAACACCGAACAGTTAAACAACTTGGCTTAACAGTATAGACCTTAGGTGGAAC
Organism: Rubia yunnanensis; assembly: GCA_037428765.1. Taxonomy (NCBI): domain Eukaryota; kingdom Viridiplantae; phylum Streptophyta; class Magnoliopsida; order Gentianales; family Rubiaceae; genus Rubia; species Rubia yunnanensis. Next base: position 39,483,041 of record CM075067.1, on the reverse strand, counting down.
TGAATTTCAAATACCAATACTCATGAAATCACTGAGGTACAGTATTTCATAATTGCTCCCTAGAGCTTTTAAGCCATTCACCCATGAGTTCTTGATTTTACTATGGTGAAAATTTGAATGTTGGCTGCGGGTAGGGTGGTTCTGGAAAATGGACAACAAGATGGAGGACGCATTAGGGAAATGCATCCTCTGGCTCATGATTTTTTTTTGGGGGCTAAAATAGTAGAGGACGCATTTTAAAAATGCGTCCTCAGGCTCCTGAATAAATTTTTTTTGGTCTGAAATAGTAGAGGACGCATTTTAAAAATGTGTCCTCATGGAATTTTATTTTTTTCCCGTTAATTTAAGAGTAATTTTTTTAGCATAAAAGTAATAGGGACGCATTTTAAAAATGCGGCCTCATGTTGATGTAATATTTTTTTTGCTGAAAATACTTAAGTCAGCTTTTGCGCTCATGTGACGCATTTTTTCCCTAATGACATATACACCGTCAAAAACATCGTAAAACTGCAATACACAAATACATAACTTTTAATTCATATTACGTTCCTTTTCATTGTATCCTCAAGTATGTACATGTACTACACTCGGCCACTTTAACAACACTGTATACATAAATATATATACATATTTATATAAATATAAAAAAAATATATATAAATATAAATATAAATATATACATATAATTATAAATATAAATATATATATATATATATATATAAATATATATATAAATATATAAATATATATATATAAATATAAATATATATATATATAAATATATATATATAAATATATACATATAAATATATATATATATATACACATAAATATATAAAAATATAAATATAAATAAATAAATAAATAAATATATAAATATAAATATAAATATATATATATATAAATATATACATATATATATATAAATATAAATATATACATGTATAAATATAAATATAAATATATACATATATAAAAATATAAATAAATATAAATAAAGATATATATATATGTATATATATAAATATAAATATAAATATAAATATAAATATAAATATAAATAAAGATATATATATATATAGATATAAATATAAATATATACACATATATATAAATATAAGAGTCCGTCTCTTGAAAGACGGTCTTTCCATAAGTTATGGAAAGACCAAGGTTTAAAGTGTAAATTAGAAGAAATTAAGATAAAATTTTCGGGTTGCATGAACCGGATTATAAATTTTATAACTACTACATGTTTCATACTAAAACTTTAATATTGCAACTAAGACCTTTTACCTTTTATTATTCTAATCAAACCCCGTCTTTCCATAAGCCTATGGAAAGACCGTCTTTTCCAAGACTTTGCCTAAATATAAATATATAAATATAAATATATAAATATAAATATAAATCTAAATCTAAATATAAATATAAATATATACATATATATAAATATAAATATAAATATAAATCTAAATATAAATATATACATATATATAAATATAAATATAAATATATATATATATATACATATATATATATATAAATATATACATATATATAAATATATATATATAAATATATAGATATATACATATATATATATATATATAAAATATATATTTATACATATATATAAATATATACATAAAAGATATATAATATATACATAAATATATATATAAATATAAATATATATATAAAAGAAAGAAGAGAAGAGGTTGAAAAATATGAGGGAAGCTGGGAGAGGGAATCGGAGGACGCATATTGTAAATGCGTCCTCTCCCTGCTGCTGCCACACCGCCTGCCACCCTGCCACCTGCACCGCCTACCACCCTGCCAACAAAATGCGTCCTCTCGCCACCTCAGCGTGGCCTTATTCACGAAAAATAAAAATAGCGTAGAATTATTCACAAAAAAATAATAATAAAAAGGTAGGAGAGGACGCATTTTCTACATGCGTCCTCCCTATTCTCTTCCGTTTGTGGCTACTGTAGCCACAAACATAGAATTTTCTCTTCACCCATGATATATGCGACTATGCGAGAAGCTAATATATCGTGTTGAAGCCTTGCCAGAAAAAGATGTCAAACTTCAACTGCTTTGTCGTCCGCCCTCCATCTCGCCCCCTAGCCTCTCGCTGGTAGTCCCTCGAGATTGCTAGTGGTCCCTCGAGCATTCTATCGATCTCAATGTGGCACTCGAACTCATAGATGAATCGTTAAATCGTCCAAAATTACAGACGATACTCACTAGAACACAAATAATCTCATACCTCAGGAGTTCTTGATTTTGAAATTTGAATCTTGGCTGCGGATACGGTTGTTCCTGAAAATGGCCAACACGGTGGAGGACGCATTAGGGTAATGCGTCCTCAGGTTGAAGAAAAATTTTTTGGCCACGAAAAATAGAGGACGCATTTTCGAAATGCGTCCTCAAGCTTTTTTAATGATTTCGAGTCAAATTTTTTTAGCTGTAAAGTAGTAGAGGACGCATTTTAAAAATGCGTCCTCAAGGAATTTTAATTTCATTTTCGGTAATCTAGTAGAATTGTTTTTAGCTTTAAGTAGTAGAGGACGCATTTTAAAAATGCATCCTCAAGGAATTTTAATTTCATTTCCGGTAATTTAGTAGAATTGTTTTTAGGTTTAAGTAATGGAGGACGCATTTTTAAAATGCGTCCTCATGTTGTTGTTAATTTTTTTTTTGCTGAAAATACCTAAGTCAGCTTTGGCCCTGATTAAATTATTGTTACCCAAAAATTTATTAGAGAATGTATTTTGAAAATGAGCCCTCGTAGCCGCGCTTTTTTTGTTTTTGAAAAAAATCACTTAGAGGGCCCGTTTCAATCGAGGCCTCTGAGCCATTTTTTTTCGTCCTATTTCTCAGAGGACTCGTTTTTGAAATGGGTTCTCAGGAGGTGGCTTCTCTTTTTTTGGGAATATTATTCCCGGATAGGTTTAGAACGAGCCCTCAAAGCTGACTTCCGTGTTGACAATTAATTGTTCGGTAAATCGGGTAATCCCAATGACCGTTATGCGTTTTTTTTATTGCAGTGATTTTTTCTCAGTTTTTTTCTGATTATAAAATCGTGTCATGAATTCAATGAAAGTGTATTTTTCAGAACGTGTCGTGAGTTTAAGTAATAAATTATCCTTGAATGTTGCAATGTATACCTTACTATTTGTCAGCCCATTGATTTCGGTGAAGATTGTGCATAAGTAGACTCGTGTTTGTCTGATGATATGTTGAGAACTAGTCAGACGATAAGTTAGGGAAGCGTGAGTTGCTGTTTGGTAATTAGTCCTGAATAAGGGTGTAGGAATGAAGTGTTGCGTAGTTAGAATGAGTATGAAATGTAATGCAAATCAGTGTTCACTGGCATGCACTGTCCTAGTGACGATCTCTGCAGAGCTTTCCGCCCGTTCCACACGGTGGAGGACGTATGGTCCTGGATGTCCGTCGTGGAACAACCATCTGTGTAGGTACATGCACTTCCTCATATGGAACTCCCTCTGGTATTTCGTCCTCCATTTCATCTCCAGCCTCGTCACGATAGGCATGTGGAACACTGCCCGTATGTGATGGAACATCAGGCGACATGAATTGATGACTCGCTGTTGGAGTGACATATGCAGTGTATTCCGATGGAGTCATGTCGTAATGTGAGGATTCACCATGTGATGGTCCGCCAATCAGTGGACTCGCATGTGAGGGTCCAGCTTGTGATGGACCAATGTCTTCCGTTTGGCCCCTAGGACGCCGCCTCCGACCGCCCTGTCGAGCTGGTGGAGCCTGGCGGTGGCTTCTGAGGTCCGCATATCTCACACCGGGGGGAGGATCCTCACAGTGCACAAACGGCTGATAGTACTGCAGTCTGGAGGCCTGATGCGCGTGTTGTAGACCCCGTGTGACAAGTTCATTGATTCCGCTGAGAGCGTCCGCAAATTGTGGGGGACATCCATCCAAGTTAATGTTCGACCTGATGTGCACCTCAGTGATTATCTGCAACTATAGAACCGAGACAAATATGTTAGATATGCAATGTAGGGGAAATCCGTAGCATTATTTCTTGACAATATTCTGATTGTAGGAAATACCAAGTACTCCGCAGTTACACCGTCTCCATGGAAACCCTTTGTAGCCGTTAGAGGCCGTCCTGGCTGATCAATCATGCTCACCGTCTTGCGGAAGTACCACTCCATGTATTCATGGCTGGAACAATATGGATCTGCATACCCAAGTGGGTTTACTTGTCGGTCAGATCGTTGTTCCCAAGCAATGAGATATCTTCTTAGTTCGACACGCCAATCAGTGCCAGACCTGCTGCGACGGTCTCTAGCATGAAGCAGTTTGTACTCTTCCCCACTGACCAACTGGGTGGATATTGGCTGGATTAGGCCGAACTGTCTGAGAACACGATGTGCGTGGTGGAACTCCACGACATGCCAGCAAATGAGGTCAACGCAGAGTAGCCAATTGTTGTTACCAGCTGTACAGTACCACGGGAGTTGCCCCACGATATCAGCCGTGTATGGCTCCCAAATAAACTGAAAGAACATGATGGTGTTGCGGTTAGGTACTGAAAACCATATGTCACACGAAATCAGAAGAACATAATGCAAGTTGGCCCATACCTGATTCTGATTGAGAGATGTGATCTGATCACGATACACTTTCAAAACATGCATCGGTGATTGTGATAAATCGTAAGGGGCTCTCCACCTACGAGCAGTGATGAGTGAATTATGTTAGCAAGTATATGGAATTGAATATGGTTTTAAAAATTGAAAACTAGAATTATTCGGCACCTACCGGGACCCAACAGCATTCATCGGCACTAATATTGGTAGAGCACCTGCAGGTCGGATGGATGGTATGCGCTCCCATGCCCACAACTGTGAGTAAATTAAATTTAATGTAAGATAAAGTAACATAGTGGACATTATGTACAAATGAGAGGTGTGGCAGACTAATTTACCTATAGCAAGACAAGGGGGCCAGAAATGGATTTAACCTGGGGAATTGCAGCGTCACATAAGCACCGGTACAAGTGTGCAAGAATGGCACTCCCCCAACTGTAGTGACGTGCTGCACCTAGGTCCATCAGTACCGACAAGTAGAGCAGTGGAATTAGATAGCCAGATGTGTCTGACATGAGCATTCCCCCAACCAGCAGTAGAATGAAAACTCTCGCCCGCTGTTGACATTGGACCTCAGTAGGGTGAGTAGGGAACAGACTGTTCAATAAATTTCCCAACCAGCTTGCCCTAATGCGACCCACTCGGATAACGCTGGGGTCAGGTGTAGCACCTAGGTAGTCCGTGCACACTATCATCCATTCCTCCGTACACCTACTGGTGTCTACTCCTGTGACTGGGATCCCATTGATCGGCAATGTGACCGTAGCCTCCCCCATCGGAAGGTGAAATGTGTGCGTCTCGGGCTGCCACCACTCCACTAGGGCAGTGATGAGTGAATGGTCTATTCGTATCGGTGCGGAGTCAAGGAGGCCCTATAAGCCTAACTCACGCACGTAGCTTATAACTGTGTCAGGCATACCTGCGGTCCAGCATGCCCCATCGCACCGCCAGACCTGCAGTGCCTCATCCTCTAACTGGCTATTGTACAATGCGCGGGCACGATGCTCCTCGTGAAGGTACAACAAATCATCCTCCATGGGTCCTGGATGACAATGATACATTGTGTTGTCCCTGTTTACAATGACAACATATGAAAATTAATTACTGAAACGATTACCATGTCAAATATATTTGGCAAATATAAGCTATAACATCACGAGATAAATATTCCGATGAACAAAAGTAATACCACAAGTAACATATGACCGAGGCAATATTACAGACACTATACGACAATATGACACTAAGCACGGCCACGCCTACGGCCGCCCCTGGATTCACCCGGCACCCGCTCATCCATCTAATTCCTTATCCTTCTCTCCGCAAACTGTCCACGCCTCCTATTGCGAAACTTCTCCCCCATCGGAAACTAACCTCCAACGGGCACATTGCCCGAGTGATGGATCTCGTATAGGCATGAAACCCTGACTATATTGTTGCACATATGTGGTCGTGTGATACACCCTGTCACATAGACTAGCAGGATCGTCACGTCTATGCCGACAGACGGCCAAGGCATGGGAACAAGGGAAACGGAATATTTGCCACTCGCGACAAGTACACTCTTTTCTTCGGTATTTGACCGTGTACTGTCGTTCACTAATGCTCCCATCGATGTTCCTTGTCACAACCCTATAATTCTGCGACGCATGGCCGAACAAGGTTACGATATGTCCCTGTGCCCATGTATCCTTCTTCTGAAACTTTTTCCAGTTCCTCTTAGGAAACACGGACCTGGACAAACGAGTAAGATTTCAGAATCCTGAAACTGCTCTACGGACACATAAAAAAGGGTACGTAAGTGACAAAGTACCTCCAATTCGTGGTGTCCATAACCCTTTGCGCAAACATTTCAACTGTTCGCTCGAACGTCGCTTTTACACAAGCTGTGATCAGGAGATGGCGTGCACGGCGTAAACAGTTGTTGAAACTCTCAGACAAGTTCGTCGTGAGAATTCCCCAACGTCGATCACTCTCATCGAACGCAAGACAACACTTACTCCTATCTTGCCGTTCCAGCCAAGCCCAAGCAGATGGATCTATACTCTCCAGCTCCTCCTTGTACTCCCTCCACTTGCTCTCTCGCCTGGCACCACCAAGCTGCCACACCAGAGTCTTCATAAGCGCATTCTTGAACTTCCCGGAATCATATGACAGGAAGTTAGACTGAAAATGCCGCAGGCAAATTCGATGGTATCCAACCGGCTCCATCCATTCCTCCATATGGGTCATCGCATTTATAAGTCCAGCATGCCTATCGGATATGATATAGATTGGCATGCTATCACCACCAACGACGTGAAGACGCAGTCTCCCCATGAACCAGCTCCAACTCTCATTCGTTTCTTCGTCAACAATAGCGTAAGCGATGGGGAGGATGTAATCATTTGCATCGTGCGTCACGGCGACCAGCATTGTGGACTTATATGCCCCTTTCAAATGGGTGTCATCCACGCTTATGACTGGCCTGCAGTGGCGGAAGGCTTCAATTGCCTGACCAAATGCCCAGAACACAAATTTAAATTTCCTACGCCCGTGACCGTGTATTCTGTCAGGTACGTCAGCCCAATCAACAACGGTGCTCGGATTGGCCCTGACTAGCTCATCCATAAATGTTGGGAGCTGTTCAAAAGAATCCTCCCAAGTTCCGAATACCATGTCAATTGCCTTCTGTCGAGCATACCATGCCTTCTTGTAGGAAATGGTGACATTGAACTCCTCCTTCACTTGAGCTTGTACATCTTTCACTGTGTATGAAGGGTTTACATCAATGTGGTGGCGGATTGAACGGGCGATCATCACCGACGTCAGATTCACGTTACCCGTAGATCGACCAGCACCAACACACCATGGCTACTTGCCCATCTGGTGATCTCCCACATGCCATGTGAAGCCTTCTTGGAAGCTCTGGCAACCCAAACACAATTCCCAGTTCCTTCGACAATGTCCTTGCATTTCGCATACCACGTGCGTGATGTGCTCTCCACGACTCTGTGTTCCCTGTTCATTATGGAACTCCACCTAGAAATAGCTTCAACCAACTGGGGCTTCGTCTGGAATCGCATACGCACATCCACTACACCAGTCTCTTGATCGTAAGTAGAAACTCCGGACCCAAAATGAGTTGGGTCATAGCTATCCTCATCAGGGCCACCATAATCCCTATAGTAGGCTTGTGTATCCGGATTCGCCAGAATATGAAACGACGGGGGTACATTGTTCGTGCACACCACCTGTTCTTCCTCGTCCCCAGGATTCGAATCAGTTGACAAGGAACGATCATCCTCACTTCCACCGTCAAGTTCACCTTTGTCACCATCGTCTTCGCCACTGTCGTCCCGAACAACATGGTCGCTAACGTGTCCCACGTAAACATCATCCAAGACATTCTGCTCATCATGGTCCATACCATACATACCACCACTTGTGGATGGCTGAGCACAATCCACGGGAGCATACCCACAAGGTTGGCTGGACTCACCAATTTCTAAACCCCGGCTATGAACGGGTCGCGGTACACTTGGTACATCGGCAAAGTTCTGCATGTTGCTCAACAACGACATGAACGTCATTGGCTGCGCCCAATCATTAGTGCTTGCCAACGGTTCCATAACAATGTAAAAATCCGCGGATGACAACGATAATCGATCAACAATGTTGAAGAAAAGTGCGGTTGCCTCATCATCTTCCACATTATAACACCGATAGTATACAGACGAACCAATCAGTTCTGGACATCGGTAATATATTTTCAACATATGCCTCTCACTCGCAATGCCCAGCCTCGTGACAATTACATCAACTAATTCTGAGTGGTTCAACCTCCTCTCGAGAGTCACAACTCGCACCGGTATTGGTGGATCATAATACACACCTGCAGTCAAATCAAACTTGATTTGACCGCCTCTATACATATACACAGCTAAAAACATCGTGCAACTGCAACACACAAATACATAACTTTTAAATCATTTTCATTCTACATTCATTTTCATTGTATCCTCAAATATGTACATGTACTCCACTCGACCACATTAACAACACTATTAACACAGACATAATACATTAGTCAGTAAACGATTATGCAAGGACATCACTTTTCTTTTCTTCTCACCCGACATTCGTTTTCATAGTATCCTCATCAGCCATTACTATTGCTACAAACTAAATACATTTATCAGTCAACAATTCACTTACAATTCACTTAATTACTTCATTTAGTCTCGCGTGAGCATTAAACGCTAACAAAGCATCAGAACAAACTTAATCACTAAACCTACACACAATCATACAACACATCCGAATTAACTAAAATATTTCCAGATCTCCGCAACTTATAATTTAACAAAAAAATCAACAAACTTTCTACGACAACTCACACATAATCGTGGAACACATTAGTAAAATTATTTAGGGTACAATTAACATCAAGGAAATGGAAAAAAAGGGGTGGCAGTCTGAGACTCACGGACAAGGGGGCAAACGTGAAAGTCAACGGAGGTCAACAGCGGGTCAACGGTGGGTCAACGACGGTCAACGGCAGGAACTTCAGGCCGATTGTGATCTCTACAAACACAAATCCATTACAAATTTTACTCAAACAAAACCTTAACAAAATAAAACAAGAGCAAAATGTAGGATTTTCCAAAAAAAAACACTTTACCGATAATGTGAACAAGCGGAATGGCGGAGAACAACCGGCGCAATGGCGGAGGAGAGTGGTGAAATCTCGGGAAGGAAGATGGGAGAAATGAAGAAAATTTTCGGAAGGAAAGCGATAGCAGAAGAAAGAAGTGGAGAGGCTGATAAATAAGAGGGGGAGCTGGGAAAGGATCAGAGGACGCACATTGCAAATGCGTCCTCGCCCAGCTGCGCCCGCCTGCACCATGTCAGTTTGACCGGACAGAGAGGACGCATCAACAAAATGCATTCTCCTGCCACCTCAGCCAGCCACCGTTCACGACAAATAAAAAAAAGATGGCATTATTCCGGAAAAATCAAACAGAAAACAAAAAAAAGGGGTTAGGAGAGGACGCCTCACTAATCTCTTTCGTTTGTGGCTACTGTAGCCACAAACATAAAATTTTCTCCATACCTCGGTGGCTAGGAAAAAAGAAGTCTCGAGCTCTCGACACTAAAAGTGTCGTCAACCCTCGAAGCAAATTTCCTCTAAACATCTTCGACCCTCGGATTTTCTTGTCCATCGAGCTCATTGTCATTGCCCATCGAGAACAGAGGACCATCTATACACCCTGATTATGTAGGTCTTAATTCGATTAGTATTTACCTATTTATTTGTATGATCACCCAGCGATTGAAAGCTCAGTCACTGTGAACTTCCACCATTGTCGTCCCACAAGTCCAGCTACCGTCGACCATCGAAGCATCGTTGACTCTGGAAACATCATGGACATTCACCTCTATCTCTCCAATATTCTATTTTACTAGGTTTCCATAGTTTCCCGATGTAGTACCTTGTAAGGGATAGTCCAGTATAGGGCTTGCAAAGGCTTATAATGGCTGTCTATAATTCCTATCTATTCTTCCATATATGAACTTCATTTTGTTTTTGAGGGAGTTGCATGAAGTGTTTTTTTTCTTGCTCGACCCACTGGAATAACTGTTAAATGTTAATTTTAAGAAAATTAATCTCCTGATAAGAAAGAATGGGGCTATTATATTTATTAACCATTTACAGAGAGGAAAGATTATTCAGAGATTCAAGTTCCCTTTTGATATTCAAGCATGTTTTGTTTCTTTGATCTTGAAGGATCTCTAGGAAATTAGGGATTTTTTGGGTGCTTATACTGCACGGCTTTCTATTAGGTTTGTAACTTTGAGGAAGAAGAAGAACTATCAGTTTCAATGAGTAAAACTTGAGAAAATTTTAAGAAAAATAGCCTCTTCAAACGGTTTCTATTACATCTGTGAGTGTCTCCGTTTGTGAGTTGCGCTTTCGTCAAAGGCATCGCGTCCTTTAATTTTGTTACCTATGGGGAATGTTATCACTTCCCATTCGAATATCAACATTCATTCCTTCTTAATAGTATTTTTCTTAGATTAAACCATCCTAATAGATGGGGGGAATATATATGGCTCCCCAAACCGTAGAATTACCCCCGAGGGTAGCAAAAAGAGTTACATCTGAATCATATCAATCATGTGATGATACAAAAAGGGGAAGCGAAGTATAAATAACATCCTTGTCTCTCGGTTTGTGTAAATCTTCTACCATTACTAGAGATCAAACCGAGATAAGGGAACACGAACAAGTCAGGGAGATGAGAATTCAAAACCCTTATCAGTCAATGTCCCTTTACCTAGCATTTGATCTCATAGAATTCCTCAACTATGAAGATCTCGTGCTCCTTTGTGCCTGGATCTCATCCTGAGCATTTCCAATCTGCAAAAAGAAAAGAGAAAACAACAGCAGTCTCTGACCAAAAAAATATTGTGTAAAGCCGGGAAAAGAATTCAAACTAGAAATCCATCTGTTGTGTGATCTGTGTTCCCTTTTGCTGTGTCTATTCTTACTCCGTGAACTCCATTTTTATCTAGCAAAATCAAACCTCTAAGGAAAGATGGGGAGTTTCTGATATTTAAGTCTCCATTTAGGGATTTCTCCCTTGCATATTTTGCCAAAAAATCAGCCACTGTATTAGCTTCCCTAGGAGCATATTGGATTGGATTTTCTTTATGCAACATATTCAGATGACAGGTAAGAGAAAAAAGTCTCCATGAACCAACATAAGGATCTTGTATTGCTTTAACTGCTGGTTTGCAGTCAGACTCAAGGATACAACCTCTAATATCCAGTTCTAAGCAAAAAAGATAGGCAAAAAGAATACCTTCCAACTCTGCATGTAGAGGAGATTCTGATCTAAAGGTTTTGACTCTCATGTGTTTCACATCTCCCCTCCAGTCTCTAACTACTACAGCACAAGAAGAGTCACCTCCATTTACCCATGATGCATCTGTGTTAATTTTAAAACCAGTTGTTGGTTTTTCCTATCTTACTGCAGATACTGTGGTATCCTTCTTTTTTTGAGTTATATGAGGTATGATTCCAACCTGAACTAGTTTCTTATACTTTTCAAGATTACCTTTCACTAGATTAGCAGTAAAAATTAGGAGCATCAGATCCTTGATATTCTGAAAACATGTATCCACTGAAAAGGGAAGATTATCAAAGAGTATTTTGTTCATATAAGTCCAGAGAGACCAAGTTGTGACAATGAGAGCAGCAGTATACACATGATTGAGAATCTTTGAGCCTACCCTGATGGAGAGATAATATTCTACTAAATGTCTAAAACTCCTGAAGGCAGGTGTTTGCAGATTCAGAAGGCTGTTAACTTTATTCCATACTGCAGTTGCCTTATTACAGGAGTTAAAAAAATGGTTGATGGAGTCTGAGTGATTAGAGCATATAGGGCATTTAGAGGCTAGTGAAAAACCAAGCTTGCACAGAACATTTTCAAAAGGCTGAATTCCATTCAGAGCTCTCCATATAAGTACTGACATTTTAGCTGGTATGAAATTTGCCCATACCTTATGCAGATGTCTAATTCTTGTTCCCTTCTGCCTCAGGATCTTGTAGGCAGAACTGACTGAAAATTTTCCATCCATTGAAGATTTCCATATCAGTCTATATCCTCATGTGTGTTCTTGATGGTCACTTCCTGCAATATTGAAACTATATTGGTAGCCAAATATGGCTCCACAAAAGGAAGATTAGAGTCTTTGTTCAGGATAAAGGTGCTCAGTGAGATATCAGGGAAAGGAATTTCCACATCATCAGGCAATTTATAGTATAGTGCACCTTCTCCTGACCAGTTTGAGTTCCAAAAGGAGCATTCACCTTTTCCATGAATTACTCTAGTTAAACTATTAGTTTTTTCAGTTATATTACAGATTCTTTTCCATACCTGAGATTTCTTATAAGACTCAGGTAGAGTCCACAGATGCTGAGACCATTGAGTGGTGTTCATTTGAAGCTTCCACCATAGCTTACAGGAGAATGAATCAACTATAGCCTGAAGATCTCTAAACCCTATCCCATTCTCTTGTACTGGAAAACTCATTTTTCTCCAGCCTCTCCATTTTTTCCTGGCCTCTGTACTATCATTGGCTCCCCAGAACAGACCAGCAGCCAGCCTTTCCATTTTCCTCAGTACTATCTTTGGAGGTCTTAAGATAGCAAACAAGTGGGTTGGGATTGAAAGAAAACAGTGGTTTATTAGGATAATTTTACCTGCAGTACTCAACCATCTATTTTTCCAGTTATTAATGCTTTTTCCATTCTCTCCAATATAGGGTAGTAATATCTCTGAGTGTTCATTCCTGTAAATATGGGGATCCCTAGGTACTGAAAAGGAAACTCACCTCTAGCCATTCCTAAATTCCTTCTCAAAATTTGGATTCTATCTACTGAGGTGTTTGGAGCAGCATAGAAGTTGGATTTAGAAAAATTAACTTTTTGTCCCATAGTTTGCTCATATGCACTGAGAAATCTTTTAAATCTTTTCAGATTTTTCTTATTACCACTGAGGAATACAGCAGTATCATCTGCATACATTAGATGAGTGATCTGTGGGCATTTTTTAGGTAAACCAAAAAATTGCAGGTATCCCATGTTAAACAGTTTTTTTAAACCTCGGGAGAATGCCTCTGATAGGATATTATACAGAAATGGAGACAGAGGATCTCCCTGTTTAATTCCTCTATTTGATGCAAAGAATCCTGTTGCTACTCCATTAATTAAAACTGAAAAGTGAGCTGAGGCTATGTTCTGCATTATCCGGTTTACAAAAATACCATGAAAACCAAATTTAAGGAGGATTGAATTAAGAAAAGACCATGAGACCCTATCAAAAGCTTTCTGCATGTCTAATTTAATGATTAAGTTCTGCTTTTTTGATTTTCTTGATAAAATTCTGGTCATTTCTTGCATCAAAATTATGTTATCAGAGATATCCCGCCCTTTCATAAAAGCACTTTGTTCAGGGGATATAAGTTGAGACATGAAAGGCTTAATTCTTTCCATCATCATCTTAGAGAATACCTTGTTCACAAAATTAGAAAGACTTATTGGTCTGAAGTCAGAAAAGGTAACAGGTATAGTTCTTTTGGGAATTAAAGCTAGCCAGGTACTGGAAATTGCCTTTGGAATATTTCCACTTTTTAGAAAATCATTTGCAGCTTCAAGTAAATCTACTTTAACATATTCCCAAAAGGTAGTGTAAAAAAACCAGAGTATCCATCAGGTCCAGGGGAACTATGTTTGTTGAGGTCAAAAACTGCAAACTTGAGCTCTTGGATCAGGAAAGGAGACAGCAGTAAATTATTTTCTTGTTCAGTTATTACTCTAGGGATTTCAGATAGAAAATGACTTATATAAGTTCCCTGTTTCTGGGGTTCATTCTCATTAAATAAAGCTTTATAATACCCCACTGCTACCTCTTTGATCTGGGTTGGATCTGTGATCCAGTTTCCATGTTCATCCCTAATCTTACTGATTCTAGATTTAGTCCTCCTTTCCCTTATTGAGTGGTGAAAATAACTCGTGTTTGCATCACCATATTTAAACCAATTCAACCTTGCTTTTTGCCTAAGATAGATTACTTTCTCTTTTTGAGCCCTCATCAAAAGATGTTTAGATTTATTCAAATCGGGCAAGATTGAATCATTTGGAGTTTGTTGAAATGAGATTTCTAAATCATTAACCTTGTTCTCATATTGTATCAGGTTCTGATCAAGATTACCAAATTGTGTTTTGTTCCATTGTTTTATTTCCATCTTAAGCCTTTTCAGTTTATATACTAACCTATACATTCCTCTGAAAGAAGTTTCCAGGTTCCAGTTAGAAGCCACTAAGTTTAGAAATTCCTGTCTACTAGTCCACATCTCTTGAAATCTAAATGGTCTAGGGGCTTGTTCCTCAGATGTTTGTACAGATAAGAGAAGAGGAGCATGATCCGAAGACAATCTATTAAGAACATGGATTGAACTGTTAGGAAATAAATCAAGCCAATCTAATGAGCAGATTCCCCTGTCTAACCTTTGGAACATCAAATCTTTGCATCTATCCTTAAATCTATTGTTGCTCCAAGTAAAAGAGTTACCTACTGTAGGTATATCATGCAAATCCAGGTCATTTAAAAATTTATTAAATTGCATCATGCTCTTTTTTGGGGTTGACTTTCTCCCTTTATACTCTGATACTGACGCTACGGTGTTAAAGTCTCCAATAAATATGGAAGGAAGAAGATTAGCTGCCTTTAAATCACTCCATAAAGACTCTCTGACTTGTCTATGAACACTTGCATAAATAAAAACACAGTTCCAGCTCAGAGAAGATAATGAATCAGTTATATTCACTTGTACATACTGATCAGTCTCGCTTATAACAGTAATGCTAAAAGACTGGTTCCAAAATAACCAAATTTTAGCACTATGAGCAGAGTAGGCATTCTGAAAACCCAAATCATATTTAAATTTTATGAGCTTCTGATTTTCTTGCCATGGTTCTATTAAGCACATTATGTCTAACTTGTGTTTAAGTTTCAAATTCTTAAGTCTGTCAATTGAAGTGCCAATTCCCCTTATATTCCAAACTAATACATTCCCAATTATGGTGTGTTTAATCATTTAAAAATTTTGGGATTGGCTTTTTGTGATGATCTTAGGTTTCTACTAGTCTTTGCTGAGTTTTTGCCTTTTTCTCCTGATTTTCCATTACTATGATCAGAATTCCCTGCTAACAGATTTTGGAATGAAAGGTTTACCTTATCCTGCTTTCCTTCTTTTTCCAGAATGCTCAGATCAGAGATTGTTGTAGATTGTTCATTCAATGTTTCCTCTTTGCTGGAACTTTGCTCTGTAGGACCTATTTGATCTTGCTATTTAAGCTCCAATTGTGCTTGTTCTTTTTGGGAAACAGTGGAAGTAGATTTATTAGCAGAAACATCAGAGATTATGACAAGTGGTACTTCCTGCGATTCAACTGTTTCATGAAAAATCTCTACTATCTCCCCTTCCTGCTCATCCTCACTATCTTCTAGGGATTGAAAGGCATTAGATATTGTCACCGTGTTCGTGTTTGTTTCCTTATCCATTATGGAAGATTTTTCAGGGTTCTTTTTTCTCCAAATGGATGTGGTTATTGGCTTAGATATATCATCGAGTGAGTAAAATGGGCCATTCCTTTTTTTATGACTTACCTTGTAGAAATCAAAATTGCTATCATTTTGGATTCCTATATTAATTATTTGTTTCTGAACATCCTTTTCCTTTTGTGATACAGTTAGAGCAGATGTTCCTTCAATGTTTACTACCTCTGTTTGGTGAGAATCTGATCCTAGTTTGTTCTTATGTGTAATATTCTCCACCTTATTACTAGTTGTTTTCCTCAGATTAGGGTGTAGAAAATTACAATTTGTGTTGCTATGCCCAATTATTTTGCAGTGAGTACAATATGTTGGCAAATCCTCATACTCAATTGGGTATTCAGCAACCTTGTTTCCTATGCCTACCATAATTGACTTAGGAAGATGAGCTAACAAATCAATTTCTACACATACTTTAATAGCTGAAGGTCTGGTTAAGGCCATGGTTGCAACATCCATTTTAAGAAACCTACCTACCTGGCTACTTATACCCATAATTGCAGAGTTGTTATAGAAATGAATTGGTATTTTGTGAAAAGTTACCCAGACCGGGACTATGGAGGATTCCACAGACGGAGAGAAATCTGGTGTCCATTTCTGCACTTTCATTGTGTATCCTTGTATTGACCACTGGCCCTTCATCCAACACCTTTGGTAATCTTCATTTTCCTGAAATCGGATCAAAACATGTCGATAATCAATAGAACCTAATTGAAATTTCGATTTAAAACCTATTGATTTAAAAGACTGTTGAAGTGAATCCATGTGAGATTTCCCTCGGATGAACTTTCCGACGAGGGCGTTCTGGTAGTGCGAAGCTAGGATTTCTCCTTCTTCAGGGGGGAGTATGTATGCTATCTTTCCCTTAAATTCTGTTATTGGGTGAAGGTTTGGAGTATCTGGGAGGGATGATAGGAGGGGGGGTTGTTTTGTGTTGAGAGCTTGGGCAAAACTTCTGATTGCCAGGGGCTTAGAGTGAGTTGGATCCGGGGGTGGAGGAGGCGTCGGCGATGCCATGGTCAACCGCCGATGCTGATGCAGAGGATCAGTAATATGACCGTTGAAGAAGAAATGGAGGTGACGAAGTGAAGAAAGAAGAGTCATTCCTTCTTAATAGTAATTTGCAAAGACAAACAACGACCATTTGCAAATCTCGTTGACAATCACTCTAAGCAAACCACACCATAGAGGTATTTTATCAACGGCATTTCACACGAAGGACCATAGATTTTATAACAACAAGCCTTCTACCAAAGACATAGTTATTTAACCAAACATAACATTCATTAGGCTGAACCTAGAACAAACCACATTCAAGATTCAACCTTTCATTGCATATATAGGATAAATATGAGAACAATCCACATAAACATACTTATCTAGCAAGAATCACAACACATTATGCACGAGAAATTCTGAGTCCATGTTCTTGGATTTTCATGCCAAAGAGCTAAGGAATTTGTCACTTTCCTAACACTCTAACACTTTAATCATACAAACACTTCCTATTCTCGAACACCCCATGGCATAAATGAAGTAAAACATATAATTAAGAACACATGAATGCTAAATAACAAAAGCTTCAAGAACGAGTGAAACAATCTATTCATTACTTTAAATACTTGTTGTGAAGGTAAATATTCTATCCTTGTTAGATAGTAGTTTGCAAGAGTGAATTCAACATCTCTTGTCAAACCTCACCAATAACTCCCTTAGTCGAAACACGACTAAAAGTATCCTATTGATGGCATTGAACACGGAGAATCAACAAGCTTGACAACACTTATAAACACTACACCGTCTCTAAGCATTTAACCAATTCATGCATTTACACAAGATTAGTCAAGAACAATCGACATTCACATACTTATCTCATTTGATACCTAAAACAAACATGACAACGAGTTCAATATCATCACATTCATCTAGCAATTATCAACACATCAACATCATTTAGAAGCTCTAACTCATGCTCTTGGATTCCACATTAAAAGAGGGGAAAATTAGCTACTTTCTCCCAACCCTACATGAAATCATACAAGAAATTCATATACTTAAACAATCAACAACATTGATGCCATTAACAATCCGCATTCAAAGCTCCATAAATGCACAATAGCAAAAACAATAAATAGATAAATAGAGTTCTCAAGATATGGCTTAGAAGTTTCAATCGATTGCTCCTAAGTACAAAACTAAGCTAGATAATCAAAACACATAACATAGAACAAAGATATACAAAGAAAGAAGAAGAAATGGAAGAAAATAGTGAAAAATTAGGGTTTTGGAAGCCCCAAGTCAGGCTTACAGAGTTGGGGAAGAAGGAGGTGAAAAACTATTTATAGTACAAGAAAAATGGAGTAAAAAGAAAGTTGCAGAGAAATTATCGCGCATCGCGACGCCTTTGTCGTGAGTCGCAACCAGATCCGGAAAATTGTGAGCTCTCAGGTCAACTTTTCCTGAGTCGTGACGGAAAAAAGTCCCATTTTGTTTTGCTTCCTCCGGGTGAACCGTTGATCCGTTTTGGGAGTTCTTATAGTTGATTTTATACTACTCAAGAAGACAAATCCAATGATACCACCCTTGGAAGCTGATTCTTCTCGAAAAATTTGTAGAACTCTACTTCAAAACATAGATTATTCTTCACTCTTTGCTTTGCTCTCCTTTCTTCACTTTATCTTCTACCACTTTGTGAGTGACCTTCCATCTTCTACCATCCTTTATAATGGCCTTCACTAAACCACTCCTAAGTGCCCATGAGCAATCTACAAATTAAACTTACAAAAAGGAATCTAGATGCTCGTAAGGACAAAAAAATCTATTAGACTATCCAAAGGTTACAAAATGAAGGATTTATATATAAAAGCAGAAAATGACTATCTAAACCCCTTATCCTATAAACATACCTAAATCTAGTAATCTTACAAAAAAAAATGACAAAAGAAATGTTAAATGCTTTAAAAAATACATGCATTTGACGTCTCATCAGGGACATCAAAAAGTTATTAGAGCCAGGTCTAACTTGACCATGGAGATTCAACGTCAACCACCATCATAGAAGGGCCACGAGATTGGCCTTGAGGCTTCCCACTACCATTGTCGGCTCGTTGAGTTGCTCGAGAAGGGTCTCAGCTCTCAAAGGAGCAGAGCCGCTGAGGAAGCATCTTTAAAACTTCTATGCCCCGAAAAGGGCATTTTCTCTCGATAAGGAACTCGAGTGTAAGAAAATTAGTCACATGTAGTTATCTCAACAAAATAGTTTACTTTCAGCCATAGAAACAACTTCGTGCTTCAGCTCTCAAAGATCTCATTTGTCATTGACGTCAAAGAGTTTATCCCTCAAAACCTTGTCCGTCGAGGAACTCGAGACCTTGTCCACTTGAAAGCTCATCAGTAAAAAGCACGACCAACAAGATGCTTGAGGAAGCTCATCACTTACCTCCATTACAATTGCAAGGTCTCAAGCTGGGTCTCTTGCCACTCACTCGGTTATTTGTCGAAATCAGCCCTTATCCTCTAGTTTTTGTCTGCTGAGGGATTTCCCACCCAAAGGAGGTTGTTGATATCCTGAGGTCATTGATATGTTTGCCCTCAGTTACATTTCATAGTGGAAACAGCCTCACCTATTTGGCATGCCTGTCTTATTCTGGTACATGCTTTTGTCGTCGTTATCGATTTGCCAAAAAATTCAAAGCTTATGTATAAAGCCTCTCGAGAAGCGTCCTTCGAGCTCTCCACGAAAGGTTCGAAGCTTTGCTCGATTGTTTTTCACTCAAAAGATTATAATAGAAGGCTAGTCCTCGAGAACTTAACCTTCAAATTCTCTGACCGCTGTGGTCTTTTGACATTCCCCTCGAGAGCCCGAAGCCTTTGTGGCCTTTCAACATTATTCCTCGAGAGTTCTTCAACTCGGCCTCCCACCGCTTGTCCCTCGATAGTTCACGCTGAAGTTATAGTGAAAGGAATTTTCCAACTTGATTTTCTATTACCATTTACAAAGTAATATATAGGTGTTTACATATGAATGATACAATGAATCTGGACTAGTTCTAAATATAGACAAGATAAATCTTGATTAATTAGAAATTAATCAAGATCAATCACAATCAATCAATCACAATCAATCACGATCAATCACGATCTTCTATTGTCACACCCCCCCCTCAAGCGAAGCATCGGGTTGACTGAGACGCAAATCTTGGACCTGAAGAAGTCAAACAATGCACGATTAAGCCCTTTGGTGAAAATGTCCGCAACTTGCAGCGAAGTGGAGACATGACTAACACGAAGTTTTCCAGCAGCCACCAATTCCCGTACAAAATGATAGTCAATATCAATATGCTTGGCCCGTTTGTGAGCAACAGGATTCTCAGCAAGAAAGATAGCACTGTTATTGTCACATAGAAGTAGAGGCGAGCCCTGCAACGGAAACTGAAGATCGCGAAGAATATGCAACAACCAAACCACCTCCGAGGCTGTGTTAGCAAGAGCTCGATATTCAGATTCTGAGCTCGAGCGAGAGACTGTAGGTTGCTTCTTAGCACTCCACGAGACCAAGTTGCCACCAAGAAAGACCGCATAGCCATAGGTGGACCGACGGGTCTCCAAGCAACGCGCCCAATCAGCATCCAAATAGGCGATAACCTCCGAAATGCCACCAACTCCAAAGGTTAGACCACAATGTAACGTGCCCCGAACATATCGTAGGATCCTAGTGACAACAAAAAAATGATCATCACGTGGATCCTGAAGAAACTGACTCACTGAATTGACCGCAAAGGACAAGTCAGGTCGAGTAATGGTAAGGTACTGAAGGGCGCCAACAAGGGAACGATACACCTTAGGGTTGTGAAATGGTCCACTCGTACTGCTATGAAGCTGGGATAGTGGCAAGAACGGAGTAGAGACCGGAGAAGAATCCAACATCCCAGCTCGCTGAAGAATATCCCTAGCATACTTGGCTTGGCCCAAGAACAGCCCTGTAGAGGTAGAGGTAACCTCTAAACCAAGAAAATAGCTGAGAGAACCCAAGTCCTTGACAGAAAATTCACGATCAGCACGGGCAATGAACTACCGAATAGCAACACTGTTATTCCCAGTGAGAATGATATCACCAACATAGACCAGAAGATAAAGAACAATAGTGCCCTGAGAGAAGACAAACAGTGAAGGATCTGAAAGACTGCCAACAAAACCCAACAGCTTGACGAACAAATTGAACCTGTCAAACCATGCCCTGGGTGCCTGTTTGAGTCCATAAATTACCTTCCGTAAGCGACAGACATGATGAGGGCGACCAGGATCCTAATAACCAGCCGGCTGAGCCATGAAAACAGAAGTATCAAGAACACCATTAAGAAAGGCATTCTTGACGTCCAACTGATGTAAAGGCCACTTCCTCATGGTGGCAATGGCAAGGACAGTACGAACAGTGGCAGCCTTAATCACCGGATTGAAAGTATGATCAAAGTCAAACCCCGGTATCTGAGAATATCCTTGGGCCACCAGACGGGCCTTATAACGATCAATAGAGCCATCCTGATGGTACTTTAGCCGATAAATCCACTTAGAGCCAACAATATTAACATTCGGAGGACAAGGCACCAACTCACACGTCTGTTGATGGCGAAGAGCAGCCATTTCCTCATCCATAGCAGCAACCCATCTTAAATCTTTCGCCGTGGCTTGAAAATGACGTGGTTCCTTCTGCTCCAAAAGTTCTGCAACCAATCCTGTTGCCACAAAATCTGGGCCAAGATTATGGGCAACACGTGTTCCATCCTGTAAACAAGTGGTCATGGGATGAGGACGGGGCACCTGAGGAGTCGGAGAAGCACTTCCAGAGGAACTGTCCGAGGAACTGGCCGATGCTGAACTGGAACTGATGCTGGAGAGGACAGTCGAACCACTAGAGGGATCAGTCAGTGTGGTCAAAGAAGCAGGAGATCGTGGTGGTGTAACAACCACATCCTCAGCAGGGGCAATCATTGGTGCTGCAGTCTCAGATGTGGACGAGGAATCTGGACACACCGAACAAGGCAAAGTCGGTGAAGCCGAAGAAGGATCAGGGATGGTGATAAACAAGTCTGAATCAGTAGGGTCCAAAAAAGATGAAACATCCAGGGATGAAAACTAAACCTCTGAGGATACAGTGGAAAAGGGAAAGTGAGACTCATCAAATCGGGCATGTCGAGTCATGTAAGTACGTCTGGAGGTCGTATCCAAGCATTTGAACCCCTTATAATGTGCACTGTAGCCAATGAAGACACATGGAAGACTGCGAGGGGCAAGTTTGTGAGCTGCAGTCGGTCGAACATATGGAAACACACGACACCCGAAAGGATGAAAGTTGGAGTATTCCGGGGGCCGACCAAATAGAACCTCAAAAGGAGAGATGTTATCAAGAACAGGAGTGGGTAGGCGGTTAATAGTGAAAACTGCAGCACTAAAGGCATCATCCCAGTATGAGATAGGTATGTGAGAGTGGAGAAGCATGGACAGCCCCATTTCCGTTATGTGTCGATGCTTCTGTTCTGCCATACCATTCTGCTCTGGAGTGTATGGGCATGACACCTGATGATGAATGCCATGAGCCCCAAAGTGTGACTGCAACCTGTTATTGATAAACTCGGTGCCACCATCGCTTTGAAAAACTTTGATGCGGGATGAAAACTGATTCTCCACGAATGCTTCGAATTGAAAATAGATGTCAACAAAGTCTGATTTGCGACGAAGAGGATAAAACTAGGTAAATAGCGAGTAATCATCCACAAACACAGCATAATAAGCAAAACCACTTCCAGATAAGGCTGGAGAAGGCCCCCATAAATCACAACGAATTAAGTCAAGAACATGAGCAGCGCGCTTAGAATTCTCAACAAAAGACAATTTCTGACCCTTTGCCATAGCACAAGACTCACAAATACCTGGTTTAGGAAGCACATAAGTAAGAGATAAATACCCATTCTTGTTCAACAAAGAAACAGTGCTAGAGGACACATGTCCTAATCGAGCATGCCAAATCTCAAAAGATGCTCTATTATTGTTTTGTCTAACAAATGACAGAAGTGCTTCTTCACCACGGTCCAGCATATATAGGCCATCCTCAACGTGTCCCCGCCCCAGAATTGCCCTGGTGACCTTGTGCTGGATGACAAAAGACTGATCATCAAAGGTAATAATAGCACACAGATCACGAGTAAGCTTGCTAATTAATAAGAGATTCTTAGCAATTGCAGGCACAAGCAGCACATCAGATAAATGTAAGGTAGAACTAATACGAGCATTACCAATACCAGCAATAGCAATAGACGCACCATTACCAACAGAGACAAGAGTGTTACCATTGTACGGAGTGACACTCGATAGATTGGAAGCAGAAGAGCTCATATGATTAGTCGCTCCTGAATCCATATACCAGTCAGGGATCGATGAAGCAACACTCGGGGCAGAATACTGAGGTGCTGCAATAGATGGCTGAGTGGGATATGCTGAAGGAGCAGAATACTGAGGTGCTGCAAAACCTGGTGGTGTGGGAAGCGCCTGAAACATCGGAGGAGCATACTGCGGATAGTGCTGAACAAGATGAGCTTGAACTGCCTGAGGAGCATGACCAACGTAAGGCGAGTACTGCTGCTGAACATAAGGCTGAGGAGCCGAAGCCATAGGGCGAGCATTGGCCGAAGGACACTGACTAGCAATGTGACCGAAACCCTCACAGGTATAACACTGAATTAGAGACCCATATGCAGCAGATCTAGACCAGGACCCACGGCCAGAACCCTTCCAAGAGCCTCTGCCACCACGTCGGCCACTGGGACGGCCGTTTCCAGCCGTGCGTGGGGCCCACGCGCCACTGCCACGCGCGATTTCCACCGGCGCGTGAGGCCACGTGCCGCCCACGGCTGGCTACTGGTCTGAACCAGCTTCTCCCTGCTGCTGTACAGAAGCCACAAAAGCAATTGGACCAGAATTTACTTGCCCCTGGATACTATTTAGCTGTGTTTTCTCCACATTAACAATAAAAGATTCATATCCCTTAGCCTCATCAACCACAGTCATATAATCAGGAAGAGGCTTACGGGCAGCAATAGGTGCACTAAAATGCTTAAAGTCAGCCTCCAAAGCATTAAGAAACCAAATTAATTTCTCACGATTACTAGCTGGTTCTCCCATGACAGATAATTGATCAAAAATTTTCATGAAGGAAAGGTGAAGCTTATGAATAGTACCATTTTTCCGGATGATGCCGGCCTGTTGGCGGAGACTGAAGGCTGCAATGGCAGTACTGTGTTGATATGCCGTGATGAAGGCATCCCACATCTCCTTCGCGGTGGTGCACTGCGAGATTTCGTTCTTGGCATCGGAAGAGAGAGAAGAATAAAGCACACTGCAGACTCGTTGATCATCAGCAACCCAATCATCATAGACAGCCTTGGTCTTATCAAAGACCTCTCTAGCTTTGAGAAACGCAGCATCATCAGGCGGAGAAGAGGAGGAGGAAACCGGTGTCTGCATCACTGGGAAATTTGGGCAGGGACTAGAACCATCAAGATGACCATACAATCCCTGCGGTCTAAACACATATTGAACCTGCTGCTTCCATTGCAGGTATGTGTTAGCATCCAACTTCGTATTGAGTAAATGGATCATGGTGTTGAGGGACAACCTGTCTGAATTCTTGTTGTCAGTCATGATCGAGAAAAAAAATTCGATTGAAGAAGAAGAGGGGAGAGGGGCGGCCGAATGAAGAAGAAATAGGGGAGGTCGAAAATATTGAAACTGTAGGGAGAGAGAATCAGCAACGCTCTGATACCATGAAAGGAATTTTCCAACTTGATTTTCTATTACCATTTAAAAAGTAATATATAGGTGTTTACATATGAATGATACAATGAATCTGGATTAGTTCTAAATATAGACAAGATAAATCTTGATTAATTAAAAATTAATCAAGATCAATCACGATCAATCACGATCTTCTATTGTCACGTATAGTAATTGAGAACATGTCTTGGTTTGGTTTATATTTGTTTGAAGGGTGTAGGCCCCCATGTAGCAACAATCGTTCTTTGTTATCATATTGTGGATTGCTATATCACGCCTTGTATTTTACTATCCACGCCCTGTATTTATACTGTGTATATACAATATATATTTAAATATAACTTGTATTTGAAAAATGGTAAATGGGAAATCCCGAGCGCCACCGCTGCCGACCGCCGATGCCGAGCGCCGCCGCCGACCGCTGATGCCGCCGCCGCCCGCCGCCTCCGACCACCGCTGCCGGGCACCGATGTCGGGCGCCGCCGCCGAGCACCGCTGCCGGGCGCCGCCGTCCGCCGCCGCCGACCGCCGCCGGAGGCTGTCCGGTTCGCCACGGCCTGGCCGCGACCGGGCGTCGGTCCGCTCGCCACGGCCTGGGCGCGAGCCGGAGCGCCTTCCGCTCGCCGCGGCCTGGGCGCGAGCCGGAGCGCCTTCCGCTCGCCACGGCCTGGGCGCGAGCCGGAGCGCCTTCCGCTCGCCACGGCCTGGGCGCGAGCTGGAGCGCCTTCCGCTCGCCACGGACCGGGCGCGAGCGTGCGCCGTTCCACTCGCCACGGACCGGGCGCGAGCCGGATGGGCTTCCGTTCTCCACGGCCCAACGGAGAACCGGGCGCCTCTCCCCAACTACCCACATTTAATGTCATTTACTCTATCACACCCGAAAAAGTGTAACTTTCTTCTATAAATTGTGCTGTAAAAATGTTTAGAATCCTTAAAAATCTACAAATTTTTACAGCATGTCTTTGGAGGTAATTTTACTAATTAGTTTTCTGTCCATAAGTAATAGTTAAATTTATTATTTATTATTTTTTGCAGTAGAAATTTATGCTCATCTTAGTATTTAAATTTATTAATTGTAACGTAAAAATTATTGCACATTTATCTACTCTAAATTTACGTTTTTTTAGGGTTGAATTTCGCCCGGTTGCATTTTTAATTCCAGAAGTTCATTGTTAAACATTAAATTCGTTACGTTAATTTTAAACCTTCATGTAAAATGTAAGAATGTAATATTAATTCTGGCCATAATTTTATTTCATCAAATATAAGTATCACATTTTTTTTTGTACAATTACATGTATGTTTTAGTTGTTAATAAGAAATGGAGCAGTGCACCATTAAGTCCATAAGTAATAGTTATTAAACATTACATTTGTATTATTTTGTTTAAATGGACAACTTGAAATGGATGAATGTAATTTTAGTTTAGGGAGTTAATTTATGTACGGGAATTTTATAACTGTAATGTTATTTCATCTAATTTAATTTTATCTTTATGTTTTTATATTTAAATATATGTTTTAACGTTTTAACGGTAATTTTATCTTTATTTGTTCATATTTAAATATATGTTTTTAACGAAAATTAAAAATCAAGCAATGCACTTTTTAGTTTGTAAAAGTTATTTATGTAACGTTATAATTGTAAGCCTAAATTGATTTCCTATAATATAATTGTACTTTATGTTATGATAATTTTTTTTAACAATTAATTTATTTAAATGTTAATTGACGACATCATTGTTGTTGGTATAATAGTTGAGTGAAACTAATTACTTGATGTGTATTGCTGTTTAAGGATGACAATCAGTCATGTGAAGCTGACTGATTGTAATTCAGTCATGTTTATTGCATTTTTAATTCCAGAAGTTCATTGTTAAACATTAAATTCGTTACGTTAATTTTAAACCTTCATGTAAAATGTAAGAATGTAATATTAATTCTGGCCATAATTTTATTTCATCAAATATAAGTATCACATTTTTTTTTACAATTACATGTATGTTTTAGTTGTTAATAAGAAATGGAGCAGTGCACCATTAAGTCCATAAGTAATAGTTATTAAACATTACATTTGTATTATTTTGTTTAAATGGACAATTTGAAATGGATGAATGTAATTTTAGTTTAGGGAGTTAATTTTCGTACGGGAATTTTATTACTGTATTGTTATGTCATCTAATTTAATTTTATCTTTATGTTTTTTATTTAAATATATGTTTTAATGTTTTAACTGTAATTTTATCTGTATTTGTTCATATTTAAATATATGGTTTTAACGATAATTAAAAATCAAGCAATGCACTTTTTAGTTTGTAAAAGTTATTTATGTAACGTTATAATTTTAAGACTAAATTTATTTCCTATAATATAATTTGTACTTTATGTTATGATAATTTTTTTAACAATTAATTTATTTAAATGTTAATTGACGACATCATTGTTGTTGGTATAGTAGTTGAGTGAA
This sequence comes from Rubia yunnanensis, assembly GCA_037428765.1. Taxonomy (NCBI): domain Eukaryota; kingdom Viridiplantae; phylum Streptophyta; class Magnoliopsida; order Gentianales; family Rubiaceae; genus Rubia; species Rubia yunnanensis. The sequence continues at coordinate 39,455,941 of CM075067.1, read as the reverse complement.
ACTAATTACTTGATGTTTATTGCTGTTTAAGGATGACAATCAGTCATGTGAAGTTGTTGCTGGCGGGAATGGATACTTTCCATTTGCAACCTCAAATGTGTTTCCAAGTCACGGCGAGGCTTATTCCTACCTGCAACGGATTGCTCTTCAAGTAGGATTTGAACTTGTCATGGGGTCCTACAAAAAAAATAAGAATGGTCCCCTGAGGATATATTGCATTTGCAATCGGGGCCGAAAAGATAAGGTTATCGATGTGAGCGATTCTGATATAGTCCGACGGAGTAACACTTCGACTAGAAGTTGTGACTTCCCATTCACGATTGTCATGAAAGAGAGTAGCACGGGGGAGGGTTGGAATGTAGTACCGTGCAAGGATTCTAGCCGAGGGATGCATAACCACCCATTCTCATTGTACGCTGAGGGTCATAGACAGAGCAGCATGCTCCATGCGGACGCGAAACAAATGATTAGAGATTTGACAGATTCAGAAACAGCCCCCAGGCATATCAATGCCAGCCTTATTCAATCGTTTCCAGACCTGCACCAGACCATTAGGCAGGTGTACAATGAGAGATCGGCATATGTAAAAGAAAGGCGAGGCGGGCGTAACACAGCGGAGAATTGTCTGCATCTTGCCACCTCGAACGGGTATGTCACTAGTCACCGCTCAGTACTTGATGGTACTTTGACTCATTTATTCATGGCTCATCCCGATGCTGTTGTGGCATTTCGCACGTTTCCGTGGGTTATGGCCATCGATTCAACGTACAAGACTAATCGCTACGGCATGCCATTCATTGAGATGGTTGGGATGTCGCCTTGCAACACAAATTTCCTGATTGCCTACGCAATTGTCGTTGAAGAAACGGTAGATACCTATGAGTGGGTTCTTAACGCACTCAAGAACTTGCTTGTCGATGGACCGTTCCCTGAGGTTGTGGTCACCGATCGAGAGATGGGACTGATTAGGCCACTCTGGATTGTGTTTCCAGAATCGAATCATTTGCTTTGCACCTGGCATATTAACAAGGATGTGGAGGCACGTGCTACGGTGCTAACAGGGAATAAGAGGAGCGGGGCAGCCTTCAAGAATGGTGCATGGTTCCGGGTTTGCAATGCGTCCACCATTTCAGCGTACGAATCCGCCTTGGTAGATATGAGGGCTGGATAGTCTTGGAGCGAAGCTGTTATTAGTTACGCTGAGACTACGTGGCTCAACCCTCATAAGGAGAAATTTGTGAGGGCATGGACGAACAGATTTCTGCATTTTGGGAACACAACTACATGCAGGGTCGAAAGTGCACACTCGTCATTGAAAGGGTGGTTACAAACGTCAACTGGTTCACTATATACGATATGGAGGCGTGTCGACCTGCAGATAGCCGGGCAAATTACTATGATCAAGGCCAACCTAGAGAAATCAAGAACGTGCACTGGTAGATTGCACCGTAGAGTCCTTTTCAACAACTTGATCAACAATGTGTCCAAATATTGTCTGGATAAATTGACGGTCGAGTACGGGAGGATTGATGCACTCGGAGCACAGGTATATGCATACTGTTGTTGTGTACTGCGTTCGACACACGGAATACCATGTGCATGCGTCATGTCGAGGGCAGTTGCACAAGGAATCCCCTTGTACTTAGACGACATTCATCCACTGTTTAAGAGCCTGGCATTAGGTGATCACGTGCGGAGCATGGAAAATATTTCGAGGGCTGAACAGGATCAGTCACTGTTCAACACTCAGTTGGAAGAGCTGGCACGCAGCGACCCTTCGGTTCTCCGACGAGTTTCAAGCTACATAGATGAGCAGTTGCATCCATCGGATAGCGGCATTGGCGAGCCGGACAATTGTACAAGTGCACGTGGGAGACCAAGCGAGCAGGTCCCCCGATCAAGATCAACCCGACGTTCACCGAGCTACCACGAGCACGTGAACAGGCGATACGGTCGTAGTTCAAGGTCCCCGGGGCGCACCACATCAGGGAGAGGTAGCCGGCACGGTAAGTACAAACACCGTTCTTCCTAATGAACGCCGCATTACAATGAAATTAATCTTAATGTTTTCTCCTCCAGCGACATTCCCGTTCCTCGAAAGTGTCCCCCACATTGTCAGGCATTACATCGAAGGCTGGAACGATGTCGTGAGTGATGGAAACTGTGGCTTCAGATGCGTTGCTGATGCGTTCCATGTAGACGGTGAAGGTGAATGGTCTGGAGCGCGTCGGGCAGTATTTAACGAGATATCAACTCATTGGCCTGACTATGTTCCCATATACGGTTCGAAAGACAACGTTGAATTAGCTAGAGACCGTATACACCACACCAAAGGTCCATGTGGTCAAGAGCATTGGTTTACGGTCATTGCAGACATGTTTCCTGTCGCCACCTACTACAACACAGCTGTAGTTTTATATTACATTCTAGAGAATGGGTCGGCAGACTATTGCTGTACAGTCCTTCCATTGAGGGCAGGTGGTGGTGAGGATGGAACAAGGAGGGAGCTACACATTGTATACGTATGCAGTGCAAGCCATTTCGTCTGGATACACGTGAAGGAAAACTGCCCCATGCCCCCCATGGTTAATCTGTGGACCACATTGAGGAAGTCTGATGTCGTTGGTTGGGAGTTACCCTTTCGTAGGAGGATGATTGCTTGGACCAAAGCATACACGCCTCGTAATTAATTGTTGTACCCAATGAAACATTTCGGCCATAATTTTATAAGTTACAATTATTATCAAAGCGTTCCGGTTACAAAAACAAAAGTTTTATAACTTTAATATTCAAACAGTCGCCTAGGGAATGGGTTCATCACCCATGAGCCTGCGATACTCATCGCGACTACTGATCCAAGTAGTCAACAACTCCTTCATGCACGGGTCAACTGCGAATCAAGTAGAGGTAGAAGGTTGGCTCTAACCTTATTCCCAGTTTTATCCACAAAAAGCATTGATGAAAACAGGGTCAGCATGTAGCACATAAATTGGAAGTTATCACTCTGACCAGCCGCTACACACCTCGCCATCAATGATCGGCCATCTATGATCGGCCATCTATGTTACCCCCGTTCCAGTCTTCCGCGACAAAGGACTCCACGTCTTTCCCAAATAGTTCAGCGCCTGCTTCCTGAATAGTCTCCACCGAAATGGTACTCGCAACAACGCCACCAACGATAGGAATGCCAAGAATCATCTCTACGTCGTGCATCAGGATGGTCATCTCCCCGAAAGGCATGTGAAATGTGTTCGTGTCCGGCTGCCACCTCTCGACAAAAGCGGATATCAATGCCATGTCAAGGAACTGGAACATAATCGCAGAAAGGTGGGCCAACCCGGTGGCACGTATCCGAGCCTGTACAACATCGCTCCACTCAGGGAGTGTAGTGACCAGCTGCTTGCATAGCGTCGAACGAGCATGACATCTCAGCACACCTCGCTCTATACCATTCCAAACGTCGACTGCGATGTGTCCTCCGAAGCTTGGTATCACGAGGTCATCTTGCGGGCCACCACCCATCAGTCCCCGCACAAGCCACGTCTCATCAGCTTGTCGCTTTCTCCTGTTCCTCGGTGCCCTTCCAGTGCCAGTCTCACCGGCATTACACGATCCACCGGAAGATTGCGCGAATCGGCCAGCTCTATTCCTAATGGTGTGTCTGGCTCCTCCACCAGCATACCGTTCGATTCCAGCATCCAATTGCACACTCGTCCCAGGTTGGCCAGACGGGGGGAAATTGCATGTATTCTGTCCCTGCCCACCATCGGCCCCGAGTGGGCTGCATTCTACCGGCAAGTCATACATCGACTGCCAATCACTATCATCACAGATTGCACGCATTCCACCGGACGCGATAATGTTAAGCTCCGGACCGTCCCATGTTGGCATGGGATCGAATGCATGATCGCGCCATGGAGAAGGCTGCTCAGCTCCTACATTACGCTCCTGCGACTGTTCCTCCTCGACCACACGGCCTCTCGCCTGTCTGGCCGAAGCACTAATACCTCTTCGTCGTATAGAACGACCATGGTCGTCGGGTTGACCAGCATGGCTCATCTACAACACAAGATATGTAATTAGTATAACGATAATTGATTTAAACTGATATGATAAAATAAATTAACATACTTTTCAACAACGTGTAAACTGATATGATGAAACAGTGCATAATTTCAAACAACTTATGGAAACTACATATTCTATAATGCATAGAAAAAAGTTAATATAACGTAAAAAACCCCACTCTAAACAGCACAAAAATCAGTAACTGGAAAAATCAGTGGCTCTCAGGAGGGGGGAAGATTATATTGATAAATCATGTATTGACATCTATTCCTCAACACACTTGGGCTGTAACTGCTCCCACTAAATACACTGTCCAAAAACTAAGATCTATCTTCAGCAACTTCATGTGGGGGACTTCTGAACATGGACTAAACAAACATTGGGTTTCATGGGATAGATTATCATACCCACTGGCTGAAAAAGGCTTAGGAATAAGGCACATACAAGCAATAATCGACTCCTTTTCTATTAAGATCTGGTGGAAGCTTCAACTTGGCCAATCCCCCTGGGTAAAATTTATGTGGTCTCTACCTGATAATGCTAATAAATCAGAAACATGGACTAGGTATAGGAAAATCAATGGCACAGCAGAAGCTAACTCACAGGTGATCATTGAGAATGGGAATTCTAATTTCTGGATAGCCAACTGGCTTGGCTCAGGTCCCCTGATTAACCAGGTTGATGATAATCAGGTACAAGAAAACTTTCCATTCCTTACTGTTTCTGAGTTTATGATGAACAAAGGTCAGTATATTCAAAGACTTGCATGCCTTTTCAATTCTGATATAAATGCTGAACTTTCAAAGGACATGACCCTAACTGATAAAATGGATTACTTGATATGGAAACCTGATATTCATGGTACCTTTACAATTAAATCAGCATACCAAGTGTTAAGACCAAAAAAGCCTGAAGTGCAGATTTTCAAAAGAATTTGGATCAAAACCATACCCAAGAAAATTAGCTTCTTCATGTGGAAAATGATTTTAGGTGTACTTCCATTTGCTGATATCTTAATGGAAACTGGTTTACATTTACCATCCAAGTGCACAGAGTGTGATAGCATAGACTCTCTATCCCATTTCTTTAATTCTTGTGCTATAGCAAAGTTTTTATGGACTAAACTGCATGAAGCTCTACACATCACAGATAGATCTTTCAGTAATATTAGGGAGAGGTTGGCTTTTTACTGGTCTTTCAAACATTCATCATCATCGTACTGCTCCCTAATGACTGTACTACCATGCATAATTTGCTGGGAATTGTGGAAAGTCAGAAATAAATGGATTCATGAGAACAAAAGGAGCAATGCTCCTGTAATTTGGAAATGCATTTCAAATTTATGCTCACTGCTATACTCGGTTCATCCCCAAGATATTTGCCATCTGAATTTTCAACTCATTAGTAATGGATTATTGCCTTGTATTACAAGGAGAAGAATTACTAGACTTTACCTAATTAAGTGAAGTGAACTGTGATGCAGCAATACATGGTGACAATGTTGGGATAGGATGTGTTATAAGAGATGCAAATAAAGGGATTACACATGCTGTATCATCTTTCATGACCACAGATAATGCCTGTTTTTCCTCTTATATTGTAGTGATCCGAGCTGAGATGATGGCTATCTGTATGGGACTTCAAGTAGCGGAGGGAAGGACGGAGCGTCTTCACATCCAATCGGACTCTCTGGCGGCAATAAGAATCATCCAGGGGCAGCCTTGCCCATGGCCACTTAGACCAATCCTGCAAAAGATTATGATGGCCACTACACGGTTCAGGCAGATTCTTTTCATCACATTCATAGAGATGGAAATCAAACACCAGACTATCTGGCTAAATTAGCAATCAGGAAAGGAAACTCCTCGCAGCTTGAAGATTTGCTCACATCACAGCGTTTTCTCTTTCTCTACCGTAGGGAAACCCTATTCCCTCAATTTCGATGGAAACATAAGTTCAGTAACTAGTTGCTCATATGTATAGGCTTGATATGTATAGATTTTGCTGGTTAGCTTTCTCTTGATGGTCTGGCCTTCGCGAGCTTCACACAGGGGGTGGAGGGCTTGCCGAAGGAATCACTGTCAAGAGCACAGTATTAAATTCAGTTTTAGTCTAGCTTAGGAGCTGGCTCTATCAGTCTTGTAATGCTATTCCTTTTTCTGGGTGTGGGAGCCCTAATCAATATCCTCGCTCACTATTGAGTGTTTTGCGGAAAAAAAAACAGCACATTTAATTCTTTTGCAATCACATACAACGAACTACACATTTTTATTAATTGCAAATTATAAATTACATTACTAAATCATTGTACAATAATCTGAATTTTTTACCACATCACACTAATATTAACATTCAAAGAAACAATTGTTAAAACATATCATAATTATTTACTACACAATTGTTTTCATCAGATTAATAAACTGGATTTTCATAAAGTTAATTTAAATAAGACTATATTCTATTATGTTACATATACTTTCCAAATTACTAAAATAGTTATCATTTCCAAATTTAAACTAAACAGTTTCTAAAAATAACAATTTCTTCATTTTAATTCCAAAATTCATTAAATTCCTAATATCAGATTTTTCCAAATTATTTTACTTTTAAATTTTCTATTGTATGATGACAGAAATTAATTTAAAATGAAACCCTCCTATTTTTTTTTATATTTGCAACAAAACCCCTCTTCCTCATCCCCACACCCACCGCTGCCAGCGTCCTCCTCCGCCGGACTCCTCCTCCGGCGCCGGCCTACTCCGGCGCCGGCCTCCTCCGCCACTAGACGACCGCCACCACCTCCGCCCGCCACCATCTCCGCCCGCCAGCTCCTCCCCTTCTCCTTCCCCTCTCCTTCCCCTTTTCCTTCCCATTCTCCTTCTCCTTCCCCTCTACCTCTCCTTCTCTTCCTCTGCGACGCCGCCATCCCTCCGCCGCCGGCGTCACCACTCTTCCTCTCCTCGGCCCGACGCGCGTGCCGCCCAAGACCGGACCACCGACCAACACCACCTCCGGCCAATTAGCACCACCAACCAACCCAACATCCACTCCAGTTCTAACAATTCTAACAATTCCAACATGTTCAACAAGATTCGAATAGATGGGCAACATCCATACAATTCGCACGAAAATTAAAAATTTTCCCTCTAAAACATACGTTTCCCGGCGAGCGGCGGCAGTTGACGGCGGCGGTCGGCGGCGGCGTCCGGGAGCAGCTTGGTGGAAGAAATGGAGAGAATGGGAGAATAGGAGCAGAATGGAAGAATGGAAGAAATGGAGAATGGGAAAACTCTAACACCACTTATATACTTTCTCCTAATTTATTTTTTAATTTTTAAAAATAAATACATATATTTATACGTATTAGGGCGTGGATAGTAAAATACAGGGCGTGATATAGAAATGCCCATTTTATTTGATGGGAGCTTTGGGAGTTGACGACTGATTAGAGCTGGAGGCTTTTGTAGGTTGCTTTATAAGCTAGGCTCGAGAGAGAGGAGAGCTCGAGTCTTTAAAGGATACTTCATAGGCAAGGCTCTCGAAAGGAGAGCTTGTACCTCAAACGCATGCCCTTCGAGAGCTCGCTGAAGCCTCCTTCAAGAGCTTGTTCCTCGAGACCATCACTGTTATCCTCAAGTTAATCTCTGTTGCCCCTCGAGATCATAGGGTTATCACTTTCACATATTGAATCATCACCCTCTATACACCTTAGGGTTAGATCCTTGATTATGAAAGTCTTAGGGTTAGATCTCCCAACGACTGAGAGTTCGTCCCTGTCGTATCCTTTCGCCGCTCGTCCCTCGAGCCCGGCCATGAAGTAATTTAGAAGTGTTTGTGATGTGTTGTGATATGCTAATAATGAACAATGTGATATGTTTGAAAACCACCTTCGAGCACACCCATCAAACTTGTCGAAGCCTACTAGTCCGAGACCTCGAAACCAAACAAAAGCTTTCCCTCAAATGGTGAGCTCTGTAGCCCTAGTCTTTGGATGAACCCCAATTTAGCTCCCACCGTTCTTGCTAGCCAGAACACTAATACTGGTGGCGGCATGAGTGACTGACACCACTCCTCCAACGGTGACGTTCTTGTCAGATTCTTCTCCTTTATTACATCACTTCAAAATCACTGATGGGGTCCTCGAGGGTGCTCATTTCCATTACAAGTCCACCGTTGCTGCTTTTCTTATAGTCGTTTCTGCCATATCTAACTCTCAGTAGGCATAAGTTTCTCAAGTGTTAGCTTTGAGAAAGGTGGAAATCTCAAGCTTATGCCTGTCGAAATCCTCGAAAGGTCTTATCCTAGGGATCTCGTCCCTTGTGCATGGACCTTTGAAGCTTTATCCCTGAGAGCCAGTTTCATCCGTCGAAGCTTCATCTTCAAGGGCAACTTCCATTCATATACAGGAAAAATATATAGCAATAAAGCACAAAAACATATTCTCGATTAAATGTGAAGAAACGTACACAACCTATCAATCTATCATTATCGTATTCATAAGCCATAGGTATGATCATGTACTATCACGTTTCCATTTAGAGGTTGGAACACAGCTCAAGTAACGACACCAGTGGCAATGCTTATATCTATTCTCTCCTCGAAACAACATTAAAAGCTCCACTGTAAGGCGGAGATTGTAGTAGGTATATACTTCCTTTGCGTGTAACTATTGATATGAATGTTTTAGAGTAGCGAATTGATTAGAAGGCTCACCCCACAATCACTAAAACCATGGAAATGAGCCACAACACGTACTGATAAGCCTTGTATTTTTACTTGACACGAACATCAGCTGGTAGGCTGCAACGTTCCACTCGAAGCTTCATCCTCGAGAGCCAGTTTCATCCTTGATGCTTCATCCTCAAGAGCCAGTTTCATCCTCGAAGCTTCATCATCGAGGGCAGCTTCCTTTCCAAGTTTCATCCATTCGAAGCTTCATCACCTTTGAAGCTTTGTTAAACTTTCTAAGATCACCACCCACTTTTGAAGCACCCCTCTACCATTGTTCCCCGTCCTTCAATCGTCGAAGCCTTTACCATACTTCAAAGGCTACTAGTCGATTCTAGTACTCTGTTATACCTCAAAGGCGAAAACCAACATTTCTTACTTTTTCCCGATCGAAGCTCGTCTTTCGTGTTGAATCAGATGTTTTTACCCTATCGAAGCTCTTCAACAGAGCCCATCGAAGCTCGCCGATGCAGCTTTTTGATAGAGCTTATCGAGCCTGATGCAGCCTCTCGAAGTTAGCTTCTCAAGTTCCTCAAAGCTAGCCGTTGTCCCTTGACTCATTGTTGAATCCCCTTGAGCTCACTGAAAGGATCGAAGTTTCCCTCGACCGCTTGATCATAATACAAATTCATCTCCCTCTAAAAGTTATGCATTTTAGGGGTCTTCGAAACTCAAAAGATTCACCTCCCTTGACCCTCTGATGCTTGTCCCTTGGGTGTCCTTGATTTGTTCAAGTATATCAAAGACCAAGCTTAGATCTAACCGAGAGTTAGCCAAAATTTGAAACCTCCGTCGAGAGCTTTTCCCTCAAACTCGTCACTGTTTTCCCTGAGGCAGAATGACGTGGGACCCGCTCCATAAGCATCTGCAGAAGTTGACAGAGACACGAGAAGGGGAGATCCCAGATAGAACTTGAAGAGTTTTAAGTGAACCTTGCCTTCTACATGTTCTATTTGTGTACAGTCTGATATCTTTTACCGCCCTTTTCATTTCCTCATGGTTATCACTAGTTTTAGTCAATGGTGATGACCTAGGTATGACTTTACTACCCGTGGCTTTCAGAATGCTCTTCATCTCGTCTTTTATCTCCCTTTCTGCTTCTGCACAACCGTGTTGGTTAATTCAACATCTGGGTCCTGGTACGTGCTTGATTTTGCATGTGTATTTACAGTAAAATTTCAAATATTATCTTTTCCCACTCAAGTAACTGAAAGGACTTAGAGTGAGTAAGTCTTATACTCTACATGCCTGCTTATATGGATGCATCCTACTTTCCACTTGCTAAATGATGAATTTTATCAAATTATTAAAGTTGAACTTATCATTTTCTTCTTCTTAAATGCTTTGAATAGCTAGATTTCTCGGCTAGAATAAAAAAATAACCGAGAAATGATTGGGTCTTTATATCCATATTTTTGTGTCTTAATATCACTTTTATATCGTTATGAACGATTACATTTTTTCTGGAGCCAAATACACGAAAATTAGTTCAGGCAGTGGCATAAAAATAATTTTAATTCTCGCTAAGATTTTAAAATTATTTTGGAATAATGACACATCAATTATTCCAAAATAAAATAAAAATAGCTTCTTGCTAAGAATCGGATAAAGTAATTTAGGCTTCAAAGAAGCTGGAATATTTTGGAGGTGTAAGACAGTATTTGTTGACTAAGGAGATTTTTGGAGTTCTTTGGTTTTCATCACATTATTTGCGATCAGCGCTTTATCCAGGCATGGCCTCAGGTCACAACTAAACTTGCAACTTGTTTGCTCATATTGTGATTTTTATGAGATACAAAATGTTTAAAATAAACCTCATTTGGCTGCGTAGATCTTTAAGATCTTTCGATTGGTGCCTGCATTTTATAGCTCCTTGAACTCTTTCATTTTTATCTCTTTAAGTACTGTAAGAATCATGTTTTATATTCATAGAAAAGGTACGAGAGCAGTGCTATCAGTCTCCTTCTGTTATCATATGCACCCAAATATGAATGCGTCTTCCCTTCAATAGATGAACACAGCTTTATAGTGCATTCTTTGAACCAATATTTTTTATGAATGTTCTACTGAGATAAATTAACAAGTACTACAAGAATCATGCTCTGTGTGAATTGAATAAGCACAAAATTACCAGGTTTAGATAAAATAACTTTCCGAACTATATATTTTTCTTCAATGCATTTCGTTACACCAACTTTTGAGGCTAGATTAAAATTATTTTTAATCATTTTTAAGATTTTAAAATAATTTTGGGGGCAGTAACTATGCATCAGTTACTAGTATGAAATGAGTCACATTGCCATTTGAACAAAGCCATACAGAAAATGGCTTACTGTTTGCTCGGTTCCTATTGAAGAAAGGTTGAAGGATTGTACTTTTAACATGTGAAGGTTGTGCTTAACAAAATGAATAGCCTGAGATATAAATCTGATGTCTATGCTTACACTCTTTTTCTTATTAAATATTGCAAGTGAGGGCAGATGAGAAAAGCAAGTAAAACTGAAATATGAATTAGCAACAAATAATAAAATTGCAGGGAAATATCACCATATGAAAAAAAAATATTTCCTTCATATGTTTCATGAAAAACAAAAGTTTTAGCTTATGTGTTGGACAAGTGATTTAAATGACTCTTTTTATATATGAGTATTTGTTGCTAGATCTTCTAGCCTAATACAATTTTCGCTTTTCTGCTAGCTAAGTGATAAGTTTCCTTATATGAAAAAGATTCACCTTTCGCGTGGTCACTCTATCTTTATTCCATGGATGCATGAACAAGTTTTATTTGTTCCTTAAGTGTAGCATTCTGTTTCCCGGGTTATAGGCTTGCATGATATTATTTCTATTGCCCCACATCACCTGTCATGATTCCGGATATGATGGGACTGACTTTGTACTCAAGAAGCATGATTTGTTTATATGGCATTGAATATGGTGTAAATGTCTGGGTAGGGTTCTATGATTAAGATATTGAAGTTGGTGACATTGATGTTGTTCTTATTGTTTTCAGAGGGTTATTATTTGTATGCTAAGCAGCACTCTTGAAGATATGAGTGGTTTGATCTTAAGCGGCACTCTAGATGATATTTTCAGCTACAGCTGATGATCGAGTGGTTTGTTCTTAAGCGGCACTCTAGATGTTCTTTCCAGCTATGGCTGATGATCGAGTGGTTTACTCTTAAGCGGAACTCTGGATGTTCTTTCCAGCTACGAATGATGAACAGGTGGTTTTCTCTTAAGCGGTACTCTAGATAATATTTCCAGCTACGGCTGATGATCGAGTGGTTTGCTCTTAAGTGACACCCTGGATGTTCTTTCCAGCTACGGCTGATGATCGAGTGGTTTTCTCTTAAGCAGCAGTCTAGATGATATTTCCAGTACGGCTAATGATCGAGTAGTTTGCTCTTAAGCGGCACTCTCGATGTTCTTTCCAGCTACGGATGATGACCAAGTGGTTTGCTCTTAAGCAGCACTCTAGATAATATTTCTAGCTACAGACGATGTTCGAGTGGTTTGCTCTTGAGCGGCACTCTAGATAGTAGTTTTGGCTGAGTCGGTGATTGAGTGGTATGCTGATAAGCTACCCTCTTTGTGATGGTTCGAGTATGTTGATAAACTACACTCTATGATGATTCGATAAGCTACACTCTTTGTGACCGGTGAATCAAGTTGTACACTGATAAGCTGCACCTGTTAAAATTATTCGCTTCTCATATGCTAAGCAATAAGATTGAAGATTCGAGTTATATGTTAGGTGCTACATTCAGGTCACCTTCATTTCAACATTGCTTATCAGCACATTGCCCAAAAAAAACACAATATTGAAGAACGAATACATGTAGAAAGATAATATCAAACTTTGTAATTAGTACGTGGAAACTACAAGGAAATTCAAGGCTCAAAATTTTAGGGAACTAATTCTCTTAACTTTTCCTCTAGCTGCTTAATTTCCTCCATTTTAATACCAGCCACACACTCTTGTTCGTCTTTGGGGTTTTATATCACATGCAAAACTCTGCGATAGGACTGTATATTGCATGTGAAACATTGCAACTAGCATCTAAAACACATCCAATAATCTACTTTATGATTTGTGCGCTCAGCATATTATTGTATTTAACCACCTTCCGATGCCTTAATTATAAATACTCATAAAGGAAAGAAAAGTTTCAAGTGCCCTCTAAAGAGACGATATAAAAAATTCATATCATTAGAATGATATCACAGGGATAAACTGTATCCTCGGTTACTCGTTTGTTCCTGTCTACACCAAGTTTGATAGTCGAATTACAGTGGGCTCCGTAGTTGCGGTCGAGGAGATTGGGGTCCTAACGCGTGCTTATGGAAAGCATAATAGCCGGAAAATAGTAAGTTAATCCCACAAATGCAGTTGACAAAATCAAATGCTCAATAATATTCTGGTAGCCAATAGGGGTCATTGTAAAACACGCAATCTCTATGTGAGCACAATAACTATGGGATGCAATATCTCAGGGATGCAATATCTCAAAATGCAAATTGCATGGATGAAGAAACTAAGAATATATGGAGATGAAGTTTTCCATGGTCAAAGTGCTACTAGCTATAACTGGTGTCCTTCAATTGAGGGGGGTAGTGTACCCAAGGGGATTGGCCATTGCTGGAAGTTAAAGGACACCCTCCTCACTCTAAACTCATTATTAAGGAATTATATGCCCAAGGCTGCATCTAACTATGAGATGCATGATTACCTATATGCTCAAAGCACTACATTTTATCCAATGACCAGCTTAGCATTTATCCGCCTAGAGCGACATTATCCTTATCTACGCCGAATCTAAAACTCGAGCAAAAATTACTTCAAGCATACCTCTATAAATATATAAATGCTACAAGGTATTGAATAATATACAACATGATATGCTACAATGATAAACTCTCTCGAAAACTCCATGAGAGTGTCTTTGATAAGGCTTTATCGAGAATCCCATCCCTGCGTCGAAAAACGCTATTTACAAAATCTTCAAGAATAGTATCTTAGGCTTTGATAGTCCCTCGAAGGCATTGATCTCTTCCTCTGCATACTTGTTTCTCTTTACCATCTCATTAACATGAACTTGAAACCCCCTTGCCTCGTATGGTTGGGTGACTATTATTATGATAGGACACTAACTTCTTGTTAGCCTTGGTTAAGTCCCGCTTAACTTTCACCAACTCAAGACTTTTCTAAACAAAGGTTGACGAGACTTTTCTAATGCCTCTTTCAGATTCATACACTACGAATGCTTCGAAAATAAATTAAGGAGATTATATTCATTAAAAATTGGATAAAAGTGTGAGGCATTAAGGGGAGAAGAGGAAACTCGTATACTTTTATCTACACAAGGTTTGACCTCCTATTTGGCAACAAGGGCAGTCGGGCTGGGAGGTACCACACATTTCTCTTTAATAAAGAATACTAGCACTAGCGTTATTTGCATGCTCTAAGTTTTCCTTATGAATCTTGAACTTTTTCTTCTCGTCCTCGGTCATCATTGTTTCAAGCTCTATATTAGATTCCTCATTTTTTTGAAGAAAATACATAGCTCGGAAGCACAAGATTTTTTAGAGACCCTTCGAGCGAAGAAGAAAAACTAAATACATTCTGGGATATGGTATTTATGATTTAGATAACTAGGCATTCCTACGATGTTGACATATTCGAAGTTAAGCTGCTTCAAATACTCAAACATAATTATCATGCCTTGAGTTCTCTGGGGACTCTTGATGATACTCTTATGAAGTTAGAGTTGGGCCGCAGCCCAGCTCATTAACTAATAAGAGTTGGGCTACAGTCCAAAGGATAAATTTGGACTTGTTTAGCCCTATAGGATTTAAGCATGATTAATATTGTCCTTTAATATATTTAATAAGAGTTTCGGTTACAGACAATGACCGTTAGGATTCAAGTGTTATAAATAGTAAGGTACGTAGGCCTTTGGAATCCATTCTGTTTTTGATATGGTATTAGACACTTTACTAACTTTATCATCGGATGGTTTTCTCCCTAGAGCATCTCCTGGGGATTTTTTTTGCAGGTCATATGCTAAGGATCTGAGGGTTCAGCTTCTTGACGGTTTCCATATGCATCAGATAGGATCTTCCATTTTTTTTATTCCAAAAATTTGGAATCAAAGTGCAAGGATTCTGGATAGAAGTACACCAAGAACTAAAGTAATACATACTCCACACAAAAGAAAGCATAAATGAAGAAGCACAAAGAATTCGGGGTTGTAATGAAAAGGTTCCTAGCTATTGGAAAGAGTAAGTGCCATAAACATAGAACAAAGGCACTGCGTCCTACTAGAAAACAACAAACAAAAAACAAGCACAAACTATGAACAAAAACAACACACTAAGAAAAACACAGATCACAATGAACTATGATAACACTTAATAGAATACGCTTTTTCCCCAGCGGCATCGTAAAAATTTGGGAGGGTGACATCGTGCCTCTCAAAGATACAATATATAAAACCCTAATGCGGTTAACTACTAGAGAGTAACTAGTGGCAAGTCAGGATCATCCACAGAGAAAAAAGAATTCAATCAAGTATTAAATATAGCTAAAAGACACACAAAGATGTCACTCTAAGTGTGTGGTAACAAATTGGGGGGTTGATTTTGGAAAAACACTACGATTACTTTAATCAACTAAATTAGGAAGCAACGAGCACAACATATGTAAATATGAATATAACGAGTCTTGAGCGCTATTGATTTACATTTCTAGTTATCCTCTTATCATTGATTAATTATCCTCTTATCATGTATCGACCACATATTGCTGAGAACTTTTCAACACCTTTCGAGTAAAGACATTTCTCACATCTCCTCAGTTATAGCTAGAATTGGCGATCGGCACCACAAAATAGCCCTTACCCTTGGGTCACTCTTGATGATCGGCATCATAGAATGCCCCGGGGATAGCAATAAACATGGAGACCCAATACAACTAACACAATGTCATACATGCGAAAAACATAGAAATAGTTTTCTAATAACAACTACGAGGATCGGCCTTCATGCTAGGCGTTATTAGTGAGCCACATAAATAATTAGGCAAACTCATTCAAATCCATCCTAAACCAAGAAATTTCATCAATAGATAAGTATAATTAGTTGTCACCCCTAATTACAGCCTAACATCAATCAATAATAATCACATCGACAAAAAGACGAAGTCTTCCAGGTTTGATCGAAAACCTAGTAAACCATCAATTCATAATGATCAAGTAGTTGATCATCCTAGTATAAATCATGCATTAATCACACAACAAAACACAAAACATAGTTGATAATCAAAGCACAAAATAAGATAAACCAAATCTCACAAATTTATGCTAGAAATGCTTACCAATTGCTTCCAAGAGTATATTTGGCCTAGATAGCTAAAAATCATAACATTGAACATAAATCCATAAAGAAACATGGAAGAAATTGAAAGATAAATGGAAAAATTAGGGTTTCGGAGGTCCCAAGTCGGGCTCACAAAAATGGGGAGAAAGGAGGGCTATTTATAGTCCAAAGAAATGGAGAAGAAAAGACCAAAAAGGTTAAATTCTGGGTGAATATTGCGGACCGCGACATATTTTGCGGTCCACGAAGAAGTTGCTGCCTCTTTATTATTTCCATCGCTACTGGTGAACTGTTGATCCGTTTTGGGAGTTCTTGTAGTAATTTATAGTACTCGCAGAGATTAATCCAATGAGGCTATCTATGGACACCAATTCGTGTCGGATCATTCTCAGAAATCGGCTTCAATACTCAGATCATTCTTCACCCGCCACTTTATCTTCCCTTCATTCCTTCTTCTATCTATCTTCTACCACTTTGTAAATGGCCTTCCTTCATCTACAATTCTTGTGAATGGATTTCGCCATTCTTCTACCATCCTTGAGAATGGCATTGTCCAATGATCGATCTCCAATAAGCTCACAAAACATCTAGAATATGACCTAATCATAGAGGCAAAATGCACTATACACTAAATGCTTACAAAATAGGAAAATTAGGGTAAATAACCACACAAGGTGATTCAAATCCCCTATTTGGTAAAAACGCCGAATAACATAGATATCCACCAACAAAACATGCTAAAAGTGGGTGTTATTTTTGCTAAGAAAACGTACAAATACCGTCTTATCAGCACGAATCAATAAAAAATTAGAGTCTAAATTCCAGGTGCCATAGTTCAAACTTTGGGACAAAGGTCCAAACTCCAGGGTAAAAAGTTTAAACTCACGATATAGAAGCTCCGTGTAGCAACGATCAAGGTGCAATCTAGTGAATGTCATAATGCAAAGGATTCACACATCCAACAATCAAACTCCACATTTTTAAGCTTTCCAGTTGCCCTCAGTATATGGATGAAGGGTGGTTGTCTTCAAACTGAATTAAACCGGGAAAGGTAACAACCTAGAAAGCTCGGATGGTATTCAAACTTGTCTTCCAAGGCAAGAATTTAGTAGAAAAATTTCTGAGTGAAGAAGTGATCTCCACGAGGCCTATCTATTAAAAGAGGTTTATATGATATCCTTGGATCAACCTGTTAAATACAGAACGAATTCTATTGAGTAGCATCCATTCCATCATGAATCCTAACATATGGAAGTTCTATTCGACCAAGCATAAAAAAAACCTTTAACCATAGCAGGAAGAACACAAAATTCAGTATAAATGGCAGAAGATTCAGAGTGAAGTACTAGATTTTTGGGAATAGCATCAACATATCTATTAGTATCTTTGAAAATATGCTTGTATTTGTGTAGTATATTGGTAATGTCATGGACTAAAGAGCATGACTTCCAGGGTGCTCTATCAAGGAACAAAACAACACACAATTTCTTTATAATCATATTCCACAATGAGCATTTTTGTGCCTATTTCACAAATAGTTCTTAGGATAATTGAATTTCCATTAACTCGGTGTGAAATGGAGAATAAGCATCCGCATACTCAATAAGTGCCTTAATGAAATAAGGATTATGGTTCCTAAAAATGACTTGTACTCCCTCCGTTCCACTAATAGTGACACCATAGGTTTAGGTGCTTGGATTTAGGTGAATGAAATGACTGGATAAAATTGAATGTAGAAAGTAAAAAGTAAAATGAGTGAATGAAATTGAAGGAATCTTGCTAAAAATGAAAATTGTACCGATATAAAAGAAACAATCAAAAATAAAAGTGTGCCACTAATAAAGAAATGGAGGGAGTATTCCAGTTTCATTATTTATCCAAGATGCATTGCAATTTAAATTAATATCCGATTCTGGTCTTAGCCATTTCACTGGAAATATGATAGGATTCGGTTTCGAATTTGGTCTTTGTAATAAACCAAAACGGTGACAGTCCCAGTATATGGGTTTCACCAGTAAAATGGTTTTTAAGATAAAGGTTTGGAAAATTTGGGAAATCACAAGTCTCTCTATACTGGTGTGTCTGTCGTATTAACAATAAATAGAATACAAGTCTAGTAGATACAATGAACCTAACCTATTCTAAATATGTACAAAGATATCTTGATATCAATCAAGATATCCTATCACCCCCCCTCAAGCTAAGCGTAGGGTTACTAGATACGCAAAGCTTGGAACGAAACAGATTAAATAATGTACTAGACATACCCTTAGTAAAAATGTCAGCAACCTGCAAGGATGACGGGACATGACTAACACGGAGCTTGTCAGAGGTAACGAGCTCACGAACAAAATGGTTGTCAATGTCAATATGCTTGGCCCGCTTGTGAGCAACTGGATTCTGAGCAAGGAAGATGGCACTACTGTTGTCACAAAGCAGAAGAGGCGACGAGGACAGAGGAACATGAAGGTCCTTGAGCAGATTGCACAACCAAGCATGTTCAGCAGCAGAGTTCGCCATAGCACGATATTCAGCCTCACAACTGGACCGAGAGACAGTAAGTTGCTTCTTGGCACTCCAAGAGACGAGATTACCGCCAAGAAAAATGGCATAGCCATAGGTAGAATGACGAGTCTTAAGTCAGCGAGCCCAGTCCGCATCGGAATATCCCAAAATGGAAAGACGTCAGGAAGACGGGCGAAAAATGAGACCATAGTGAAGCGTGCCGCGAACATAACGTAGAATGCGAGTGATAGCCGTAAAATGAGCATCACGAGGTGATTGCAGAAACTGACTAACAGAGATAACTGCATAAGACAGATCCGGCCGAGTAATAGTTAAGTAATGCAATGCACCAATAAGAGAGCGGTAGAGCTTAGGGTTAGAGAACTCAGAGCCCGGAGAGCTAAGAAGCTGCGAACCAGGAACAAAAGGTGTAGAAACTGGAGCAGCATCCGTCATACCCGCACGCTGAAGAATCTCCATGGCATACTTGGCTTGCCCGAGAAAAAGACCAGAAGTGAGCGGGAAACCTCCAAACCCAAGAAATAGTGTAGAGCCCCAAGATCCTTGACGGAAAACTCACGGTCAGTGCGATCAATGAATCGACGAAAAAGACTGGAGTCATTACCGGTAAGGATGATGTCATCCACATACACCAATAGATATAGAATCTTCGATCCCTGAGAGAAGATGAACAGTGAAGTATCAGCAAAACTACACCGAAATCCCAGACGGAGAAGATAAGAGCTGAAACGTTGAAACCATGCTCGTGGAGCCTGCTTAAGTCCGTAGATAGCCTTGCTAAGACAACAAACATAATCCGGACGAGCAGGATCAGAAAAACCAGCTGGCTGTTCCATGTAGACGGGAGCATCAAGAAGACCGTTAAGGAATGCATTCTTAACATCCAACTGATGGAGCGGCCAAGAGAAAATGGTGGCGAGAGACAAAATAATACGAACAGTAGAGGCCTTAATGACAGGACTGAAGGTATGAGTAAAGTCAAAATCAGGTAGCTGGGAAAACCCTGAGCAACAAGCCGTGCTTTGTACCGATCAATGCTGTCATCCTGAAGACGCTTGATACAGTAAACCCATTTTGAGCCAACAACATTCACACCGGAAGGACGAGGAAAAAGATCCCAAGTGTGTTGCTGACGAAGAGCACCCATCTCCTCATCCATAGCCACAACCCAGCGAGGATCCTTGAGAGCAGTACGAAATCCACGAGGCTCAGTCTGTGCCAGTAAGGATGCAAGAAAGCCAGTCATCTCATAATCTGTAAACTGCTGATTTGCTATGAGACTACCTGTCTGTGAACGAGTCGCCATGTGATGTGTTGGCCTGGGTGGGGTAGGAGATGGGAAAGCAGGCGAAGAGCTGTCAGGAGAAGAATCAGCAGACTGAGCAGTAGACACAGGAGGCGAGGGACGAGGAGATGACTGTAGAGAACTAGCAGAAGATGATGAAGGCAAAGTGTCTGGGTCAGAAACACAAGTCGGAGACTGGAGCACAGGAGAACCAAAATTAGTATCCATGTCCAGATCAAGAAAAGTCGAGATATCCAGGGATTCGGGAGGAGCAGTGGTTGTATCAGTGGCCGATGGAAAAAAGGTCTCATCAAAATGTGCATGGCGAGTAAGATAGACCTTCTGGGATTCCGGATCAAGACAACGAAAACCCTTGTACTGCGAACTGTAGCCCAAGAATATGCAAGGAGCACTACGAGGAGCCAGTTTGTGTGAAGCAAATGGCCTAATATAGGGATACACCCTACAACCAAATGGGTGAAAGTTGGAGTAATCCGGATGGCGACCATACCCAGAAAATAAGGTGATACATTGCCAAGCACAGGCGTGGGTAATCTGTTGATGGTATAGGCAGCTGTGGCGAAAGCAGCATCCCAGTAAGACAGCAGCAACTGAGAGTGAAACAGCATAGATAACCCCATTTCCGTAATATAGCGGTGTTTCCGTTCTGCTCTACCATTCTGCTCAGGCGTAGCCGGACAAGAAATTTGGTGAAAGATTCCTTTGTCCGCGAAATGAGACCGTAATCGGGTATTCGTGAATTCCATGCCACCATTGCTTTGAAACACTTTAATCGAGCAGGAGAACTGATTTTCAACTAAGATCTAAAACTGCAAAAATGTCACAACGAAATCCGATTTTCGCTTTAACGGATAATACCAGGTAAAACGCGAGAAATCATCGATAAAAATGGCATAGTAAGAAAATTCACTTTCAGAAATGACTGGAGCAGGATCCCACATATCACAATGTATCAAATCAAGGACGGATTTTGCCTTTCTAGGATTGTCCACAAAAGCAAGTCTCTTACCCTTAGCCCTTTCACATGGTGAACAAAGAGTGGGTCTAGGGGACAGAGAAATGACCTTAACAAGGTTCAATTTATTCAACAATGAAATAATAGAAAAAGACGTATGACCAAGTCTAGCATGTCATACGTCAAAAGATGCTCTATGTTTATTATCTTGAACATAAGCAACAAAAGCAGCACCACATTGCTCCAACACATAAAGACCATGATCACATCGACCTCGGCCCACGACTTCCTTTGTGGCCCTTTTCTGAATAACAAACGAACGCTCATCAAAAGAAATCACAGCATTTAAGTCCCGTGTCAGCTTACTAATAGACAAAATGTTTTTCGTAATATCAGGAACTACCAACACATCAGATAAAGATAAATTATGAGAAAACCGACGACAAACAATATGAGTAATAGATATAGGACGACCATTAGCAAGAGCAACAGAACGGTTACCATCATACGGAACAACGTTGTCGAGAGCAGAAGCTGAGGAAGTCATGTGATTTATCGCACCAGAGTCCAGATACCAATCAGAACCAATGTCATTAAGCGAGGCAGAGGATTGGAATGCATCAACCAGATTGGCAGACTCAGGGTTCAGATTGGAGCAATTTCGGGCAGTGTGACCGTACTCAAGACAGAGCTGACATTTAGGGTTCCATCTCTTCATGCGGCGAGAACTAGAACCACCAGAGGAGTTACCACCAGAGCCACCATTTGGATGTCCAGAACGGCCAGAACCACCACCACGGCCGCGCGTGGTGGTCGACGCGCCACCTGGGGGCACGTGTGAGTCACGCGCTGAACCATTTCTGCCAGAAAAACCAGAAGAAACGGCAAACGCAGCAGGGGAAACCACCGTTCCTGCAGCGGCGGTGCCCGTTTGATGGAATATTTCATGAAATCTTGCCCGGGCGACGACGTCGGTGTAGGAGGGCAGCGGCTGTTGAGCGAGTTGCACGCTCGTGAATTCAGTAAAACCAGGACCAAGACCGTGCAGGAAAATCATCGTGCGATCTCGAGCAGGGACCGGAGCACCGAGTGAAGCGAGCCCATCGGTTATGATCTTGAACCGGCAGTGGAACTCCAGAACGGAGGAAGAGCCGCGGCGGACACTGTGGAGTTCATCATGAAGTTGCAGTTCGCGTGATGCTGAGGTGTTGTCGAACGCCGCAGCCAGAGCGTTCCACATCTCCATCACCATGGCGCAGCCAATTGTCTCGAGCATACTCTCCTCCGTGAGTGACGATCGAAGCAACGCTTGAAGCCTCTTGTCCTGGGCAGTCCAAGAAGTTGGCGTGAGGACGGTGGCAGAGCCATCAGAAGTGGAAGATTCCGGCCAAGCAGAGTCTGTGGCGGAAGCTATAGGCTTGGGGATCGATCCGTCAAGGAAGCCAAACAAGTTTTCCGATTCGAGAAGCACTTGAACCTGTGATTTCCACATCATATAATTGCCCGAATTTAGTTTAATGGGTAACATATGAATGAGAGTGGTATAGCTTAATTAAGAATTCAAGATTTGGGAAAAAGGCTAGACTTTGACTGGAGATTAGGGTTTATAGCAATCACCTAATCGGGGATGGATTTTGGGTAAAGACAAAGTAATTCTAGATTTACCTGTCTGATACCATGAAAGTGTAAATCACCATACTGGTGTGTCTGTCGTATTAACAATAAATAGAATACAATATGTACAAAGATATCTTGATATCAATCAAGATATCCTATCATGGTGACACTCCTTAATGTTTCGTAGGCTCATTACGTTTCAGGTATCCAACTTTAGGAAAACACAAGTATCTCCATTTTATCTTCTTCTTTTTTTGTTCATTTTTATCCCAGAAAAACCAACCATCTTTATTTTAAATGAAAAAAGTGTTTTTATAACTCTACCTAGTTGACATAAGTGCCAATATAACCTTTCAATATTCGAAAGTGCCAATATAACCATATCTAGCTAGTGAAAGTGCCAATATAATCCTATAAGTTTTAAGGATGTGCTTATATAACCCTACAAACATTAGAAATGTGCTGATATAACCCTACAAACATTAGGAATGTGCTGATATAACCCTACAAACATTAGGAATGTGTTGATATAACCCAATAAGATTGCATAATGTGCGGATATAACCCTACTTGTTCCGACAGCGAACCGACGAACTATGAGGGTAAAATTGTCCACCAAATTTCAGAGTTAGCACAAAGGGTATTTTGGTCAATTTACATGGAGTCAATGCCAAAAAATTGAGGTTAATGCCAAAAATAGGGTGTGAGGGTTATATTGGTACTTTCATTAATTACTTAGGATTATATTTGCACTAAAAATTATCATAGAGTTATATTAACACTTAATCAAGTAGATAAAGTTATAACTTACTCAAGTAGATAAAGTTATATTAGCACTTACCCCCTTTTCAATTATCACCTAGATATGTTGGGGCAGAGATTACAAACAATATTGGGTTCAATTGGCCCTCCTGCCGAAGACAACCACTTATTTATTCAATTGTTTAATTTGGAACAAAATATTTATTTCAATGATTGAAAGATGAGATTCTTGATCTGCCATTAAATATTGGAGTTCCAGGGTATTTAAAAGGTAAAGATTTGTTTTCCATACCTAATATGTGTTTTATTTTGTAATGTATGTTGGGCAATGGAAGCGTTTTTACCAAGGTAATAATCGCTTTTAGAAAAGTTTGTGTTTTTTGCCCAGTAGTAACCTGGAACTTGCCCGAAAAACCTCTCATTTTCTTTATCTTTAATGAATATGATTCATCGCCATGGTTCATATGACAGAGTGGTTTTGTTCATTAATCACTATACACCTATTACCTCGGTTTTTCAGAGATTTTTACTTCAGTTTTTAGTTATAAAAAATTGATATAAATGTGAGTGAAGTAAAAATATATTTTTTACCTCGGTTCAAAATTGAGGTAAAAAATATTTTTTACCTTAATTTTCACTAGAAAATCGATGTAAAAAAATGATGACCGATCGCAGGTTAGAAAACTATGATAAAAATATTGATGACTGACATCGCAGGTATGTTGTTGTAGCAAAACTTATCAAACCGAGGTAAAAATTTTTAAATGACAAAAGTGCGATGTCATGCATACTAATTTTTTTTAAAAAAAAATTCTGAAAGCAAAATCGATGTCGATTCTGATTTCGGTAGTTCAAACCCAAATAAGGTTTTTCGGCCAGGTTACAGTGCTCTAGCTAGATATCACAACCCAACTACAGCCAAAATCACATCCCAAATGTGTGATAAAACAAATACTCAATTTGTTTAAACAAAATCACAGTACAGATTCAAGAACCTCTACTCAATCTATACAAGCAAAATCATAGTATTCAAGAGGCTATAAAACATATATAATGCTATACAAATTGTATTGGTGGTGATGATTCAACTTGTGGCGGAGGAGTAGTCATGCACGGCTAGTGGCACAGAAGAACAGAGGAGAGTTGAGATGGCGGTGGCGTCGACAAGAGACGCATTGTGGTGGCGTCAACAAGAGGCGTGTCACGGTGGTATTGTTGGAGGCCTGCCGCGGTGGTGTTCATGCGAAGCAGTGGCGATGTGGAGTTGATGTGAGGTGGTGGCAGATTGGGAGAGAAGAATGAATTGGGGTGTGAAGTATTTGCTAACAAAGGAGGAAAGAAATGGATGCGGGTGGGTCAAACAAAGAAAGGAAAGAAAAATGGTGGGGAGTGCTTTCTTTGAGTGTGTATGTTGAATGAGACTCGGCTGCAACTATGCAGATTTTCAAAAACGGACACATATGTGGAGGACGCATTCAGACTATGTATTTTCTTTTCTTTTTAACTGCCTGAAGATGACGCATTCAGAGAATGTGCCCTCTATTAAATATCTTTTTTTACCGCATGCAGAGGACGCATTTCATCTGAATGCGCCCTCTATTTAATTTTTTTTATTAGCCCACAAAGTGGACGCATTCAGATGGATTTTCTTTTTTTTACCGCCTATAGAGGATGCATTTAGAGAATACGTCCTCTATTTAATATATATTTTTTAACCGCATGCAGAGGACACATTTTAATTATTATTTTTTATTAGCGCACGAAGATGACGCATTCTTTGAATACGTCCTGTAACTGATTTTCCTATATTTTTTTAAAAAATATTTCCGTTGTCTCCAGTAGCGAATCAATAGACATCTAATTGTTTTTTTTAAAAAAAATCATAATGATAAATGCATCGGAAGAATTTGAAAGTACGCTTTGAAATTTATTAAAATAAAACTTGAACATCCTATTTACTTGATTAAAGATAATGGAAAAATTTTATCGTCGGTATTTCAAAATTTTAAATATTCCGAAATATAGAAAATGAATGAATTAAAAAAATTGAAAGTTAAAAATGTATTGAAATTGTAATTGTAAAATTTCAGATTTTTTGTAGTTTAAATAAATTAGATAATTATGCGAAATTTTTAAATTTTCCACTACTAATTCATTTAAATAAACAAAAATATAAGAGTATCCAATGTAATTGATCTGACTGTGTAGGTGCGATTCTCACACACTCAAGGTGCGACCCCATTCTTTGATCCGTGTCTTCGTCTTCCTCGAACTCCAGCGCCGCCGATATGGCGAAGCCACCGCCCATAATCTCATATGCCCAGGCCGTCAACCAAGAGCTGCGTGAAGCCCTTAATCTTCCCGCCCCAAATCTCCAAGACTTACACAATATTCCCTTCGTCCCAAAACTACCAATTAACCACCTGGGCGAACCGGGTCTCCACTTCACGGAGGAAGAATGCCACAAACTGGAGGCCCCGCTCAAATGGACCTTGATCGGGAAATTCTCGTGCAGCCGCCCACAGATGGAGAAGCTCCGGAAAGATTTTCATACGGCCGGATTCAAGGGCCACAATAACATAACTTTGTTGGACAACAAACAGGTTCTGATATCCTTTTCTCGCCCTGATGACTATTATCGTTGCTGGTTGCATAAAATTTGGAACTTCGGCAATTACTCTATTAGAATCACGAAATGGGTGCCTAACTTTAATCCTCACGCTGATTCCCGTATTGTCCAGATTTGGATTTCCTTATATGGTTTGCCACAAAAGTTTTTCGACTACAATGTCCTTATGTCAATCGGTAATATCATCGGAACCCCAATTAGGGTAGATAGAGCATCCCTCAATAGAACTAGACCCCATGTGGCAAGGATATGTGTTGAATTGGATGTAACAAAACCCAGGATGGAACGAATTTGGCTAAGTTTCAGGGATATTGGTTTCTGGCAATACCTAGAGTATGAAGGGGTTCCTTTTTATTGCTCTACCTGCCTTAAACTCGGACACATAGATACAGCTTGCAGATCCGAAAAGAATCCGACTAGATTCATCCCCTGGAAACCCAAAGGCAATTCACCCAATGAAGGTAACAAATCCATTTCCATTGCTGAACAGGGAAGGCTTAAAGGTAAAGGAAATGGTACCTCCTCCGATGCTATCTATGTCCCAAAGATACAGGATGTCCATAAGATTACAACTGACAACAAGTTTTAGAGTTTATCTCAGGATAAAGACACGCAGGGAGATTCACAGTGGGATAAAGACTCGAGTTCCAAAGAATCGATCCTTAGACAAGGATCACAGGTTCCTTCTATCATCCCTGATAATACAAATGATGCTTTACATTCTGGAAATGAAAATGTATCTGAACATGCAAATGGGACTGTACCTGTCGGAAATGCTAATGTGGCCTCTTCTCATGAAAATACAATTGAGTCTTTACATGCTGGATATGCTAATGTGGTCTCACATCAGGAAACTATAAATGTAGCTTTACACTCTAAAAATGTAAATGTGGCTCTACTACCTGAAAATGGACATCTAGCTCTAAATTATGTTCCTAAATCTACTGGCCTAAAACCTATGCCCCCCAAACTGAGCTCAGGCATCACCTCCCCCCCCCCCCACCCCTCCCCTCCCCTCAGCCACCCAACTGATCCAACTAATCCAAGTAATGCTCCTCCACAGGTTAAAGAACTAAGACCTCCACATCCAGAAGAAAACATTACGAAAAATAATGATCCTCAAACCCTTAATAACTTTGTTACAATCCCTGTTTATATAGAGAGAGACGATGTCATCCCACAGCCCCAACAATCCAACATGAAATCCCATAAACCCCTCGAATGGATAAACACAGAAACTTCCACCAAGTAGCAGAAGACACTCGAAGCACATGGGAATCTTACATTTGAAGAAATAAAGGCAAACCTAATTCTAGAACAGGTCAGACTATCCAAATTAATCAAACTGAACCAAACGGAGACCACAAATAAACAGAGGAAGTACACTAAAAAGGACTACCTCTCCACACCCAAAACGATTTTCACCTGTTCCTCTTTGTCCCTCTCCAAAACACACCCATGATTAGTCTAAATATATGTGTATGGAATATTATAGGAATAGGCAACAACCCCTCCAAAATTTTCCTTAAAAACATTAAAAGACACAACTCAATCAAACTCTGTGCCCTTATAGAACCTATGGTAAGCCCTGATCAAATTCAACACATCGCCAGGGAGTTGGGCTTCAGTAAATCTTATGCCAACACAAACAAAAAAATCTGGTTAATGTGGGATGAGGAACTTACAGTTAATATATACAGAGTGGAAGAAAAGGTGATCATAATCAAATCACCCAATCTTTCAACCGAATGCCAAATTGGTTTTATCTATGCTAAGCACACAATCCATGAAAGGAACAAACTATGGCAAGCCTTAGCAACTTTTAAAAAAGAACCTTTATGCCTAATAGGTGACTTTAATGTTATCACCAAAACTGAGGAGTACCTTGGTAACTCAATTCCTAACCAAAACAGCATAATTAACTTCAACCACTTCCTAAACTCCCAAAATTTTTCAGAAATCCCAACCTCTGGCAGTCTTTTCACCTGGAGCAGGATGAGAACTAGGGGGAGGGTATGGAAACGTCTCGATGGAGGAATTTCAAACAACTTATGGTGGTCTAACTTCCCCAATTCGAAAATCAAAACACTGGCTAGAGAAGGTTCGGATCACTCACCCCTGTTCCTATCTGTAGCAAATACAACCTCTACAACTACTCCAAAGCCTTTCAAATTCCAAGAGTGTTGGGTAAATCACCATACGTTCATGAAACTTGTGGAAGACACTTGGAACACACACACCACACTACAAGGCATGAAAAGACTAATCTTTAAACTTAAAAACCTGAAACATGCCCTAAAAAATTGGAACAAAGACGTGTTCGGAAATGTTTTTGATGCGGTTCAGAATTGTGAAGAGCTGTTGTTAAATGCCGAAAGAGATGTACAACATTTTGAATCTTCCACAACCATACAAGCCCTAAATCAAGCTAAGGCAAAGATGAGACTAGCCCTAAACAATCAGGAAACATTCTTAAAACAGAAATCAAGACTGAAATGGTTGAAAGAAGGAGATGCTAACTCTAAATTCTTTCACCAGTCAATCTCCAACAAACATAAAAGACAAACAATCTCCCAAATGAAAACTAATGATGGAACCTGGCTAAACAATATGGATGACATTGAAACAGAAGCAGTCAGCTTCTTCTCCAACCTCCTAACTGATGAACCACTGGATCCATCTTGAGCTAATGCTTCCTGGATACTGGAGAATGTTCCAAAAATTGTTACAAATGAAATGAATTGTAACCTACTTAAAAAGGTCAGTATGGAGGAGCTCACTGGCATTGTTAATACTATGGACAGTCATTCAGCACCTGGACCTGATGGCTTTTCAGGTTTCTTTTACCACAAATGCTGGGATATTATAAAAGATGATGTTCTAAGGGCAGTGGACGATTTCTTTGATGGCCAGGACATCCCCAAAGCCATTTCGTCAACTAACTTAATTCTAATTCCCAAAAAAGATGTCTGCTCCTCTTTCAAAGAATATAGACCTATAAGCTTATGTAACTTTTCCAACAAAATTTTCTCAAAAATACTATCCACAAGAATCAAAACCTACCTGGACTCCATTATCAGCCCAGAACAATCTGCATTCATACCTGGAAGGGAAATAGCTGATAACGTTCTCCTCATGCAAAAATTAACTAATCATTTACACTCAAAAAAGAGGGGCACCAACATGATCATCAAACTAGACATGATGAAAGCATTCGATCGAGTTTCATGGTTATTCCTAGCCAACACTCTCCTCAAACAAGGCTTCTCCAATGTCCTAGTTGACCTGATTATGAGTAACATCCGAGCTGCACGCTTTTCCATACTGGTTAACGGCAAATCAGTTGGCTTTTTCCCTGCCTCTAGGGGCTTAAAACAAGGTGATCCCCTATCCCCACTTGTTTTCATACTAGTGGCAGAAGTTTTCTAACAAAATCTTAACTTTCTATACCAGTATGGGAATATCCAGCCATACAATCTACCCCGAGGAATGATATCATCCTCAAACCTCTCCTACACTGATGACACAACAATCTTTCTAACATACACCAAACAAGGACTCCAAACATTAAAGAATTTCCTGAAATCCTACGAACTAGCTTCAGGTCAGAAAGTTAACTTTGAAAAATCAACTTTCTACTTATCAAAACATGCACCAAACGAAATCATCAATTTAATCCAAAGAGAAACAAACATGCTTGTAGGGTCAACTCCATTTAAATACCTGGGATGCCCTGTATTCACTAGAAGAGCCAAAAACTCCCACTTCCAATCAATGCTCCTCTCAGTCCAAAACAAAATCAATAACTGGCAAAATAAACTATTATCCCCAGGTGGAAGGGTAACTTTAATCAAGCATGTTCTGGCTTCTATGTCAATCCACCTTCTAACAGTTTTGAAGCCAACCACACACACCATCAACCAAATCCACAAAACCCTTGCCAAGTTTTTCTGGAATAATAACTCGGACAGAACACACAAAAACAGAATCTGGAAATCTTACACCAATCTTTGCTTTCCTATGGAGGAGAATAGCCTCAATTTTAGAAACTTGCACACCTTAACTGATTCTTTCTCACTTAAACTATGGTGGAAACTTCAGAAAGGAAACTCTCTATGGGCAAAAACCATGTGGACTATGAGTGATACCCACAAAACTTCCCGTACATGGAAGAGAATCAAAAAGTCCAACCTTACTGCCATTAGTAACACAAAAGTTATCATTGGATCCGGCTCTATCTCATTTTGGAACTCTAACTGGACATCCCTGGGACCCTTTACTGATCATTTAGTAATTCCCTCATATTACCCACATCCCAACATAACTGTTGCTGACTTCATACAACATAAAGGCCTTTTTTTTTTATCAAATCAGGAACTTCCTCCCCGACCACGTATGCCAAAAACTGGAACAGGAACAGAAACTATTTCCAAGCTATGAAGACACCATCATATGGAAACCTACTCAATCTGGTGTCTTCTCGGTCAAATCAGCATATGAGCTGATCAGGACTAAGAAAGCAAAGATTCCATCATTCACCCATCTCTGGTCTAAACTGCTACCAAGAAAAATCAGTGTCTTCAACTGGAAACTTTTAAACCAGCTGATAGCCTTACCTGATGTCCTTGAGGACTTCCAATTTCACCTCCCATCACGATGTTGTTTCTGCTTCAATAAATCAGAAATGCTACACCATTGTTTTAACACTTGTACTAAAGTCACCCAAATCTGGAAGCTTGTAAAGTCGGTCTTTAACATGCCACATAACTCCTTCCAACTCCTGTGGGACAGAGTCTATTTCTATTGGAATACACCCTTCACTAACGACCTCCCTGCAAAGCTGATCCGAACCATTCCTTGTGTTGTTAACTGGCACCTGTGGTGTGCCCGATGCACCTTCATTTTCGAGGGTACCAAACCTGATGTCATGGAAATTTTTAAGCGAAATCTTCTTCACTTCAATGACATGATATTAGCCTTTAAACTGGATCTCAAATGGGCACTGTTTCCAACTCCCACACTGCATAGCCAGAAAACTTATAAACACAGACCAATCAAAATCTTCAAATGGTCACTTCCCTCTGCTTATAAACTCAACACTGATGGATCCTTCCTTTCCAACGGAAGTAGTGGCATCGGCTGTATAATACGAGATAATGTAGGTCAAGTAACTGCTGCTCTATCCAAATCTGTCTCGGCTGAATCCATCTTGTAGGCGGAAGCCATTGCTCTTCTACACGGCATTCACCTGGTACGCGACAGATGCATCACAGATGTGGAGATTGAAGCTGACTCAAAAAATCTGATTGGAATGTTACAGCAACATCTCAAGATCCCTTGGAAACTACTGCCAACATTTAGGGAGATATGGAAACTTCTTACTGGAATAAAGTATTCACTCAAGCATATCTTCAGAGAGGCAAATGGTCCAGCTGACTCACTAGCAAATCTGGCCAGTCGCAATCAGGTAAATAACTTTTATGACTCTACAGGTTTACCCTCAGTTGTAGCGGGACAAGTACAACTGGATGTGGAAGGGATTCCCCATTTTAGACTACTATAATTTGTTTTCCTTGTATCGCTGCTCGTTTCTATATCTGATTGATCTTTTAGGCTAGCAACAGGTAATGTATAGATTTTAAAGATCATCAGATATTTCATGAGGTAAGGTTTTATGCCCCTCTCTTTGATTGTACCTTTCATTTTAATTAATAAACGGGTAGGGGTCTGCCTAACCCCCCACCATCACAGGTGGTTTTATTAAAAAAACAAAAATATAAGAGTAGACGCATTTAATGTTTATGAAATTAGAGGATGATAATGGAAACAAAATAAACATGAAATGGAGTAGCAAAAATATGAATTGATTCAGTGATACAATATTTGAAGAATACGTGCCAAATAGATAGGTAGAAGCGTAATGAAATGAATACGACATGTAATGTACTAATGATGCCCTCCGCAAAGCTTTCCACATGTTCCACATGGGGGTGGACGTATGGTGCGGGATGTGCGTCGTGAAACAGTCATCTAAGTAGAAACATGCACGTCGTCATGCAGAACTCCCTCTGTAAAATCCTCCTCCATATAGTCTCCTGCATCCTCATTCAAATCATACTGGACATGGGGAACACTACCTGTATCAAATGTAGTAGCAGGCGACATACACTCATGACTAGAAGTGGGAGTAAGGTATGCAATAGAATCAGCTGGAGTAGTGTTGTAGTGTAAGGGTCCACCATCTGATGGTCCGTCGTGGGTTTGACTCGCATGTGAGGGTTTGGCCTGAGATGAACCAATGTGTGCAGTAGTTTCATGAGCATACGGTCACTGACCACCCTGTCGATCAGGAGGAGCTGTACGGTGGCTTCTGATTTCATTGTATCTCACACCAGGGAGAGGTCCATTGGTGTGCACGTGTGGGTGATAATACTACAGTTTGGAGGACTCATGTGCATATTCTAGAGTACGTGTGACAACATCATGTACCCCCCTAATAACGTCTGTGAAACGTGGGGAACATTCATCCAAATTAATATCGAACATAAGGTGCATCTCGGACATTGCCTGCAACTACATAAATGAGATAAATATGTTAGATATTAAAAAATGAGGGAATTTGAAGTATTATGTGCTGATACTATTAGAAATTTAGTTTATACCATATACTCCAAACTCGCTCCATCTCCATGAAGCCCCTCCGTAACCGTTTAGCGACATCCTGACTGATCAATCAGGGTCACTGTCCTGTAAAAATACCACTCCATGTATTCTTGATCAGGTGTATGTGGATCCGCTAGCCCAAGAGCATTAATTTTATGTTGTGCTCGATGTTCCCACGCATCTAGAAAGCTTCTCAGTTCAACACGCCAATCCATGCCTGACCTCCCTGACAGTCTCTAGTATGAAACAATTTGTGTTCATTCTTAGTGACCAACTGCGTGGGTATTGTCTAGATAAGGCCAAATTACCTGAGGGCATGATGAACATGATGATACTCCACGACATGCCAACAAATGGGGTCAACACACAATAGCTAGTTGTTACTACCAGCTGTACAATATTGTGGGAGATGTTGCATGACATATTCAGTGTATGGCTGCCAAATAAAATGACATAACAGACAAGTGTTGTGTTAGAAAAGAAACACCTGTTTTTCCCTTTAGTTCAAAAAAAGGAAATCCAAATTACATTATACCTGACTGTTATAGAGAGATGTCAGCTGATCACGGTTCACTTTTAGTACATGCATGGGTGATTGTGATAAATTGTACCGGGCTTTCCACCCGTGAGGAACAGAATGAATAATGTTAGCTATTCTTATTAATTAAAAAGGTTTTAAAATTGTGTCCTTACTAATTTAATACGAACCTGGAACCAAGAGCACTCATAGTGATGGTCACTGGTAGTCATCCGGCAAGATGGATGGTTGGTATTTTCTCTCATGCCCACAAATGACAGTAAATATAAAAAAATATAATATAATGTAAGAGGTCATTATGGACACACGTCCAACTAACAAGTTTAACCAACAATGTTACCTGTAGTAGCACTAGTGGCCTAGATATGAATTTTACTTGTTGAATTGCAGCGTCACATAAGCTCATGTACAAGTGTGCCAAAATCGCACTCCCCTAATTGTACTGATGTGTTGCATATAAGTCCATGAGTATCGACAAATAGAGAAGGGGGATTAGGTGCCCGGATGTGTCAGACGTGAGCAATCCTCCAACTAATAGTAGAATGAAAATCCTTGCCCGCTGCTGACAATCTACCTCAGTAGCATCAATAGGAAATGGATTGCGCAACAAGTTTCCCAACCAGCTGGCCCTTATGCGACCCCTTTAATGTCACTCGTGTCTAGTGTAGGCCCCTGATAGTTGGTGCATAATCTATGATAGTCATTCGTGCGCCAAATTGTGCCAACACCAGTGATTGTCATTCCATCGATAGGTAGAACCTAAATGATGCCCACATCCTGTAACATGAAGGTGGCCTCCCCCATCGGCAGGTGAAACCTGTGTGTATGTGGTCTCTAATGCTTAACTAACGCAGTGATAATTGAATGGTCAATGTGAATAGGTACAAAATCTAATAGTCCCTAAAATCCATCCTCACGTACATAACGCATCACTCGATCAGGTATCCCACCAATCCAATAAGCTCAATCGCACCATCTCACCTACAATGCCTCATCCTTCAATTGACCGTTGTATAGAGCACGTGCACGATGCTCCTGATAAAGATAAAGCAATTCCTCATCTATGAGTTCTGGATGATACATGGTGTATCCCTGGTGAAAATCATAATCACATTGAGAAATGATCAATCTATATTTCCACGAAAATAAACAATAGCATTCAATTTAAACAATACACATAATACAAATCCACACAATCAATTACACTCCTTTAACAAGTGAATTTAACATAACAAGCTGGATAACTATATAATATCATATAATACATAGTGGTCTAAACAAAATATAAGGATCTCTAGAAACTACATATTATAAACATGACCCTAAGCACGCCCTTGCCCACGGACGCCTCTGCAATCACCCGGCAGTCTTTCATCCATTTGATTCCTTATCCTTCTCTCTGCAAACTGACCACGCCTCTTGTTACAAAACTTTTCAATATTGGGAATCAACCTCCAGTTGGCATGTTGCCATTGTGATGGATCTCGGAGAGGCACAAAATCCTTGTTATATTGTTGCACACAGGTGGTTGTGTGATATACCTTGTCACAGAGAGTAGACGAAATGTCACACCTATACCTACAAACAGTCAATGTATTGGAACAAGGGAAACGTAAAATTTTCCATTCGCGACAACTACACTCCTTTCTCCGGTATTTCACAGTGTATTGGATGTCACTCATGCTGCCGTCAATGGTTCTTATCACAACCTTATAAGTCTGCGATGCCTGACTATACACGGTCACACTATGTCCCTGTCCCCAAGTGTACGTCTTGCTTCAGAAACCTTTTCCAAATCCTGCTTGGGAAATCAGACCTACACAATTCTACATCAATTTAGAATACTTCACCTAATCCAAGAACACATATTGAAATATAATGTATAAAAAAAGTACCTCTAATTTGTGGTGTCCATTAGCCTTCGTGCAAACATTTCAAGTGTTTGTTCAAGTGGCTTTGACACATGCTGTTATCAGGAGATATCGTGAGTACCTTAAAAAATTGTTGTAAATCTTTGACAAATTAGTTGTAAGAATTCTCCAAAGACAATCCCCCTCATCAAAAGTAAGGCCCCACTTACTGCTATCATAACATTTCAGTCAATCCCAAGCAGATGGTTTGAGACTCTCCAACTCCTCCTTGTACTCCCTCCACGTACTTTCTTGTCTGGCACGACCAAGATGCCCAACCAGAGTCTTCAGATGCATATTTTGAACTTCCCATGCTCTACATTAAGGAAGTTGGACTAAAAATGCCTCAAGCAAAACCGGTGGTATCCTGCTGGCTCCATCCATATGTCTCATTGCATTCAAAATCCCATCATGACAATCCGATATAATACAGACTGGCCTAGTATCACCACTTACCACATGGAGTCACAGTTTGAGCATGAACCCATCCCAGCTCTCATTAGTCTTAGTATCAACTATTGATAAGCAATGGGCAGTATGTAATCATTCGCATTGTGTGTCATAACAACTAGCATTGTGACCTTGTATACACTTCTCAAATGAGTCTCATCCACACTAATCACTGGCTTGCAGTGGCGAAAAGCTTCGGTAGCCTGACCAAATGCCCATAACACAAACTTAAATTTCCTACACCCATGACCATGTATTCTATCAGGTACGCCTGCCCAATCAACAACGGTGCTCAAATTGGCCCTGATTAACTCATCCATAAATTTTGGCAAGATTGCAAAAGATTTCTCCCATGTTCCGAATACCAAATCAATAGCCTTCTGGCGAGCATACCACTTCTTCTTGTAGAAAAGTGTCACATTTAACTCATTCTTCACATGAGCTTGGACATCCTTCACCATGAAGGAAGAGTTCATGTCAATCTGATGTCGAATGGAATGAGCGATCATCAACAATGTTAGGTTAGTGTTACCATTTGATCGACCAGCACCAATACAACTATGACTACTTGCCCATTTGGTGATCTTTCACATCCCATGGGCAGCCTTCTTACTGGCTCTAACAATCTAATGACAATTGCCACTTTGTTCAAAAACGTCCTTACATTTCGCAACCATGTATGTGACATACTCTCCACGACTTGGTGCTTCCTGCTCATCATCGAACATCACCTGGAAATAGCCTCTACCAATTCTGGCTTACTCCGGAATCGCATACCCAATTCAATGTCATCGGTCGCTTGAACATAACTAGGAAGTCTTTCACCACAATTAGTTGGGTCATACCCATCCTCATAAAGTCCCCATAATCCCTAAAGTAGGCCTCCGAATTAGGATTCTCCATAAGATAGAATGTCATGGCTACATTGTTCGTGTACACCACTTGTTCATCATCATCCCCTGGATTCGAATCAGTTGATAAGTATTAACCATCTTCAATTTCTTCCTCAAGTTCCCTTTCCTCACCTTCATCTTCGCTAATAGCATGCTTACCATCACCAAGAACATGCTCTCCAATTTCACCTACATAATCATCATCGAAGACATTCAACTCTTCATGATGCACACCATATATACCAGCACTTATGGATCGCTGAGTGCAAACGAGATGAACATACCTACTGGGTTGACTCGACTCACCAATGATAGAAGGTTCTCCTAAACCTTGGCAATGTTCAGGGGGTGGGAAGGTTGGAAAAGCTGTAAGTTCTGAACATTGCTCAACAACGACATGAATGTGCCAGAGCTAACATTCCCCGCACGGTCAATGGTGTTTGACATCTTCTTCATATTAATGTAAAGATCAGCAGAGAACAAGGACATTCGATCAACAATGTTGAAGAAGGTCTTGGTGGACTCGTCATCTTCCATATTATGACATCGATAATATATAGACAAACCAAACAACTCAGGACAACGGTAATATATTTTCAACAAAAACTCTTCACTTATAATGTCAAACCTTCTGAAAATTAATTCAACTAACTCAAAGTGGCTTAACCTCCGTTTGAGATTCACATTTTTCTCAGGTATGGGAGGATTATAATACACACCTACATTCAAATCAAACTTAATCTAACCCCCTTTGTACAAGTATACCGTCAAAAACATCGTAGAACTGCATTATACAAATATAGAACATATAATTCCATATTCCGAAAGACGGTATTATATTATTCAGCAACATATATTCAACTCGTCAAACCCTAAACCATACACTGTTCCATTGTCACCGGGCAACCAAATCATACATTATTATCGATTTTCTTTCTAATTGACATACAACATTTCAACTTTGGAAATGTCCCTTCACAATATAAAATTTGAACTGAATTATAGCACACAAATTAAATTTTTATTACAACGAAATTTTTTAAAAAAATAGTGAACAAATCACACATAATCAATTCACCCATAATCACACATCCTTATCAAACACATTCATATAATCTAACCACACATAATCATTCAACACATTCATATAATCAAGATTTTTTTAGGTACCTCTCATCTCGGCAGTGATAGAGAGGCTCTCGAGGACTCAAAGCTTCTGGCGGCGCGTGATTTCCACACGTTGGTCCACTAGCGGCGCGTGAATTCAATGCGCGGAGCTTCCTGCGGTGCATGCATTGCACGCTTGGGTCCGACGGCGGCAAAAAGTCAGTAAAGACCGGGTGGTGGCTTCACCTACAAACCAAGAAACTATATACTCACAATCACTAAAGAAAACTAGCAGATCTAACAAAAAGGAAAACAAATACCAAACAAGGATGGGAGAGATACATTCTCAGCGATGACAATGGCGAGAAACGAAGGCTAGGAGGGAGATCCACGGCATGAGCCCGCGGAGGTTGACGAAGATGGAGTGAGCACGACGAGGATGGAAGAATCCGGTGGCGGAAGAAAACTAGGTGGAAGGATCCATTTTTGGGAATTGGGGTTATGTTTTTGGGGTTAAAACGAACGCACATTGAGGACGCATTCACTGAATGCATCCTTGTTTTCAGAGAATTAAAAAAAATGGTCAAATATAGAGGACGCATTTAGCAAATGCATCCTCCTCTTTCCATAATTTTTAAAAAAAGCATAAAATATAGATTACACATTTAGCAAATGCGTCCTCATTTTTTTGTATAGTAAAAAAAAGAAAAAATAGAGAGAACGCATTTAGCAAATGCATTCTCCACACTTGCATCTGTAGCCGTCTACTGTAGCCACACTTAAAGAATTTTGGGCTTACGAAGAAGAAAAGAAATGGAGGCTGGTGGTTGGGTACTCAAATGAAGAAGGGAAGATGGGGGGGGGGGGGGGGGAGGGGTATGCTTAGGGTTTAGTAGTGCAATTGGGCCATAATTGGGCCTTTACAAAATCTGATGAGAATTTACATTTTTTTGCAAATGCCACATCTTCCTTTCGCATCCGTCTTTTTTTTATTATTATTAGGAGTATATTTTTAGGGTTTAGGTTAGTTTTTTGGGCCATATTTATGGGCTGAAAATTGAGCTTTTAATCTTATATTTAAGGGCTGAAATACAAAATTTTAAATTTATAGTGAAAAAATAAAAATTCAATTCTACTTTAAATTTTTAGTTCTATGAGTTTAATTTTTTTAAAAAATATTATATTATATTTATATGTAGAGTTTTGTAGATATATGAAGATAAAAAAATAGTTAGGGTCAAACATTTTCATTAGTCTTTACATATGAACGGTCAAGTAAGGGTTGACCGTATGGAAAGTCGTGTAAGGGTTAACTGTAGTTCAATCCTTTTCATTAGTGTTTATGTATGGAAGGCCGAGTAGGGGTTGAACGTTAACTAGTTAAGGTAAATCCTTAACTAATATTTATATGAGAAAAGTCAACTAAGAGTTGGCCGTTGACCAGTTAAGTTATAACTATTTCAGTGGTGTTTATGTATGAAAAGTCAAGTAAGGGTTGATCGTTAATTACTCAAGGTCAAACATTTTCATTAGTGTTTATGTACGGAAAGTCAAGTAAGGATTGACCGTTGATTAGTTAATTTCTAACCATTTCATTAGTGTTCATGTATGGAAAATCAAGTGAGGTTGATCGTTGATTAGTTAAGTTACGACTATTTCATTAGTTTTATGTATGGAATGTCAAGTTAATAGTTGACGGTTGATTAGTTAAGTTGTAACAATTTCATTAGTGTTTATGTAGGGAATGTCAAGTAAGGGTTGGTCGTTGATTAGTTAAGTTGTAACCATTTTATTAGTGTTTATGTATGAAAAGTTAATTAAGGTTTGACCGTTTATTAGTTAAGGTCAAACATTTTCATTAGTGTATGTATGGAAAATTACACCGTGGCCCAAAATTGTGTTATCACATTACCCTATTACTCCAAAATACATTATTTTTGTTATTCTTGCCTAAATATAAAAATATTAAATAAATTATTTTTTTGATGAAATGTTGGAAAGCGCTAGTATATGTTCTAGAGTAATTTAAAGTTGAATACTTAGAAGCTTAGAAGTAAGAAAGGAAAATCCAAAAGGATTACGGATATGTTTTTATGCCCGGTTGTTGATGAATATTCCGTTACAGACTTGGAAAATACAATGAGGGTGTATAGGGTAGCATCATATTTGAGCGGATTTCAATTTGGAGTTACGAGTAAAGTTTTTTTTTTTGCACTTAGGTCCCTAAAAGAAAGTTGGAGTTGTCGAATCACGAAATTGGCGACACAAAAATGAAATTCAATAATATAAGATTGTGAATTTGCAATTTGGGCATGCATGGGTGAACGGAAGGGCCTCGAAAGTCAACATTTATTACTTCTACACATTCTTGGAAAATTACACTATGGCTCGAAATTGTGTTACCCCATTATCCATTGCTCCAAAATACATGATTTTTGTTATTCTTGCCTAAATATAGAAATATAAAATAAAAAATTTTTTGGTGAAATATTGGAAGACGCTAGTACATGTTCTAGAGTAACTTAGGATTGAATACTTAGAAGTAAGAAAGGAAAATCGGAAAGGATTGCAGACATGTTCTTATGCCCAATTGTTGATAAATATTCTGTTACAGACTTGAAAAATAAAATGAGGGTGTATATGGAAGCATCATGTTCGAGCGGATTTCAATTCGGAGTTACGAGTAAAGTTTTTACGCTTTACACTTAGGTCCCTCCAAGAAAGTTGGAGTTGTCGAATCACATAATTGGCAACACCAAAATGAAATTCAATAATATAAGATTGTGAACTTGCAATTTGGGCATCTATGGGTGAACGAAAGGGTCTCAAAAATCAACATTGATTACTTCTACACAATCTTGGAAAATTACACTATAGCCCAATGTTATGTTACCCTATTATCCATTACTCCAAAATACATAATTTTTGTTATTCTTTCCTAAATATAGAAATATAAAATAAATTATTTTTTGATGAAATGTTGGAAAGCGCTAGTACATGTTCTAGAGTAACTCATATCGGTGCCTATGTGCCTGTTTTCCAGTAGTGACATATCGATCCAATCCCTAAATTGCTACAGATCACCTTCCTCACGAATATTTATGTGTAATACATGCAATGTATCCTAAATAATGAGATATTTCGTAACTAAATTTAACCTAGCAGCCAAATTTTATACTACTTATTTTATATAAGACAAAGTCTTGTGCGAGACTGTCTTACAGCGTGATCAGAGATTAAATTGTTAAGAATATAACATGGGGTTTCTGATTAAAATTTTTAAAATTCTAGGGGTTGGATGTGAAATTTCACTATTTTACATTTAAGTTCAGATATAAATAACAATCTTTCCCCTTCTTCTCCCATTATTTTCTCATGCATTCTCTCTCCTCCCCTTCTTCTCTCCTGCGCAACTGCTCCTTCTTCTCTTCCTCTCCATTTCTCTTCCATTTTCCTTCAATTCAACCACTTTTTTCTCTGTTTTCTTCCATTTTTCTTGAGCAGAGGAAGAATGCAGTGACTCAAGGAAGATTCACTTCATTCTCCAGTGAATTTTCCGCGAATTTTCTGGTTAAAGCTTCAATTTCTGGCGGTTAAACACAATACAACCTTCCTTTCGTGTTTATCTCCAAAGGTAATGTCTTTGCTCAGATTTATTATGCATATTTTGTTGTTTTTTTAAAATTTTGTTTGTTTTTTTATTCATGTAATTTTCTAGGGTTTATGTTGTTCAATGTGTTAATATTTGGAGATTTCTCTATTTTCCTTTTGTGTTATGTGAGTTGTTCTTACTAATTTGTGCTAATATTTGTGTTGTTGCTATTGTTTATTGGATTTCTAAGGATACTGGCATCATTGTTGTTGCAACCGAGGAGGAAGAATCGTTTGTAAGTTTCTGAGTGTAAAATAAGCATTTATTTAACAAATGACAGATTGTGCCAATTCAGTCTAGGATTGGCCCACGGGAAGTGTTTCTAAAAACAATCGTGGGTTGGAAGGTTGCCGGGGACTTCCACGAAATTAAAATGGCGGCATCGTCGTATGCTCAACTTTTGTTGCCCTTGGGACTCTATTTTCACCCCTTTGAGCTTCTATTGAATCGAGCCCCAAGACGCTGGTCTCTAACTAGAAAAGTAAATGCTTGAGCACTAATTCTTCGATATATCTCTTGCTGAAAGTCCTGTACCTTATTTTTATTATTTCTATTAGTAAAGTGCGCTAGCTGCAATCGAAATGAGAGGTGCGAAAAGCAATTGAATCAGAATAGGCTGCATATCTTGGGTTGGTACGGAAATGGGATCCCCAATACTCTAACAGCTGCCTATTCTCCCCCCTCAGGGAACTGAACTCGCTCCACTCCAGAACAATGCCATGACCCGGTCGAGAGCCTTCCATACGGATTGGGCATTCTTTCCATCCTTAGTAAAATAGGGGGTGGGCAGCAAGTTACGGCTTGAAAGCTTACCTTCTTATTATTATGAAAAGGAGAAAGGGAAAGAAAAGGAAATGAAAGGGAAAGGCAATGAAATGGATGCTACAGTTGGAATAAGCGTTCTTGTGATCTTCTTCGGCCGTGATGTTTTAGCTACATGTATTGATCTTTCAGGTTTTCAGTTTGATGTTTCAGGTTTTAGACTTTAAGTACTTTTATCAGTGTTGTTGTAATGTTTTAATTTCAATGTTTGATGCTTGTGGTGTTTTCATGCTTAAGTGTGCAATTGATGTTCATTTTTATTGTGTGTGATATCTTACGGTTTTGTTACAATTTGTACTAATTTTTTTGTTGTTGTTGATCTTCCTTAAATGTCTATGAATGCTTTTGCCATTGTTGCTGCAATCGAGAAAGAAAGAGGATTTGTAAATTTTGTTATTTTGCATATGTGACCTTTTAAATACTATTGTTAACCTTTCAGGTTTTTGTTTCATCTTTCATGTTTAGATTTAAAGTATTGTTTATTAGTGTTGGCGTGATGATTTAATTTCAGTATTTGATGCTTGTAGTGTTTTAAGTGTGCAATTGACGTTGAGTTTTGTTTTTTTATTTTGTGTGTGATATCTTAGGGTTTTGTTACGATTTGTGCTAATTTTGTGTTGTTATTGCTGTTTTTAAGATGTGTAAGAATGCATGCCCATTGTTGCTACAATCAAGAAGGAAAGAGGATATGTAAATTTTTGTTATTTTGCATATTTGACCGTTTAAATACAGTTGTTGACCTTTCAGGTTTTATGTTTTATGTTTCATCTTTCATGTTTAGGTTTAAAGTACTATTTATCTGTGTTGGTGTGATGATTTAATTTTAGTATTTGATGCTTGTAGTGTTTTAAGTGTGCAATTGATGTTCAGTTTTGTTGCTTATTTTATATCTTAGGGTTTTGTTACGATTTGTGCTAGTTTTTCTGTTGTTGTTGTTTCTTAGATGTGTAATAATGCATGTCCATTGTTGCTGAAATCGAGAAGGAAAGAGGATCCGTAAACTTTGTTATTTTGTATATGTGACTTTTTAAATACTGTTGTTGACCTTTCAAGTTTTATGTTTGATCTTTCATGTTTATGTTTTAAGTACTATTTATCTGTGTTGGTGTGATGATTTAATTTCAATATTTGATGCTTGCAGTGTTTTAAGTGTGCAATTGATGTTTGAGTTTTGTTTTTTTGATTGTGTGTGTGATATCTTAGGGTTTTGTTACGATTTGTGTTAATTTTTTGTTGTTGCTGATGTTCCTTAGATGTCTAAGAATGCTTTTTCCACTGTTGCTGCAATCGAGAAGGAAAGAGGATCAGTAAATTATGTTATTTTGCAGATGTGACTTTCTAAATACTGTTGTTGATCTTTCAGGTTCTATGTTTAATCTGTCATGTTTAAGCTCTGAGCACTGTTTATCTGCATTGGTGTGATGATTTAAT
Source organism: Rubia yunnanensis (assembly GCA_037428765.1). NCBI lineage: Eukaryota > Viridiplantae > Streptophyta > Magnoliopsida > Gentianales > Rubiaceae > Rubia > Rubia yunnanensis. Next base: position 39,412,507 of record CM075067.1, on the reverse strand, counting down.
TTCAGTATTTGATGCTTGTAGTGTTTTCATATTTAAGTATGCAATGGATGTTCAATTTTGTTCTTCTGATATTTTAGTGTGTACTGTTTGATATTTTAAAATTTTGATATTGATGTTTTAGATATTGTATTTGACTTTTCCTCAATGTAGTTGGCAGTGATGTAATCTGTGCTACTATGATGTTTTAATTAAAAATATTGGCGTTTTAATTACTTTATGTGATGTTTTATATTATTTCACAATAATACTTTCCAAGGTAGAGTTCTACGATTCCATTGATGAGTTAATACAAAATGGTATGAGAAACCATGCTCTAAAGGTGTTCCCTTGAACAGAGAACCGTATTCGACCTTTGATCTGTGTGTTGATGCAGTAAGAGAGTTATCCTCTTCAAAACTAGCATGAGAAGGGGAGTCTGTGAAAAAGTTAGCGGCAAAGGGAAACAAGTCGGGGGAAAATAGAATTTGATTGTTTAGGATGTATTATTTAACATTGATTTTTCAGTTCTGATGGTTGATTGTTAGTGTTGATGCGCTTGATTGTTATTGATGTTTTAGCTTGATTTGAATTTTTTTAGTTTTATGTTAGCGACTTATTAGGGCATTAGAACCCTTTTTTGTAATGAATGATGTTTAACAAGTTATTTCAATGCAATAACAGTGGAATGTATTAGTACAGTGGAACATATGAATATCTTGTTTATATCAAGTCTTTATTAGTACATATGTAAACTATCAAACAAAAAAAATTAAACCATCACAATATAGTTGTGTAATATCTCAGTATGAAAGTAAATAATTACTAAGTCCCAACAAGCTGATTTTAGATGATTTGAGCATTATGTGTATTTAGTTTTGTAGTGAATGTTAATTTATTATTTTTTGGAGGTTTAACTAATTCCATTTTATGTTTAACTATTTTTAGTTAATTACACTTCATTAGTGTATTTAACTATCTTTATTTGATGTATTTATTTGTAATTTATTTTGATATTTTAACTATAAATTAGTGTATTTGTAGTATTTTTATTTGATGCTTAACTATTTTAGTTTGATGTGTATTTTAGTATATTATATGATTTAATAGTTTAGAGTTTTTATCTGATGTTTAAGTATTTTAGTTTGATACCTATTTTAGTATATTATATTATTTGTTGATTTAGAGTTTTAATTTGATGTTATTTTTTTTCATTTGATGTGTAATTAGTTAGGTGTGATTTTTATAGCCCAAAACATATCAGCCCAAAAATTTTAAGTTCAGAGCTCATGACCTGAATTTGGCTGGTTTCCTTCCCAGAGAAATGAGTATCCGATAGACATCCGACCCGCCGATGCGTCTGAACCCTAGCTACCGGAATTCGACTTTGACGTTGCCGACGATGACGCCACTCGTCGAAAACTGTTTGCGACGTTGCTGTTGACGAAGCTACCCATCGGAAATCGATCCGAACGCTGCCGATAAAGCTTCAAATTCTCACCGGAAGCTCGCAAATCCGACGTCGGCGCTCTGTCTTTCTAACGACTGTAAACATCATCGAGAATCCACTCTCTTCCAAAACAATGTTAACGCTGGCGCAAAATCCAGTCGAATCGAACCCCGATGATGACAACATTGCAAATCCCTCGCGATTCCGAATCTGTGGATGATGTCGGCGAACCGATTTGACATTGATGCCGAATCTCAAAACCCTCGCGGTTCTGGGAGATGACTGTGAAGCCGGAGTCCAGGAGGTAGCGTGATGGAAGGATGTTCGGGAAACAACATAGGCGCAGAGATTATCGACGGTGATGACAGAGAACGCAATGCGAGGCGGCGGTGGCGGCGGAGCACTTGAGAAGAAAGTGGTGAGCTGTTCTGCGTCATTTTTTGTTTATTTCCAGGATAGCCCTCCGTCGTTTTTGCATTTTTTATTTTGGCACCGAAAAAAGTAATTGTAGTTTAATCCCCGAATTTCATTTCCTCTTTATCTATTGGCACTCTAGTCCCTAGTCTTACGGTAAGATGGTCTTGCAGGAGACAGACTCTTTGTATAATTATGAATAAGTAGTATAAAATTTTATTCGGTGAAAAAAATAAAATTTATTTGTTGATATTCGGTTTCTATCACATATTACTCGAACTCTACATTTAATTTATTTCATTTGAAAAATATAAACATAAAGTCATAGTTTGTTTTAATAAATCCACCTGTGATGGTGGGGGGTTTGGCAGACCCCTACCCGTTTATTAATTTAAAATGAAAGATATAGAAAAAGAGGGGGGCTTAATACCTTACCTCTGAGAATTCAGCTGATGATCTGTGAAAAACTATACAGGAATCCTATTATAACCTAAAGATCAACCAGCGTCAACCGTGGAAAAAGTACATAGGTAGCTAATTATTCTACTCTAACATGGAGAGTTCCATTCACGTCAAGCTTTACGTGTCCAGCCACTAAGCTAGGAAAACCTACAGAATCATAAGTGTTATTTACCTGGTCGCGGCTCGCCATCTTTGCAAGTAAGTCGGCAGCTCCGCTGGCTTCTCTGAAAATATGATGCAGCGAGTAATCCAATTCTTGTAGCAGGTGTCATATCTCCCTCATCAGAGGTAGCAATTTCCATGGAATCTTGAGTTGTTTGTGTATCATTCCATAAAGGACTTTGGAATCTAGTTCAATGTCAATATTCCTGATGCCTTGTTCAATAACAAGATGAATACCATGCAAAAGAGCATAGGTTTCGGCCTGCAAGACAGAGTCAGCCAAGATGGATTTTGAAAGAGCTATGGTTACCTGACCAACATGATCTCTGATTATGCATCCGATACCAGTATCACCAGTGCTAAGAAATGAGCCGTCAGTATTAAGTTTGAATCTGGAAGGTAGAAACCACTTTATGATTCTAACTGGCCTGTGTTTTATAGAGTTCTGCCTCAGTAATATGGGTATATGGGATAAAGCCCATTTGAAATCCATATTGAATGCTAAAAAGGTATCATTGAAATGATATAGAATCTGTTTGAAAATGAGCATTATATCTGGTATTGTTCCTTCAAAGATGTAGGTACATCTGGCACACCACAGGTACCAGAGTACAACACAAGGAACTATTCTAATGATCTTTAACAAGGAGCCAGCAGAGGAAGAGACATTCCAATAAAAGTAGATTCTATCCCACAAAAGTTGGAAATGGTTATTGATAAGGCCGAATGTGGAGTTCACAAATTTCCAAAGTTTGTCGACTTTTACACAGGAGTTAAAACAGTGATGAATAGTTTCAGATTCTTGAAAACAGAAACAACATCTGGAAGGTAGATGGAATTGGAAATCCTCTAGCACATCTGGAAGGGCAATTAGTCTATTTAAAAGTTTCCAATTAAATAAACTAAATTTTTTAGGTAAGAGTTTAGACCACAGATGAGTATAGGATGGTATCTTCATTTTCTTCTCTCTTATCAAGTCATAAGCTGATTTAACAGTAAAGGTTCCTGTCCAAGAAGGTTTCCATATGAGGATATCATCGTAATCAGGAAAAAGTTTATATTCCATATCCAACAAGTGGTAAATGTGATCAGGTAGTGAGGTCTTGATCAGGCCAGAAAAATATGGTTTATTTTGAATGTATTCAGCCACAGTTAAGTTTTGATAAGGAAATTCAGATGGATGAATTAAGTAGTCCGTTAGTGGTCCCATAGAGGCCCAATTTGAATTCCAAAAAGAAACTGAACCCGATCCAAGAAGGACTGTTGTGTTATTTAAAGCTATGTCTTGAACTTCCTTAATTCTTTTCCAACTTCTGGATGTTTTATGAGCATCTCTCATAGACCACATGATTTTAGCCCAAAGAGATTTTCCAGTTTGAAGCTTCCACCACATTTTGAGTGAGAAAGATTTTGTTAGAGTGTTTAAATTTTTAAAATTTAGTCCATTTTCCTCTGTTGGAAAACATAGTTTGGGATAAAATTTCCAAACTCTGTTTTTCTGTTGATTGTCTGAAGTATTCTTCCAGAAGAATCGAGCAAGAGTTTTATGGATTAGGCTTATAATGTGTTGAGTAGGCCTCAATATAGTTATAAGATGAATTGGCATTGAGGTCAGAACATGTCTAATTAGTATTGCCCTACCAGCTGGAGATAGAAGTTTATTATGCCAATGATTGATTTTATTTTGAATTGAAAGCAGCATGCTTTGGAAAAGTGAATTTTTAACCCTTCCAGTGAAAATCGAACATCCCAGATATTTAAATGGAATGGTTCCTAACAGCATGTTTGTTTCTCTTTTAATCAAAGTTATGATTCTGTTAGGTGTATATTTTGATATGAGGAAAGTGGATTTTTCAAAGTTCACTTTTTGACCAGAAGCCAATTCATAAGATTTCAGAAAGCTCAGAATCGTTTTTAAACCCTGTTTGGTGTATTTTAAAAAAATTGCTGTGTCCTCAGCATAGGAGAGATGTGATGATGATTTCATCCCACATGGAAGTTTGTAGGGCTGAATATTTCCGAATTGGTATAGAAAATTTAGGTTTTGTGAAAATGCTTCAGCCATTAGTATGAAAAGTAGAGGGGATAAAGGGTCACCCTGTTTTAAGCCCCTGGAAGCAGGGAAAAATCCAACTGTTTTTCCATTTATCAGTAATGAGAAATAGGCATATTTGATGTTCCTCATAATAAGCTCAACTAGGGTGTTGGAAAAACCTTGCTTAAGAAGGAGTTTTTCCAAAAAAAACCCAAGAAACTCTATCAAATGCCTTCATCATGTCCAATTTTATAATCATATTAAAACCTTTTGTTTTTGAGTGTATATGGTTAGTGAATTCTTGCATGAGAAGAACATTATCAGCAATTTCTCTACCAAAGACAAATGCAGACTGCTCTGGGCTTATTATAATATCCAGATAGGTTTTATGTCTTGTGGAGAGTAGTTTTGAGAAAATTTTGTTTGAGAAATTACATAAACTTATAGGCCTGTAATCTTTGAAGGAGGAACAGGCATCTTTTTTGGGTATTAGAATTATTTGAGTTGCTGAAATGGCTTTGGGAATATCTTTACCATCAAAGAATTCTTCCACTGCCAACAGTACATCAAATTTTATAATATCCCAACAGGTATGGTAAAAGCATCCAGAGAAACCATCAGGTCCCGGTGCTGAATGTTTATCCATGGAATGAACAATGTTAGTTAGTTCATCCATACTAATTTTTTTAAGTAGATTTGAGTTCATTTCATTGTTTACTACATGTGTTATATTATCCAAAATCCAGGCTGTATTAATTCCTGATGGGTCCAATGGTTCATCAGTAAGAAGATTTGAGAAGAATCTAACAGCTTCTTCTTCAATAGCTTCTATATTATTTAACCAGTTTCCATCATTAGATCTGATTAGGGGAATTGATTGCCTTTTATGTTTACTTAAGATTGATTGATGAAAGAATTTTGAATTAACATCCCCTTCTTTCAACCATTTTAGTCTTGATTTCTGTTTGAGAAAAATTTCCTGATTATTTAGAGATAATTTCAGTTTTGCTCTGGCCAGGTTTAAGGCTTGTATTGTGACACTTGATTCCATCTGTAGTAAATCCTTTTCAGCATTAGTGACTAAGTCCTCACTGATTTGAACAACATCAAAAACATTACCAAAAACCTCTTTGTTCCAAATTTTAAGGATTTGTTTTAGGTTTTTAAGTTTGAAAATTAGTCTTTTCATACCTCGAAGATTGGTATGAACACTCCAAGCATCTTCCACTAGCTTCATGAATATGTGATGTGTCACCCAGCATTCTTGAAACTTGAATGGTTTTGAAGTAGTCTTTGGGGAAGTATTAGATACAAAAAGGATTAAAGGGGTATGGTCAGAGCCTTCTCTAGAGATTGTTTTAATTTTGGAGCTAGGGAAATTGGACCACCATAAATTGTTTGATATCCCTCGATCAAGCCTTTTCCAAACCCTACCTTTGGTTCTCATTCCAGTCCAAGTGAACAAGGAGCCAGACGTAGGGATTTCAGAGAAATTTTGATCATTTAGAAAAGTGTTAAAATTCTTTATACTGCTCTGATTTGGGGTTGAGTTCCCTAAATATTCCTCGTTTTTTTAATGACATTAAAGTCTCCAATTAAACACAGAGGTTCTGTTTTGAGTGATGCTAAGTCATGCCACAATTTGTTCCGTTCATGAATTGTGTGCTTAGCATATATAAAACCAAGCTGACACACAGTGGACAGGTTTGGAGATATAACTTTCACAATAACCATCTGTTCTTCAACTTTATATATGTCTACTGAGATGTCCTCATCCCACATTAACCAGATTTTGTTTATTGAATTTGCATACGAGTTACTAAAACCTAACAAAGAAGAGATGTTTTGGATTTGATCAGGATTCAGTAAAGGTTCTATTAGAACACAAAGTTTGATTGAATTACGTCTTTTAATATCTCTTAAACGGATTTGAGTAGGTTTGTTTTCTATTCCTTGAACATTCCATACACATAGATTTACACTATTCATGGGTATGTTTTGGGCAGATTCAAAGATGAACGGGTGAAAACCGTTTTAGGTATTGAGGAATAGTCTTTTTTCGTGTACTTCCTCTGTTTATTTTTTACCTCAGGTTGATTAGGTTTGAGGATGCTGTTTAATCTTAACTGATCCTTAATAAGAGATGCTTTTATTTCATCTAAGTTCAACCTTGTTTGTTTCAGTATACCTTCCTGTTGCTTAAAGGAGGTTTTAGTATTAATCCAGTCCAGAGGTTTGGGAAATTTCTTACTAGATAATAAAAGAGGGGAGTGGCCTCCATTTATTTCAATATAGTCAAGGTTATGAGCAGAGTTTTTAATGAATTGGGTATCATCATGGGTAGAGTCTTTAGTATCAGAAGTAAAATCACCTTTCTCTATTTCCTGTGCATTAATAGCAGTTTTTGCTAACAAATTTGGAGCAAGAGTGAGGATATTGTGGCAAGTAGTTGGGTTGGTGATAACTGAGTTTGGAGATATAGATGAGGTATTAGTGATTTCAATCTGTTTTAACATATTTTCCTCCTTATTATCCTCCTGCCTAAAGGCCATATCAGAAACAACAATACTTTGTTCAGGACATAAAAGATTATTAGTAGTGCCATGAGTATTAGATGGAACCTGTGATCCTTGTCTAAGGACCGAGTCTTCGGAACTTGCACTTTTGCCCTGATGTGAGTCCCCATGAGAAGGAATATTGTCCTGAAATGCCTGCTTAATATTATTATCAACTTTACTCTTATAAACAAAATGTGACTTTGGACCCAAAGTGCCAGTTGAAGGCAGACCATTTCCTTTACCTTTATGTCTGCCCTGTTCATCAATGGAAATGGTCTTATTACCTTCTTTAATTGAAGTGCTTTGAGGTTTCCATGGAGTGAATTTTGATGAGTTCTTGTCAAACCTGCACGATGTATCTAGATGTCCTAGTTTGAGGCAATGAGAGCAATAAAAAGGCACACTTCATATTCAATGTATTGCCAGAAGCCTATATCCCTAAAGCTTAGCCAGATTCTTTCCACCATAGGTTTAGTAACATCTAATTCGACACAGATCCTTGCCACATGAGGTCTAGTCCTATTAATAGAGGCTCTGTCTACCCTAATTGGTGTTCCAATGATGTTACCAATTGACATAAGCACATTATGGTCGAAAAATTGCTGTGGCAGGCCATAGAGGGAAATCCAAATTGGGGCAATTGGGGAGTCAGCGTTGGGATTAAAATTAGGCATCCATTTTGTGATTCTGAGAGAATAAGAACCGAAGTTCCAAATTTTATGGAGCCAGCACCGATAATAATCATCAGGGAGAGAAAAGGATATCAAAACATGTCTGTTATCTAGCAAAGTGATGTTGTTTTGACCCTTGAACCCAGCAGTATGAAAATCTTTCTGGAACTTCTCTAGCTGTGGCCGGCTGCGCGAGAATTTCCCGATCAAAGTCCATTTGAGGGGGGCTTCCAATCGTAAGCATTCCTCCTCCGTGAAATGGAGGTCAGGTTCTCCCAGGTGATCGTTTTGTTGTTTTGGAGTGAAGGGAGCGTTGTGAGCATCTTGTAGGTTTGATGGCGAGAGATTAAGAGCTTCGCGGAGTTCCTGATTGACTGCTTGGGCATAAGATAACGGAGGGTTCGATGGCGGTGGCTCTGCCATGTTGGCGGTGCCGGATGGATGAAAGAGATGAGGGCACAGAGCTTTGACTCTGATCGCACCGTTTGTATGTGAAAATCGCACACAGAGCTTTCAAAGCTTTCAGAGGGTTCCCTTAAACATAAAGTCATAGTTAAAGGTATAGTTATAAAATCTTTTAAAAGTTTATAAGAAATGGAGTAGCTTAAAAAAATTACAAACTCATAATTTAGTTTTGTTTAACATTAAATTTTATTATTAAAATCTCGATCATATGTTACTCGAACTCTACATTTAATTTATTTCATTTGAAAATATAAACATAAAGTCATAGTTAAAAGTATAATTATAAAATATTTTTTAAATTAAAAAGAAATGGAGTTGCATAAAAAATTACATATTATATTTTTATTTAATAAAAAAAAATATACTGTATATATATATATTCAATTATTTTCAGTCGTGCAGCGGAAGGGTGTCTACGAGAGGTACGTGCGATGTCGGTCACAATAATAATCGACGTCGGTAAGCCAGACATGCGTGGTGCGTCAGTCATTTCATGTCTGCCAGAGGTACTTGCGACGTTGGGTCACAATTATAATCAACATCGGTAAGCCAGACATGCGTGTGACATCGATCATTTAATGTCTGCGAGTGGTACGTGCGATGTCATGCAAAAAATAATCGATGTCGGTAAGCCAGACATGTGTGCAATGTCGGTCATTCATGTTTGCAAGAGTGACGTGAGACGTCGGTCTCAAAAACAACCAATGTCGGTAAGCCAGACCGATGTCGGTAAGCCAGACATTCGTGCGATGTTGGTAATGGCAGGCTTTAACCCCAATTTTAAGAAAATCGAGGTAAAAAGTATTTATTTTACCTCAATTTTTTTAACCGAGGTAAATAATATGTTTTACTTTGAAAAAAACAAGAACCGAGGTAAAAGAACTTGTTACCTTGTTATTTTCCCTTAACCAAAAAATTGAGGTAAAAGGAGCGAAATAATAAGTTCTATTTCTTGTAGTGATGGGAGTAATTTATTTTGTTTGTTTGGAAAATAAATGAGAGACTAAATTGAAAATGATTCAGAGAAAATATTGAAAAGAATAGGGAATAAAGGATCATTCTATTTTATTCCCCTCGAAGGTTTAAAAAATACGCATGATTTTCCATTTACAAAAAATGAGAACTAGGTTTTAGAAATATTATTAAAAATAATCTTAATAAAATTTGCATGGAATACCAATTTCAGAAGGATGTTATTTAAAAACTCCTTGAGCCTCTATCAAGTGCTTTTATTTAATCTAATTTCAGGATGCAGTTTGGGGGTTTTTTTTCCTCTTTAAAAAACCTCACCATCCCCTGCAAATGTAAAACATTGTGAGAGATATCCATGTTTTGCATACAGGTTGTCTGGTTTGGTGAAATTAATTTTTTCATTAATGGTTTTTATTTCTCCATTATGAGCTTTGAGAATATTTTATTAAAAGAAATAGGGAGGTTAATTGGTCTAAATTCTAAGAAAGTTTTAGGTGATACAATTTTAGGGATGAGCGTAATCCTAGTACTAGTGATTCCTCTTAGGATTAAAATTCCACCAAAAAAATTGATTAGTTGCTTGGAGTAGGTCATCCGTAATGATATCTCCTGATTATCTAAAAAATATAGGTGAAAGTCCAACTATTTTCAACCCTTCTAAATCTGATATTCGAAGAAGGTGAGCATTTTCTTCATCTGTTATCAATTTAGGATTGTGTGAGAGGGAGTGGGGAAATAGCAGGCCAGAATTAGGGGACTATTAATCAGAGAGCAGGTTTGTGTAACAGTTTAACAACTTTTGCCTTTATCTCAGAGGGCTCAATTAGCCAAAATCTAGTTTGGAATTTTATCTTGTTGATGGCCAGTGTTTTTCCTTAATAGTTTCTGAAAATATTTGGTGTTGTCATCTCCTTATTTTAGCCATTTAATTTTTGCCTTCTTTTTCCAAAAGAAAAATTTTCTTCTTTAAGTATTTTAATTAGTGTTTCATTGCATTTGTTAAGTTTTATTATCTCAACATCAGACTGATTATCATTACAGATGATCTCCCATAATTTAAAATTTTCATTAATATCTCCAAAAAAACTTCCTTATTTTAATGATTTTAAAAATGATTTCAGTCTTTTAAATGGCGAGAAGAACCCTAACATACCACGTTAATTTTACGGAGTCTTCTTTTTTTTTCCGGTAATGTCTCTTCTCAATATAAAAATTGAACTCAATTACAACATACAATAATCAGATCAGACTCAATAAAAACTCAATCAAACCAAATCGAATAATTACACAAAAAAAATATAACATGAGTTCTCAGAAGAAGAAAAAAAGGGAAACTAGTGAATTGCGTAAAACATTTATTCTGTAAATGATGAAAAATACCTTCTGAACGAGTATACACAATCCGGAAAGGACAATGGCGGCGTGTGACTTCCATGCGCGGGGACACTAGCGGTGCGTAACTTCCACGGAGGCGCAAGAAGCAGTTACGATCGGCCAGAAAGCGACCTACAAACCTAGCAATCAATTATCCCCAATTTATACAGACTAATTGCAGATATAAGAAATACACAGACGAAATACCCAACTCGGCGATGAAAATGACGACAAACAAAGATTGGGAGAGAGACCCACGGCGTGAGCTGCGATGGAAGAAGAAGACGGTGTTTCCCGGTGAAGAGGACGGCGTTTCCGAGCGTTATTTTGTTCGGGCGGTGGAAGAAAAGCTAGGTCGACGGACGGAGGAGAGAGTATAAGAATTTGGAGTCTTCTAGCTATGCTCAATTAGAGAAAGAAACTCTTTTCTGTTGAACCAGGAGTTTGATAAATCCAAAGAATTTCAGGAACGATGGTGCAATAACAGATATAAGGAACGATGTAAAGAGTTAATATTCCAAAGGTTAGACAGGGGACTTTGCTCATTAGACTGGTTTGAAAATTTTCCTAACAGCTCAATACATGTTCTAAATAGACTGTCTTTGGATCATGCTCCTCTTTTATTATCAATACAATCATCTGAGGAACAAGCCCCTAGACCATTTAGATTTCAGGAGATGTGGACCAGTAGACAGGACTTTCTAAATTTAGTGGAATCTAATTGGAACCTGGAAACCCCCTACAGAGGAATGTATAGGATGGTTTATAAATTAAAAAGGCTTAAAAAGGAAATAAAGCAATGGAATACAACTCACTTTGGCAATGTTGATCAGAATCTGATTCAATATGAGAATAAGGTAAATGACTTAGAAATCTCTTTTCAACAAACTCCAACTGACTCCATATTGACAGATTTGAATAACACAAAACAGTTTTTGATGAGGGCTCAAAAGGAGAAAGTAATCTACCTTAGGCAAAAGGCAAGACTGAATTGGTTTAAATATGGTGATGCTAATACTAGTTATTTCCATCACTCAATTAGGGAAAGAAGAACTAAATCTAGAATCAGTAAGATTAGAGATGAACAAGGAATTTGGATCTCCGATCCAACAAAGATTAAAGAGGAAGCAGTGGGATTTTATAAAGCTCTATTCAATGAAGAAGAACCACAGAAGCAGGGAACTTATATGAGTCACTTTCTAGCTGAAATACCTGGAGTAATAACTGAACAAGAAAATGATCAACTGCTGTCTCCTTTCTTGATCCACGAGCTAAAGTTTGCAGTTTTTAACCTTAATAAACACAGTTCCCCTGGTCCTGATGGATATTCTGGTTTTTTCTATACCACCTTTTGGGAAAATGTAAAAACAGATTTACTTGAAGCTGCAAATGACTTTCTGAAAAGTGGAAAAATTCCTAAGGCTATTTCTAGTACCTGGCTAGCTCTAATTCCTAAAAGAACAATACCTGTCACTTTCTCAGACTTCAGACCAATAAGTCTTTCAAACTTTGTGAACAAGGTTTTTTCCAAGATGATGATGGAAAGGATTAAGCCTTTCATGTCTCAACTAATATCTCCTGAACAAAGTGCTTTCATGAAAGGGAGGGATATCACAGATAACATAATTTTGATGCAAGAAATGACCAGAATGTTAAAGAGGAAATCTAGGAAGCAGAACCTAATCATCAAACTAGATATGCAGAGAGCTTTTGATAGGGTATCATGGTCTTTTCTTAATTCAATTCTCCTTAAATTTGGTTTTCATGGTGTTTTTGTGAACCGGATACTGCAGAACATAGCCTCAGCCCATTTCTCTGTGATAATTAATGGTGTAGCATCAGGATACTTTGCATCAAATAGAGGAAAAAAACAGGGAGATCCACTCTCTCCATTTCTGTATAATATACTATCTGAGGCCTTTTCTAGAGGAATTAAAAAACTTTTCAACACAGGTTTTCTGCAAAATTTTGATTTACCTAAGACATGCCCACAGATAACTCACCTAATGTATGCAGATGATACTGCTGTATTTCTCAGTGGAAATAAGGAAAATCTGAAAAGATTTAAAAGATTTCTCAGTGCATATGAGCAAACAACAGGACAGAAAGTTAATTTTTCTAAATCTAACTTCTATGTTGCTCCTACCACCCCAGTAGATAGAATTCAGACCATAAGAAGGGCATTAGGGATGACTACAGGAGAGTTTCCTTTTCAATACCTAGGTATTCCCATATTCACAGGAAGGAACACTCAGAGATACTACTACACTATACTGGAGAGAATGGAAAAAAGCATTAATAACTGGAAAAATAAGTGGCTTAGTACAGGGGGAAAGATCATACTAATAAACCATTGCTTTCTTTCAATCCCAACTCACTTGTTTGCTATACTAAGACCTCCAAAGGTAGTTTTGAGGAAGATGGAAAGGATGGCTTCTGGTTTGTTCTGGGGTGCAACTGATAGTTCGGAGGCAAGGAAAAAATGGAGAGCTTGGAGTAAAATGAGTATGCCAATACAAGAGAATGGGATAGGGTTTAGAGACCTTCAAGCCACAGTTGACTCATTCTCCTGTAAGTTATGGTGGAAGCTTCAAAGGAACACCACTCAATGGTCTCACCACCTGTGGTCACTACCTGATTCCTATAAGACATCTCAGGTATGGAAGAGAATCTGCTCCATTACTGAAAAAACAAATAGATTGACTAGAGTAATTCATGGAAAAGGGGAATGCTCCTTCTGGAACTCAAACTGGTCAGGAGAAGGTGCTTTATATTATGAATGGCCTGATGATGTGGAAATTCCCTTCCCTGATATCACATTAAGCACCTTCATCCTGAACAAAGACTCTAATCTTCCTTCTCTGGAGCCATATTTGGCTACCAATATAGTTACAATATTGCAGGAGGTAGCCATCAAGAATTCACATGAGGACAGACTGATTTGGGAACCTTCAAGGGATGGGAATTTTTCAATCAGCTCAGCCTACAAGATCCTGAGGCAGAGGGGAACAAGCATCAGAAGTTTACACAAGGTATGGTCAAATTTCATACCAGTTAAAATGTCTATATTAATTTGGAGAGCCTTGAATGGAATTTTGCCTTTTGAAAATGTTCTGTGTAAGCTTGGTTTTTCACTAGCCTCTAAATGCCCCATATGCTCGAACCACTCGGACTCTATCAACCATTTTTTTAACTCCTGCCACCAGGCAACTGCAGTGTGGAAAAAAGTTAACAGCCTTCTGAATTTGCATCCACCTGGTTTTAGGAGTTTTAGTCATCTAGTTGATCACTATCTCTCCATTAAGGTAGGTTCTAAGAATCTGAATCATGTATACATAGCTGCACTCATTGTTACAACATGGTCTCTTTGGACGCATAGGAACAAAGTATTATATGAAAATCTTGCATTTTCAGTAGATGCATGTTTTCAGAATATTAAGGACCTGATGCTCATAATTTTCACTGCAAATCCGTTGAAAGGAAATCCTGACAAACATAAGAAACTAATCCAGGCAGGAATCATTCCTAGTATAACTCTAAAAAGGAAGAAAGAAATCTCAATTTCAGCAGTAAAATGGGAAAAACCAACAAATGGTCTTAAGTTGAACACTGATGCTTCATGGGTAAATGGGGGAGACTCTTCTTGTGCTGTAATAATTAGAGACTGGAGGGGAGATGTGAAACTTATGAGAGCCAAAACCTTTAAATCTGATTCTCCTCTGCATGCAGAGCTGGAAGGTATTCTTTTTGCATATCAGATCTGCTTAGATATGGATATTAGAGGTAGTATACTTGAGTCAGATTGCAAGCAAGAAATTAGAGCAATACATGATCCTTATTCTGGCTCATGGAGACTATTTTCTCTTAACTATCATCTGCATGAGCTGCACACAGAAAACCAAATCCAATATGTCCCACGGGAAGCAAACACGGTGGCTGATTTTTTGGCAAAATATGCTCGGGAGAAATCCATAAATGGAGATTTAAACACAAGCAATACCCCATCTTTCCTTAAAGGCTTGATTATGCTAGATAAAAATGGAGTTCAGGGGGTCAGAATAGGAACTGTTAGTGGTAACATAGATCACACATAATATGGTTCTCGGGCTCATGTTTTCTTGAGGTACAGAGACTGCTTCTTTCTTGTTTTCTTCATTGCAGATTAACAGGCTTAGGAGGAAGAGACTACACATGTTGGGCTACTCAGAGTATGACCATTGGAATGTACGGTGACACATGGAAGTATGAGAAGGCAACTTGATCGAGCTCTCACACACATAGAAACTTTAGGCAGAGACTATCTTTCTAATTATATCTCGTTTTGCTTGTTTTTCACGGACATACTGGGGTTTCGATTCTCGATTCGCCGATTGGTTCATGGAAAACAGCGGAAAGTTATACATATAGAAAGATACAATACTAGCATTATCTGCATTACTAGGCTAAAAAAAAATCCAAAGAATTTAGGAGCAGAAGGCATGTCGCTTCCTAATTATAGAAGCATGGGAGCATGGTCAGATATAGCTCTATTGAAGTTCTTAATAGAGCTGACTAGAAATTTCTGAGCCCAGGAAAGGTTACAGATATATACCTCCATCAAGTCTCTGTAAGGTTGAATTTCTAAGTCTGTCATTCGACCATGCGTAAAGGATGCTTTATGTTTGTATATGTTGTAAAGATTTTGAGTTAATAAAGTTTGAAAAATCAACAATGCTTCCTAGATTAGGATTAGAAGGACCTTTGTATTCATAATAAGAAGCAATGGCATTAAAATCACCACCGGTAATCTATCTGAATCTGGAAGGTTATCTAGGTCAATCCAAAGGTCTCTTCTTTTAACTCTAGTTCTAAGGGTATAGAAAAAAGTGTTGGAAAATGATGGTTAAAAGGTTGAAATTTGTCAACTTTTGGGCATCGTTTTGAGTGGGACCCGGATGGATTTTGGGTTGGTGGATGTCATTTTTGAGTTCTCCTCCGCGAGTACTATAAAATTGACTATTTAAACTCTCAAAACGGATCAAGGGTGAATGAGATATGGATGTTTGAAAAGTCACTCTTGAAAGAGAAACAATTAGGCGGAAATTGGCCCAAATTAGTTTTTCTCTGGACTGTCCAAAATGCGTATGGACCGCATGGAAGTCTCTGGAAGGCCCAACCGCATAGTATATATGGAATTGCTTGTGTGTAATTCTTAAGAGATAAGAACAAAATACTTCCATATTTTGTGAGATATCTTGTCTTAAATAAATATGCGGTTTACCATGTTTAATATGATGAATAATATTTGTACAAATATTTCTTCCATTTCCAGCAGATTTGATTAGAGTATTCATGGAATGTCTCGGATTTGGTGAGTTGGTGATTGAAGAATATTTTTCTCTAATTACAGAAAATCAGAATATCATGTTTCCATGATTAGGGTCTCTTAGAGCAGTATAAATAGAGTCTCTAAGTCATTCAGAAATTACACATCATTTCTCAAGTCCCTCCATATTCTAAACTTGAGTCTTCTGCCTGTCTTTCTCAAAGTTTCCAGTTGATGCTCTGTCGAGGTGATAGTCCTTCGGGCCTTGCGTGAATCCGAGGTAACTCTTACGTGTTAATTGTTACCTTCGATGGTTTTATCCTAGGGAACGATGTCCACGACGGGACTCATTCGTTTCAAGGGCAGCGAGTGTTACTCGTGACTCCATCAATTTGTGATTACTTGAAACATGATTTATGCTTTGATTATTTGTAATTTAAGCTTTTCGATTGTATGCTTGAATAATTAATAAAAGTCTATTATTCTTGCATATATTTATTGCTCGTTCAATTTTGATATTTAATTTTTGCATGATAAAATCAATATATGTCCAACAAAAAGAGTATTCTATTTTTTTATTTAATGTTTTGGAGAAGATTTTGGTTCCACATTAACCAATTGGATTTTTTTTTCTGTGAACTAGCAATCAGTGAATCCTGGCTTGACTCTAAATCTATCACGTTCAATGTTCTGGTGCATAGGTTCCATTATACAGATTAGATCCGGCCTATGTATTCTAATCAGTTACTTAAGTCTCGTTAAGATGTGCCTATTTCTCAAATATTCCAAACTAAAATGTTTTGTCTAATTGTTATTAGTTTTGGTGTTAGAGCTCTTATCTTCCATTGAAGAGGGAAGAGATTAATCTGGTTGGGATAAAGCTTGGAATATGTTATTCAGGTAAGTGGGAAGGTCGTGGGAGGGGTTAATTTTAGGGGTTCCATCCTAGAGATTTCATTCTATTGTTATCCGGGGATGTACTTTTGAAATTGTTTCAATTGGGCAAATCATCAAAAGCATAAAGTACCCTTTGCTTTTACATTTGTTATCATTCACTTGTGCAAAAGCTAGAGAATCTAGAGCAGTAGAGGGGGTTTTGTGCAAATATGTGAGAGGGATGTTATTGACTGTGGGGGAGGAAGGGGAAACTGAGTGAGGTGGAACTTCTTTTGACAGTGATTGTGGTGTGAGATTATTTTCTACCACGTATGATGATTTTTTCCTGGTTCGTGAACTGAGCATGGCTATCAACTTGAGGTTAGTTTTTATTTCCCGAGTAAGATTAATAATATAGGGGGTAGAATCCTGATGGTTAACTTGCTTCAATTTTGGGCCATAATTATCTTGTTGATTTCCTACAGTGGGATAATTTCCTACTCTGCTGTCTCATTCTATTCTGCACAGAATCTTTTTACACTCTTCAATAACTGTAAATATGTGTAGCTACGTATAATAGTGATACACAAAAATTCGATATTTAGAAACAAAATGTTACGACGAATCTAACCATATCTCATACGATAAAATTATTATTTATATACCTATTTAATTATGTGGTCAAAATTTGGCATCTTTAATAAAAAAAAAATCTGTGCAGAATAGTGTGGGAGGGACGGAGTAGATGATTTCCTATTATAATTCCTACATCAGTTATGTTATCTTTTCTTTTACTTGTAGTTGTAGGGACCATTTCCTCATTAGCAATATTAGCTAGATCAGCTTGTTTGGGGATTTTGTGATAATTGTGTTGTCCTTAATCTTGCATATATCAATGTGGTGACCTAATTTACAACAATAAGTACAGTATGCTGGGAGTTCTTCATATTCCATACTAGTATACTTCCAACCTAATCTAATGGTTGGAGGGACTAGTTTCAAGAGGTCTAATTCAACATATATCTTGATGGCCGATGGTCTGGTAAGGGAAGCAGTGGCAGCTAAGGGTGTTAACATGCGGGTATTCATATGTGCGGGTAGTTGAAAATGCAGCATATTGTCTGGATTGTTCGGGTTGGGTAACAAGGGTACCAGATGACTCGTTCAAGATTGCAAATTTTCAGATAATTATCACTTCATTACGCTACATAAATTTGTACTATTGCAAGAAATATTACGTTACAATGATAATAATGTAGTTTAACAATTAAATTCTCGTGACATTTTTCGTACAAATAATTATCACCATGTATCATTATAAAAAACATATAGTGATCACTAAGAGTAAGAACTTTGTAATTATCATTACCTCGGTTTTGTTAAGTAAATAATATTTTTTACATCGGTTAAAAAACAAACATTTTAACCTCGGTTTTAAAAAAATCGAGGTAAAAAGTCTGAAATGGCCGATGTCACGTGCATTTCTATCTTACCGGCGTCGCTTATTATTGTGACCGACGTCACACGTCACTCTCGCAGACATGAATGGCCAAAGTCACATGCATTTCTCGTTATGCAACATCGCTTATTATTATGATTGGCATCTCACGTTCCTCTTGTAGACATGAAATGACCGACGTTACACACCTTTCTCACCTACTGATGTCGGTTATTTTTGTGACTGACATCGCACGTCACTCTCGCAGACATAAATGACCGACGTCGCATGCATTTCTCGTTTACCAACATCGTTTATTATTGTGACCGATGTCGAACGTCCCCTCGCATACATGAAATGACCGCCGTCGCACCTTTCTCACTTACCGACGTCGGGTATTCTTGTGACCGACGTCGGACGTTACTCTCACACACATGGTACTTAAAAGTATATGAATAAGTAGAGACTTTTAACTCCTAACGGTTACTACGTGCGATTTTTGTGTGCGAAACACACACTGTCACTGTGGATCTTCTTCTTCATCTCATTTCTGCTCTTCTAACTGTCACTGTGAATCTTCTTTTATTCTATCTGCTTCACAGACAACGGCTATATCCCTCTGGTGGAAGCCGTTGCCACCTCCGGTATGGCGTCACCGGCGCATATACCGATTCCCGACACTAATCCTACTATGACTACGATTCATCCTATCCCCCAAATCCCCAAAAGCTTTGCTCAAGCCCTAAATTCAAAACCATCGCCACTACTGATGTCACTTCCTGATACCCCCAATTTACATCCCGTTACAGAATTTAAAGGGAAAGTAGCGTATATTCTTCCTCCAGAGGAGGGAGAACTGCTAGCTGCGCATTATCAGAATGCGCTTGTTGGGAAATTTCTTCGGGGGAAACCAAATATGGAGGCTATTCACATGGCTTTTAAATCGATAGGTTTTAAGTCTAAATTTCAATTGGGTTCTATCGATTACCGACATATTCTTATTCGTTTTCAGGAACAAGAAGATTACCAACGGTGCTGGATTAAAGGGCAATGGATGATCAATGGATTCAGCATGAAGGTTCAAAAATGGACACAGGATTTCTCGCCGTCAGTGGAATCATCAATAGCACCAGTTTGGGTTACTTTCCACAAACTCCCAATTATGTTCTATAATAACTCAGCAATTATGGGAATTAGTAGTCAGATTGGTCGTTTTCTTAAGATGGATGCGGCAACAATTGCTTTAACCCGACCCTCGGCCATTAAAGTTTGTGTAGAGATAGACCTGTTAGCATCACTTCCTAGTACAATTGTTGTAGGAGTTGGAAATAAGGTGGCTGAATATCCGATAGAATATGAAGATTTGCCTACTTATTGCTCACATTGTAAGATAACTGGTCATACTAGTAATAGATGTAACTTCTTACATCCTGAACTAAGGAAAAAGATGGAGAAAAAGAAGGAAGATAAACAACCTAAGGGAGCTAAAGGAGAACAAACAATAGCACAAAGAGTCCTAGTTAATCTAGAGGGCTCCTCTGATTTAACAGTATCACAAAAAGAAAAGGAGTTTCAGGAACAGAAAATTAATACAGAGGGAAATAGAAGTCTGAGCACTGATCTTGGCCCAATTAATATCAAGAAAAAAGCACCTTCATTCTACTCTCTTGATGATATATCTAAGCCTATAACCACAACAGTTTGGAGGAGAAAAACAATACACTCTGAAGTTATTCCAATTCAGGAAAACACTTTTAAACCAAACACAGTTTCTATTTCTAATGCTTTCAATATATTGGATAATCTCAGTGAGGATCAGGACCAAGAAGGGGAAACTCTAGAGATTTTTCATGAATCTTTGGAGACACATGATAATACAGTAATTATACTTTCTGAAGAACAAGTAAACAGGAACATAGTTTTAGGTTCAGGTGATGAGATAGAAAAACAAGGACTTAATCAGGAGATTTCCACAATAATGGTAGCTGAACTGAATCATCAAGACTCTGATCAGATTAATTTAGAGCTAAATGCTGTAGAGGAGGAAAACTTAAAGACAAATGATCAGATTAATTCAGAAGAGGAAAATTTAAAGCTAAATGAGCCTGAGCTAAGCCCTGTAGTTGGAAAAAATGGAAAAGAAACAGGTAAATCAGGGAACAAAGGGAAAAATTCAGCTAAGACTGGTAGGAATCTTAGATCCACACAAAAAGCCATGCCAAAAATTTTTAAATGATTAAACACACAATTATAGGAAATATACTTGTTTGGAATGTTAGGGGAATAGGTACATCCTTGGATAGACTTAAGATCCTAAAAAACAAACATAAACTAGACATTTTGTGCTTAATCGAACCATGGCAAGATAAACTCAAAATTTCAGAATTTAAACATAATATTGGTTTTAGAAATGCTTATCCTGCTCAGCATGCTAAAATTTGGTTATTCTGGAATGAAAATTTCAATATCTCTATTGCTGATGAAACTGACCAATATGTGAATGTTAAAGTTACTGATGTGGCCTCCTCTAGCACTTGGAACTGTGTTTTCATTTATGCAAGTGTTCATAGGCAAATAAGAGAGCTTTTATGGTCTGATTTAAAAGGAAAACAAGAGGCTAACACATTATATATAGGGGACTTTAACACTGTGACAACTGTTAATGAATACAAAGGCAGAAAGTCCACTCCAAAAAAAAGTATGAAACAGTTTAATGGATTTCTTAGTTTTATGGATTTGCATGAAATTCAAACTGTTGGAAATTCTTTCACATGGAGTAATAACAGGTTTAAAGATAGATGTAAGGACCTAATATTTCAAAGACTAGATAGGGGAGTGGCAACTTTAGACTGGTTTGATCTATTTCCTAATAGCTCAATTCAGGTTCTAAATAGAATGTCATCAGATCATGCTCCTCTTCTACTTTCAGTTCAAATTGCTGAAGAATTAGCACCTAGACCCTTTAGGTATCAGGAAATGTGGTCGAATAGAGAGGAATTTCAGAAGTTAGTAATGCTTAACTGGAATATAGATACTCCTTTCAGTGGTATGTTTAGGTTTGTAGCCAAACTTAAGAGGCTAAAGTTGGAAATTAAAAATTGGAACAAAACACAATTTGGTAATGTGGATCAAAATTTGGACCAACAGGAAAATAGAGTTACTGATTTGGAAAAAGCTTTCCAGCAAACTCATGATCAGTTAATCCTAGCAGAACTTAATAAATCTAAACAAACACTGATGAGGGCTCAAAAAGAAAAAAACATTTTTCTCAGGCAAAAAGCTAGGTTAAATTGGTTAAAATATGGAGATGCAAATAATAAATTTTTTCATCATTCAATTAAAGAGAAGAGAGCAAAGGCTAGAATCTGTAAAATAAGAGATAAACATGGAATATGGATTACTGATCCTACCTTGATAAAAGATGAGGCAGTGAGATTTTATACTGACCTTTTGAATGAGGATACATCTCAGAAACAAGGAACTTATTTTCAGCATTTTCTGAAAGAGATACCAGAAGTGATTACAGATCAGGATAATTCCTCTCTTCTGTCTCCATTTCTAATAAAGGAATTACAAAGTGTAGTCTTTGAACTTAATAGAAATAGTGCACCAGGACCGGATGGATTCTCTAGTTCTTTTTATATTACTTTTTGGGATACAATTAAAGAGGATCTCTTAGAGGCTGCAAATGATTTTTTACAAACTGGAAATATTCCTAGTGCAATTTCTAGCACCTGGTTATTTTTAATCCCTAAAAAACCGGTCCCAGTTAACTTTTCTGATTTCAGGCCTATTAGCCTTTCAAATTTTGTGAATAAGGTTTTCTCTAAGTTGCTTATGGATAGGATTAAACCTTATATGCCACAAATAATATCCTTGGAACAGAGCGCATTTATGAAAGGGAGGGATATATCGGATAATACCATAATGATGCAGGAAATGACTAGAATACTCTCTAGGAAAACTAAAGCCTCAAATTTAATAGTTAAATTAGATATGCAAAAGGCTTTTGATAGAGTTTCTTGGTCTTTTCTCAATTCAATTCTTCTGAAATTTGGTTTCCATGGGAGTTTTGTCAACAGGATAATGCAAAACATATCCTCAGCACGGTTTTCAGTTTTAATTAATGGATCTGTTGCAGGTTTTTTTGCTTCTAATAGAGGTATCAAACAAGGAGATCCCCTTTCTCCTTTTTTGTATAACATCCTTTCAGAAGCTTTCTCTAGGGGCTTAAAAAAACTTTTTAGTTTAGGTTATCTAAAGTATTTTAGCTTGCCTAAAAACTGTTCACAGATTACACATCTAATGTATGCGGATGATACGGCTGTTTTCCTTAATGGAAATAAAAAAAATCTGGATAGGTTTAAAAAGTTTCTTACAGCTTATGAACAAACAGCGGGACAAAAAATAAATTTTTCTAAATCTAATTTTTTTGTTGCTCCAAATACTGCTATTGATAGAATACATTCACTGAGCAGGAATCTAGGTATGACTAGAGGCAGTTTTCCTTTCACCTACTTAGGTATCCCCATTTTTTCAGGTAGAAATAAACAGATATATTATTATCCCATCTTAGAGAGAATGGAAAAAGCTTTAAATAATTGGAAGAATAGGTGGTTAAGTACTTCAGGCAAAATTATCCTTATAAACCACTGTTTTCTCTCAATTCCTACATATATGTTTTCAGTTCTAAAGCCACCTAAGGTAATTATAAGAAAAATGGAGAATATGGCCTCAGGTTTTTTCTGGGGAGATGATAACTTAGTACATAGGAAAAGATGGAGGTCTTGGCTTAGAATGAGTTATCCTACCCATGAAAATGGTACAGGATTCAGGGATTTACATGCCACTATTAATGCCTTTTCTTGCAAGCTTTGGTGGAAATTGCAAGTAAATAACACTCTCTGGGCAAATTATTTATGGACACTACCAGATTCATATAAGAAATCTAATGTTTGGAAGAGAATCTGTCAAATAACTGAACTAGCTAATGGTGTGTCTAGAGTAATTTATGGAAATGGAGATTGCTCTTTTTGGAATGCAAACTGGACAGGAAAAGGTGCTTTAACATATGAATGGCCACAAGATGAGGAAATACCTTTCCCAGACATTCCTCTTAATACTTTTGTGATGAATAAAAACTCTTATCTTCATTTTTTGGAGCCACATTTGGCTACCAGTACAATGTTACTCTTGCAGGTGGTAACAATTGCTCATTCACATGAGGATAGGTTAATATGGACAGCTTCAGCAAATGGAGATTTTAACACAGCTTCAGCCTATAACATCTGCAGACAGAAAGGAGTAACTATTAGGCATTTAAATAAGGTATGGTCATCCTTTATACCTGCCAAAATGTCAGTTTTAGTTTGGAGAGCCCTTAATGGAATTTTACCCTTCGATAATATTATTTGTAAGTTTGGTTTCTCTCTAGCCTCAATATGTCCCATGTGTAGAGTGCACTCAGATTCTCTTAATCACTGTTTCAATTCTTGTGCTTTTGCCACTGCAATCTGGAAACAGGTCAATGATGTCTTGCAAATTAATCAGCCAGTTTTTGGTAATTTTAAGAATAGAATTGATTTTTATCTGTCTATAAGAGCTGATTCTGTGATCTGGTCTAATTTGATAATAGCTTTTACAATGGTCACAGCATGGTCAATATGGAAATATAGGAATAAGATTTTGTTTGAGGATCAATCATGCTCTGTGGATTTATGCTTTTTGAATGTTAAAGAACAGGTTTACCAGATTTTTGTTGCTAATCCGCAATATGGTAGCCTAGAGAAGCATCAGCACCTAATACAAAAGGAAATCATTCCTGCTCCACATCAGAAAAAAAAGACTTTAATCACAGCAGTAAGATGGGAAAAACCAACAGTAGGGTATAAGCTTAACACAGATGCAACATGGAAACCTGATTGTGAATCTACAAGTGCTGTTATTATTAGAGACTGGAGGGGAGAGGTGATTAATTTAAGAGTTTATCACTTTAAGGCTGATTCACCTCTACATGCAGAACTTATTGGAATACATTATGCTTATCTCCTAGGTTTAGAGCTTGATCTTTTAACCTTCACAGTAGAGACAGACTGCTTCAATGCGGTTATGGGATCCCAAAACCCAAAAAAATGTCACTGGTCAGTTTTCTCTTTATGCTGTACTTTGAATAAATGGAACAAAGGAACTTTGATTCATTACATTCCTAGGGAGGCAAATGTAGCTGCAGATTACATGGCTAAATATGCTAGGAAAAGGAACATAACTGGAGATGTTAATCTAGAAGATATTCCCTCTTTTTTAAAGGGTTTGCTTTATTTGGATAGAGCAGGTTTATATGGAATCAGAATTGGAACATAGGAACATAGCTAAGAGCTAAATCTTCGGCTGAAGCTTTTAAACTGGTTTTTATATCCATCTCTACTGGATACTGCTCGCTTTTTGTTTTTATGCATTTGCAGGTGGAGAAGACTAAGAATGGAAACACAGGTTTAACAAATTTTGAACAGAGGAACAGACGGATTGCAGTACCAACCATATGCTGGGAAGGAAGTTATCTGGAAAGATTTCTCTACTGCAGCTTTTGCAGGTGGAGAATTTTAAGAATGGAAAGATGGTTTTAACTAAGTTTTGAACAAAGGAAGAGAATGACTGCAGTACCACCCTTTTTGCTGGGAAGGAAGTTATCTGCAAGACTTTTTGCAGTTTTTTTTGTTATACAGTACCAACCTTTCTCTCAAGCTCTATGGTTTTTGGGTCAGAAATCATCGACAAATAGAAGTTTCGTTCTGTACGACTCTTCGACCTGTTTGTGATGTCTTGGCTAAAACCATAGACTACATAGAGGATGGCTCGTTTTTTCTTTGCTACTTGTAGGATAAAAACAAATAGGCTACAAACTAGTACTTTTAAGTTTCACATTCTAAGGAATGATATTTTGTATTTGAACATTGTGCGCCTATTGGCATATCTAACGGTCTGGGGAGCCAATATATACCCTCCATCTCAGGATGATTTTAAAATTAAAAAAAAAATATGAATAAGTAGATAACACTTTTGCGATGCACGATTTAAAATGATTGAACATATATATATAATGTAATTTATTTTTTAACAAAACTTAAACTTAATTTTAAATTTTTTATGCAACTATATTTCTTTTAAATTATAAAAGATTTTATAAATATACTTTTAACTGTGACTTTTTATGTTTATATTTTCAAATAAAATAAATTAAACGTAGAGTTTGAGTAATACATGATCGAAGTCAAATATCAATAAATAAACTTTATTTTTCACCGAATAAAATTTTTTTACTACTTATTTTACTCCGGCTACATCTACCTCAATTTTTTTGGGCTGGAAATCAAGGTAAAACCACATGCACAACTGAGGTAAAAAATGTTGTTTCTTGTAGTGAATGTAGAAGTCATACATGTCAGAAGTACCACGACAACTGTATCAACAGTTCAGACAGAGGAACCAAACTGAATGACACTGTTGAAGGATTACTTTGAGATGGGAAAATTTCCAGAAGACAAGACACATGCTAGAAAGTTGGAGGATTAAATGTGTGAGACCAGCCCAAGAAAGTGAAGTCATGAAAGACGTTCAAGAAGAACTGTGTGGGACGCATCAAGGGGCTAGAACGATCGCTAAGAAGATAATTTGAGCCGGGTATTATTGGCCAACCACGTTCAATGATGCGCACAACTTCATGCTGAAATGTAAAAGCTGTCAGATTAACGCTTCGGTTTCGCATAAGTCACACACCCCTTTAACATGGATATATGGAGCTTGGCCATTTGATAAATGGGGAATTGACTTGGTGGGACCCTTCCCCAAAGGAGCTGGTGGTGCAAAGTTTCTAATCGTAGCAATCGATTACTTCACAAAGTGGATAGAGGCAAAGCCATTAAGTAGAGTCACAATAGAAGTAACTGGAAAGCTTGTTTGGCAGAACATAGTTTGCCATTTTGGTGTACCCCGGACCATCGTTAATGTCAATGTCACGCAGTTCAAAAGCAGGATCTTTACTGACTGGTGCACAAAGTTAGGGATCGTGCAGAAGTTCATGTCTGTTGCTCATCCTCAAGCTAACAGTCAAGTCAAGGTCACTAACAAAACAATAGTCCAGGGAATAAAGAAACGACATGAGGGAAAGAAAACTGGTTGGGTAGATGAGATCCCCAACGTACTATGGTCATACTTAACAATAGTAAAAGAACCAACTGGGGAAACACCATTTGGTTTATGGTGATGAGGCAGTCATACCAGCCAAGATCGGGAACTCAAGCCTCAGAGTGGAAAAATACAACAAAGGCAACAATCTAGAGAAAATAAGATTAGATTTGAATGAACTCGAGAAGGAAAGGCAACACGCAATGATCACAGAGGCCAAATACAAGGTGAAGATGGGAATGACATGTAATGAAAAGGTTAAGAGGACACAGTTTCGAAGTGGCTATCTAGTTTCACACTCGAAGTGGCTATCTAGTTCTGTGAAAGAATGAAGCAAGTCTAGTAGAAGAAAAAGGGAATATATGCCCAAAATGGGAAGACCCGTACAGGGTAAAAAAAAGCACATCGATCCAACAGCTATGAATTAGAAAGATTGGATGGTAGCAGCGTCCTGAACACTTGGCATGTGATCAACCTAAGGAAGTTCTATGTTTAGGACTTTAGTAAGCGATAGGATAAACTCAGTTGTACAGGAGCCATGATATAATCATTGGTGGCCTTCTCGTTGTTAGCATCGTTATTTGGATTTCTCCACGATATCATCGTGCTCGTACATAACCAATATAAAAAAGGTACTCCCAGCCAAATATTTCATGCTATTGTTCATTTACATTTTGCACAAAAGTCTTTAGAAATACTAGCAAAAAGAACAAAATATATTATACCATAATCACGAAGACACATAGTTGTATATTCGCAAGCTATCGATCTTGCAATAGGGCAAATATTGCTATAAAAAACAGTGATAAAAGCAAGGGATAGACCTTACAGCTTCGCACAATACAAATTTTCAATTTTGCAAGCTATAAATCTTACAATATGGCAGATATGCTTACAAAAAGCAGTAACAAAAGCAAGCGATAGAACTTACAACTTTGCACAATACAAATTTTCAATTTTGCAAGTTATAGATCTTGATACAGGGTAGGTATGCCTAAAAAAAAGCGACAAAAGCAACCAATAGACCTTGCAGCTTTGCACAAAACAAATCTTCAATTTTGCAACCTATAGATCTTGCAATATGATAAATATGTCCACAAAGACATCAACAAGTGAAAAGAATAGATCTTATAAGCGAACACATGATCATACAAACGCAAACGCATAAAGCACAATGTTTTATAGCAAATACATAGACTTCTAAAAATTGAAACAAAAATGAGAATGGTACTTGAAATATCCGGAAGAGATAATTATTACATCATATAAAAAAGGAAATCATGTACGCCTTGATGCACAACAGGACCCAGAAGATGATGAACTACCACAGCGACGAGATTGCACAGCCTAATGTTCCTTAGACATAATATGACTGTAGCGACATTTCATATGCAAGTAAGCAGGATGGAGAGTTTGACCACTTCGCTCCATACGATCAAGATACTTAGCATAATAAGCCTTGAGATCAGTTATAGGAGCAAAGTCTTCACAATCAAGTTGCATACTCATAAGGCCAACAGTCTCTTAATAGCTCTTGTTTGCCTCCTCCAAATTGTGTATCTCTTCTTGTAATTAACGAATATGAGATCGAACAACATCAGACAAGTTAACCCTCTAACCTTTAATATTCATAGTCACATCACCACAACCAGTGAAACTATGAGGCCCAACAGAAATAGCCTTCAGTTGATATTTATAATCTGTACAAGCTTGCTCAAGTTGATTAACACATGAATCAAGACGTCAGTGCGAAGGTGATCATTATCACTACGCAATTGGGTATTCAAAGAAAATTGTTCGTCAAAAATAATTTGCCACCCTACGGAACATGTGGAAAGATGGTCACATTTATCCTGTTTCTTTTTCAAGCAATCAAGTAATTCATTAATACGAGAACACTGCTTACCTATGATACCGGTTTTCTGATAAGCTTCGCACGCTTTACTCGCAGCAAAATTTTTTGCCTCTTCTTGCTGAAAAATCATTTTAACCAAGCTTAGCTTCTGCCGATTAATAAGGTCATTTTGTTTCGCACAAATTCTTTTTAGCTCGTGAAAATGCTCCCGTGTCTCATTCGGGGTCTTCTTCCATCCAGTCTCTGGATCACTCACACTGAGAAGCATATATTTTAGACAAAGATCTAGTGACATCGCCCATTAATAAATACTACTAGGAAGCTTAAGCGAGCTAGTATACACGCCAACATATTCAAGATCAACTAAGCTGCAGATGATTACTTTATCAAGAGATTCAAGATTATAACCATCCGAACAAATTTGCTACACGGGCAAATTCCCAGAATAAGATAGAGATGATGATGAAGTAGAAGCGTTCCATCCGAGACATAAGGGGATAGAATTTAAGTTTGAATTCTCAACATTGGATAAACGACCATAATAAAGAAGCTTAAGGAGCTTCAGTCAGCCCACTAGGACACCAAGAACTAACAGATAGAGATTTAGGATAATGCCCAAAACAACTATTAAACCTGAACAAGCCAAGAAGATTTATAAATTTATGGTCGATGAAAATATCAAAACCCTGTATACGATCAGATACAAAATAAAAGTATTAAATCAGGGTAGAGACACCAAGTTTTAATCAAATAAAATACAAAGAGCGAACATACACAACAGTACCATTACATGTTACAGACAAAAGTCAATATTTCTTCAAATCATATAGCATCTATAAAAATTAATTAACTTCGTTATGAGATAGAGACGTAGTATGGACAATAAGAGCATATTTTTCCTGGGTCGTGCATGGCAGAATCCTCCACATCAACATTAGCTTCTGGGATGAGAGTTGGTGTAGCATCCGAAGAAGCGAACGGAAAGCTTTGGAAATAATCAACTTGGCAACTTTGAAGCTTAGAAATAGAGGGAAAGGAGGGAAGACCCGCGAGATGTGGTAGTAGGGAAAAATGATGCCCGCCATCAGAAATCTTATGAACAAACACATCATTCAGCATAGCCTTATGCTCTTCTAATATTGTCTCAGCTTTGGCCAAGAAAGGTAACTTCTTTACCTTCAGAGTGGGGTTCAACTCCCGTAGATCCTTTAAAGATTTGCAATAACCAACGTTGCGAGTGAAGCTAGAGACATCCTCAAATAGTTTGAAGAAAGACTTTATTCTACAGAGCCGATTAACAAGAATTTGAGGGTAGCTAGGCAAAGCAGGACCACAACTCCGTATCTCCATCAACTCAGAACAAATCGTATTGGCTTTTTCTTCAGCGGCCTTCGCACGCTCCTCAGCAACTTTAATAGAGGTCTCCAAAGCCTCGCACCTTTTCTCCTTAGCCTTACACTTTTCTGGGAGTGAACCATCATCCTTGGAAATTTTGGCAATTTGCTCACTAACGAGCTGAAGACTCTCACCAACCTTATAAAACAATATACAAGTAAATATGACAGCCATGCATCGGGATAAGAGAATACCAAATCAAAACAAAATTATTACAAACTTCTAGCGGACATACCACGTCTATCGTTCCATGAAGATGAAGCTTAGAGAAAGTAGCGGGGATAGTCCCCTCCACCAGTAAATTAGTGTTTCGTGGAAAGGCCCTAGAACGACACTGGCAAGTATGCCCCTTTTTCCCATGAGGCACCAAGGCATACGATGACCCATCAATTCGCTCCTTCCTTCTCTTCCCTCTAGAGACGTCAATAGTGTTATCAGCATCCACCTCTCCACCCTCAGTGGCTTTACCTTTAGCAGCTACCATTTGATAGTTTGCATTAATGATATTCTCTTGAGAGATATCATTAGCAATGGTATCATTGGTGTTGACGAGCGCCTCCTCCATCTCTTCGTGTTCATCATCAGCAAGGAATGACCTGTCAACAGCACCTCCAACTAGATCCATATCTACACTTGAGCTTATAACACAGGTCAGGCGAACACACATAAATAATAAAGTAGTGTCAAAAATAAAAGAAAAGAACAAACAAGTATGACATGGTGAAACAACAAAATAAAAAAACAAACAGAACACCTTCAGTGTCAGAATCAACATGGCGTAGGCATAGTGAGTGTTCGCGGAGTGTTAATATGACTCCGGAATCAGCAGTAAGATGAGCTATTGGACTAGGAAGCTTAGACTTAGGAACATTATAGTTCCAAGACGGAAAGATTCTTCTAACTATTGATTTATTTTCACATAAAAGTTTTTTATGCCATACACCATAGTTACTAGGAAAACCGCTGACGAGGTCAATACCAGGAATAACAGGATAAAGTGAATTCATCCAAGGATTTTTTTTTACTTTACGAAGCTCATACAAGCTGCAAAATAAGTCAATAGTGAAAGGAACATTCGCTTTATCTTACACATGGTAGAAACCTATAATAATTGTGATGCCCTTAGGATGAAACTTGGACAAAGAAATTTGGTATAAGGAAAGCAGATCAATTACATGCCGAGGAAGGGGAAAAAAGAACAACGTTAAGGTTAGCTAAATAACAAGACATTTTGCCAACAGGAGGTGTGCGAACACACTCAGAATTACCAGAAACCTAAACCTCAAACAAAAATAAAAAATGAATAAGTCTTTAAGTCTCCTAAGTAGTGGTTAGATAAAATGATGTTAATTGTGGAAGAACCGGTGACATGATTGAAATCATCACTGGAGTGAATATTGTAAACCTGGCATCTTCTATGGGATTATCGATACGATTGGAAAAAGACATTTTGATAAACAGGAGTCCTATATTTTGAGATAAAAACCTTAATTAGGGCAACAAAAATCTGTCATGGGTATTCTAGTAAAGGTTTTAACAAAAGAAAAGGTAGTATTCCGGAGAAGATGGCCGAAAAATATATGTTTCAAGTGCAACAACAAACGGGCAGAAGAAAGATGCTTTATAGATTCAGAAAAACCAATACAGTAAAGAAAGAGACAAAAGAAAGAGCCAGAAAAATGTACTCTTAAAGGGGAGGAAGAACAATGCTTCCCAGAAGGATTAGGAAGAATCGAAGAAGGCGGAAGATTGAATGGCTGAATAATGGAAAAAGAAAGCAATAAATTTCAGTATTTAAAATCAAATGTTGAAACGTCAAGAACGAGAAGTTTAATCAATCAAAAATCATAATCAATACAGTCTGACACAAAAGCAAGTTACTTTTTACAGAAATCAAGACAGCGGCAGAATTTGAGTAGATAGTACATTGAATGATGACGGTGTTAAGTCAACTGATTTAAATTCCTTTTTAAGTAGAGAAATGATAACGGAAGCCAAGAAAAATTGTAACAGTGTTGTGAAGAATAAAGAGAGAATCTTGGTTCATTGAAACAAAATCTCAACAACTAAATCTATAGGACGTATGACCTCTATAGTGAAGATTCAAATTCAAAATTCAAAATAAAAAATCCCCAAAAAAACCAAAAGTATAGCCAAGAAACAAGCAACACTCCATGAAGAAAATCTTTGTTACATCAATGACGAACATGTTATTAAAGCTTTAAAAACTCACAAAACAACAGTTTGCATATATTCCACAAATGAAGTCATCGCTTCGTGTTTCCTAGTCTTCATGGCTAGGGGGCTTATGGTGTATACCTAGCCCATGAACGACATCACTAACCCACAAACTAAAGGTTGTTGGCCTTTAGGCCAGCCCAAGAATGAAACATGAATATTAGAGCCTTGTCTAAACCAAGAAAGGTGGAGCCTTGTCTGAAAGACGCGGCCACAAACTGATAAAGGCGGAACCACGTTTGAAGGTTTAGCCACGAAGTAAGATTGTAGGAACCTTGATGCAACCCACGATCTCAAACGCTAACAATATGGAACCATGATTGTGGACATATATAAATACAAGGAGAGCAACACTGGATAAGGTAAGTGCAACTATACGAAGAAATAATAATTCTCTAAAGAAGAAGACTAACGTCATCGTTGGAGTCTTTTCCCTAGAATCACTTTCGGTGTCAGTTTTGCAGGTTCATACGTAGTGAAGCACCAACCGTCTGACCTGGCTGGGGAATACGACATTAGAAACACAATTAAAATAGAGATAAAACACATATATCTTTTATCGCGGAAACAAATCCTAACGGGTCATAACACACTCTTCCTTTCAATTCTTCTCAATTCTTGCAATTTCTTTCTTTGATGCCTTCCAACAAAACTGAACTTGTCCACCGTGACTAGCCTGCAACCTTTGCATCTTTTCTTAGCTTACGACTTCATATTGGCAGAAGAAAATTTGTAAAATCCTCCCTCTTCACTCAATTACAACGTACTTTTTTGAGGCAATCTATCCTTTTTCTAGGTGTCTTCAATTTCAATTTCATTGATTTTTTAATAGAGATGATGTGAATTGTAAAGAATAATTTTTATTTGACCATAATTGTATATAATTGGAGGGGCAGAGGCACAACGGTACATGATACTGCCTGAGATGACAGATTTGGAGCGGATGGAGTCGGAGGAGCAATCGGCTTGCGTGTTTGCCACGAAGGTGATGGATCAGAGCACCCCTCATAAAATGGGGAAGGTGATGACGTGATATATCCCTTTGTGGTAAAACAATAGTATATTATCCTTTTATAGTTTTTGACTAATGTGCCAAAGTTTGAACTTGTTTTTAAAATAAGTTTATATATCTATTTGTTTACATGATATATGTAGAGGGGTTTTCATTCCGAGAGAGATAATATCAGTATGTTTGATTTATTATTCACGTTGTTTTAAAAAAATTAGGGGGCATACAGATCATGAGTTAAGATTCCTTAGTCTAGCCTTTGATTTCTAAGCATGAGTTATCTAATCAACATAATGTTGATTTCTTCCTAATCTTGTTCGTGAAATCCTTTTGTTTTCTAAAGTTGAATATGATCATCTTGCCCTGGAACGTAGAGTACTCCAGAATGGCATAGTGTTCTTTGATTCTTAATCACTATGATTCTTGTTCAGCTTTTTGGATTCAAAATTTCTAGTCAAGATACCAATATAGTTGTTTTAAACTTCATAGTAAAGATACCAATATACCAACAAGTTTGTGCTCTCTTTATACCTTTCCAATAATATATTCCAATCTACAACAGTGATTTTGTTTGTGTGAGTGTGTTTCTGCTATGGATCAATAAGCTAACAAGTGGTAAAAGTTGTGTTTATATGAAACTCTTAAATGGTACAACTATTTAGCATCCAGATGCATATATATGGAAATAAATTTTGTTGTTTTAGATTGATTAGGATGTTTGATGTGGCAGTTTGTTGTAATTTATTATGAATAAAGAATCGGAGAAGTTGAGTAAAAGACGACATATTCTCTGATATTGGCAAGAAAGCCAGAGGTGATTTCCCCTCTCTCATTTCATATCTGATTCTGTAATTTCATCCCAATTTTTTGCCTCCGTATTTGTTGTTCACACTTTTTAATCGCTTTGAGCAACATATGTTTCAATGTATTTTGTGTTTAGAGTAAAAACTTGCATGTGTTTCAATGTAACATGTGGTATTTCTTATATAACTTATGTGCGCTACTAAAGAAATTTGGTGTTTAGAGTATAACTTGCAGGTGCTTCAACCATCGCTTATAGGTTCTTCAAATTTAACATGTAGGTTCTTCTTTTATAACTTGTGTGTGCTACAAATATAACTAGAGTACAACTCGTACATGCTTCAACCATTGCGTGTATATGAATCAAATATAAGTACAACTCGTTGGTGCTTCAATCATCACTTGTAAATGCTTCTTTTATAACTTGCACGTGCTACGAAAAATACTTTGTACTTAGAGTACAACTCGTAGGTGCTTCAACTATAGCTTATAAGTGCTTCAAATGTAACATGTAGATACTTCTTTTATAACTTGTGTGTGTTATGAAAACAACTTAATTCTTAGAGTACAACTCCTAAGTGCTTTGATCACTTATAAGTGATTCAAATATAATCTATAGGTGGTTCTTTTTATAGCTCGTGCAAACAACTTGGTGTTCAGAGTACAACTCGTAGGTGCTTCAAATGTAATCCATAGTTCATTCTTTTATAATTTTTGTGTGCTATGAAAACAGCTTGGTACTTAGAGTACAACTTGTAGGTGCTTCAATCAAAGCTTGTAAGTGCTTCAATCAAAGCATGTAAGTGCTTTAAATGTAAGTTGTAGGCACTTATTTATAACTTGGGTGTGCTATAACCACATTTTGGTGCTTAGAGTACATTTCAAATGTAAGTGCTTCAATCAACGCTTATAAGTGCTTCAAATGTAAGTTGTAGGTACTTATTTTATTACTTGTGTGTTATGAAAACAACTTGGTGCTTAAATTACAACTCGTAAGTGTTTCAATAGCCACTTGTAAATGCTTCAAATGCAGCTAGTATGTTCTTCTTTTATAACTTACTTGTGCTACGAAAATAACTTGGTGCTTATAGGTGCTTCTTTTATAACTTGTGTGTGCTACAAATATAACTTGATGGTTAGAGTCATAGATGCTTCAACCATTGCGTGCAATCGTAGGTGCTTCAATCATCACTTGTAAGTGCTTCAAATGTAACTTGTAAGTGCTTCAATCATCACTTGTAAGTGCTTCAAATGTAACATGTAAGTGCTTCAAATGTAACTTGTAAGTGCTTCTCTTATAACTTGAGTGTGCTACAAAAACTACTTTGTACTTAGAGTACAACTCATAGGTGCTTCAACTATAGCTTAAAAGTGCTTCAAATGTAACATATAGGTACTTCTTTTATAACTTGTTTGTGTTATGAAAACAACTCAATCATTAGAGTACAATTCCTAAGTGTTTCGATCACTTATAAGTGATTCAAATATAATCTATAGGTGATTCTTTTTATAACTCATGCAAGCAACTTAGTGTTCAGAGTACAACTTGTAGGTGCTTCAAATGTGATCCATAGTTCATTCTTTTATAATTTGTGTGTGCTATAAAAATAGCTTGGTGCTTAGAGTACAACTCGTAGGTGGTTCAATCAAAGCTTGTAAGTGCTTCAAATGTAAGTTCTAGGCACTAATTTTATAACATGGGTGTGCTATAACCACAGTTTTGTGCTTAGAGTACATCTCAAATGTAAGTGCTTCAATCAACGCTTATAAGTACTTCAAATGTAAGTTGTAGGTGCTTATTTTATAACTTGTGTGTTATGAAAACAACTTGGTGCTTAGAGTACAACTCGTAAATGTTTCAACCACCACTTGTAAATGCTTTAAATGTAGCTAGTATGTTCTTCTTTTATAACTTTCTTATGCTACAAAAAATAACTTGGTGCTTATTGTACACCTCATAGGCGCTTCAATCGTTGCTTGTAAGGGCTTTACATATAACTAGTAGGTGTTTCTTTTATAACTTGTAAGTGCTACAAAAACAACTTGGTGTTTAGAGTATAACTTGTTGCTTCAACCATCGCTTATAAGTATTTTAAATGTAATATGTAGGTATTTTTTTAATAATTTGAATGTGGACGAAAACAATTTGGTGTTTAGAGTACAACTTATGGGTGTTTCAACCATCACTTGTAAGTGCTTCAAATGTGACTTGTGGGTTCTTTAAATGTTCAAATAAAATAAAATTTTACAATAAAAAATTCATATGACAGATAAATATATTTAGTAATTAATACAAAAGGCATTAGGTATGAAATTCTAACCTATTTCAATAGATCAAATTTGTTCTCGCGTACAAGGGTGTTCTCACATAAAGGAGGTGTTCTCACCTAAACCCTCCCCTATATATACATAGAGAGAGAGAGCGTACCAATGTTTTTATAATAAGTGAACACCAACCCCACAACGTGGGATACGTAACCACCTCAGGGACCACGTCCAAGAGATTGTGGTTAATTCTATATACCCTGAGAACAATCATGTAGCAACCACGATGGCCATTAACACTACAACTCTCTTTCCAAGTGATATCCTTGTAGTGGCGGAGAAGAAATTGAGAGAACAAGGTAAGTGACAAATTATTTCGGAAATTATACTCTCAAAGAAGGAAAGAACAAACTTAAGCATTGAAGTCTTCACCCCAGATTCAATCCGAGACTTTGATGCAGGATTCAAGAAGAGAAGTATCGGTGGACGCTGACCTCTGATCATCACCATCATTTAGAAGGAACCAACCTCATCAGACTTATTTATGCGCAATTCAATTTATTGGTGTTGAATTTAACTTATTAGTGTTAAACTTACCTTATGGGTGCATAATTTAATTTATTGGTGCTGAATTTAATTTATTAGTTCTGAACCTAACGTATTTGTACTAAATTTAATTTATTATTCTTGAACCTAAATTATTTGTAATGAATTTAAAATATTTTTTCAAAAATTGAAAATGAGTAGTAAAAACATGTCGGGGGAGATAAGGAATTGAATTAATCTGAATTGAACGGAGCCGAAACTAGACATACTAAATTAGACCGTATCGTATTGAACCAACTGAATGGGAATGGACCAGACATAATTTCACTAGACTGAACTAAACCCGGCTGAAAAGAACCACATTAAATCAAACTGAATCAGACTGGAGTTGACTGGACCAAACTGAACAGAACTACAACTAACTACACTAAACTGAACTAGAGTGAACTAGACTATAGTAGACCAAATTGAACTCCGATAAGAAAAATTGCACACAACCCAACCAACTCCCAGGCCCTAAAAAATTCCAGACCAATTAATTTCCCACATTTCATTGTTGCCATCTTTCCCTTTGCAAAACCATCTCGGTTGTAACTTTCCATTTCCCCCATCACCGCTATCGTGCTCTATCTCACCCACCTTCACAACTACCGATATTGTATTTGAGAATGCTTCCATGGATGAGAGTATTTAAGAAAAAATATGATTAATGTATATTTTATTCCAAAAGTTATGTAGTAATTGTATACATTATAATTTTTGTTAACTGATCATGTTCAGCTAGTGATGCAACATGATCCTAACTACGAGATGGTTTTTACCAGTTCTTTCAGTTTTATTTCTATTTTCTTATTTTATCAAAGTTCCTATGTGTATTTGGATTTAAGTTTGGGTAAGTAATTTCCTAGTTGTGTCTGGAATTGGTTAGCAAATTCAACTTGTGATGCAACATCATCCTAACTACAAGATGGTTTTTACCTTTTCATTAACTTTTATTTCTATTTTCATAGTTTATCAAAGTTCCTAGTTTTATTTGGATTTATTTAAGGGTAAGTAATTTTCTAGTTCGGAATTGGTTAAAAAATTCATATTCCTAGTTGGTTTTTAGCTGCAAAACTGGCTGTATAAGTATTTACTTTCTTCTTTGTAAGGGCGGTTTGAAAGTTAATAAGGAAACGAGATTCGTCTATCTTTTCCTTGTTTGATTGGATTCAATTCATCAATCAAGAAGCAGTTCCTAAGAAACTTTCTAAGTTTCATCTTTGAGCTAAATTATCAGGTTTGAATATTGCACCAATTTGGTATCAGACCTAAACAATCCTAAAAAATGTCTCATCCTTGCAACGATCCACAACCCACAGAAGCTGAGGTCACTCAGCAAACCCGTACACATCTGCAAGACCAAATGCAACTCACAACAGCGATGCAAGCTCTCGCATCTCATTGTTTTCCACCTTCTGATCCTGCAAATAACAACGAAGAACCCGAAGATTGCACTGACAATGAAAATCATTTTGCATATGAGTTTGATAATCTGAGTGCAAAACATAATGATGATTGGCATTGGGAACAAGGATTCAAATTCCCTAAGTTCTAAGGTGATCAAATGAAGGAAGAACTACTTGATTGAATCATCATGGGCGAAGAGGTAATTGAATTCAAACATGCCCCTTTGGATCCTTATGTTCATGTTGTCACGATGCAATTCTGAAGTTGAGCTACGGCTTGGTGGACCAAACTCAAGGCAAGACGTACTTGTTTAAAGAATCCTAAAATCATGGTGTGAAATAAGTTGAGCTTCGTAAAACATTTTTGACCAACAATTACGACCAACTCATGTTCTAACAATTGCAAAACCTATAGCATGGATCATGTTTTGTGGAGAGATACTCTTTTTTTTGCTTCTTGCTCATGTGAATCTTCACGACTCATATCAACAAATAGTGGCTCATTTTTTTGGTGTTCTCTGTCAGCAGATTCATCATACTCTTAATTTGTTTGATCCACTCTCGATCTCTGAAGCACATCAATAAGCTCTCACCGTTGAAGCTAAAACCAAGGTTGATGTGGGGGGATTCCATCTGGACACCATAATATCTAGAATCAGTGCAATGCTTCATACTAGCTTCATGACACCTGCAAGAAGAGGTCTTGAGGTGTCCCAGGGATCTTCCTTCGATGCCTAAGTTAGTATATGATCAATGTATTAATAATATATGAGAAATTCCATTACACATCATGTCGTTCAAATAATCTATTTATAGTTTGTGATCATCGCGATCTTTGCTGATCTCGGTCAATATGTTTCTTAGTCGTGTCGTTTGGATGATCGTGGGTGATAATCATTCTTGTACTCAGGTTTGCTTATTTAATTTGATAGATGCGAGGTGTTATTCTGGCCTCAGGCTTCACGTGGTTAAGAGAGACCCTGCTTATCTAGTTCACTGGGATCGTTGTGTTATCTTTACTTTGGACTTCACATGACTAGGGAAGTATATACCATAAGCCCCACCTAGCCAAGGAGTTGTTGAGAACTCAGCAGTCATATTTGGTATTGGAATAATGAATATTTAATCACTACCTGGGGAATATTAAATGTGCATTATGAACTAAATAATTAGAATTGACGGCGAGGTGAGAATTGGCTCCTTGGGTTAAGAGAACTAGGAAGTCGTAACAATAACTATCCCCATAATTCATTAGTTAGATTCTCCATATAAAATGGGTTTAGTAAATATTTGCTATACCATCGTTTAAGAGTTTTCTATCTTAAGATTTTAGGTTTTTCATTAGTTAATAATATTTTTCCTTTGCAAAGTGTGGAAATAGGAAGCAGTAGTATCTTAACCGTAACTGACGTGTCTATTTAGAGGTAATAATACCCCTTCTTATCTGATTATGAGATTATTGTCCCTTTTATAAATGATGTTGTAATGAAGCCACGAACAACCATGGTTGGTGTCTATGAGTGTCTATTATAATATGGTTTGAATTTTCCTATTCTAGACTATATTTTATGTGTGTTGGGGTCATATAAGGTAGCTCTCGCCCAAATGCACTCCAATGGGTGGCCATATTGGTTGGTTTCGAGCATATATGTCGTGAGATCGGTATTGGTTTTAACCTATGTTTGTACTCTGCTTACTATCAATTATATTTGGT
The DNA here is from genome assembly GCA_037428765.1 of Rubia yunnanensis. Lineage (NCBI taxonomy): Eukaryota > Viridiplantae > Streptophyta > Magnoliopsida > Gentianales > Rubiaceae > Rubia > Rubia yunnanensis. Next base: position 39,372,897 of record CM075067.1, on the reverse strand, counting down.
CCCGTCAACCAAGCCTTGGGTGACCTTATATTGTGTGGGGTGTACCTAATATGTGTGAAGGATGGGAAGTAACCTTTGCATTTCGTGATATAGTTTGTAATGGGAAGTATGGCGTCTACCGCTAGGGCTGGAATTTATGGCCGTTGTAATTTTGTGTTTTGGATAAAGGAGGTTTAGTTATCTTTTTCTTTTGATGTTAAAGAATTTCAAAGTTGAACTTTGTTAATCTGGGTTCCTTTGCATATGTGTGGTCCAGGATAAGTATGCTAAAACCTTAATGGTTTAGGGTTTGTTCTAGGAGTAGGAATAGTAAATAATTTCTTGTGGTCCCACGAGGTTTGATCTTACTATGTGATAGAGCTGTTCAAGTTTAGAATAAATTGATTTCTATTGTAGTTGAGATATGATAAATTGATTGTTAAGCATGCTAAAACCTTGATGGTTTATTGGTTTGTTTTTAGAAGTGATGATGACACCCCGTGGTTCTATGAGGTATGATCTTACTAATAGATAGGGATGTTAAGATTTAGAATAAACCGATTGATATTGTGGTTAAGATATGATAATTTGATTGCTAAGTATGCTAAAACCTTAATGGTTTATTGGTTTTTTTAAAAGCGAGGATGGCATCCCGTGGTCCTACGAGATGTGATCCTGTTTCACTACCATAGAGACCACCCTTTAGCACCGGTTTTTTAATGTTGTAGCACTGGTTATTTCTGGAAAAAAAACCGGTGCCTAAATAACCGTTGAAACGGTTGCACCGGTTGAAAAAAAACCGATGCTAAATTCCTACATCAAGCACCGGTTTAAAAAATTGGTGCTAATATGTATCGAATTAGCACCGGTTTTTTATAACTGGTGCTATAAAAACCGGTGTTAAATTTGTGTCCTAGTAGCACCAGTTTTAAAATTGGTGCTAAAAGTGTATTTTAAGCACCGATTATTTTTAGCACCAGTTTTAAAACCGATGCTAAAAGTGTATTTTTAGCACCGGTTATTTTTTAGCACTAGTTTAAAACCGGTGCTAAATGTGTATTTTTAGCAACGGTTTTTTAGCACCGATTTTAAAACCAGTGCAAAATTTTTATTGTTTGCACCGGTTTTAAAACCGGTGCTATACACGTATTGTTATCACCGGTTATTTTATAGCACCTGTTTTTAAAATTGGTGCTAATTATATGGTAGGCTAGCACCGGTTAGTTTTTAGCACCGATTATTATTTTAGCAAAAACCGGTGTTAAATGTGTGACTAATCTGGTCGCTGAAAGCTGCGGCGCTGCCGCTCTTTCAGTCCATCTTCACCCAGCCAGTTTCATATTTACGCTTATTTTCCAACTGGTGCGTTCTTTTTCATAGATGGCACCGATTATGATTTGTGCGTAGATCACTTAAATTGGTGCACCAATAAAAATAGCACAAATTCCTAACATAAAAAACCAATAAATACAACAATCAGCATACATAGACAACAAGTTGGTAGAAAAAAAAACATTGAATTTGATCAACTATAATTTTTTACTAGCAAAAGAAGTGCATGAAACGTGGTTCTTAGTGGCCTACATAAGATACTGGAACCCCCCTCATCATGGAGAAGACGAGTATCAAAAGTGAAGGACAATTATCTTTCTCATAAGAGATAATACTAACTACTATCCAATGATGGAGGCAAGTCCCTGTATGACATTCAATTGAGCTATGCATTTTGGCAGAGTACATTTTGCAAAAATACAAACCCATTTCAGAGCAATGCTCCGCAGTTGATCGCTCCCCAGAGGAGTGTAATCTTCTAGAAATTTCTGAAACAATGTATTAAATTGCATGTTAGAAAAGGATATATATGTGAGAGACTAACAAATACAAATAGACAATACATGAAAACGTACCGGGATAATGTCAACGTCATTCACGTCCCTAACAATTTTTTCCATGTAATACATGCAATGGTATCCACATTCCCAAGTACTACTTTGTATCTTGTGCTGATATAAAAGAGAATTTGCTGAAATGATTACGAACATAAAAATGACAGAGGAAATATGACGTTACAGGATAATACGTACATTGATGTTTATGACATTCCATGTATAGTTCTAAGGGTAGGATCTATTTTGGTCAGAACTGAACCGTCGATATTTTGTTGCAACCCTACAATCGATGAAAATATATTTATATCAATATATAAAAATATATTTATATCAATAAATAAAAATATATTTTCAGAAATTGGGGATCACACATAATAGTTTAATTAGGTCAAACTTTTTCCAACATGCAATGATGAACGCAAGTAATGAATAGAACAATAAATGTCATTGTCCGATTATTAACATTAATTGTAAATAATCGAGCAAAGAAAGTGAGAAACCTACAAGAACACATTTACGGGAACAAACAATTTTAGAAAACATTAAAGTAGAAGGAATGACAAAAATGTGTTCCACTTACAAATGAATCAATTTAAGGCATAGCCTATTACGTTTGTAAATTCCCCCACTCATCGAGTCGATGCAATATACTCGATCAATTTCCGGTACGAAGAAGAGCAAAAACCAATGGCTTCTATAAAAAAAAAGGGATTGCCAAAATACTCTTAATATTTTTAAAAAATAAAATCACAGCATATGGTTTTGCTTCCATGCGGCCGGGCCAAACAACACAAAAAGAATAAAAATTACTCTCGATTGTACGGAAAGACGTACATCCTTTATTGAGTGCGGCACATGACAGTTGAAACCTCGTCCGCAGTCAATTCGACCCTCTGATTTGCCGTTTGAGCTATTAAATTTGAACTGGCCGGAATAAACTGGACGTGTCCTCAATCAACCACCCCATTACATAGGTATCTGGAAAAATAATATTGTAACTGAAACAAATATAATGATATATCTATAAATAATGTAACCATGCAATTCTTACGATGCCCATATATCAAGTCGGCACCCACTGATCCACTCCATTTCATTTTCTACGTCCAAGCTGCTCATGAACAGTTTTAGCTTGTCAGTAAATATGGTTGTGTAGACTTCTTCTAATCCAAACACCTCCGCATTGAAATTGATGCGGAAGACTTTGTTAGGTCCACATATTTGTGTAGATAGCCTTAAAACATCATTAATCTGTTGAACAACAGCGATGCATTCTTTGTCTTCTGTGACCCTTTAATTACATTTAGAATTTAATAATGTTAGTTAAGTAGTATATGTATATAATTCAGTAGTGGATCATATTCTAAAGGCTAAAGTGAGTTCTCACAAAAATGTAATGGTCAGAAACCGACATGGGAGGATTTGGTTGCCCATTCCCCATCGATGTAGTATTCTGTTTTGCTACTTGCTAATGGGTAAAATTGTTAGTTAGGCATTAAAAAAATAGGTCGGAATGAAAAATTCTGGGGGTATGTTTGATCTCTCCTTTTACTGATCGAGCGACCACCTCTCCATTCAGAGTATCTTCCTGAGCCACCGCCTCCTGTAAGGGAGAGTGTGTTAATATGTATCTGGATGGCATAGCTAGTTAGTATAATTATTTGTTTAACCTCTTCAGTCTTCATGGTAGTTTTTGGTGTGAGGTTTATTTCAAGACTTCCATCTTCAAAAACTACCTATTGTTTCCGAGGCAATTGGTGCTCGTTCTTCTACGTAAGCAGATGAACAAGAAATTATGTTTTAGTAATATCTAGAAAGATATATATGATAGGATGAGAAGAAGAATACAATTATCACACCTCATCATCCTGTTTCCCAATGACACTTATCAACTTTCCCGGCCATACAATGTTATATCCAATGGCCTCAGTGACAAACTCAAATTCTTCGTGTTCAATCGACAAAGGTGCCTTGGGAATGATCACAGGTCCACGAAGCTTTACTCGCTCCCACATGATAGGTAAGTTTGTTTCCTTATCCTTTGGAAACAAGATACCAAATACAGCTACATGGCTATCTCCATTATGGTTCAAAACATATAGGCATCACTTTTTTCTTTTCTGAGAACAAAATTCAGATAAAGGGGAAAACATCAGTTGGACAATAAGTAAGTGTTATTAAGTAATAAAATTAAATAATATCATAAATGTAATCAATCTTAATAAGGATCAAGGGTCGTTGAAGGTGTAATTGGTCCAGAAAGTTGATTATAACAAGAAATGAATTCTATATATAGCCGTTGAAGGTTGCAGCACGCTGCAGCTTTCAGCGTTCATCTGGGATAAACTGTCTCTCAATTAAAACTATATTGGCAAATAGACCTTTTCTCAGTTCAACTGAGAAAAGAACAAGATGAAGATGTTAGTAGGCCCGAACTACCAACATCCAAAATAAACATGACAACAGTAAATATATCCCCACAACTAAAAGCATCCAAAATCAATTTGACAGGAAATTGAAATCCAGAAACTAAAAATAATAGAGCAAGACAGAAACTAACGATGAGGTTCATAGTATACAATACCTTGTCATCCACAACGGTTCCTTGTGGGTCACTACATCCAGATACCGAAGGAATGAATACCCAGTTGTCTTTATTCGCGGGGTTGGAAGATGTAGCAAGGAAATTGCGGGCATCCAAGTGTGGGGGAATAGGTTTACTCAATTGTCCAGCCAGCCAGTTTGTTTGGGCCTCACATAAGGCAACAAATCTTTCGTTGAGCTCGATGACATCTGTTGGTAGTTTGTGTGAATTTCATATTTCTTCAGACGGTTTTGTGTTTGTGCTCTCACATCGACTAGATGCATAACGGCTCACAGCAATATGTGGTAGGGTCTCGTTCACCTTGGCCGTTGTGGGGCAACCTCTCTAACGACCCCCATGATCCTTCTTACCCGTTGCTTGAATGAGAATATCTTCTTTTCCTTATATAACCAACTCTTCCTTTTTTCTTCTTATCCAAAACTTTTTTTTACTAAACAAAAAATATGCAAGTCATTACTATGAATTCCATCTGAGAATATTAATAGAGATCGAATCAATTATGAATTTGGCTCACAATAGTGGGGGCTGCTCTTTTAACGCAATCGTTGGTGTAGGTCAATAATTTCTTGTCACACTTAGATTCTAGGAACACATCTGAGCAGTCCAATTTGAAATCCATGATTTGAACTAAAGCCTTCGCTCCTTCTACACTCTGACCTTGATCCATATGCTCATCAATTTTAGCCCTACTTTTCCTCTTCTCGAGTTCTATAGCAAGCCTATGATTCCCTCCACTGCCTGTGTGATGGATGTACTCCTTATGTGAGGCGCTTACTTTTGTTGTATCACTTAATGCCTATATGTTCATCAATTTTTAAAATGCTCACAAAGTAGTGACTACAAATTAAGATTTTTTAAGGAATAACCTTGAATTCAGGGGTTGATCTGTGTTTCACAAATAGCTCCCTTTCTTTTTTCCCATCCATCGATAATTTGTCCATGTACAAGAACCTAGTTTTTTTTTTGCACGATGTACTTGTGAGCCACCTTAGCCTTCCAATTACTCCACTTTTCACCTGCATAAGTTGTCCATTTATTTTGGAATTTATTCATCTCATTGAATGTCATTTTGGTTTGTATATCCCAGCTAATCTAGCGGACAAAGATACGTGTTGTCAGTGAAAAATGTAATGAAGTTGAAATGAACAAATGAAAATGGAGGATTAGAACACACTTACGAGAATGTCTTCCCATGTGTCTTTCTTTACATGGTTTGGGACTACTTTCCCATTATGTCATGTCCTGAAGCGGATTCTTCGTCAGAAGGCATAGCCAACATACATTGACAACCGGCTGCCCGTAACCAAGGGTTCAAAATCAGCATCGAAGAATATTTTAAGGGGCTTCTTTTGCTTTGCTAGCAACACGGACTTGCACGTGGTTGTGCCTCTATGCTTGCAATACTCTTTAATATCAAACTTGTCAAAGCTCCCACTCATGTCCTCTTTTGATATAGTTTCTTCTTCCTCCCCCGAGTTTTCAGATCCCGAGCATGATTTGGGTGCATCATCCATCTCCTTGTGATTGATATCACGGTTGTCATCTTTTGTAGGGGTAACACAATTGTCTTCTATGACTTTAGTACCCGAGTCAAACAATTTCTTCCTCGGCTTCGCCATTCACTCACTTGTATGAGTCAATCAAAAAAACAAAATCTTAACATAACACATCCAAACACGGATATCCACAAACAACCAACCAAGAACATATTGACTTATCAACATAATATGCAAAAAATTCGTATGGATGCAAAAACAAAGTAGGAAAAATGTCTTAAATTATTAGCAAACAAATCATCTATCCACATGAACAACTACCCACACTAATAACCCAACAAATTAAAACAAAAACTCACAAACTAAGAGACCCACCAATATATACATATTGATTAAACCCGGGAAAAAAGCAAACTACCACCCATTTAACGAGTTGTTGTAGACTTACCCAAAAACCAATCACTCGTACCTTATTTGTACACACTCTCGGCAATATTTGTTGCCACCAGCAGGCTATGCACCAGCTTTAATCGACCTAGAACCACGAGTCCTCGAGCCCTCAAAGGGCGTGTGTGTTGGGGTGGGAGTTGCATATAAGGTTATGGAGGGAAGAGGGAAAATTTGGGAGGGGAGCTAAATGATGCTTTGTCGGGCCAATTAGGAGTTTAATTTGACCATTCTTGCTGCTTTGTTGAATTTGTGAAACTCCTTTGTTGGCGAACTTGCTCATTTTCATGATACTTTTATACTACTTCGTATTGAGTTAGGTAAAGAATTTTGAATAATAGCCAATGACAAATTAATTAAGGTATGAATACTGTTTAATTACAATAGACAACGCTCCTATCTAGAATTGTGTATTTAGTGTGGTGATTATTACTTGTATACATAGAACGGCTAGAGAAATAGAGTTTAACCAGGAATTAGTATGAGTAAATTCAAACATGTTTATGTGATAATATAATGAAATTAATGTAGGCCCGCTTAGTTTCATTTGAGGAAGATTGTATTTGCGTTGCCTCAGTAAGTAAGGGACGATCTTAGTTAACTTAATGGGTTACCAAGTAATAGATACATTAATTAAGTTATAATTAGTGTATACAGATCGCCAATTAAGTTATAGTCGATTACCACTGTACATGGAACACTCACTGACTACGCGCGACTTGTAGACAATCGTATGGGTTATCAAGTAATGGATACGGTGAAGTGGTGCACGTGTATGTTGACTAGGGTTTGACCATAGTTGTATTGAACATGATCATATATAGTTAACTAGTGTATATAGAATACTGATACTCCCTCTGTTTCACTTAGAGTGGCACACTTGCCTTATTGGGATTTTTTTAAAATGGCACACTTTACATTTTTGGTAAGATTCCTACAATCTCATCCACTCATTCTAGTTTTTACTTTCTACACTTAATTTCAACTTCTCATTTTCGTCACATTAATCCAAGAGCTTAAACCTAGTGTGCCACTCTTAGTGAAACAGATAGAGTATGTAAATTTCTTGACTTACTAATATATTATACATAATATAATTTTTGGAAATCATCCCTCAGATTTTAGACAACTTCAACATGAGCCATCGATCCCTCCATCCCGAATATGGGGATTTTCGACAACTTCAACATAAGCCCTCAAGCCTCAAGCCTCAAACCTCAAACCTTGAGCCTCGAACCTAGAACCTTGAACATCGATCCTCGATCCCTCGAGCCCTCAAACCTCGAGCCCCTTGACCCGTGAGCCTCTCAAGCCTCTCAAACCCTCGAACCCCTTGAGTCTAGAGGTTCTCGAACCCAACAGAACCCTCAAACCCTCGAACCTCAAGCCTCTCAAACCCCTCGAGCCCTCGAACCTCAAGCCCTCTTACCCTCGAGCCTCGAGCCTCTCGAACCACCTGCCCTCGAGCCCTCAAACCTCAAGCACCTCAAACCCCTCGAACCTCAAGCCCACTACCTCAAACCACGAGCTCTGAGCCCCTTGGACCCTCGAGCCTCTTAAGACATCGAACCCTCGAGCCTTGAGCCTCAAGCTCCGAACCCTCGAGCTATCGAATGTCCTGCCGCGAGCCTTGGAACCTCAAGCCTTGAGCATCCTACCTCGAGCCTCAAGCCCTCGATCCCTTGAACCTCCTGCCTCAAGCTCTCGAACCTCAAACTTCCTGCCTTGAGCCTTTATCCCTTGTGCCTCGAGCCCTTGAACACAATACCCTAACACCTTTCAGCCCATGTGTGTGAAATTCAGCCTATATGTGTGTACGATTCAGCCAATGTGTGTGTAAAATTGGTCACTCAACCTAATATCCTAACACATTTCCTCTGCCAAGCTCCCTCCACATTTCCCGCTCCCTCCACTGTCTCCATATCCCTCCACCGGCAAGCTCCGTCCTCACTCCCTCAGCCGTCCCCACTCAATTCCACCTCTGCCAAGCTCCGTTCATTCCACCACGGCCAGGCACCGCCATCCCACGCTCCCTCCGCATTCCGTTTGTCAATCTACCATCCACTGTTCATACACTATCCACCAAGCTACCGTCTACCAAGCTCCGTCCGCCAAGCTCCCTTCGCCAAGCTCTATCCGCCAAGCATCGTCCGCCCTCCAAACACCTTTTGTCAACAAACCTTTGTCCAAACTAGGTAAGCACATACCCTTTAGCTTTTGGTTTCCTAAGGATTGTCTACATTATTGGTATGCTGATTGTTTGATTTAATGAATATAACTAATTGTGATTATTTTTTGAATATGTGAGACTTATTAACATTGTATGCTATGCCTATGTTCTATGCAAATACAGTTCTATGCATGTGTTTATTGAATTGGTTCTATGCCTATGTTCAAGGAACAGTTCTATGCCTCTGTTCTTCATACAGTTCTATGCAAATGTTTTATGCAAATCCTGGTTTTCTTATGGAAATGCAGTTCTATGCCTATGTTATGTTACAAGAACTCAGCAGACATCTGGATGCAAACTTATTCATGTGCTGACATCTGGATGCAAATTTATTCATGTCCTGACATATTCATGTCCTAACATTGTGGGAGGCAAATTTTACTTGTATTGCACCCAAGGGGAAGACCAACAGCCAGAACTCAAGGAAAAAGGCCACAGTTGGCAATATGGAGGAGCAAGACAATGGGTCTCAAATGGTGCAAGGGAACTCTATAATAACGATAACAGAGGCGGACTGTCATGAGGCAATAAATGTGTACAAAGAATTCATTAGCCGGGGCCTCATACTGGAAAGAGGGTTGAGACTGGAAAATTCTTACAAGGACTATGTCAACCTGCACTTCTTCTCAAAACTGGATCGTGCGAACAAAACCCTAGCATGTGAGTTCTTGTCCCTGATGAAGTACAAGAATTCAGCAGAGGTTTTCTTCTGTGGTCAGTTTGTTGTGCTTGCACCGGATGTGATCAACGAGTTCTACAAGATCTCACCGAAGCTCACAAGTGTCTAAGAAGCTGCGGAAAAAGCTGTTGAAAAAGCTTCTTGGGAACAGATCATAAGAGAAATCTATGATGATGGTGATGAAGTTATCCAGAACCTGCCACCAGAATGGTCAAGCATTGAGAAGAAATACTTGAGTGACGACATGAATGTGTGGTACACATTCATAGCTGCTCGCCTGCTGCCGGTGAAAATGAATAGTGAGGTTCATTATTCCTGTACGTTGCTACTGTACAAGATTAAGAAGAACTTGAGCATCAATGTTAGGGGTACGATACTGGCATACATCTAGGATTGTGTCAATGCCCATAACTGTATAGGCTTCTCCTCTCTCATCATTGCCTTATGTGTGGAAGCGTGTTGCAAATTTAAAGATGATGATTACACACTGATGCCAAATCTTCCCATCAACCCTCAAATATTCTTGAAGAACAAGAAAATTGCTGGGTCAAGGCAGGCAACAAGTAAATCGTCTAAGGAGAATTCGGATAGGGACATGGCAGCATTGAAAGTGAAGGTGGATCACTTGGTGCGATGGACTGAGCAAGTTGGGAAGATCTTGACAGCCATGTGTGGCGAGAGAATCAAGGAATTGGATCCAATCCCTACTATAAATTTGCCATCTTCCAACACTGGGGAGGGCAGCTCGCTCGGGGATTGACTATCTTCATTGTGCTCACATCTTGATTTTCTCAAGTTGTTTATTTTGCTTAATTTATATGGATCTCTGTTTTATCGGGATTTTGATTTCCAAAACATATGTTGCTTCTCTGTGGATTTGATTTGGTACTTTATGACTGTGGAATTTTGATGCTATTAGTTGTGGGCATCTATTTGCTTTGATTTTGTAAGTTGACAGTTCTAGGCTTGTAACGTATTCATGTTTTTGTCTTAGAAGAACTGAACGAGCAACTAAAAATAGGTAATGTGTGTGTAAAAGAATTGTAGCGTGCTGAACCAAAAGAGTTGCAGCGCACTGCAGCTGGCAGCCACTATCATAGGAAAATGTAGCTTATTTTGTCCAAGCTTTACCGAAAGAGCTGCAGTGCACTGCAGCTGGTAGCCGTTACCATAGGAAAATGAAGCTTATCTTGTCCAAGCTTTATCAAAAGAGCAGCAGCGCGCTACCGCTCTTAGAGCTGCTCAAAATAGGTACCAATTAGAACATAGTTGTAGAATAGTTAATAGTCATACAAAACACAACATACTACAAAAATACATAAATTTTAGCCCTCGAATTGATTGCTCTTCAGCAGCTAGTCTTCAACCATCTTCCTCTTTTTGGATTGAACGTCTCCAATTTCTTGGCCATCTTCATCTATCCAAATGTCATCTCTGTGTTTCCTCCGTATTGCTCCTGCCTCAATCCTGTCGTTAATAAGTAGGGGGGAAATAGAGGGGAACTCTAACCTTTCACTTGTAACTTCAAAATCAATTTCATCACAAAAATAGTATTTCTTACCATGTAACACAACAGACCAGCCTATATTGCACGGATCATTAACGTAGAAAACTAGTCTTGCTTGTTCGGCCAAAATAAACTGGTCATTGTCATATGCTTCACGACTTTGGTCAACAAGGGTAAATCTCATTGGGTCATCACTTCGAACTCCAGTTGTGTTATGAAACCATTGGCACTTGAAAACTAGAATCTTGAATTCTCTATAGTCAAGCTCCTAAATCTCATTAATAACACCATAAAACGACATCACAACTAGGACAGGTTTATTGTCTTTCTTACTTGCTTGCCACATTGTCTCCGACTCAATGTATACCCATTATTTTTTGTTGTGCTCGTTAAATCTTGGTCCCTAGTAGCAAAACATAAACCATTCATGTTATATCCAGAATAACTTAAAACCGTGCAGTTAGGCTTTCTTGCAAATGCTCTAATTTTTGGGTCGTAATCACCTACATTGCATCGATCATATAACCAATTCACAAACTTGTCATTGTGTTCCAACTGAACTTTATTTGGGGCCACGTGGGATGAGACTCTATGATCGAATGAAGGTGCTCGGTCACATAAGCAATAGTCTCCCTACAATTCCTCAAGACATACAAATGAACTGACATTAGATCACTATTCAATGGAGTAAATAACATTCCATTTGACCTCGGTTTGCCCACCTTCCTTCCACATGTCGATTCTGGGGCACCCCAAAATTTCTATGTTCCTCCAAATAGCTAGAGTAAAATTCAATTACTTCTTCGGTAACATACTTCTCAACAATACTAGCACCCGGCCGACTCATACATTTCACGTATCCCTTGAATACTTTCATGTGACGCTCAAAAGGATACATCCAATGCATAACAACCGGACCACATATCTTTATCTCCCACACTAAATGAACCAAGTGAACCATTATATCAAAAACAAATGAAGGGAAATACATTTCCAACTTGCATAGCACATCAGCAACCTCTTTTTGTAGGACATCCAAATGGTCCCGGTCAATAGACTTCTGGCATATGGAACCAAAAAATAAACAAAGTCTAGTGATTGAGTACCTTACGTCAGCCTCCATTACCCTGCAAATAGCAATAGGTAATAGTTGTTGCCTCAGAATATGACAATCATGAGATTTCAACCCAGTCATACGACAATCCTTTGTAACTACCCGACTAACATTAAATGAATAACCAATTGGGACCTTCACTGATTTTAGACTATCACAAACTGAGATTCTCTCCTCCTTTGAAAATGCACAAGGTGCAGGGGGCAAGTAAGTCCTCTTACCCTTCACTTCTAGAGTGAGGTCATTTCTGATTCCCAAATCTACCAAGTCCAACCGGGCATTCAAACTATCTTTCATCTTCCAGGGAATATTCAAGAGGGTGCCTATCAAACTTTCACAAACATTTTTCTCAATATGCATCACGTCTAGGCAATGCCTAACCTCAAGATTCTCCCAGTGCGGTAGATAAAAAAATATTGACCTTTTCTTCCATGGACCATGACAATGTATTCTGTCCTTACCTTTATACTTTCCCAACACCACTCTCAATTTCTTAACCTTCTTGTGAATCTGCACACCATTTAGTGGTGTAGGGGGGATTTCCTTTTTCTTTCCCCCCAACAAAATTGACCACATCATCCCGGTATTTATGATTTCCTTGCAGCCATTTTCTATGGCCAAGATACACTGCCTTTCTTCCATGTCTTAGTTGTTTGAATTCTGTCTTCTCCTCACAAATAGAACATGCTTTGTGCCCCTTCACAACATACCCTAGAAAATTTCCATAGGCTGGAAAATCATTGATCGTACAAAAAAGCATGGCATGCAATTGAAACTCCACATTCATATTGGCATCAAATACTAACACCCTTTTTTCTTACCATAATATCTTCAAATCATTAATCAATGGTCTCAAATACACATCAACCTCGTTCCTAGGTTGTCTTGGACCTCAGATTAACAGAGGCATCATAACATATTTATGTTTCATGCACAAATAGGGGGAAAATTATATATAACCAACACCACAGGCCAAGAACTATGCTTAATGACATATTACCAAATGGATTCATCCCATCAGTACACAATGAAAGGCGTAAATTTCTAACTTTTGAACCAAATGAAGGATATCGGTTGTCAAAATTTCTCCATTGTTCACCATCTGTCGGATATCTTATCTTGTCGTCACTTGGTCTTTCCCACTGTCCATGCCATCGCAAGTTCTTTGCATCTTTTGAATTCACAAATAACCTCTTCAACCTAGGAATTAAAGGAAGATACCACATACACTTCAATGGGACCTTCTTCTTCTTCTTAGCCAAACTCTCATCATCATCATTCCTCACACCCTTATATCTTGAATGTTTGCACACAGGACATTCAACCGCATCTTTCAAATCACCGTCATACAACACACAATTATTAGGACATGCGTGTATTTTCTTGTATTCCAAACCGAGTGCACACAATATTTTCTTAGCCTTGTAAAAGTTTTTCGGTATTCCATTCCCTTCTGGAAACTTATCCTTTAGAAGCTTTAGGAGTGAATTTAAACTTGTATCACTCCAAGAACTTGTAGTTTTCAAATTGAAAACCTCCATAAAAAAGGAGATTATGTTACATCCTGGATACAATGGCTTCTCTTTTTCGTCGAGCAAAGCACTCAACATTTTAGGCTTCCTCTGAAAATCTCTTACAATGTCATCGAACATAGTATCAACAGTACATTTGTTTCCTTTGTCAAACCCACCACCATTATGTCGTTGCTCAACCTCTCCATGAAATGTCCATACAATGTAACCTCCATCAAATCCGTTCTTTAGCAAGTGAAATCTAACAATCCCACGATCATCAAACCGTTCACGACACAAGCATCTTTTGCATGGACAAAGTATTCTCTCCTCCCGACCAAAGGCATAATTAAGAAACGAACCAATAAATGCAATATGTTCACCACTCCCTCTAGCTACACTTGGATAGCTAACCATTTTTTTCTCCACGCAAGCATCGATTCTCGGTCCATTGTATCTAAACAAAATAATACAAACAATTACACAAATATTCATTGTTCAAACATAATAAAAATAAATACAATCAATTTGCTACACACTACTAAAAGTGTCATGTGTATGTGTATGTGTATATGTATGTGAATCGATCAACTTGTTCTTGGGAGATATATATATACCATCTACCAAAACAAACACAACCATGTTTACATCCACAATCATTTACACTCTCACAACATGATACTAAACCAACTTAAAGCATAGAAACCATTAATAAATACAAATAAACTCTCTCCATGCATGCATTAATGGTTATTATAACTACTATTTGATTGAAATTCAAAAAATTTAAGGAAAACTTACATCCATGGGTCTTCATTGCTTTGGGTTATTGCTCACCATCCAAAAAATCTTCCATCACTGAAGAGAGAAGGGAACTTCAAGTTTAGATCTAATTTTTGAGGGTTAGTTGTGAGCTTTAAAGCTCTATTTGGCACCGGTTTTTGTGAATAGTACGTAAAACCGGTGCCATTTTTCCCACTTTTTTCTGGAATTATTTTAACACCGGTTTCTTTAATTTTTTTAGCACCGGTTTTTAAAACTGGTGCCAAATATTTACATTTCACCAGTTTTCTTTAATTTCTAGCACTATTTTTCAAACCGGTGACAATTTGACACCGGTTTTTGTCAAAATTTTCAATTCACCGGTTTAGAGATTTTTAGCACCGGTTTTTAGATCGGTGCTAATTTAACACGGGTTTTTGTAATTTTTAGCACCGGTTCCAATTTTTTAACCGGTGTTAGGTTTACACCGATTTTCATCATTTTTAGCACTGGTTTTTTGACCGGTGTAAAATTTATACCGGTTATTAGAAAAAAAAACCCGGTGAAACCAGTACAAAAGCTGGTGTTAAATTTACATCGGTTTAGAAACCACTGCTAACAAATTAAAAACCTGTGCTATTATGATTTTTGCACTTGGTTTTAATAACCGGTGCTAAAAAAACTGGTGCTAGAGGGGGGTCTCTGTGGTAGTGGTTGTATAAAAAAAATCAATGGGAAATGGGAATCGTTTGTTATCGCTAGTGGGAAATGCTAAATCAAGGTTTAGGTAATGAGTGGTCTTTCAACTCTTGTTATCAAGGTGTATCGTTTATTTTGTAAGGATGATTTTATCTTTGATTGTTAACAGGGGAATATTGTGAGTCGAGTCCTATAAATGTGCACGGTCGTGTGTAATTGTTATACTGTGGCTTGGGATGTCTAATGTGGTGAGTGTGAACTGGGGTTTTCTCAGCTGCTAAGACTTGAACTGGTTTTTAAGAACTATTGATTCCCTGAGGCTTAATTATATTTGGAATGGCTATTTATATCCTAGTTGTGTTGTGGCTTGCACCCATATTGGGTATTATAGTGCTCGTGCTAAGCGATTTAAGAGAATAATCTAGGTTTGGCTCATGGGTTAAGTATGCTAAAGACATGAACAACTAATTACACCTCAAATTCCTATATGGTTAGATTGTTTAGAGGTCCGCCGAAGGGCTATAGTTTTCTAAGGAATGATGTAGGTATTTGTTTCTATCTTAGTATCCATAGTTGTTAGGGAATAAGCTTGTGTCCTCTAAGGGCTTACTTTTTGCACTACCACTTGTTTTTACTTGTGGGTTGTGGCTTGAAAATTATGTTGTGGTTGTGATTGGATGTGTTGTTGTGTGTCATGATGTGTGTATGAAAAGCGGAAAGAAGTACTACTTGTGTCGTGAGGCTAGTGATTTTCTAGGCGTAAACGAAGAAGCAATCTTTTTTTTGCCTATGTGGTACATGTGGTTTGTGCTATTTGTGTGTGTGTGGAAAGTAGAGTGGAGTACTGCTTATGTCGCGAGGCTGATAGTTTTCCAGGCGTATGCAAAGTCTCAGTCTCCTTTTTGCCTATGTGTGATTTGTGTATTTAACAGAGACATATTTGAACATTCGCTTGTGTTGCTATGCTAGTGATTTGCAAGGGGTATCAAAAGCTGGTGTTGTTTTTTTTATTCGTGTGTGTGTTGGTTTGGTGTTTTTGAACGAACCTGTGGAGTATGTATCTCTGAGGTTCGCTTAGTGAGGTGCTTTGTGAATGTATGTGATTGATGTTTAGGTGTGTGCATGTGTTGGTTAATATTATCTGTGGATTGACTAATCCATATAGGCAGTGCTAACTTTTCCATTTTTCAAGGCTTAAATAAGGGGTTGGATAGACGTGAGTAGGTGTAAATTCACAATTTTCTAGGGGCTATCATAATGGTATTCATTTTCCCTATACACAAGGAATCTGTATAAAAGGATACATATATCAAGTGTTTTACTCAATTGTAGTTTGTGTGTGCTTGTGTTGTAAGAGTTACTCTCTATATCTTATTCTAGTTGTTGTGCTTTGTGTGTTGTGTTGTTACTAAGGTTGTTGTGAATATGTGTAAGTTGTAAGCTTCATCTAGAAAACATGATATTGGATTCTAATGGTTGATGTATCTTGCTTCATAATTTATTGGTTTGTTAGTATCCTATCATATTGTTGGTGACGCAAATTAAGGTAACATCCTTCATGAGATTTTCTAAGGAACCTCATATGAGCTTGTAAGTGTATTTTTAAAGTTATTATTTTCCATTGATATAGGATATGTAACCCACATTTTTGTATGTTGTTAGGATTGGTGTTTGGGATTAGCAAACCTAGGGCAGAGGTTAATGGTGTTCTATATCCATCGCTCCGCCCTACTTCAACGGAAGTCAAAGTATACCAGGCAAGAAGAAGCCTAGACTCGCTGATGAGATGAGAGAAGCATGTGTTTCCTAATTCATTTAGCACATATTTAGTAGCTTTTGTACAGTTGATTACTAGGTTTAAGTGGGTTTACATTACAAGGGATTCAGATAGCCATTGCTAGTTTCCTTATCTAAATACCTCGTTTTGTAGATTATTTAGATCTAATGGACACTATGTACTTACGAGCATCTAGATTCTATCTTGTCAACTTATTTGTGGATTGCTCTTAAGCACTTCAGAGTAGTTTAGTGAAGGCCATTTGCGAGAATGGTATAAGATAGTTGAAGGTATTCCCAAGAATGGTAGTAGAGCAAAGGCCACATGCTTAATCATAGTAGTAAATGGGATGTGCCAGAGAAAAAGAGTCAAAGTCTGGAAGGAATAGAAAACTGGCATAGCCCGTGTAGATTTACACAGCCCGTGCGTCCGGGAGATGAAGACACTGATCTCTTATCTGCGCCACGCGCCTTATTGCACAACCGCTCCATCAGAAGCTGAGAATAATGACTCCAGACAGTGGCCCACAAGATTCTGCATGGGTCACGCTACTCAGATCGTAAAGAATGCTCTCCAGTCGGTGGGCCACATGGATATACGGGGGCCGCGCAATCAGTTTGGCCGAGGAATGCCTCCAGTTTGTGGGTCGTGTGCTTTTGCATGGCCCATGCCGATGTGGCTGCTAGGGTTTCCCTTTTTGTTTGGGATTCTCTAAGGCTAATTTCCACCTATTATATAAAGAGGCACTAGTCTACTAGGGTTTATCCATCTAAGTAGTAGTAATTTTATTTTCTTAGGTCTAAGAGTAGGTAGAGAGAGAAAGAGACTAACTCTTCTCTTCTCATTTACTATTTTCTAGTTTATGCCCACGACAATGAATCTAATGATTGAATTGGGTTCAATGTCCATGGATTAGTGTAATTACTTGGTGATTTTATTTGTATTCATGGCTAGGTGATGATTTTGTGAGATTCTAGATCTTTTTATCTTTTATGTCTATGAATATTCATGTTAGGTTTGAGCTTTATATTTTTGTGAGATGCATGCTATGTATATTCTATGATGCACCGTAGTTTCATATGCGATATGTTATGGTGCTAGGCTTGACAGCTACCTTGGGAGTGTTGGGTTAGGCATATTTCAGGTTCGTGAGTACCGGCTTTGTGAGTGCATGCATACATGATCGAGAGTACTGTTCCGATCATTATATCCTAGCTTGATTGAATCATCGTGTTATAATGTTCATGTTAGGGAAGACATTACCCTTAAAGGGGGTGTGAGGCACCCTCGGTTTACCCCAATAGGTTGAGCATGATAGTTTGTAGAATTAACCCCTTTGCATCGTCTTCCCACCTTTACCGTCGAATATCACTTGTGAACTTAAGAGTGGAATGATACAATGCTTTCCTACTTTTCATGGGATGGCTGGGGAGGATCCCAACAAACACCTACTGGAGTTTTATTTTGTTTGCACCAACATGAAACCACCGAGGGTGTCGGAAGAGGACTACAATTTGAGGTTTTTTCTTTTCTCACTGAGAGATGCGGCTAAGGATTGGCTCTACTACCTTTCACCGGGTTGCATCACCTCATTGATGAAGATGAAGCCTAGGTTTTTCAAGAATTATTTCCTGGTTTCAAAGTCCACAGGATTAAAGAAGCAGCTGGTCAATATCTCGCAAACTCCCGAATGAATCTCAGTATGAGTATTGGGAGCAATTCAAGCGTCTGTTGGACAGCTGCCCCTACCATCCATTCAAAGAGGGAGATCTTGTGTACTACTTATTTGAGGGCTTTTTTAATGAGGACATTCAAATGGTAAAGGCTTTATGGTATGGTTTAATTGCGAACAAGAGCCCCAAAGATGGTATGACCTTATTTGAGGAAATGGAAAATGGTACACGATAGTTTGGGACCCGGTCAAGAGTGAAATCTTTGGAAAAACCCACCCACTCCTCCAAGCTTAAAGAGAAAGTCCAAGCTCTTGCTTCAATGATGAAGGAATCCATGAAGGGGAGGATGCAACAAGTGAAAGTGTGTGGGATTTACAGCTTAGACCATCAGACCGACACAAGCCCATAAGTTGTGGATAACTTTGAGGAGGTTAAGGCTTTGGATTTCAATGGTGGGAATAGAAAGTTTGGTAGAGGGAAGTAGCAAGGTTTCCGAGGGAACCAAGGTGGAGATCATCAATGCAAACTCGTTAAATCTCCGATATCATGACCACCCAAATTTCTGGTGGTGCGATGACAACCAAGGGTACAATCGAGGAGGAGTTCCACCTCAACCTTACCCAAGGGGTGAAGGGCCTTTCAACAATAATGCTCCAATTTATAAGTTGAATCGGGAGGAGATATTGGAGGAGATTGCGCAATTGACAAAGAAAAGTGACATGTTCACGGAGCATACAAGAAGAAAATTTTAAAGAGCTAGGCACAAGATCTTTCTCAAGCATAAAAAAACCTTGAGGTGCAAGTTTGTAGAGTAACTTAGCTTCACACGTTCATATTTTTGTGAAACTCACCTTTGAGTTGGTATGTTGGTTGGATAGATTGTCTTGGTTTCTTTAGGATGTGAGAGTGTGATAGGTTCTTGTGCCTTCAGGGGACTAGGGTAATCTAAGAATACATGTTAAATGTTTTGGGGGAAGTCTTTGCATGCTATGTTTTTCTTGGATCTTTTCCCGTTCTTGTTTACTCGAGGATGAGTAATGGTTTAAGTGTTGGGGATTTGATGGGATGCTAGAAGTATGTGTTTTCTAATGCATTTAGCACATCTTTTAGTAGCTTTTGTATGGTTTATTGTTAGGTTTAAGTGAGTTTACATTACAAGGGGTTTAGATAGCCATTGTTGGTTTTCTTGTCTAAATCCATCGTTTGTAGATTATTTTGATCTAATAGATATTATGTCCTCACGGGCATCTATATTCTATCTTGTGAGCTTAGTTTTAGATTGCTCATAAGCACTTTAGAGTAGCTCAGTGAAGGCTATTCGCGAGAATGGTAGAAGATAGTTAAAGGCTATTCACAAGAATGACAGTAGACCAAAGGTCAGGTGCTTAATCGTGGTAGTAGATGGAATGCACCGAAGAAAAATAGTCGAAGTTCAGGAGGAATAGAAGTCTGGCATCCCCATGTAGATTTACATGACCAGTGTCAAACCGATGGCTTTTGCAACTAAATCTTGATGCGGTTCGTGTCCTTTTGCATGGCCCGTGTGCTCTGAAGATGAAGACACGAATCTCCTGTCCATGCCTTGTGCCCAATAGCGCAGTCGCGCGATCAGAAGCCTAGGATGATGAATCCAGATAGGGTATTATAAGTTCTATTTAGAGCTCTTGAGGCTTATGTATATTGTATTGAAAGTGTAATTTTTTTTTGTGTTAGAGCATTGCTCTTTGTTTTTATTTGTGCCCGTGGTAATCTTAATTCTATTTCTAGTTACATATTTTACTTTTACATCATTTTTGGATAGACATACTCTACTTATGAATCAAACTTTGAATTGCGCGAGGTGGTTTTGTATTTTGCATACCTAGGAGTGAGTGTACCTTAGTGATGATGATGTAATGTTGCGATGTATTGATGAGGTGGGACTGAACCTAGTTTGCTTCGCCGCTTTTGTCAAATCCGCTATCTCCTTGCTTTGCTTAGTTATGTTGATGTATTGTTGCGAGTATTGATGCGATGTGATTGAACCTTGTTTGCTTTGCCGCTTTCGTCCAATCTCACATGTTCGAGGCTTTCCTGTTTGTTCCATGGCTAGCTTCATCAACATTGTGTTATATTGATTCCCAATCGTTGTGATGTATTATCGTGGTATATTCTGGCTTTGCTTATCTTTCGTTCCTCGTGTACTCCTACCTTGTTGAGGTTTTCAAGCTTATACTGTAGTTGGCTTTTTCTTGTGTCTTATGGTGACTATCTGTCATTTGTTAACTGTGATTGTTCATCATATTCCTTCTTGCTAACACATTTAACTGCTTCCGAGCTTATTATTTTTCCCTCTTTTTGCATAAAACCTGGACTCCTCCAGATACCACGAAGACCTGAAAAAGAAAAAAAATCAAATCCCCATAGACGGCGCCACTGTTATGGGGGATTCCTTCTGGACGACCAAAATATTTGGAATCAACGATTCATGACACCTACAGAAAAAGGTCTCGGGAAGTCCCAGAATTCTTCTTCTGAAGCCCAAGTTAGTATATGATCAATGTATGCATAATATCTGGGAAAATCCATTACATGTCTTATCGTTCAGATCACTTATTTATACTAGGTGCACCGCAATCTTTGCTGATCATGGTCTATATATTTCTGAGTCGTGGTCTCGTCTGGATGGTCATGGGTGACAATCATCCTTTTATTAAGGTTTGCTTATTTATTTCGATATATACAAGTGTTATTCTGGCATCGGGCTTCACGTGGTTAAGGGAGACCCAGCTTATATAGTTCGTTGGGCTTGATGTGTTATCTTTAATTTGAAATTTGCATGACTGGGGGAGGTGTATACCAAAGGGTAACTTTCCCCTTAAAGTGTGTCGCGACCTCCATGCTCTGCAGCATCCTCAACTTTACCACCAGCGACAGGAGATTCAACGGTTCCAAAACCTAACACAGTTATTTCCCCCTTCAATGACAATTGCAAATCTTGACCAAGTTCTCTCTGATGCTTCACTTGCAGTCAAATCGGGCATCGCCAACTAGCCCGTCCCGCATGCAATCACTAGGGACTTCTTCTCGACGCGTCGAGAAATGATGTTGAGGTTATTTATAATGAATATACAAAGGATAATGCGGAGACCACACATACGAGCCCTTCAAAAATAATCCTCCGCACCCTCAATGCCACAACCTTTTTCATTCTCGTTGTACAATTAGAGGAAAAGTTTGTAAGTTCATCATTGACTCTAGGAGTTGTGAAAAGGTGATTCGAGAGGTTGTTGTCAAAAAAATTAGCCTCGTTATGGAACCACATCCTTCACTATAGAAATTGCATGCTTGCAACAAGGAACAAAAGTGTTTATAACTCGTCGTTCATTGGTATCTTTCTCTATAGGTGATGCATTGTGATGTTGTGTTGTTAGATGCGTGCCATCTACTTTTGGGACGCCCTTGGATATACGATCGCAAGATAAAACACGATGACTTCCTCAACACCTTTAGTTTCATTTTAACAATCACCATTTCACTTTGCAACCATAATTTCCAGTAAAATAATCAGTCTCATCTTGGTCTCACTGTGATCCCCTTTCGAAGCCACTATGCGTGATAAAATTGTTGTGTTGATTCCTATTTCAACTACAATGTCACTTGACCCGCCTAAGCTAGTGCCAGATATGTTTATGGACTTGCTTCATGAGTTTGCTAATGTTTTCCACAAAGCTTTACCACCGGGTCTTCCTTTGTTTTGTGACGTTCAACATCACATTGACTTGATTTCTGATGCAATTCTTCCAAATCATCTGCATTACTGGATGAGCCCTAGTGAACATGAAGAACTCCAGAGGAAAGTTAAAGACTTGGTCTCTAAAGGTTTCTTGCGTGAAATCCTTAGCCCGTGTGCGGTTCATGCTTTGTTTATTCATAAGAAAGATGGGTCTTGGTGAAAGTGTGATGATAGTCATACTTGTAATAAAATCATGGTACATTATCACATTCCCATTACATGTTTAGATAACCTTCTTAATCAAATTAGTACGACCTCTGTGTTCCCAAAGCTAGATTTGAAAAGTGGTTACCATTAGATTCGCATTCGACCTAGTAACGAGTGTAAAACAACGTTTGAAACAAGTGATGGACTTTTTGAGTGGCTTGTTAAGCCATTTAAGTTGTATAATACACCTAGCACATTTATGCGGGTTACGAATTGGGCTCTTCGTCTATTTATTGGAAAGTTTGTTGTTGTCTGCTTTGATGATATCTTGATTTTCACAATATTTTTGGCGGAGCATCTACAAAATTTACAAGAGGTTTTGCTTGTCTTGCGTCGTGACTAGTTTTATGTGATGCTCAAGAAGTGTGAATTCGGTTCTCCGGAGGTCTATTTCCTTGGGCATATTGTTTCGGAGAATGTGTTAGTGGTTGATTATGAAAAATTGTCCACTATTCAGTCATGGCATTCACTAGCGCATCTGACAGAATCTAGAAGCTTTCACGATTTTGCATCCTTTTATCGATGTATTGAATCACAATTTAGTTTTCTTATGGCTCTCATCACGGATTGTATACGATATGAAGGAGAATTTATTTGGACCCCTAAGGTAGCCGGTGCATTTGATATCATCAAACATAAGCTAAGTTTAGCTCTTATATTGGTCCTACCTGACTTGTTTCATGTCCTTGAATTACATTGTGATGCTTCCAAAATGGGTATTGGTGTGGTTCTAAGCAAACAAAATTTCCCCATCGCTTTCTTTAGTGAGAAGCTAGCTGGCACGCGTTCGCAATATAGTACTTATGACATTGAGTTCTATGCAATAGTTCAACCTGTTAAGCACCAACACCATTATCTCTTTCATAAAGAGTTTGTTCTTTTTACAGACTATGATGTGCTCAAACATCTTAGTAGTCAAGATAAGGTGTCGTCTCGCCATGCGGCTTGGGTTTCTTACTTACAACAGTTCACCCTTGTCATTTAACACTCGTCTGGGGTTTCTAATCGTGTGGCTGATGCATTAAGTCGCTGCCATGTTGTGTTAGTTGTTCTTCACGTTTTGGTTCAGGGCTTGTTGATCTCTTCCTTTAGATTCCTTTTTGGGTCGCATTTTTTTATCAAGATCGGGCTGGTGTGTCCTTCGACCTCACTTTTCATTATGGTTTCCTTTTTTTGTAATGATAGGTTGTGCATTCCCGAGTGCAATCTCCGCCTTCAACATATCTCGGAGATTCATAACAAATTACATGTTGGGCGAGATTGAAGGTTGCAGCTCTGTGCCCCATTTCTATCTTTTTCCTACCTTACGTCGCGATGTTGAACATTGCATCATATGTCAAAAATCCAAAGGTCAAGCTACGAATACATGTCTGAACTCCGGGTTGGCTGCGGTTCGAGTTTAGTCATCTCCGGGTTGTTTACAGGTTGCTTCCCTAAAGTCTAGTGTATCTCTCTTATCTTTTGGATCGGACTCATTTTCCTGGGGGTGCTAATGATTTTATTGAAGAAATTCACAAGATTCATGACCATGTTGTTTCAAATTTAGAATTTTCCATGTCCAAATGTAAAGCTGCAGCTGATTCTCACTGTAGACATCTTGCATTCGAAGTGGGTGACCGTGTGTGGGCTATTTTCACTCGGGATCGCATGCATGTGCATACATATAACAAGTTAAAGGTGAAGAAGATGGGTCATCTTGAGGTTCTTGAATGCATTAATGACAATGCTTATAAGTTGTGTTTACCTGCTAACATCACTACTTTTGATGTCTTCAATGTTAAGTATCTTTCGCGCTTTACTCCTGATGATATAGATCTTAATCTGGGGACGAATATGTCTTGCCAGAGAGGACTTGATGCAACATCATCCTAACTACAAGATGGTTTTACCTTTTCTTAAAGTTTTATTTCTATTTTCTTATTTTAATAAATTTCCTAGTTGTATTTGGATTTAAGTTAGAGTAAGTAATTTCCTAGTTGTGTTTGGAATTGGTTAGCAAATTCCTACTCTTAGTTGGTTTGGGCTGTAGGATTGGCTAAATAAGTATTTCTTTTCTTGTTTGTGAGGGCAGCATGAAGGTTGATAAGAAAATGAGATTCGTCTCAATTTTGATTCAAATCAAGCAAGAAGCAGGTCTTAAGAAACTTTCTATGTTTCATAGTTGAGTTGAGTTATCAAGTTCGTAGACTGCGCCAACTAGTAACAACCAGCTACCCAGATATATATTTGATTGTAGCTGAATAAAAAAAAATAATCGAAATTGAACTTATTTGTGTTGAACATTACTTATTAGTGTTAAATTCAACTTATTAGTATTGAATTTAATTTATTTAAACTAAACTAAATTTATTAGAGCTGGATTAAACTTATTTGTGCTGAAAATAAATCCAACAAACTGTATTTTGATCCTATGGCATTTTTTTCTTTAATTTATTTTTTAAAATATAGCCTTTGATTTTTCTAAGAGAAATGATAGATTTGGTATCTACTTTTATATGAAATTATAGGTTTTGTTCATCTTTTTGCAAATTCTTCCCAAAACGTTCTCATATTATTATGAAATGTTCTCAATTTATTCCCACATACTTTTAGCTGGGTTAAATGAGTCAACATTGAGCCGACAGTTCTAATGATGATTGTGTCGCTATTGGGAAGTAGGTAACATGGAAAGTAAGGACAATAAAGAAAAAATGAGTACAGTTGGATTTGCGGTGTTCGAAACATGGCGGAAGAGGCAGTGGTGAAAAAACTAGTAAAGGAGAAAATTAAAAAACAAAATAATTTAACCTCAAAATTTGTTAAATTATAAATTTTTTTTAAAATCTTAGTAATTGCTGATGCATATGTTAACTTAATTAAAACGTGTTATTTTCGATAAAGGAATCAATTGATAACATTTCATAATAATCAGGAAATTTTTAGGAGCATGGTGAAAAAAAAGGAACGAAACATGTATATTCGCCTAAAAGTGGACACCTAAACTTTCATTTTTCCCATTTTTCTAATACTTATAAATGGAATTTCTTTAAAAATAGGGTAAAATGCATTCATACATCAGTTCCTTGGTTACTGCACATATACCCCAATTTTTCAAAAGTGTACATACCCCTCTTGCTTGAGTTCGGCGTTGACCAATTTTTTTTCCGGCATTGGCCAATATTGAAATACCAAAATAACCCTCATTTCATTTTTTAAAAAAAAGCTAGAGAAAAGTGCATATATAACCCTATATAATTGATGAAAGTGCATATATAACCCTGCGATTATTGAAAGTGCAAATATAACCCTGGTAAGTCAATGTCGGAATAATGGCTTTAGGGTTATATTTGCACATATGTATAATAGTTAAGGTTATATTTGCACATATGTATAATAGTTAAGGTTATATTTGCACATATGTATAATAGTTAAGGTTATATTTGCACTAAAAAACAACTCAGGGTTATATTTGCACTTTCTCCAACATATAGGGTTATATTTGCATATTACCCAAAAAACTAAGGACAATTTTACCCGCCATTGAAGTGGGGCCCTCCCTTCATCATCATCGATATATAAATGCAGTGTCAAAATTTTATGTCCAACAACAACGCCATTCAGACTAGGATTTGAAGCACTTCCTCCACGACTTGATCGAGCGAGATTTAGTTCATGTTTCCAACCCTAATTCCAGCAGATTTCCCTTGTCTATGTCGAATTACTCTAACGAATTCAAAATATGGGACGAAATCTGAAATTGATTTCTAATTTTTTACTTTTTTTTGGAGGGGAAAACAATCATTTCCTTTGGGTCCAATAATGAACAAAGTTGACAAGTTTTCCAAATGTCATGGGGGCACAAATGTACTTTAAAAAATTGAGGTTTATCCCAAGCACGCTATAATAGATATTGTTTGTTTTCTCTCAATCAACCGGAATATTGATTGTCGGTGACATCCTGCTCTACTAAAACAACGACGTAATTTTACCGATACACTTTTACTTGACCATGTTTTTTACTCAAAAAAAACAACCTTCTGCTCATTCCTTGGCACCTTCCATTCCGACAAAGTTGTAAATCATGTAATTTGCTCTGGCTAGGTACTTGTGTACAGAAACCCTTCTCTTCATATTTGGAGATGTGAATATCCTAGAAGTGAAGTCTGTAAAAGAGTTAGTGATGCAAAGTATAGCATATTCTTCTCCACCAAAGGCCATAGATCAGTTGCAGTAGAAACGGGCAAAGGGGATTTTAACCGACACCTATTGGGTTTCTATAAAGTCCAAGGTATTTAGCAAGCATGTACTGTTCAACCTTTCTTATCATTACGGTTGCATATCTTAGAAAGAAGGAGATCAACAGATTCATATTGGTATATGCTAATTGTGGTATATGAATAATTTGTTTGGTTTTAAAAGCTTATTTTCAAACATTAGATGAATAAAAAATGTTCTACAACTGTTTCTTATTCATAGTTGTTCATTCCTTGGGAGTTGATGGTTTTGTTATTTGTCAGATAGGGTTGATTAATAAAATGCTCATCAATCATCAGTTGTCTGGATCATTGGATCACCATTTCTTGGAAAAAAGGTCTCTGCTATTTCCCCCATTGTTTGATCAAAATATCCAAACCTGCTACCTCAGCTATAGAAATACCTGAGTTGGTATATTATTCTGGATTTTGGTTAAAGTTAGTGATCTTTGAGAAAATTTTGTTTTTTGCATTCCAGCTTCTATGCCATTATTCTTTGATTCTGCAATGCTTCCATCTGCACAGCCGCCTCCTCAGCTAGCAGTCTCGTGATCATTGCCATTGCATTGTTCGCAGCCACAGCCGAAGTGCTTCTTTCTTCATCTAGCTCCATGTACAGAGCCATAAGCGACTTGCAATCCACATTCTCTGTTTTCAAACTATCTTACTCTTTCATAGAACTTAGATCATTTGCTTCTAGAAAATGCCTTGGCTTGTCCAAGGACATGGTCACGAGTTCATTCAACTCTATCTGCAGTGAACAAGAAGCCTGCTGAATTGTCAGCTGAGGAATTAGAGAATGAGCTTTTTAGACATCAGGCAGAAGCCAAGGTATGGAAACTACATAAATACATGAACCCTACTGGTGCTATAGTTTTACCCAAACTTCTTGGATAAATCTTTGTTGGATACACATAAAAGCACTTCTTTTTTACTTCAACTGAATACTGTTTTCCATATGCTTCCTCAAAGTATTTTTGATATACTCGATATACACTCACACACTATTCATTGATGATGGTAGTTGTGTTTCTATGTTATTGGATTTGACTTGCCTTATTTGTGATTGTTTTCTTTGTCAGTCTGTTGATCTTTTGTAGCTTGTTTGAGATGTTCAATACCACTATTTGCTTACTATGTCATAAGTAGAAATCTTTAATTGTATGATTTGTTGCAGCGTGAGGAATCTATAATAGATACATCAGTTGCAGTAACTATGTCCCAATTGTTTTAGTGAGATAAGGAATTTCAACTGATATGAATTCGATGAAATTTGTGAAAGATGAGTAAAGGATGGAAGGACTTGAAAGTAATCACATGAACTTCTACATCTCTACTTTAGAGAATATACTATGCAAAGAAGTTTGAGTTTGAGTTTTCAGAAATCCTACTTTAAGAGGCTGATGTCAAAGCATGTGCGTAATCTATAATTCTTGTTTAACAACTTTGTTTTTGGTTATAAGTGAATGTTACCGATTTCTGCAAACTTAACCTCAAACACCGTCAAGTGACATGAAATTTAGCAAACAACGCACCTTGGTGATTTTTTTTCTTAAAGTTTCTTAGACCTTTTTTGTGTGTATCCACCTTTATTTACAATATCTTGGATTTGTTTTACAGTCATTGTTTACTTTGTATCTTGATAGTTTAAATTGATGGAGGGTAAATGTACGGCAATAGTATTGAGATATTTGTATAAGTTTATTATTGATTACTCATAATAGTGTGAAATTCATGTGGAAACTGGAACAGTACTATGGTAAAACTTATATGTTTGAGGCGGGTGTATATGTCTTAGATCACCACGGATGGTACATGCTATTATCCCCGACTTCATGTCATTGAGACTCTGATTCTAGAAGTTGTCAAAATAACACCTATTTAAAACTTCATCTGTCCTTACAAGATCCAAGGTCACTGATTAATTTTGATGCCTCTATGTTTGCATGCTACAGGGTTTCTATATCTGCTAAGTTCTT
Source organism: Rubia yunnanensis (assembly GCA_037428765.1). NCBI lineage: Eukaryota > Viridiplantae > Streptophyta > Magnoliopsida > Gentianales > Rubiaceae > Rubia > Rubia yunnanensis. The sequence continues at coordinate 39,344,336 of CM075067.1, read as the reverse complement.
GCTCTTGGATGGGTAGGTGCAACTTATATCAGGTACTCGTGCAATAATATGGACCATTTCCAGAAATATTTCTGTAAAGCACATAGATAATGGATCCAAGGAAACTTTTGGACCTAGCAAGCCATTTGAATGTGAATCTTTTCGGTGACCGTTTCTTTTCTTTTACAGTATCAGAAAATGAAACGGTTAAAGGGTATTTTGTACCTATGGTTCTTGTGACTTGTGAGTGAGTCCTGGATTAGAACTTACTCAAATTGTGAGTGGTTCTTCTCTTATGCCATTATGATTCATTTCTAAGATCCATAGAACATGTACAAGTTCATTTTTTGAATTTAAGTATTTCGTTGTTCACAATTGTTCGAGGCCAGTTAGTGAAATATCCTTAATTAATACTGATGATTTGTTTGTATAATGGGTCTGAAATATGGATGGGAATTTCAATAAGAATTTCATAGAAATGTGTTGTAAGTTTCCTTTTCGTTGTTATGAATTTTCAATCCACAGTTTCCCTGTTGTCTATATCTTTTTATTCCTGAATTCTTAATAATGTATTCTGCATATTTACATTCCCATGACCTTATGTATTGTTCAGTTGGGAAGAAGTATCAATACTGGATTTTTTGGGGGCTAAGCTAGGTAGGATTTTGAATTGTAATAAAAAGGCGCATAGAAATGTGGGAATTTGGAGTTTGAGTTAACCAGGATTTGAATAACATTTCCTATAGAATATTCGAATGTTATTGATCTGAGAACCATTGTTCAGTAGGTTTCTAAGTTTTCCTTTTCCGTTTGATCTGAAAACCGTGTAACTAATTAATTTAGAAGAAGAAGAGAATCTTGGACTAGATGAAACTTTTTGAAACTAGACATACCTTTTCTCATCTTAGCATCATTTTTTATATGTTTAGCTCAAAGATTTGTGGTTTCAGGCTCACATTTAAATGCTGAGTATATTCATGGATATAGTTATTCTTCTTGTAGGATGGTATTGGCTAAGATTTTTACCTGAAATTGTAAAATTTTACTTCATTATATTTTGGTAACTGTTTTCTTCCTAAGCTAAAAGTTTACTAAACTTCCGTTTCCGGGAGAGCATGCTATGGTATTGGGGTGAAAACAAATTGGACTGAAAACAAATTGGACTGACAATGCACTGCAACATTGACTCCACAGCCAATCTCAACAGCTTCACTTCCTTCAGTGTAGAGTAGGCTGCTAAGAGTCCCTCAAGCTTTAGAGCAACACAATACTTCTGTAAATGATGCAGATATTGAAAGGTCATTCGATAATCAACAATTGTGGTAGTTGTTTGAAACCTTAAGTGAAGATGGCAAGGCTGCCTATGCTATCTGTAATGATGTTTTGAGCTCTTGTAATGTACTATCTAATCATAAGCCTTCAAATATTTCTCGGTTGCATCACGTAGTTAAGCTAGATGCATTAAGTTCTTCTTTTTCAACTGAAATTTTACATTCAAACGACGTTGAGAAGACTAAGGCCAATGCTTTCATGTCATTTTTTGATTTGGGTGCTTGTGACAAGACAGGAAGCCAGATTCCTCAACAAGTGGACATTTTGAAAGTTTGACCTGCTTAGGCAAGGGTACGAATCATGTTCTTGTTTGTAGTAATGTTACAGTTTGATAAGTTTGTGCTTTATTCTTTAGTTTTAATAGGGAACACAAATGTTGTTTGGAGTTACAAACAGATGTCTGATGATGAATTATTTCAACTGCAATTTTAGATGATTTGGCTGTTGGTACTGTATGTTGATCTGCTGTAGACAGTCGACCTATCTGATGAACCAAAACTTGAGAATATATGCTCTATGGTGGATGAAGAATGGCTTTTTATGCCCTGTTTTAGATATAGAAGATGATTTGAATACTTTATATTTCTCATTGCAATCCATTTTTTACATTAGAATGAAATGACTACAATGATACTCTAGCATGCTGTGTGAAGTGTTTTTTATCCAGATTCCAGAACCATCAACCAACAACGATTCTATGCAAGGATAACCATTTTGAGTGGGTCTCCTGAAAGGCGGCCTGTCCATAAGCTTATCGACAAGACACTTATTTTTTACCTTACACACTGCATTTGTTAAATTGCATATAAATTTAGAAAATAATTTTTTATATCATATATATTTTTATATTTTCATCTTCAGATACACATTATTATTTGTTTTAACTTATAAAATGCAATATTTAAATTTTATACAAAATTAAAACAAAAAAGGTAAAGGCCCCTGTAAACTGTCCATTCTAAAAAAAAATTTAGCCCCCGTGGACTGTGACTTCCACTCAAAGTGATGTCAATTTGTTGAATTTGGCTCTTTTCTACCGCCTCCTCCAGGTAAACAACAATTCGACGGTATTCGGTTATCTCTTCAATTCTGTAAGGTTTCACTTCCCTGCTTCATCCGCCCGCAACTTCACACCCGCTCACCTTCTGCACTGATCGCCCTCCATCCCTCAATGATTATTCTACCGCTGGGTTTACTGAATTATACATTTTTATGTTGTATCCGTATTTTTATATTCTTATCATTTTTCAGTACCTCAAATTAGGCTGTCATTTATGCACCCTAGATGTTCGGTTGAATGCCTAAAATTGTTTCTTTTTGTTCTGTGGTTTGATGTGCGTAATAAACTGTTTTGTCGGTATCAGCTTTTGATGTGTGTAATACCTTACTACATCCTTGTTTATACAAATATTGTACTTTATTACAGCCTCACGAGTTGAGCTCTATTTGACCTTCAAAAATGGTTTGATTTAGCAGCAAATGGTGTTTTTATTCTTCCGTTTTACCTGGTGGTGTTTGAATTAACGACGACAACAAATTGACGGAGATTTCTGTTTTCCTCTTCGCAGTTGATCTAGTTTGTTTGGGTGTCGGTATAGAGATCTTAGTTTTATGATTGTGCCTTTTTTTGGTTTAAAAAATTATAGCTCCTTATTGTTGTATTGGTGTTTGGTTTTGTTGTTATGAGGATTGTGTGGCCACCGGAGGCACCCTCTCTGATGTAATAAGGCTTTTAGATTGGATTTTCTGATCTTGTTTCTGTGATGGTGAATTCTGTTTCTCTTACATTTTCTCGTGATGTCGGGGCTAATTTTGTTACAGGGTGCAGAGGTTGACGTGGTAAAGTGGCTGTGTTATAGGTGTGCCAGAGTTTAAGGGGAAATACTATGTATACTGTGCTACTGAGATGTTCATGATTAACTTGTTGATTTGGCTCATTGTTTTAAACCCACAGTAAGTGCCATTTTCATTACTTTCTTGAAAGTATGATATCAATTCAGTTTTTGATGTGGAAAGAATTTCATGACCTAAGTCAGAGAAAAATTAAGTAGTTATATGGCCTAGCAGATACTTCTTTCGTTGCATTTGAAGAGCTCAATTTGTAACACTACAAATAGTATTAGATTCGAACTCTTCCAGTGAATGGAGAGAGTAGTACATTTTTGGTGTCGATTTTTTTGGAAATGTCTACTCTATGTTTTTACTTCGATGGTCGAATAGCCTGTGCAACGATACCCACTGACTTTCTTGCAACTTTAAACTCTGATTTTTTTAGTGTGGTTTACCAAATAATTGATATGATTCTAATGGTTAGCGATGTTATTAACAATTCCTTTTCTGAGATGGTCTTATAATGACCTTGTCAAGTAATTTTATGACCCTTAATTCCTCATATGTGAAATATAAATAATAGATGATCTACCTACACTCACTATTTTGTGTAAGTTGAGCTGTTAATCTTGTAGCTCTATGCTGGAATTATGCTGATTTTGGACCCTATATTCCATACAGTCTTCGTACGAATCTGATTAATTGAATCATTTACAGGGGCTATGCAGGCTGAATGGGAAACTGCTTTACATCCTGGTGGATTCCCGAAAGTAGATTACCGTTCGAAGCCATTTGATCCATTTCTGAACGCTACTTCCACTTCCAAAGTCTTTCAAATGGTTGGCTAACTAAGAAAGAATGGAACTTTACAGTGGAAGCGGTGGATTTGTCAATGAGAACAAAAGTTGCAGTTTGCAGCGAATTTTGAGAGTGGTGGCCTTGTTGTAAGTGTTGCTTATGCTTTTTGTTGTTTGTATTTTCTATGCATGTAGAGCCGATCTCTGTTCACTTGGCCTCTTTGATTGAATATGGTACAAAGTTTTCTGTTAGGGTTACTGAGCTATGTTATGAGTGATTTGAGCGCTGTTTGATACGTTATTGCTGTCTTTTGATGTTTACGGACTCCCAAATACTGTTTGAGGGTATTTGTTTTGTGATCTTTACTCATTTTGTTTGCATGAATAGGAATCTTTTGATTTGATTGTGATATTGTTTCTAAATCCCTGAGTGACCCTGTAGGCATGTACTCGATTATTATTCATTCTTTTAGTATTCAGGATGGTATCTTTACAATTTTTGGTTGAGGAAGCTGGTATCTTTATCCAGTTCGGTTCTCCATTTTCTTTAAATTTTGGAAAAGAAGATTTGGGTGAAAAATAATTCAAGGAATGGGAAAGCAAGGACCTAGATATCACCGCGGTGTAATGTGTGAATTTGGGTTTTATTTTGCCTTTTTAATTTTGGCTTCTGTTTGCATTTGGGTTTGAATTTTCAAGGAAAAAAAGGGCTCTTTTATTTTTCTATTTATTTTGGATGCTGTTTGAATTGGGTCTCTCTTCTTGGATGAGTGGTTATTTTTTAGCAAATGATTGCCCATCTGTTGTGTGATTCTTAAACTAAGAGGCCATCATATGAACTAAAAACTTGTTACTAGCTTATGTTCTTTGAGGACTTTGATTTTGATTGCCTATTAATCTTAAGAACCATGTATTGTTGCAATCTTGAATAGGATTTCCTATCGGTTCGCATGTTTCCGTTGTTGCGAGTAGAAAGGGTTCGAGTGGAGAGTTTCGGGTGGAGAGGTTCGAGTGGTACTGAGTTCGAGTGGAGAGGGTTCGAGTGGTACTGGGTTCAAGCGGAGATGTTCGAGTGGTACTGGGTTCAAGTGGAGAGGTTTGAGTCGAGGTGGATGGTTGAGGTTCGAGGGGTGGATGGTTTGAGTGGTGGCAAGACGGATGGTTGATGGATCGAGGGGTGATGCCTCGAGGAGGATGATTGATTGTTCCAGGACCTCGAGGGTTAATGAATCGATGGGGAGGTCTAAGTGGCACTGGGTTCGAGTAAAGAGGTTCGAGTGGTACTGGTTTTGAGTGGAGAGGTTCGAGTGGAGAGGTTCGAGTAGTACTGGGTTCGAGTAGTACTGGGTTCGAGTAGTACTGGGTTCGAGTAGTACTGGATTCGAGTGGTAATGGGTTCGAGTGGTACTGGATTTGAGTGGTACTGGGTTCGAGTGGTAATGGGTTCGAGTGGTAGGGAGGCCTCGAGACTGATGTTCGAGAGGTGAATGGTTCGAGTGGTGGCGTGGTGGATGTTTAAGATCTGATGGTATGAAGGGTGATGGTTCTAGGCATGGATGGTTGGTGTTCGAGGGATAGGTTGTTCGAATGGTGGTGTCATGGATGGTTCAAGGGGGTATATGCCTCGAGGGGGTCATGGTTCAAGAGTTGATGTGGATGGTTCGACGCTCTCAGTGGTATACTCTCTTGAGGGCTGGTGTACTATAAAGGGGTGGATGTGTGACCACTCGAGGAGTGGTGTACCCTCGAAGGCTGGTATACCTCTCTCAAGACGTTACTGGCGTACCCTCGAGGGGTGGAAGGTGTACTCGAACCTCACCACTCGAACTTCTCCACTCGGACCTTTCTACCCCTCGATGGTACACCATCAACGTCTCGAGAGGTATATCAGCCCTCGAGGGTACATCACCCCTCGAGTGGTCACACATCCACCCCTTTAGAGTACACCAGCCCTCGAGGGCACACCACCCTTCGAGAGAGTATACCACTGAAAACGTTGAACCATCCACATTAGCTCTCGAATCATGACCCCCTCGAGGCATGTACCCCTCAAGGCATGTACCCCTCTAACACCACTTATCCCTCAAACACCAACCATCCATTCCTGGAACCATCACTCCTCATACAATCAGTTCCTGAACATCCACCATGCCACCACTCGAACCATCCACCTCTCGAACATCAATCATTTGCCTCGAGGCCTCCTTACCACTCGAACCCATTACCACTCGAATGCTCACCACTAGAACCCTCTCCACTCGAACCAAGTACCACTCGAACCCAGTACCACTCGAATCCCGTACAACTCCAACCTCTCCACTCGAAACCAGTACTACTCGAACCCTCTCCACTCGAATGCTCACCACTCAAACCCAGTACCACTCGAACCTCTTTACACGAACACAGTACCACTCGAACCTCTTTACTCGAACCCAGTACCACTCGGACCTCTCAATCGATTCATTAACCCTCGAGGTCCTAGAACAATCAACCATCGAGGAGGCATCACCCCTCGATCCATCAACCATCTGCCCCTCGAACATCAACCATCATCGCGACCAATCAACCCATCCACCCCTCGAACATCAACCATCCGCCTAGACTTAAACCTCTCCACTCGAACCCAGTACCACTTGAACCTCTCCGCTCGAACCCAGTACCACTCGAACCTCTCCGCTCGAACCCAGTACCACTCGAACTCTCTCTACTCGAACCCAGTACCACTCGAACTCTCCACTCGAACCCTCTCTACTTGAACCCAGATGCACTCGAATCTCGACTCGAACTCTCTCCACTCGAACTCTCTCCACTCGAACTCTCTCCACTCGAACCTCACCACCCGAACTCTCTTCACTCGAACCCTCGCCACCCGAGCTCTCTCCACTAGAACCCTCGCCACCTGAACCTTTTGACTCGAATCCAGTACCACTCGAATCCAGTACCACTCGAATCCAGTACCACTCGAATCCAGTACCACTCGAATCCAGTACCACTCGAATCCAGTACCACTCGAATCCAGTACTACTCGAACCTCTCCACTCGAATCCAGTACTACTCAAACTCTCTCCACTCGAACGCTTTCCACTCGAACCCAATACAACTCGAACCTCTTTACTGAAACCCATTACCACTCGGACATCTCCATCGATTTATTAACCCTCGAGGTCCTGGAACAATCAACCATCCTCCCTGAGGCATCACCCCTCGATCCATCAACCATCTGCCTCGCTACCACTCAAACCATCCACCCCTCGAACATCAACCATCCGCCTCGCCACCACTCAAACATCCACCCCTTGAACATCAAACATTTGCCTCGACTATAACCTCTCCACTCGAACCCAGTACCACTCGAACCCAGTACCACTCGAACCCAGTACCACTCGAACCCAGTACCACTCGAACCCAGTACCACTCGAACCCAGTACCACTCAAACCCAATCCACTCGAACCCTCTCTACTTAAACCCAGTACCACTCGAACGTCTCCACACGAATCTCGACTCGAATCTCTCCACTCGAACCTCACCACCAGAACTCTCTCCACGCGAACCTCACCACCCGAACCCTTTTCACTCGAACCGAGTACCACTCGAGCATCTCCACTCGAACCCAGTATCACCTGAACTTCTTCACTCGAACCCAGTACCACTCGAATCCAGTACTACTCGAACCTCTCCACTCGAACTCTCACCACTCGGACCAGTACCACTCGAACACTCTCCACTTGAATCCATTACCACTCGAACCCTCTCCACTCGAACCTCTCTGCTCACGTAACAATTTCCTTACTTCACGTGCTATTATTTTTGGTATGATTTGATAAACGTAAGTTGATTGATTAATGTTAGTTGAATCCATAAAGGTAAATTCTTAAACCAATATGCTATACAAAATTTTTTTAATAAGCTAATAGTTTGTTTCTTTAATGTTACATAGTCAAAAACTCAAGAGGAAGAAATAAAAAGGTCCAACTTAATTTGATATCAAGCCTTGAAAGTGAAGATGAACTTTAAAGTAAAGATGAAGAGCAGCCAAACTCAAAGACAAGAAGGATGGCATAAGTTTTAAAATTTATCCATTATCGAGGATGATCCTTATTCCATTATATTTCTCTATTCCATTTTAGTTTATTGTTTGACTAAATTATTTTTTGGTCCCCTACAAAGTATCTTATACCATGTTTTGGTCATAATTTGCAAATCAACCCTTAGACGGTACCTAACAAATTCAAAATAATTTGTTTGGTCCCCAAAGGTGGTTTTCAGGGAAAGTCAATGGTAAAATTGGTCAAAATATGTAAAATGACCATTATATCCCTGAGTTTAAAAAAATAAAACAAAAAAATTTGCCAGGAGGCTCGAGGTAGGAGGTTTGAGGGCTCGAGGCAGGAGGTTCGAGAGCTTGAGGGCTCAGGATGAAGTTGTCGAAAATCTGAAAATAAATATTTTTTAATTGAAAATATTTTTAATTAGTAAAATTATCATTATACCCCTGACTATACCAGAAAACTATTTAGTCTTACCTGAAAACCACCTTAGGGGACCAAACAAATTGTTTTGAATTTGTTGGGTACCATCTGAGGGTTGATTTGCAAATGGGGACCAAAATATGGTATAAGATACTCTTTGTAGGAGCCAAAAAATTAATTTAGTCTTATTGTTTTTAGTTTAATTTGAATCATATTTATCTTTTTAATTTTAGTTTCCCATTTTTAATGAATAATGATGCTCCCTCCGTCCCAGGTTAAACTGCACACTTTCTATTTTGGGCTATCCCTATTTAAATTGCACAAGATAAGCTTTTACCATTTTTGGCCAAGTTGACTTGTAGTGAAAAGATGAAATTGCCCCCAAGTTAATACATATTTACTGCCTTAATAGCTGATTAATTATGGCTGGAGGCGTGTTTTTTATCTCCATTTAATGGCCTAGGTTTTTGGGCTGGAGGCGTGCATTTTGAAAAAACGAACCCACGCCTGACGGCATCACATGTGCTTGCTCCATTACTGCACTTTCACTCTTCCCGTTGCTCCATTATTACTCTCAACCATCAGGAACTCTCCATTATCGTTCTTAGTCATCTGAGACCTCTCATTTATTCCACAGCGCTCCTCTCCTTTCTCTTCCAATCCCTCAAACCCTAGCCGGTCCTCTCTCATTTCCTTTCCTTTTTGACCCGATTTTGCCTCTATTTCTATTCATCTTGCTATAATTCTACTTGTTCTTCACTATTTGGTGTTGATCAATTAGGTTTTCATTATTTTTTTTATGTTGGGTTTCGTAAACGAGGGGAAATTTTTAAGATCTGTTGTTTTTCATTTTGTGAAGTGGGTTTTGTCTTTTATTTTTGTGTTGTTCTTCATAATATTGTGTTCGTTCTTCATATGTTTGTGTTCGTGAATGAGGGTTTCAGTGATTTTTGCTCTTGATTTTGCTTACTAATTCAAAAGGCATCTCAGATCTGTGGTTTCTGTTTCCAAAAAAATTGGTTTAAGAAGATTTTTCTAATTTGGGGTTTTTCAAATTTTACCTAAATCGGATTTCGCTACTGCTGTTTACAAGGCATGAGTAGAGGTCGATTGTGTCATGCGTGATTTTGTTCGGTCTTGATGTTTTAAAGTTAGATTTAAGGGTACACTGTCGATTTCCTAGCGGTAATCTTTGAGATTTGTTAGGGTTTTCGTATGGTAACTCAATTTTTCTAGTCAAATATGTTTTAATCCCCGTATTTGTCGTTCTACAGTTGTGCCTGTTCACGTCTGATGTAGATCTATGAAACTTGGCTACATTTCAGTACTCCTCTGTTTTAGATCTGTGTTTTTGCACAATAATTGCTATGAAATTGTTATTAGCATGTTCGCTCATTGTAGTTTCTGAGTCTCTGTAGTTGTCATCGGTATGTGTTCTCCTATATTCAACAATTTCTGTCAATAGCCTCCGAGTTTGTAGCCTCTGTTCTCCTCTGTTGATCAGCCGTTGTTCGACAGTGTTCATTAGTTTCTCTTTAGTTGTCAATAGCCTCTGCCCTTTGTTTGTGCGTTTGAAAATGGCACATAGGGACAGAGATTTGGAGGGGCTGGAACCTCTAGCCCCCAGCCAACCCTTGAATGATGTTGACTCTAACGCACTAACAATTCCCAGTCCTACTCTTAGCACCAGTTTTATTAAATCATAGCCCTCACTGGAACGTGTTCAGGAAAAAGCTCCATTATCTTGGACCGATTCTGAAACATGTTTGGAGGACTGGTCCATGGCTATGCATTTCAGTCCAGTTAATTTATTGCATATGTACTGGACTGAGTCACAGCCTCTATCTGATGAAGAATTAGATTATGTACATTCCATTTTGGAGTCCCAGTCCCAGCTAGACCTGGAATCTAATTCTGAATTAATTTATGCTGAGTTACAGCCCCATTTGGATCCCAGTCCTGCATCTGGGAATCCCAAATCTAAGTTACATTCCCTCTCAGGTAATGACTCAGAGTCTGATTCTGAGTTTGACCCACACTCCTCTGTTTACTTCAAAGGAAATGAGTTTCCCAAGTATGGGGAACCAGGATTCTTTGAAACAGGTGCAACCTTATACCCCGGTAATTGGCCTAAGCGTGAACCACCTGAAACACCATGGATTAGGCAAGACATTGCAACGTTATCTGTGCGACGTGAAATGTATTCCATGGTGGAGAGGGCCAAAAAGTATTTGGCAGAAGCTGGGGCTGATTCCGCAGAGAATGGGAAAAAATGATCTTGGAATCAGGTTGTCTTGCCAGTTCCATCACTGCAATCAGGTTGTGTCTCTCCTGTTTCCATATTTTGTTTTCTGTTTCATGAATCATTATGCTTACTCCGTTTGTTTTGGTGTGCAGGATGTTTATGTTTGTTGCTGAGGCAACAATCATGTTTTATACTGAATAACTAAATATGTAGCCTTGGTTATGTGTGTTTATTTTACACTTAACTTGGCTTGGCATGTTTCTCATTCAACTATGCGGCCTTGCTTATGTGTGTTTATTTTGCACTTAACCTGGCTTGGCAGTTTCTGATTTAGCTATGCATCCTTGCTTGTGTGTGTTTAATTTGCACTGAACCTGGCTTGGCATGTTTCTGGTTTGGGGCCGTGAATGGAGCAATAACATGTGATTCTTTCTGATAAGTTATAGTTTGCATTTGAAATTTGAGTCTCGTATGTAATGCTTGTCCCTCATTGATGATGAAGCTGCGATGAATAAATATTACATGCAGCCATGCTTATTAGTCTATGAACTGATCTAAAACTTGGCGGGGCATGATAATGAATATAAACAACGCTGAAATTGTTTGAGTTTGAGATCCTACCTAGTTGATAGCCACCTATGATGACATTAATTATAGTTAAACTCTTAGGATGCAACCATGTTTTGTTAAAAACATTAGGATGGCAGCATGTGATGTTTGTCCCGCGTTTGTGCCTTACCTGCCATTGTCTGTTACTTCTGGACATGCTTCATTTTTTGCCTCACATCATCATTAGTCGTTTAAATAAAGCTTGCATTCAAAAGGAATTTCAGCCATCTAAGCCTTTACAAGGTTTCCCTCTAAACATACATTAACAAAATACATTGTATGTTTACTCTAGAACTGATTCTAGAAGCACAACCCTACAAAAATAAGATGAACCTACCTTCATTCAGCTAGTTCCATACTTAGGATCAGATCCCTAACATTACCGATCCTTCCGATCCCAATGAGGTGCTGTAAATAGCTCCTTACCAGCTCTGAATCCACAATTAGGTTTTCTGGAAGTAATCCCAACCTCCTTAGACGATCTTTTCCCACATGTGGCAGTTTGAATTCATTCTCACCCCTGCACTTAATGATTTCTACCATGACACATTGTAAACTCAGGAAAATCTTGTCAATAACTTTAGGTTCCTCTCTTTCGAAAGCATCATTCACCGCATTTAATAAACCTTCTAGCGTTGTACTAGGGCTCTGGTATTGGAGGCTTTGTATTGAGGCAAAAAACCCTAAGTCCAGAATGTTTAGGTCGGGTGACTTGGTAGGTTGGTACAATAATTGGATACGAAACCCGGCTGAGGTGGTTGCAGCTAAAAATTCAAGGTCATTAGCATAAATATTGGATGGGGCATTGTCTTGTTGTATGAATATCTGTTTACTTGCCCAAGGTGGCCATTTTTCTTTTATGGCTGGTATGAGTTCATAAATCAGTTTCTTCCTAATGGTGTCTCTATTAATTGACTGAATGGGTGTTAGAACCAGTGTACCCTTTGACCTATTCATTGTTGTGTATTTCGCTGCTCTGTACTCCATATATGGAAATATCCCTATTTTACCATCGAAAAAGACATTACCATGCATATCTATTACTGGTTTACACACATCACACATAAACATTAGCTTCGGAATGTAATGCTTACTTTGAATAATTCTGTATGGTTCTGGTTCATTAGAGGCTAGAATAAACCTGGTTGTTGCCTCTGTGATGTAGAACCACTTTTCGTCAATGTGGATGACAGTGTGCATGTCCTTGAACATCATGTTGCATTTCAGCTTGGTTAGGCACCATTCCAACCTTGTTTCCTTGCATGCTTGTGTTAAGCATGGATAAACAGTGTTGGTGTGGCTCCGTATTTCTTTATTTGCTATTGCTCTTTGGATTGTGCTCTTACCCACGTGTAAACCTGCTGCTGTGCTCCTGCAGGTTCGCCTATCCCTCAATGGCAGTGCCATTAAGGCTTCGAGATCGATCAGCTTCTTGTTCGGGCCACAACGCTCGTGTCTTCTTGAGCGGGCGTTCACTGGTTCACCATTAACCAGTTGTTGCTTCACTCGTGACCAAATGGTGCTGATGGTTCTAATTGACACAACCCACCTTTCTGTTGCCTCAACTCATAAAATGTATTATATTTGCCCATTTTTGATGTTTTGGAGAAGAAAATGGGCAACCTGTTGCCTCTGCTCATCCGTCAAATTTCTGCCCACCATCACATCCTCAAGCTCAAGGATGAAAAAATAGAAGAAGGGGGTTAGGATCCTGGAGAACTGGCCAAAGGTTTTTTTGAGAGCTATATTTTGAGTTTTTTAGGGTTTGAAATCTATGGTGCATTAAATGATGTATATAGGACTCAGTCTCTATTTTGGAGCAGTTGTGTGCAGTAGAAAAAAATTGCATTTTGGCTCCAAAATTTTAAAAATTTGGAGCCAAAGATTAGTTTTGGTGGGAATTTTTAGTCCACAATTTTTTTTTGTTTAAGCATGTTTTAAGGGTTTCGAGCAGTACTGTTCATATAGTACTTTCACCAATTTCGAGGCTGCCAACTGCAGCTTTTGTCAACCAAATCAGTACCATTTCCACTGTTCCTTTTTGCTCCCAAAATTTTTCTCTTTGCAAATTAACTAGGGACAGAGGGAGTATACATATATTTTTTTACTAACAGAATGATGAGATATGTATTGATTGCATTAGTTAGAGAATCAACTTCCCCTTAATTACTATAATGTTTACATTTTTTTTATCATTCCTTTAACTTAATCAAGTACTACTTGATTTATTTGAGAAATTCATACACGGATTATTATAATAAAAATAAAAGATAATATTTCATATTTGACTAACAAAGTTTATTTATTCTAATTTGCACTTTAAATCTTAGTCTTTACATACCTTATGGAAAGATCGTCCTTCAAGAGATGGACTTATTATATTTAGAATTTAATTTTAGTTTATACTTAATCTCTAAAATCTAAAAATAAATTTGTGTCCGTCTCTTGATAGATGGTCTTTCCATAAGTTATGAAAAGACTAAGGTTTAAAGTGTAAATTAGAAAAAATGAAGATAAAATTTTTGGATTGCATGAATAGGATTATAAACTTTATTACTACTACATGTTGCATAATAAATTTTTAATATTACAATTTTGATCTTTTACCTTTTATTATTTTAATTAAACCCAATATTTTCATAAGCCCTTTCCTAAATCTTTATCAACAAATTTTATTCAAATTAAATTTTTTTTATCAAAAACTCCGCGTGGAGGCGCGGTGGGACACCTATTGGTATGCACAAAAGAAGAAGATTCTTGGGCACAAATGCCCTATCTTTCTTAAAAACAACTGTTGCTCTGATTCATGCAAAGATGCTAAAATTACACGCGAAGATTTTGACTGTATCCCTGAATCCATCGCCACCATCATCATCGTGACTGAATTAGAGAAGCAGCACAGCAGAAACTCCATCATCTCCAAGAGATATGGGAGGAACTGGAAAAGTTCTGTTGACTCTTTCTCTAGCTTCACCTTCAACATCCCGCTTCTCCTTCTCTCTCCTCACTTCATCTAAAAGCTTATCCATCCACAAATCCCTCTTTCCATTCCCCAAAATCCCCCCCACCAACACGGTTCTACTGGGGTTTAGGCACAGACCCTTTTGCTCCACCGCCACTGTCGCAGAAGAAGCTCTCGAACCCATCAAGTATTCGGTTCTGCTAGAAAGGCTGAGGCTCAGACATCTCAAGGACTCTGCGAAGAAACCCGCCGCCTTAAAGACCGAGCCTTTGCGGGATGGGAGTGGTAATGCGGGCCCCAAGAAGAGTGGGAAGAAGAGTGAGGCGGTGGAGGTTGCTTTGAGCTTCGAGGAACTGGGGTTGAGTGATGAGGTTGTCGTGACGCTCAAGGAGATGAAGATTTCTGCACCTACTGAGATTCAGAGGATTGGGATTCCTGCTGTTCTTGAAAGGAAGAGTGTGGTTCTTGGTTCCCATACCGGCTCGGGGAAGACTCTTGCCTATATGCTGCCTCTTGTTCAGGTTTGAGTTTCTTGTGTTTGTGCTTGTAGTTTAACTGTTTGATGGTTTGCTTAATCATTTTGATCCTTAAAAAAGTGTTTGTTGGTTCATAATTAAGAGAAATGTTTCAGTAGATTGTGGTAAGTTAGAAACCTGTGCAGAAGTTTCAGTATTCGTGGATATTGGAACGGAACTGGTAAGCATAGATGTGGACCTAACAAATTTTAAAAAAATCCATTTGACAAGTTTACATCCTTTTGAATCTAGGCCTCTGATTTTCTTGTCCAGTTTGTGTTTAGTTACGAGTTTGGAGAGTCACAGATAGTGGAATCATATTTATGTTGAGAGTGCTTATGAGAACTACCTGGTGCAAAATCCTGTTTAAATACCAAGTTTGGCTGTCCTGGTTTAAAATGTGTTTGGTACCTGTGGAAGTGTGGATATTGTTATTGATAAATTCATAATTAAGGGAAATTGCGATTACTTCAAGGGGTAGTGTAATGATTCTGGATCCTGAAGAACTAGAAACTTACGCTGCTCTCACTTCTCATCCTTGTTTTTCATTTCCCTCCCCAGCTGTTGAGGCAAGACGAGGAATTGAATGGTATTCTTATGAGGTCAAGGCGCCCCCGTGCGGTTGTGCTTTGTCCAACCAGGGAACTTTGTGAGCAGGTATTTCGGGTGGCGAAGTCTATTAGTCACCATGCACGATTTAGGTCTACCATGATAAGTGGTGGTGGGCGCTTAAGACCGCAGGAAGATTCCTTGAACACCCCAATTGACTTGGTGGTGGGAACCCCTGGTAGAGTTCTACAGCATATTGAGGATGGAAACATGGTTTATGGTGACATCAGATACGTTGTAATTTATCTAATTATTATTGTTATTACTATTTTTACGTTTGATCATTGTTCTTTGTGTTTTTGCATTGCCGAGGTGAACTTTTAGAATTTTACCATGGTATTCTGTGTGTTGACAATATAGTTTTTTCTAGGTGTTGGATGAGGCGGATACTATGTTTGATCGCGGTTTTGGTCCTGAAATATGGAAGTTTCTCGCCCCCCTTAATAATCGTGCATCAAAACCTGATGGTGAAGGATTTCAAACTATTTTGGTTTCTGCAACAATGACAAAGGTATGCCTTGAATGATCTTCTGTTATAGTCACTCCGAGAATTGTTATAGTTACTACCTTTGCTCCTTAAAAAAGTCATGTTTCTAAAATTTTCTTTTGCAAATGGTCTCTTTTGAAACTCTGGGTGTATTAAAGTTACAAGTTGTTTGTGTTTCCGATTGTTAGAAGTGTGATGTGGAGTGCCACATGGTGCAAATAATTTTTATATTTTTCTTTTTGCAGCACAATGTATATATGAAAAATATAATCTCAAGGTTCCAATATCCTTCCTCTAATACTGTACTGATGCGACTACAAACACACAAACATACATATATGTATGTATATATATATGTATGTATGTATGTGTGTATATATGTATGTGTGTATATATATGTATGTATGTATATATATGTATGTATGTATGTATATATATGTATGTATGTATGTATATATATGTATGTATGTATGTATATATATATATGTATGTATGTATATATATATGTATGTATATATATATATATCTATGTATGTATGTATTCAAAACTGGTTTTTGAATGTTGTCGAAACTACACATTTTGTATTTCTCATTATAATTGGTTAGTTTGCAACTTGAAGAAACTTGTCCTATAATCATTTATTTATCTAAACATCTGTTTCTTTCCTCCATGGTGAGTGGTAAATTGGTAATTATTCTGTATCATTCTGCAGGGCATGCAAAACTTGGTTGATGAGGAGTTTAAAGGAATTATGCACTTGCGAACTTCAACACTGCATAAGAAGATTGCTTCTGCTCGTCATGACTTCATCAGACTTTCAGGTTCAGAAAACAAGCTGGAGGCATTGCTTCAGGTAAGGTTTTCGTTATATTACAATACTCAATCCAAATATGATGTATCATTAGAACACAAAAGGGTAAAACAATCGTCGTGTTTGACCTTATGTGATTGGTATCAGCAGCGGTATAATTATTAATTAGAAAGTATAAATTAGGTAGAGGCATACTGAGTTGTATTACTTGCTTAATGTTTACCTGTTATGACTCAGTCCTTGTACTTTATTGTAAGTTATGTTCAAACAAACAATAAATTAGTCACCAACACATTGAGTAGGAAGGAGTAGGGGTTCATATTGAATTTTCTTTTGGTCATTTTCCACACAGCCTGAGACTCACGAAGAAAAATAAATAGCTTTGTCAGGTCTGAGGAACGTACAACGTATTCCTAGAGATAGTTGTTTGGTAGGTCTTGAACTGTGTTATCAGTGAAGAAATACTCTTTTAGAAGAGACGATACTTCAGCTAATGAATGCCACAAAACTTGTGAAAGTAGTCATTCATTTAGGGACTCTGAAATATATTTTGTGCTGTTTTTGGGCCTTTACACATTGCAAAAAGAGTTTGTTAGTTCTGAGCTCATTATCTAAAAGGATAAAAAAAAATCTATAAGAACTATCCTCCCTTGAACAAAATGTCTAGCTTCAAATTTTTTTTCATTATTAATTGCTGTTCTGATCTCATGAAAAAGTTCACAAATCTTGAAGATGCAAATATCACAATGGAAAAGAAACTTCTTTGCCAGTTTCCATGTCAAGGGTCTTCAATGTGAGATTAAGACCACCTTTTGCCAGCCTTGTTTTACCCTATCTTCCGCTCTTTTTGGTGTGACGATAAAATAAACAAGTCCACTCTTTTTAACCTCCATTCTCTTTATCTTACGAGTTCCAGGTCTCGTCGATTTATGGAATGATAACATCTTTCAGCTGTTTCATATAGTGTACTCCCTCCATCCTGCTATGCTGGGTTTTAAAAAGCGCAAAGTGCAGCGAAGCGATAACGGTAAAATTTACCGAAGCGCAAAGCGCTCGCTTTTCTGAAAAAAAAACACTTGCAAAACATATACTAGGATTATTTCATAAAAGACACAACATAGAACTTAGAATAATAACACAATATCATAAAAGACAAATAAAACTTTTAACACAATACCAAATTCACAGTTTTAAGGGTGGTAAGAAGAATTAAACGACTAAGATCGAAAGATTCTTAAATTGTTATGAAATCATTTAAGGCTCTAATTTCTAATCATTGGACAAAACATCATCATCTTCACCAAAAGTATTCCTATGGACCTCATCTCCATCCCTAAACTCCATGTCATCTTCCATATCATTTCCCATATCTCCCTCGATCTCTTCTTCATCCTCATCAACAATGTTCATTCTTCGAGGCATTGAACTAGAAGAGGGCTTCAGAAGACTCTTCCCTTTGTCCTTTCTCACGGTTCTAGCTCTTGTAACATAGCTAGGCTCACATGCCCTCGAGAAGAAGAAGAAGGAAGTTGATGTACCTCATATGCTGTTGCCGTCGGTTTTTGAAAATGGGAGCAGGGAAACTGAGCTGCGAAAGTGAAGACAAGGCCGCGTCAGTGAAGATGAGAGTCTGAGCCGATTCTCTTTTTTTTGTTTAATTTCCTAACTTGTTCTAACCCTAGTACTATTCCATTTCAGCCCAAACTCATTTCATTATAAAAAAGAAAAATAATAAGAAGCCCCATTTCAGCCTTTAACGAAAAGCGCGCTTTTCTTCGCGCTTTGCCAAA
Organism: Rubia yunnanensis; assembly: GCA_037428765.1. Taxonomy (NCBI): domain Eukaryota; kingdom Viridiplantae; phylum Streptophyta; class Magnoliopsida; order Gentianales; family Rubiaceae; genus Rubia; species Rubia yunnanensis. The sequence continues at coordinate 39,325,899 of CM075067.1, read as the reverse complement.
AGCGCGCGCTTTTCGTTGGCGTCGGCGCTTCTCAATACAAAGCGCTCAGAGGAGCGCTCTTTTTTAATCCCAGCTGCTATGTTTGTCTTATTATGGCCCAATCTAACAATTCATAAGATATCAATTGAACTGTAAATTTCACCCACACATGTGCTCTCTAGTGGATCATGGCATTTCAAAACAAATCTCAGCCTCAAATATATGGCAAAAAAAGGAAAGAATTTAGGTAGGACAATCTTAGTTGGACTACAAATTTGGTAAGGCAAAGTTAATGAGACGGAGGGAGTACAATTTAATTGGAGGCGAGGCACCTATACATGGTTAAATTATGCTTCAAAGATTCTCAAGTGGTTTTGTCTTGGGAGTCTCTTCTTGTAAATTACTTTAGAGTGAGGGGTGTCTGTTGCATACACCCACACATTTTGCAGGCTTGTTATCTAAGCTGCAAACCTGCAAAATTCCTCTTTGATCTGATAACATTGTTTAAATTATAGGTACTCGAGCCAAGTTTAGCCAAGGGAAATAGAGTCATGGTATTCTGCAATACTTTGAACTCTAGTCGTGCCGTGGATTACTTTCTGCTTGAGAACCAGATCCCCACTGTCAATTACCATGGAGAGGTCCCTGCTGAGGAAAGGTTGGATGAATCTGAAGATTTTGCTTTTTATTTCTTTCGGAAGTTTGAGATGTTATTTCTCAGATCATATTTTACCAAGATTTTTTCATTGCATGTGTAAGGTTGTATATTCTGTCTTTTGATAGCGACTCCTATCTTCACTTGTCATTATCTTCTCTTAATAGGGTTGAAAATTTAGAAAAGTTCATATTCCGTCTTTTGATAGCGACTCCTATCTTCACTAGTCTTTATCTTCTCTTAATAGGGTTGAAAATTTAGAAAAGTTCAAAAGTGAAGATGGTGATTGTCCTACATTGGTTTGCACTGATTTGGCTGCGAGGGGACTTGATTTGGATGTGGATCATGTCATCATGTTTGATTTTCCCTTGACATCGGTAAGAGCTTAATGATTATTTGGTTCTCCCCCATCCCACCTTCTCCGGCACACACATTGTCCCAACTTTAAAGTGACGCCCTTTCAAAATGTAGATTGATTACCTCCATCGTACTGGAAGAACTGCTCGCATGGGTGCAAAAGGTACATAAATTCTCTTTTGTCAATATTTTTAAGAAGGAGATCATTATTGATTGTGAACGCTCTCTGTGATTCTTAGTTTCGAACTAGCACGAGTATATTATGCAAAAATCACTACAATGTATTAGCTTGTAATGTGAGGGGCTTATATTAGCTGACAGAACTTCTCCCCAAAAAAATGTAATTATGACGTGAAAAGGAAAGCGGGGATGTGTTTCCCTGACTGTTACTCCTTGGTTAATATAGTTTCTCTCGTTAAATTCATTGACTCAGCATGTGCTAGAGTGTTCTCTTAATGGGTTTCTGTTCATATATAGTTGGATTTCTGCCACTTCATTAGATTTGCCATTACCATTTGACAGGGAAGGTAACGAGTTTGGTTGCCAGAAGAGACATCATGTTGGCTACTCGTATTGAAGAGGCCATAACGAAAAATGAGAGCCTAGAATCTCTCTCCGTAGATGGTTTGAAAAGGGACAACGCAAGAGCACGCATAGCCGAGCAGAAGGGAAGGGCAGTGAAGCTGTTAAAAGTTTCCAGACTTGCAAACAAGTCCAAGTCGACATCATCAGCCAAATCATCTGGTCCTCAACGCAAGCCAAATTCCACAACACAGAGGACGTCCAGAACAAATCCTTCCAGGAGAACTACAAAGGCAACAATTAGTAAAGCTCCTAGTAAGCCATCTAGTACAAGCAGCATCTCAAAATCCAAAACAAGCTTCAAGGTTACCATCAAGAAACCATTAAAGAGCCAGAGACCTTCTGAATCAAAATCAGCGACAAAACTAAATGTTGTTGGATTCAGGGGACGAAGTTCTGTACCAAACTAGAAAATGTGAAAGCTCGGTGGGCCTTATATCAGTAATTCTCATTTCCCTGTTCTCTTTATTTTTACTAGTTTTTCTCCTCTCTTGCTTTCTTTGCAATGACGACATGCATAGTTGTTTTCTTAGGACCGGCTTTATGTTATCAAGGCCTTTCGGCCTGATTACACACCAAAATGAATGCATCAATGAGGAAAATGTGCAACCTCATCAACCGGCTAATAACGTGAGCTCGGTGAGATGGTAAATAGATGTATCTGTTCAATACAAGACTGCTAGCTAGTGAGTGAGACATGTCCTTAAAGAAACCTTTATAAGCAGAATTGAACTGGAATTGCTCATGATTAGAATGACTGGGAATACAATTTAACTGGCATAGATTGAAAATAATTAAAAGTAGAAAGCACAGGATGTTTCAGCTTCATATTGCTTGTACAGATTTGCCTTGTATTCTCCATCATTTCCATGTAAGAACAAGAACAGGTTTGGCTGGCGGGACGATGTTTCCTTGTGTGTCATAGATAATGACTCCGGAGAAATCAGGGAGCTGACACTTTCCCCCCATGATTATGTTCTTCTTCCAGAGTGTGCAGTCGACATTGCAAGTGCTCGGGTCAAAATCATCGAACTGATGTGCTTGAATTTGCTCTGGGTTCAGCTGTATTACCGGATCATAGTCGTGGTAACCGTAGCAAGCTCTCAGCCTAGACATAGACAGCTTCCTCCTCCACTTCCTTAGTTGCTGCTTTAAGAGTAGATATCTAGCCATGGGTGATGGGATAGTTTGACTCTTCACTTCTTACAAGATTTGTCAGCCATAGGATTTGTGTTTATTTAGTTAGGCATCCCAGATTTGAGGATTTGTTGGGGATTTTGGTTAGAATTTTGTGGAAATGGGACAAGTAGAACCATCTTTTGTGGTTTAGCTGCAATATAGGATTTGGAGTAGTGAAATGCCAAGGTACAAGGTACTCTCCTCCTTAAAGCTACCAAATGCTTATTAGGAAGTTGGCCAGACGTAATAGTCCATCCATCCCAGTCGAATCTGTACACTCTTTGGTCAACTTCTTAAAACATATTTGATCATAAATTTCAAGTATATAGACATCAATTTCATTGTATAAGATATTGTTGGATTCCCTGTATGATATATTTTATGTATATCAAATTTTAACACACCGTTATTATACGTAACTAAAGTTATCGCTGGTCAAACATAATATGAGAAAGTTGACCAAAAAGTGTGCACATTCGGCTGGAACGGGAGGAGTACTAAGGAATACATTTGTTGGGGACTTTAGAGCTATACTCCCCCGGTCCACTTCTTATTGCTTAATTTGACTTTTGTTAGTCAAATTTAGCTAGCTTCGAACATTCAATTCTTTTTTTTATATGTAAAACTATTATCATATTATATGTTGTTGGATTCATTGTAACATATATTTTAAGTTATTTTTTTAGAATTTTTTCACACATATAAATAAAGATATTAATATTTAAAAATTGATACAGTTGATTGGCAAAAGTCAAATTAATCAATATGAAGTGGGGCGGAAGGAGTATCTTTTTAACACATCAAGGAATACATTGTTTTCCTTGAACATTTTCATCATTTTGACCAGATTATTGAGAATTATTTTAGGAGAAAGGAATATTAGCAAAGAAAGGAATATGAGTTGATATAGAAAAAATGAGAGTTAGAAGCTTCTTCAAAGTGTGAATATGTCGGTGGATTTTGATAATATTGTGCATTTGAGTTTTGTTGTAAATTTAAATTTTCTTCAAAAAAAGGAAAGAAATTGGAATTATTTTGATCCATGGAAGAAAACAATATTCGTGTTAATCCTATTGATAAAGGACTAACATTAATTACAAAAATGAAGAGAGTTTTACTTGAAGTACATAGAAGAGAAATTTTGAGTTGTGAATTGAACTATGGCAATATTGGTCTCTATTTAAAGGGAATGCAAAATGTAGTTTATTGCAATTAATTTTATTATAAAAATATTTTAAAAAAAGAAAATATAAAATTAGATATGTAGATTAGGAGATAAAAAGATTATATTGAATTTGATTTGGTATATTTTCAGCCAGTGGGCTGGTGACACCTAGCAAGTGACCTGTGTCTCCCTCTCCATTTTCCAGATCAGTTTCGACCCCCAAATTCTTTGGAGTTTGGCCATACTATTCATTTCTCCTTTTTTTTTAAAAAAAAAGCTAAACTTGCTGTCAACGATAAACACAGTCTAATGTCTACTTATTGCTTTGTTAGTGAAGACATGCGAAGAGGCAATAACCAAAAAGGTGGTGTGTTATGGGCTCGAGTGGCGGATCAGTTCAAGCAAATTTGGGCAGAAAATCCAGGAGAAGTCAATCCAAAAAATGTGGATTAAATGAAAGGTCATTTTAAACGAATTAATGAAAGTGCACAAAATTGGATTGCTACGTACAAAGAGGCATATCGTTTGAAAAATGAGTGGAATTAGCATGCAAGATGTCCAAACACAAGCTTTAACAATTTATGAACAAAGCGGTAGTAAGTTTACTTACTTGCATGTATATGAGGAAGTTATGTGTAAACATCCAAAGTGGGAGATGAAATTAGATAAAGATATGACTCGATCTCATCCTGAAAATGAAGGGAGTAACGAAGAAAGTAGAGACAACTCGAAACGTTCAAGGACTAGTGAAGGTGGGGATTATGCAATTTCGTCGAATTCCGATACTCTAATTAATGATGCTCCAACAATTTCACTTCCCAAAGGCAGAGATGCCGCAAAAAAGAAAGGTAAAGCCACGACATCTCAGTATTCTACTATTTTGGATGAATTTACTGTAGAACTTCGTGAGTTAAGGCTCACATGAAACAAAGAAACTAAGATAATAAATGAACTTGGGACTGGCAAATTTGAAGTGGAAAAAGATCGGAACGAAATTGAATGGGCTAAAGAGCAGAGAAAAATGAAGAAGATGAAAATGCAATTTTTACAAAATTTGATGTCTAAAACTTGCTTAACCCCTTAAGAAGAGGACGTCCAATGTTGGTTGATGTCTGAGCTATTCAATAATTAAATCTAATTTTTCACGTGTGTTTAGTTTTGCATGTGTCATTTATGTAATTTAAACCTTTTCATGTAATTTGAACTTTCGTAATGCAATTCATTTTTTCCCCAATAATTGATTAACTTTCATATCACTATAGCTACTTGGTTTCAAACTTTCTACTCTCACATTGTTCCAAATGCACTTTCTTTGGCCCATATGAAAAGATTTGTCAAATCACCTTTAATAATAGCTTTCACATGTTATTAGATTTCGAATTGATATTCGACCACTATCACACATGACTTTTTTGGTTGGTTGAGAACACACTTTAGTTGAATTGTCATATCACTTTAAAAAAGTTTAACATCTTATAATTTATTTTGAAATTCACACCATACCTACAATTATTGTGATATCGTTACTCTTATATATTCTCATCACATCCATATTGAATGAAAATCCAATTGATTCAAGTTTTAACTTTGATTCTTTTGTTTTCACTGAGTTTGATTAGTGGCAAGGAAACATCGTTCAACAAAATCAACATGTTGATCGCATAATTGAAGATGTGATTACTAGTCATTCTCTACTATTATTACAACCGGTAGATCATAATCACAGAGCCATGAGAAGGAATTGTGAGAGAGATCGTGAAGCAGGTGAGGTGCATTTATTCACGGACTATTTTTCTGGTAATCCTGTGTATTCAAATCAACTATTTCGTCGTATATTTCGTATGCAAAAACATGTATTTCTGTGTATAGTTGAATCCCTTACTATTAGTAAAAGATATTTTCAGCGAAGACCAGATGCTACAAGTAGATTTTCCATTTCTTCATTGCAAAAATGTACCGCATCTATCAGGGTGTTAGTGGTGTAAACCAAGCCCATAGCTTACATCATTGGGCTGTAAGGCCAACCCAAGGATTAAACGCAGATATGGCCAACGAACCGATAAAGGTGGAGCCTAGTCCGAAGCATACGACCACGAACCGATAAAGGCAGAACCACGATTAAGCCACGTTTGGGGAGTTTGGCTACGAACCGGAATTATAAGGATCATGGTACAACCCACGTTCTCAAATGTTAGCAATATGGAACCACGATGGTGGACTCTTATAAATACAACAAGAGTAAAGATGGAAAAGGAAAGTGCCACTTAACTGAGAAATTCCAGTTCTCTAAGGGAAAAACTGACTTGATCGTCGAAGTCTTTTCCCCGGGATCTGTTTTGTAGGAGGAAAGGTTTGCAAGCGGCATCCTTACCTGATTAGATTACAACATAATTTGGTGCCGTATGTGGGGAACGTAAAATTTTTCATTTCAAAATCCTTCAGGTAAACAATGGTGTTCACCAGAAGCGAGAAAAGTCACAACCACTAGACACAAGAACACCCAGCTGGACGCAACAAAAGCATGCATCCCAGCCAATACCAGGAGTATGTCCCTAGTAGAGAAAGGGAGCGCAATAGGGAAGACACAGATGATGATGACGAGGAAGAAAAATCTCCTAACACAAACCACAAGAAAGAAAGGAGAGCGTTCACAGCATTTTTGGAAGCGAACTGAGAAAGCCCCTACAATCCGTTTTATTCACGCTTAAGCCCAAATCTGCTAGAATTGATAAAAAAATAAATCAAGGGCACGAGAATCTTAAGTACGAGGAGGAGTTAAGGGATATAGTGGCACACGGTGATGTAGAGAAATCACCCTTTGCACCGCATCTTCAAGATTTCAAAATGCCAAAGGACTTCAAACTTCCTCTACATGTTAAATCTATGATGAGACCAAAAACCGGGAAGAGTTCCTACACTCTTATCAAAATAGCATGAGATTTTTTGTGACAAGAACATCGAACTGGTATGCAAGGCTTTCCCCATTTTCTTATCGAGAACAACGATCACATGGTACAAAGATATGCCAAATGGAAGTATTAAGTCAGGTGTAATTGTCAGATCTATTTTTGGGACGCTTCTACCAGAAGCAAAAGTTCACAAAAACAATCGAAGATTTGAACAACATATCTCAGCGAAGTGACGGAACTCTTGTAGAATATCATAACAGGTTCGTCACTGAGAGTTTGCAAGTTTGCGATATGTTATTTCAGTCTTACTTGGGTGCATTCACAGGAGATATGCAATTAGGATAATTCTACAAGGAATTAACAAAAAACATGCCTGAAAACCCAAGAGAGTTCCATAAGATGATTGAGAAATATGTGTGAACCAAAGAAGCGAACAATCGCAAGATATAACGGGAGCATGGCAAAAAGCGAGCAATGGAAGATTCGCAGAAAGGTTTATAAATATAGGAAAGGGAAACACATCCTTTTAAAGGAAGAGACCCAGGGATGTAGGTTGTGCGATTCCAAGAAATGCCCCTGACAAAGTTGAAAAAAGAAATATGGCAGGCAAACAAAGAGCTATTTCGTGATCTGGCACCGATGATAGTCTAGAGGATATTACTGTGCCTTCCAGAAGGACTATGGCCATGACATAGAATATTGTAGAGATTTGAGGAAGAAAATTGAGGAGAACCTGAAGAATGGCTATTTAAGCCAATATAAGAAAGAAGAAGGAGAAAGTCGATACAACGAAACATACAAAATAGGAAACCCAATGAAAAGAAACCAAGGTACGATGAAAACACTTGCAAAAAAAAAGAAAATGATAGCGGCAATGGATTACAATGATGGTATAGTGGTCGAAGTTCCAGAAAAAGTAATTCTGTCTATACATGGATCAACTGAGTCGCTATCGAATAATGCTTGGAAAGCTAAAGCCATATATTCCCCGCCACAAGAGCCCATCGAAAAGAGGTTTCACTCAAACAAAGCAATCACATTCAGCGAAGAGGATGCAGTTTCCCAATGCTTCGCCTCATAATGATCATCATTGCTAAAATTGGAAATGAAATGGTTCATAGAGTATTTGTGGATGATGGAAGTGCGGTTGAGATAATATTCTTTGATTGCTTCGATAGGCTAGGGTTCAAGCGAACTGAACTAAAGAAGTCAACACCCTCCCTTGTAGGATTTACAGGGTGAGCAGAAACACCTTTGGGTAACATACAACTGCCTATTACCATTGGTAAGAGTGATAGACATTGTACTGTCATGTGTGATTTTGTGGTCATGGATGCGCCAAGTCCATTTATTGCCATCATTGGAAGACCCTGGATGAACACACCAAAAGAGATATGGTCTCCATACCACTAAGTAATAAAGTTCTCAACTCCGGCTGGAATCACAACAATAAGGGGGAATCAACAAACAGCGAGGCAGTGCATGGTTATCACGATAAAAGTAGGGAAACATATGGAATAAACTAAGATGGTCAGCACTTTCTCAGACGATGGATTGCTCAGACAATTGAAATTGGTAATAGATGCGGGGGAAAAACCAGAGCTAGTCACTTTGGATGATGAGAACAATTCTTAGTGTATTAAGATAGAAGAACATCTTCTACATCTGGAAAAAGAAAAGGTCATACAAATCTTGCAAAGTCACAGTGATACATTTGCATGGAGCGTACAAAACATGGGAGGAGTTGACCCAGAAATTGCTACCCATTCCTTGAGTATTAGTGACTTGGTCAAGCCAGTCAAACAAAAACAGCTTAGCTTCGCTACCGACAGTAAAAAATGAGTGAGGAGGAAGTCATAACCCTGTTTTAGGCTGGTACATTGAAAGAGGTCATCTATCTGAAATGGTTGGTGAACCTGGTGATGGTGAAAAAAATCATACGCATGGTGGAGAATGTGTACAGACTTCACCAACCTAAATAGAGCATGCTCAAAATATTGCCATCCTTTGCCGAAAATTGATCATCCAGTAGAAGCAATTTCAGGGTACAAAGTTCTAGCCTTTTTGGATGCATATAAAGGATACCACCAAATACCGATGAATCCAGAAGATGCAGAAAATACGTCATTCATAACAAGTTTCAGAACATTTTGTTATGTGAAAATGTTGTTTGAACTAAAAAATGCTGGAGCAAAACATCAGAGAGTGGTCGATAATGCATTTCACGATAAAAATAGGACGAAATGTAGAAGCATATGTTGATGACATTGTTATCAAAAGAAGAAGAGTAGGTGACTTCGCCGTAGATTTGAAAGAAACTTTAGATACACTGAGTAACATTAGTATGAAGCTTAATCCCAAAAAATGCGTAATTAGAGTAGGCGCAGGAAATTTTTTGGAATAAAGGTATCCTCCAAAGGGATTGTGGCTAACCCAGAGAAAATCCAGGCTATAGTTAACCTTCCCCAGCCACAAACAGTTAAAGAGTTACAAATATTAATGGGATCGTTGGCAGCGCTTAGTAGATTTGTTTCAAAGGAAGCTGAGAAACATTTCTCACTCTTCAAAGTCCTGACGAAGGTAAAAATTTTTAGCTGGAACAAAGAATGTAAAAAAGTGTACGAGTTCTTGAAAGAACAGCTTCAAACATTACCAACATTGAAATCACCAGTCTCTGGGGAACCCTTTATCGGTACTTTGCAGTTTCACAGAACGCAGTAAGTTCAGTTTTGGTGCATCAAGAAGGACAAAAACAAGTGCTAGTGTACTACATTAGAAGAATATTACAAAATACAGAGAGGGCATGCATGTCAGTTGAAAAGCTAACTCTGGCTTTGGTATACTCAACAAGAATATTACGACCCTATTTCCACAGCGATCGGATTTATTTTCTATACTGATTTCCCAATCAATAATATCCTAAGAAAGCCTGAAGCATCTGGTAGATTGACCAAGTGGGCTATTGAATTGGGGCAATATGAGATCCAATTCCAGCCAAGAACCGCAATCAAGGCTCAAGCCTTAGAAGATTTCATTGAGAAGATGGCAAGTGAAGACGCACAAGACACGAACATGCGCCAGTATTTTAGGATCGATAAAGAAAAATCAAAGTGGGTAGATGTTTCATGGAAGTTGTTCGTCGATGGAGCATCTAACAAAGAGGGTTGCGATGCATGATTACTATTAGTTAACCCAAAAGGAGGGGAGCATAGATATTCACTTCGTTTTGACTTCCTACTTATGAACAAGCAATAAGGAATAAGAATACGAGGCATTGATATGTGGCTTGGACCTTACCATTAGAATGAAGGTCAAAAGTGTTCGGGGATTTAGCGATTCACAGATCATAGTTTAGCAAGTGCGGGGAGACTACGAAGTGTGAGAAGAACAATTTGTAAAGTATTTAAGAAGGGTTCGTCAGCTCATTGCCCAACTCAAATACTTCGATATCCAACATGTACCAAGAAGTGAAAATACAAAAGTAGATGCACTAAGCAAGCTGGTAACCGCTGGGTTTGATTCATTGATCGAACACAAATATGTAAGAGTGGAGGTTATTCCAGTCAGAAGTACAGTAATGACAACTGTGTCAATAGTCCAGAAAAAAGAAGTAAACTGGATGACACCTCTAATAGAGTACCTCGCGAAAGGAAAGTTTCCAACGGACAAGATACAAGCCCGAAAGATGGAATTTCAATCTCATAACTATGTTTGTGAAGCGGGAATTCTATACAATAAAGTTTTCTTATCTCCGTTGATAAAATGCGTAGGACAATCTCAATCAAGTGAAATCTTAAATGAAGTGCATAAAGGGTTGTGTGGCACGCATCAAGGATCTAGAACAACTACGAAAAAGATCATTCGAGCGGGATATTATTGGCCAACCATGTTTAATGATGTTCATTACTTCGTTCTCAAGTGCAAAAGTTGCCAGAATAATTCCCCGCTGTAACACAAACCACATACTACTTTAAGAGGAATATATGGAGCTTGGCCATTCGATAAATGAGGAATTGATATAGTGGAACCTTTTCCAAAGGGCGCTGGCAATGCCAAATTTATAATTGTGGCAATTGATTATTTCATAAAATGATATGCTTCATTTTGTGTGCGTTAATTGTTGCATTTAGCATACTTTTTTGTTAGTTTTAGTTTGTAGATTGCTAGTATTAGTTGAGTTTTGGGGACAAGGGGGTGTAGACGGCAATGTTTGGTTTTCTGGTCTAAATCCCACATTTTGTAGACTTAATTGGTACTAATGGACATCTTGTATCCACGGGCTCCTTGGTCTTCATTATGATCATCTTTAGTAGGTCGACCGTGGGTACTTTTTGGTTACATTCTATGTGAAGGCTATTCGCAAGGGCGGTAGAAGATTGAAGGCCGTTCGCAAGGATAGTAGAAGAGGCAAATGCCGTTCACATTACAATGGTAGAAGTTAAAGGCCATGAACATTAATGTGTGGTGGAAGGAGATTGAAGCCAAAGATAGGCGGCTTCGGAGTTCAAGACGACTAAAGGAGAAAATGGTGAATCGTGGTCCGAGGAGTATTTCCTTAGTTCGAGAATGATCCAGTAATAATTAGCCTTCAAGTCTGGTTCCATTGGATATTTCTTCTCGAGTACTACAAAATCTACTACTAGAACTCCCAATTCGTAATAACGGTTCACCAGTGACAAGCAAACAAAGTTCAGCCAACGAAGCACCAACGGCCGATCATGGTCAAGCACTAGCAACCCGTGACAACCTTCATGGCCTACACTACACAAGAATCCATGGGTTCTGTGAAAAACTGCACGAGACCAGCACGAGACCTTCACGAGGCAAGGCATCGGGCTGTGACAAAGACCCTGGACCGTGGAGCTTGGAGATGAAGAATTGAAGATTTGGCTAAGTATAGAGCCGGTCCGTGAAAACCTTCACGGGCTATGACAAAAGTTTTGAGCAAAGACCACAGGTTGCTCGCGGTCCGTGAAAACCTTCACGTACCGTGGGAAAACTCTGAGAAAAACTTGTGTACTGTTTGCAATTCGTGACAATCTCCATGGACTGTGGCACAAGACCTGCTTCATGGACTGCGCTAGATCCCATGGCCCATGGCTCTGAATGTTCACACATCGTGCCAGATCCCATGCCACATGCTTGAATGTTGCACTGACCGTGACATCCGTGCCGGTCCGTGAAGCCTTGGCGGCTAACCTAGGGTTTTGCTATTTTTGGCCTATTTAGAGCTTATTTTTTGCCTATTTAGAGCTTATTTTTAGGCCCAATCTCCTACTTCTATATATATGAGCCTTAGTCTTCTACTAAACCATTAGGAATTAGATTAGAGCCTAGATATAATTTAGAGTAGATTCTCTCTCTAGTTCAGAGAAAAGGAAGAGGAAAGTTCTTCTTCTCCTTCCTTCTCCCTTTCTTTTTATTTTTCCTTTCATCTTATTTTCTAAATCCATAGCATCTAACCTAATATTTCCATCGATCTAACCTTTGTAGGGTAGATTTTTTGTTTGGGATTCATCTTGGCACTTGGTATGTTGTATTTGCTTAATGATATCCATTAGATTCATCCTATATTTGTGTTTATGATATTATTGTGATTATTCTTGATTGTTTTAAATGCATGAGTAGTAAACCATATATAAGCACACACTTTGAGATATACTCATGCATGGTGCAGTTATTGATGCCATCTTGGGAAGAGAAACCTGGATGTTAGAATGGGTAGGGGAGAACTCGTGTGGGTGTGTGCACGGGGGATTCGAGATTGCTCTGACCTATTTTCCATCGCACCAGTTTAGCTGACCTGGTAACTGTTGTCCGAGAGGTAGCAGGTAGAGGTAACTAATAGTAGCAAGCTAGGTGTTGTGTTGAAACCCTAGTATCACATATAAGGTGCTTACAATCCTCGGGCCTAGCGTATATAGGACCAGGGAGGAGTTGCTGGATTCGTGGTGGAAGCCCAAGACATAATAGCACGGGACCTACAACGATGGTCGGGCCTCGTCGTACTTCCCTAATTATGATAGCTGTGCCGATGGAGGATTGCGAGCACACCACTGTGACAGGGATGGGGAAATGTATGCCATCGGCCACACAACGTGTTGTGAACACACTGATAGGTTTTTTGTAAGTCTTTATGTAAATGAATCGAGGATTGAAGCATCAAAACTACCATGTTGCTAAATGATTCCCAAGTGCCTAGTGTAAATAGTTTACTTATTTGTCAATTGTATGCTTGTAGTTAGTTGAAAACACCAAACCCCCATCCCCCCAGTTGCATGTTTACATTACTAGTTGTTCTTTTCAATCACGTGGATTGATGACCCGCACAGGGTTGTGTTTTAACTAGTACTTGAGCCCTAGCATCCTTGTGGAAAAATCCAGGGCTTGCCGCTTACTACCCCTTGGTAACTTAGCAGTAAGAATGGGTGCATAATATAAATATCTATATTTGACCACTAAGCCCCTCGACTCGTGTTTTAATGATGGATGGGTTAAGGGCAGGTCAATTAGGAAGAGTCACAACTGAAGTAACAAGGAAATTCATTTGGCATAATATAGTTTGTTGCTTCAGGGTGCCACAAACTATTGTCACAGACAATGGAACACAATTCACAAGCAGTACCTTTACTGAATGGTGTTCAAAGTTGGATATTCTACAAAAGTTCACATCTGTAGCTCACCCTCAAGGAAATGACCAAGTAGAAGTAACGAACAATACCATAGTTCAGGGTATCCATAAAAGGTTGGAAGGAAAGCGAACTTGATGGGTTGATGAGATACCCAATACCCTATGGTCATATAGAACAACTGTTTGGGAACCAATGGGAGAAACACCATATAGTCTGGTATGTGGTCACGAAGCAGTAATACCAACAGAGATCGAAAATTCAAGTCTTTGAGTGGAAGAATACAAGGAGGACGATAATCCAGAAATGATGAGGTTGGATTTAGATGCACTAGAAGAAAAAAGGCAAATGGCAATGATCACAGAGGCAAAGTACAAAAAACTAGAGCTTACAATCAGAAAGTCAACGAGACGTAATTTCAAATTGGTGATCTCGTGTTGAGGAAAAATGAAGCAAACCTAGCGGGAGAAAAAGGAAATCTATGCCCAAAGTGGGAAGGAACCTACAATATAATGAAGACACACTGATCCAACTATCATAAGTTAGAAAGGTTGGATGGGAGCAGCGTTCCCAATACTTGGCATGTGATCAATTTGAGAAATTTCTATGTCTAGATCCAAGGAAGAAGACAAGAATTATCTAGTTGTATAGAAGTCATGAGATGATCATTGTTGATGTTCATTCCTTTGTTTTGTTTTCAAGACGATATGATCACAGTCGTACATTATATCAAAAAGTGTCTTTTGGGGAAAAATTACTTTTCAAGTTCTTTAATTGCACATCGTAAATAATAGAAAACTAGAGCGCATTACAAACAAAATATAGAGTCTTGCGATCTTAAGCAATCAAATATGATCAAGCATTCCACAGCAAGCTATGAAGTTGTCCGACGGTAACAAACAAGAGCAAACATTCGATCCTACAATTAGAAAAAAAACAATTATTACCTTTTTTAAACATATAGATCTTGCAGCTTTGTGAATCTCACTTTTGCAAGCTATAGATCTTGTACAAAAGCAGACATGCCTATGAAAAAAGCAACATCAGCATAGATCTTGCGGTTCTCACAAATCAAAGCTCTCAAAATCACAAGCAATAGATCTAGCAGTTTCGGCATATTTACTATGCAAGTCATAGATCTTGAAAAAAGGCTGATATGCCTACAAAAATAAGTAAAGGGATACAAGAAAGCTATAGATCTTGCAACTTCATTAACTGAATTACACAAGCCATAGATCTTGCAAAAAGGGCATGGATGGCTGAAGAATACATCATAACATCTCGCATAGTAATTAATAGCGAACATGCCAGATTCCAAAAACATAACAAGATTGCTTGGAACATTCCAAAAAATAAAATGTAGTACAATAAGGGAAGAACAATCTACGCTTAAATGCACGAGACGATCTAGATGATGATATACCAACACAACGACGAGGTTGTTCAGCCACACGCTCCTTATTTATAATATGATCATACCACCATTTCATGTATAAATAAGAAGGATTTTGTATTTGACCCCTTCATTCCATATGACCAAGATACCTAGCATAATACGCTTTAAAATCAATGAAAGGGACAAATTCTTCGCGGTCGAGTTGCATACTCAGAACGTCAACGGTGTCTTGATAATCCTTAAGGGTAGCTGTCAAGTTTTGCACTTCATTCTCTAGTTGGAAAATATGTGACCGAACAACTTCAGACAAGTTAGACCACCATGTTCATAGTTAGACCACCATGACCAGAGGAACCACGAGATGACGATGGACGAGAATCAATCTTATCCTTGTAGTTAACACAAGTTTGTTCAAGCTGGTGCACACATGAATCAAGAAGATTACACTTAGCGCGAAGACGATCATTTTCACTAAGAAGTTGGGTATTTAGAGCAAATTGCTCATCAAACCTACTTTACCACCCTGTTGAGGAAGAAGAAAGATGATCACGTTCATCCTGTTTCCTCTTTAGTATATCTAATAAATCATCAATACGTGATCACTGCTTATCAATAATCAGAGTCTTCTGACGAGCTTTGCGAGCCTTGCTGGCAGAAAAGTTCTTAGCTTCTTCCTGTTTACGGATCATCTTAACCATACTCAATTTTTGACGTTGAATGAAGGTTGTTTTGCTCAGCACAAAATTCTCTCAATTCCCGAAAAAAATCTTTTGTGTCTTTCACAGTCTTCTTCCATCTCGCTTCATGGTCATTAATACCCAGTAACATATACTTCAGACGAATACCTAACGATAATGCCCACTTATAAACACGAACATGAAGGTTGAGCGATGTAAGCTCTAATAGATTCAACATAGACTAAGCTATGAATTACATCCTTGTCCAACGATTCAATACTATAACCTTCAGGTACAAACCTGCTATGAGGGCATGCCGTAGAAGAAGATGGAGGTGAGGAGGAAGTAGGAACCTGTCATCCAATACACAAGGTAAAAAACTCAACACGAGAGAAGCGATCAGAAGAAACAAGCCCATGATATTCCTTGGATAATGACTGAGTAGCTCGAATTAGTTTAATGGGGTAATGAGAATCACGAGAGAAAAACTTGGGGTGATGAGGAAAATGAACATTAGATCCCAGAGAGTCAAGACATTTCAAAAACTAATGACAACGGAAATATCAAAGCCGTGCATATAAGTAAATGCGATGAGAAATAGTAAAAGTATAAGGGGAACTCAAAATTAATAACCATAGTCATACAAATGGTACATACATACATCATAAAATTTTTATAAATTACAAATAAAAGTATGAAAATCCATAGCACTAAATATCAACTAACATCAGAGGCAGAGACAGACGAATGCTAAACAACGATAGCAGAACCTTCCTTGTATGCTTGCTGAGTGGAGAATTCAATGTTCGCATTGGCCTTAGTTGCCACAGTGACATCAGAATTAGGTGGCGGCATAATAGTGCGAGAAGAAAATGAAAGATCTTTGAAATAATCAACTTCACACTCTTTCAAATCGGTTATAAAAGGTAAACAAGGAAGGTCAGCGAGGTGAGAGAGCATGGCATAAGAATAACCACTATCAGCGATGCTACTATTAAAACCTTTGTTAAGTATCACCTTCTGTAGCTCCAATACTGTCTTAGAATTAGCAAGTTTGGGAAGGTTATGAACTTTAGCAGTATGGTTTAGTTGTTGCAGTTCCACCAGAGCTTTGAAATACCCAACATTGCGAGCAATGGTAGAAACTTCCTCAAACAACTTCTAGGAAGACTTGGTCTTCATGAGCCAATCAACAAGAACCTAAGGATATCCAGGTGAGGTGGGACCATTGGTTTGCATTCCTTCCTGCTCAGAGCCCAACTTATCAGCCTCCCTCTCAGCAGCTAAAGCATGCTCTTCACCACAGTGTGCTCGTTCTCTAGCACCTTCGAGAGACACAGTCACCGCTGCACACTTCTCCTCAGTGTCCTGGCATTTTTCTAGAAGTGAACCATCTCCCTTAGAAAAGCTGGAGACTTTCTCCAACCTTAGTATAAATTTATATAAACAATAGTTAAACACCGCAACCGAACAACGTCAAACCAAACCAAATATAAATTTAAGCTAATACTCTTAGAAACATACCACAACCATTGTTTCATGGAGCAAAATTTTAGACAGAGTAGCAGGAATGGTTCCCTCTACCATTAGATCATGGCTTCACAATTGGAAGCTTAGTGTGAGAATGGCTAACACACTTCCTTTTCTTAGGAGGCTCTAAGGAACTTGAAGATCTACCAGTCCAATCCTTCTTCATCCTTCTTTGAGAATTATCAATAGTGTGATGACGAACGGTCCTTCCACAATCATTAGCCATAACCTCAGTAGTTAGTGGCTGAGGGTTCACTACAGTAGCATTCTTCTGTGACACAACATCTGTAGTTTTTTCATTTGTCTGGGTAACCGTGACTTCTAGTTCTTCATCCTCATCGTCAAAAAATTATCTCTCAATGGGTTATTTAGCTAAATCCATGTCTGTAATCCAGTACACAAGAATAAGTCAAACAAACAAATAGAGATAGTAAGATAGTGAGAAAATAAAGATATAACGGTAAGTCAGGCAAAGAAAAGTGACAAGGAAACAAAAAACACCTTCACCCTCGAAATCGGCATGACGAAGGGAGATCGTATGTTGGCTGAGTGTTAATACAACTTTAGATTTAGCATTAAGGTGAACCCGACCTTAGGAAGTTTGGATTTGGGAATGTTATAGTTCCAAACTCGTAGAGCCTGTTCACTTTCATTACCAAGTTTTAAAAAGAAGATTTTTTCTGCCATACCTCACAGTTGTTAGGAAACCCACTAACAAACTTAACATCGAGAATGACTGGGTAAAGGGTGTATTCATAATCCACCTCAACCCGGCATCGGTAAAACTGAGCGAAGGCATTAAAAGATAAAATTTATATTCTGCACCGAACTCACTACTATCCTACCGATAAGGTAGTTAGAGGTAATCCCTGGGTATATCCACAGAGATGCTGGGCCTAATAGTCAATTAAACACACCCAAGTCCGGGTTTGGGAATGTTTGCATAACATGGTTTATTTAATGCTTCGATCCTCAATTCATTCACATGTGAAATTTAAACTACCTAATATAGTGCTCATAACACGTAGTGTGGTTAATTGCCAGCACTTCCTCGTATGCATTTGACGTAGTTTTTATTTACTTTTGGTTGTTGGTTTGGCAACATTAGTTGAGTTTACATGACAAGGGGTTTAGACAACCATGTTCGGTTTTCTATTCTAAATCCCATGTTTTGTACACTTAATTAGTGATTATTGACATATCGTGTTCACAGGCTTCTTGGTTCTATTATAAGTACCTTTAGTAGGTCGCCTATGAATGCTATTTGTTACATTACATTCTTGCAAAGGCCGTTTGCTTTTAACGGTAGAAGATTTGAAGGACATTTGCATTGAATGGTAGTAGATGAAGGCTATGAGCATCAATGCATGGTAGAAGGAAATTGAAGCCAAGGACAGGCGACTTTGATGTTCAAGACGAAAAAAAGTGGAAATGGTGAATCGTGGTCCGATGAGTGTTTCCTTAGTCCGAGAACGATCTAGGAAGAATTCGCCTTCAAGGCTGTTTCCATTGGATTCATCTTCTTGAATACTACCTAGAACTCCCAAATTTCATGTTGCTAAATTAGTCCCAAGTGCCTAGTATAAATAGTTTACTTGTTTGTTTATTTTATGCTTGTATTTGTTTGTAGAAAATACCAATCCCCCCCTCATTTTGCATGTTTACATTAGTAGCTATTCCTTTTACTCATGCGAATTGATGACCCGCACGAGGCTGTATTTTGACGTTGACTTGAACTCTAGCGTCTCTGTGGACAAATCCAGGGCTTGCTGCTTACTACCCTTTGGAAGCCAAGTGGCGAGAAACTGGTGTAGAATATAAATCTTATCTTTGACCATCCCAAGGGACCAGTTCCTTGGCTCGGTTTAATTGATTACACTGCTACAATTTTGCTAACGACCCTGGGTCGAGGCTGGTCAAAAGTGAAGTAGGGAAACTAGTGATGAATTCCTCGTGACTCCATGAAGATGAGTGGTACCAAAGAAAAAAAATCTGCATTCAAAAAAATGAAACACAAGCGTGATTCCATTCCAAACAAAATCACAAATCTCGGCAACTCAATGAAACATTTTGCACACAACTCAAACTCGTATCTTAAGAAAGAACTTTCATTTAGAAATCAAGCTTTTACAACACCACCACAATGTTAATAATGCTTGTAAAAAAATAGTTCACCAAGAGTTTGTGTGTGTAAGTGTTCTTTTAAGAAGGGGGGGAGTGAAAATGATGAAATCAAGTGGAAAAACATGTATTTCAAGGATATGGCAACCTTAATTGGCAACCTACTCAAATGGTCGGCCACTACATTTTTAGAGCCCTTTTTATCTCTCACTTCTAGGTCAAACTCACTCAAATAGAGTATCCACCGAATAAGTCTCGGCTTAGCCTCATTCTTCATCATTAGATTACAAAGTGCTACATGGTCGGTGTATACAATAACTTTGGTTCATAGGAGGTATTGACAAAACTTTTCTAGGGTGAAGACCAGTAGCACCTTCTCAGTGGTACAATAATTGCGTTGAGAATCCTTGAGGGTTACTGATGCGTAGTATATCCCATGTGGTGCTCTCCCCACTCTCTGGCCCAAAATAGCGCCTATGGCATGATCGCTTGCATCACACATGATTTTGAAAGGAAGGGACCAATCTGGAGGTCGAATAATAGAGGCAGTCACTAACTTATCTTTCAAGGTGTCAAAAGCCTTTTTATACCTCTCATCGACAACAAAGCCAACATCTTTTGTAGCAGCTTGCACAAAGGTGAGGATATTTTGGATAAATCCTTAGTGAGACGTCGATAAAAACTGGCATGTCCTAAGAATGATCTCACATCCTTAACATCGGTGGGGGAAAGGTAGGGATTTAATTGCATCCACTTTGGCTTTATTAACTTCTAGCCCTTTAGCTGATACAACATGCCCTAACACTATACCTTGTTCCACCATGAAATGGTAATTCTCAAAATTTAGCACGAGGTTCGTGTCCGTACATCGCTCTAGCACCTGCGCTAGATAATGTAGGCACAAATCGAAGGAATCTCCATAATGGTGAAATCATCCATGAATACCTCGACAAATTTCTCGAAAGATTCAGAGAAAATACTAACCATGCACCTTTGAAAAGTGCTTGGGACATTACAAAGACCGAAAGGCATACGCCTATAAACAAATGTGCCAAAGGAGCAAGTGAATGTGGTATTCTCTTGGTCTTATGGATCAATGTCTATCTGGAATTATCCAGAATATCCATCAAGAAAAAGTAGTATGCATGACCAGCCACCCTTTCTAGTATCTGCTCAATGAAAGGTAGGGGAAAATGGTCTTTACAAGTCACTGCGTTCAAGCAGCTATAATCAACACACACCCACCACCCGTTTTGAATACGGGCCGTCCTTATTTCTTACCATTGTGACTCCACTCTTCTTGGGCACTACTTAGGTGGGACTCATCCAAGTACTATCAGAGATAGGGTATATTACTCCCGCCTTAAGTAGCTTAATAACTTCACCTTTCACTACTTCCATCATAGGCAGGTTTAATTTCCTTTGAGGTTGGCGTACAGGTCTTACACCCTCCTCTAATAGGATACAGTGCATGCATGTTGAAGGGCTTATCCCATTGATATCAGCCAATGTACACCCTATTGCACCGTTGAATTCTTTTTTAACACGGCAATCAACCTACTCTCTTGGTCTCTAAACAATTTGCTCGAAATGATCACTGACAATGTCTCATTTGCACCTAAGAATGCATACTTCAAATGCTCAAGAAAAGGCTTAAGCTCCACTATGGGTGACTCTTCTACAGAAGGCTTGGTTTCTGGCAAGACTAGCTCATCTAAGTTCTTAGGCAAGGGTTTCACACAATCCTTACCCAAAGGTTCGATCCCTTCTACACTCCCCACAAGATTAGCTTCCAAGGTGTTATCAAACATATCATTTAAAGAATTATCCTCCAAATCTAACCCCTTCTCTATGTCAAAAGTTTCTTGCACAAAATTGTCATAAATATCAATCACAGGGAGGTGGTAATTTTTATTAGGATCAATCAGTTCATGCTCAAATTCATACTCAAAATCACCCATTTTCTTTAGCAATGCCTTACATTCATGCAACAAAGTGAGGGTGTCAAAAGAGATATCACTCACTTCATTGTGACAGATTGTCACATGTGACTCTCTTTTCCTCAATTCTCTCAAATGAATTGTCGGAGGTGCCTCCTCGTCTGTGAGCTTATGCCTTCCAATCAATTGGTTCATTGCGTCTAGTAGCTCATTCACCTTTTCTCCTATCCTGTCAACACCAGAAGATATTTGTGCCCCAAAATTCTTAATGCAAGAGAATACTTAGTTTTGTAAAGTTTCACTAGTTTTCGAAAAATTGGTTAGAGCTTCAAGTATCTCTTCACATGTAGACTTGGGGGGTGAAATTGGTTTGGGTGAGTTGTGGTAAATGAACCACTCTCGCTCCCTATGATCTTGCTGAACTACAAGTTCCATCTCTCTCCCAAGGTTACTTAACCACGAGTAACACTCTGTAGGGTGATCGAAATGACACATCCTACAAAGTTTCATCTCTTGAGTGGCAGTGCCCCACACTATCATAATCTCACAGAATCAAAAGAACAAGGAAACTATGACCAAAACTTCACTCTCAGCGAATAAAACAAAACAAAAACAATGAAAGACACTATTAACTATTCTACTATCATGTCATGCTTAACTAATACTTGAACTAAAAGTATCCCCGGCAGCAGCACCAAAATTTGCACCCTCGACCCGGCCGTCGTTTAAAAACACAAGCCGAGGGACTAATGGGTCAAAGATAAGAGATTTATATTCTGCATTCGTTCTTACTGCTAAGCCACTAATGGGTAGTAAGCAGCAAGCTCTGGGTTTTTTCACAAGGATGCTAGGGCTCAAGTATTAATTAAAACACAATCTTGTGTGGGTCATCAATCCGCATGAGTGAAAGAAACAACTAATATTGTAGACATGCAACAAGGGGGGTTTGGTATTTTCAACTAACAACTACAAAACATGCAATTAATAAACGAGTAAACTATTTATACTAGGCACATGGGAATCATTTAGCAACATGGTAGTTCTAATGCTTCAATTCTCGATTAATTCACATATAGACATACAAAAGACCTATCAATGTGTTTATAACACGTGGTGTGGCCGATGACATACACTTCCCCAATCCTGTCATAGTGGGTGCGCTCGCAACCCTCCATAGGTATCGCCATCGTAATTAGGAGAGTACAACAAGGTCCGACCATCGTTGCAGGTCTATTTATCCCCCATGTTATTATGTCCTGGGCTTCCACCACGAATGCAACTACTCCCCCCGGGTCCTATATACACTAGACCTAAGGTTCATAGGCACCTTATCTGTGATACTAGGGTTTCAACAAACACCTAGCTTGCTACTATTCACTATCTCTACCCGTAACCTATCAGACAATAGCTATGAAGTCAACTAAGACTCGTGCGACGGCAAATAGGTCAGAGCATTCTCGAATCCCCTGTGAATACACCCACACGGACGCATTCTCCCCTACCCATTCTAACATCCAGGTTTCTCTTCCCAAAGGGGAGTCAATAATTGCACTATACATGAATACAACCCAAAGTGTGTGCTTATATGTGGTTTAATATTCATGAATTTATAACATTCAAGAACAATCACAATAATATCATAAACACAAAGATAAGATGAATCTAATGAATCTCATAAAGCATTTAGAACATACCATGTGCCAAAATGAATCCCAAGTCTAACTACTCCCTAGACATAGAACTCAAATAATAATTTGAATTCCACATCTTTGGGAAAAATCAAGAAGAAAAGAAAAGAAAAGATTACAAAACCTACAAAAGGAACTATTTTCTTCTTTCCAATATCTCTCCTCTTCAAATGTGTTACCAAATATGTTACCAAATATGTTTCAACCTCTCTAAATGAGTAGACTGGGGTCTTATATATAGTAGTAGGATATTGGGCCTAAAAATAGGCCCAAAATAGGCTAAAAGTAGCAAAACCCTTGTTCAGCCCCTAAGGTTTCACGGACCGGTATGAATGTCACGGTCCATGAAGCATGCATAGCCACAGGATGCCAAATCTGCCACGGTCTGTGAATGTTCATAGCCACGGCCTGTGGGATCTGGCACGATTCGTGAAGCTGGGATTGTGCCACGGCCCGTGAAGGTTTTCACAAACCGCAAGTAGCATGCGGTTTTTGCTCAGAGTTTTCCAGTTTTCACAGACCGTGAACAACTTGTGGCTTCTACTCAGAAATTTTGTCATGGCCCATGAAGGTTTTCACTGACCTCCAGCAGCTTGTGGTCTTACTTACAAGTCTTCTCACGGTCCGTGAAGGTTTTCACGGACCGGCTCCATACTTAGCCTCATTCTTCAACTCTTCATCACTTGGCTTCACGGTCCGGTGCTTTTGTCTCGTGGAGGTCTTCACAAAAACTCTAGATTCTTGTGTAGTGTGGGCTGTGAAGATTTTCATGGACCACTGGGGTTTGACCATGCGCGTTCTGTGACTGGCCGCTGGTACTTTGTTGGCTGAACTTCGTTTGCTTGTCATAGGTGAACTGTTAGTCTGAATCGGGAGTTCTAGTATTTGATTCCGTAGTATTCAAGAAGACAAATCCAATGGAATAAGTATTGAAGGCTAATTCTTCCTGGATTGTTCTCAGACTAAGGCAACACTTCTCGGACCATGAATCACCATTTTCTCCTTTGACCATATTGAACTCCGAAGCCGCCTATCTTTGGCTTCAATCTCCTTCTACCATGCATTGATGTTTGTGGCCTTCGTCTACTACCATTCAATGTGAATGACCTTCAAATATTCTACCATTAAAAGCAAATGGCTTTCGTAAAATTGTAATGTAACAAATAGCATTCATTGGCGACCTACTAAAGGTACTAATAATGAAGACCAAGGAGCCCGTGAACATGAGATGTCAAGAATCACTAATTAAGTGTACAAAATACGGGATTTAGAATAGAAAACCAAACATGATTGTCTAAATCCCTTGTCATGTAAGCTCAACTAATGTCGCCAAACCGCCAACCAAAAGTAACTAAAAATTATGTCAAATGCATTGATTAAAGCTTGAGAAATGGTGCAGATCAACAAGAATGGAAGGGCTCTATCAAATTGCTTCTCCCAAACATCAACAAGCATCCAAGGATGTAGCATCTCCGGGTTCAAATTAATTTAGGTAGTTTTCCATCCATTTCATGTTCATTTAGAAATTTTGTTACCATACCTTCAATATGTTTTTTCCCTCATTCATCAAAGATTGAATATTTTATTAAGTATGATGATTGTGATACATTTTATATATTGTATGTTTTTTTATTCCAATATAATGCCATGTTTGTAAAGAGTGAGAAAAAAGGCTTAGATTCGGATGAACACAGTATGAATGTGCGACGTCGGTCATAGTTAATCGCTCCCTATGATATGGTACCAAACAAAGAACGCTATTGCATAGGTCTAGGAAGTGTTGAAATATCTATGAATATCTGAAGTCGTCATTTACTCGGTCTCTGCGATATCGATTTCTTATGTGTACGACGTCGCTTTCAATCAGATCAGTTACTATTTCCATATTGAGATTAATGTCATCTATGTATGACTATATTATGTGTATTTCTGGGTTCTACCCAATTGTAACATAAATTTTGTTTCCTGGTTTTTTTAATAGGAACAAAGAGAGTTATTGATGGACTTTCAGCATGTAGATGGACGGACTTGTCATTTCACTAGTCGCCCTGACAGTTTTAATGCCTAAAACGTAGAAAATGGATGTTCAATACCATTATTGTTTCAATTTTATATCAAACTTATGTATTTTAATATATTGTAACATGTATTTGTAATATATGTTATAGTTTTGTTGGTTTTAACATGTCAATCTTTCCCACATTCATTGAACAATAATTGATTGTTGTATGATAAACAATTTCACGATTTATCGCATTTTAAATAACATGTAACGGCTATTGACGAATGATTATTTGGTCATAAAATATTAAATATTATAATATTGTACGAGAAATGATGTCTTGGTTAAACCGTGACGTCACACAAACAGGTCCCCAAATGATACCGTATCGACATCATTTTTTTGGCAATGTCGGCCATTCAAAACAATACTGTATTTGTCAGTGTTCCAAGTCAGCTGGCACACGACATGGATCCCCCATAACACGCAATGTTGTTAACATGGTCTGCAACGTGGCTCTTATTTCTTTTCCCATCGTTTGCCTTCTTGCTATGGGCGACGTCGCATGCATGTGGATACCGACGTCGTTCATAACAAAGTCGCGGCTATGCTCTCCTCTCGTATGCCTCTTTGCTTGGACCAACGTCGATCACAAAATCTGCCGACGTTGGTCCAAAACTGAGGTAAAAGGTACTATTTACCTGGGTTCGAACCGAGGTAAAAATGCACTTTTTACTACAACTATATTTACCTCGATATTTTTTGGGTTAAAAACTGAGGTATTACTTGTCCCCTTGTCAATAGGGACCCCGTGCCATACGTGATCTGACTCCAGCCCCGCGAAATCAGGTTCAAGGTCGGACCTAAATGGGAATGACATGAAAAGTCTCTTTCAAAACCTAGCCCGCTCTGAAAGGCTGAGTTTTTTGGTTTGCTAAACCCCTGGCAAAACCGAGGTAAAATGTGTTGTATATTGTAGTGCTTGAGCCAAACGAACTTCGGTCAAGTTCTGATATTAGTAAGTCCTGCCAGTTACAAATGTATTTCATTTTTATATACTTCCTCCGTACCGCACAAAATCTTTTTTTGGTCAAAGATGCCAAACTTTGACCGTATATTTGAATAGATATATGAACAATAATTTCACCTATGAAATATAGTTATTAAATACAATGAAATATATTTATTAGAGATCATGAAAAGATTACGTAAGAGACTATACTAACTGTATTTTTCTATATCCCTAGGCAAATAGTTCCACTTCTACCAAAAACAACAAGACACCTGTTGTGAAACTGAAGATATGTTTGTTGCCTTTAACTCTAGCGACATAAAATTGAAGAGAACGGACCCACCATGTTTCCAGCAAAGGTCGGTGAATGACTTGAATGGTTAGCCAATGGTGTCATCTTCTCGATTCTGCGGCGCCAACAGAAAATTGTTTTACTCAGTACTGCTCTAGTACAATTAGGGGTGGGCAAAAAAATCGAAAACCGAAAATCGAACCAAAAATCGAATTATTTGAATTCGAATAACCCGAATCGAATTTAAAATACGGTTTTGGGATAACCGAATTGAATAAACCGAATTTTGAATATGGTTTTTGGTTTGGTTTTGGATATTGAAACTCAAACCGAAAACCGACCCGAATACCGAATTGTAAATAAATAAATAAATTAAATATATATAATAATAAATAAATTTTAAAAATACAAAACTAAATTTATAAGTAAATATAAGTGGGAGGACTAATCTATAAATTTTTAAAAATTACCCCAAACATCTTAACATTAAATGGATCAAATAGACAAAAGACTGATATTCAAGTATTTTATAATCCATATTCATTATAAACAAG
Source organism: Rubia yunnanensis (assembly GCA_037428765.1). Classification (NCBI taxonomy): domain Eukaryota; kingdom Viridiplantae; phylum Streptophyta; class Magnoliopsida; order Gentianales; family Rubiaceae; genus Rubia; species Rubia yunnanensis. The sequence goes on along the minus strand of CM075067.1, from coordinate 39,299,232 downwards.
TTTAATAAATTAGTTCGTTTAAATTTCTTATAAATTTTAAAAACAAGTATATATATTCTTATAAATTCTTATTGGCATGAACGTAAATGGAAAGCATTAACTATAATCAATAAATATCCATATCTAAACTACAGTGCTCTTAGTAATCACAGTGATAAGGTGCACGAATAATTGATTCTTCAACAGTAAACTTTCACTACACTAAAGCATTCCTCAAACAATGGACATTTTCCTCTGCTCTAAAAAATTAACAAACTACAATGGACTCAGAAGAGATTATTTGGTGAAGAGATGAAGACGGTGAGATTACTTGGTGAAGAGATGAAGACATTAATATATAAATATCATAGTTAATTTAGGAGAACGTCTCCTATTAGACCATCTAAATGTTAGACTAATCATGAAAAATCTCGTTTCAATAACTATTAGGGTCAAATTATAATTATTTATACATTACCATACATTTTAAAAGTTATAAGAAATTTGTTGCAATAAATAAAAACAAATATCAAATCAGCTTATTAGTTATATCAATTATAAAATAATATTGTATAATGATTGGTCAGTCTAAAACAAGACGTTGTGTTAATTTAATAGTGGAATTTCTGTATCACCCTCTAAATGTATTTAAATTACTTACATAAATAGAAGAGAAATAAATCATCAAAATATATGAGTCTGTCTCTTGAAAAATGGTCTTTCCATAAGTTATGGAAATACCAAGGTTTAAACTATAAATTAGAAAAAATGAAGATAAAATTTCTGGGTTGCATGAACCGGGTTATAAATTTATAACTACTATATGTTGCATACTAAAATTTTAATATTGCAACTAAGACCTTTTACCTTTTATTATTCTAATTAAATCCCGTCTTTCCATAAACCTATAGAAAGACCGTCTTTCCCAAGACTTTGCCAGAATATTTTATAAACACATTCATCATGTATGGAAAAGGTAAAAACATAAGTCAAATTAATAGGGTAATAATAATAAAAAGGATTTGAGATCAAACGGTATTAAATAATCCTCAGTCACAAAATACTCCTCAAATTAAATAATGTAATAATAAATAGAAAAATCTTTGAAAATACTGTGTTTCCATTATTCCGTAGGCTTATGAAAATATAGAGTTTAATTATAATAATACAAAGTAAAAGGTCTTAGTTGCAATATTAAAATTTTATTATGCAACGTGTAGTAGTTATAAAGTTTATAACCCAATTCATTCAACCCATAAACTTTATCTTCATTTGCTCTAATTTACATTTTAAACCATAATATTTCCATGACTTATGGAAAGACCGTATTTCAAGAGACAGACTCATAATAAATTCAATAAAAAAAATAATGGAAGAAAAGGTGAAGTGAAGGTATTACTATATAGATTATAGTCCATATTAGTATATTATTCTATTAGGCATGAGCCTGAAGCCGAAGCCAAAGCCAAAGAGGGCAATGCATTGGCAGGCTGGCAGCAAGCAAAGCCAAAGGGCAAAAGGTTTTCCCACATCGGAAGTGGCCAAGCATTTGCCTTCAATTTCACCTATAAATAGGGAACTAACTCCTCCATTTTTTTTAAGGCAAAGCAATGAAAGCTTAACATTGCAAATGCCAAATTCCAAATGGGTCTTTAATGGTAAATTACTTGGCCTTAATTTTTGGGCTGTAATTATTTATTTGGAATTAAAATTTTAGTGTGTTTATGGGCTTTTGGTTTATTTGGTCCTGAATTGATTTAATTGAATTGAATTTAATAAAAATTGGAATTAATTTGGTTTATTCGGTTTCAAACCGAATTCCAACCGAATCCGAATTTTAAATTCGGTTCGGATTATTTGGTTTATTTGGGTCGGTTTCGGTTTTGGCATTTTTTGAAAAGAAATCGAATAAACCGAACTGATTAAACCGAAAACCGAACAACCCGACCCGACGCCCACCCTAAGTACAATGCCAAGTTGCAACCTTAAAACAAAACACAAAAATGCCAAGTTGCAACCTTAAAACAAAACACAAAAATGCCAAGCTGTAGCCAACAACTAGCGACTACTACAAATAAATGTGTCAAGTATATCTTCTTCTTTATCTATATCTATATCTCTTAAAAGCGGCGATCCCTTCGATGAACAGTGTTTTTTGTCATCGGTAATTCCATTTCATTTTCCTTTTTTTATTCCTCCTTCATACGCATTATTTTTACGATCGTACGCGCGTAGTTCTTATATTTTTCCACGGCTATACACGCATCCTCCACTCTTTTGTACATGTGGTCAGTAAAACAGTATCATCTTCATCTTATCTTAATTTTCTTTCTTTCTTTTGGTGAATTTGATCTTTCTGATTATTGATTTTCTCCTGCATCAATTCATCTATTACTTGATCTGCACCGGTGGGTCTGAGGATGACGGCTCTTCCACTGCCTCTATTTCGTTTCAAGGTTTGTGTAATCTAAAATTTCCTTCTTTTTCATGTCGTTTTTTGTTCGTTTTGCTTCATTAGCATGGCGATGGCGCTGGTTGTTCTAGATTTATAGGGTTTCAGATTTGGTGATGATGTTAAGGACCTGCTTCAGTTCGCAAAGAATCAGGGGCTCAGGTTGAAGGGTGAACCTCAAGTGTTCGGCGAACTGATTCTTACAGAGGTTTTCGTCATCTACGTTGGCCTAGCGCTAAGGAGATCACCCAGGAGCGGCAGAAGTCTCCCAGGTAAGAGTGGTAATGGGTTCGAGTGGTACTGGTTGAAGTGGAGAGGCTCGAGTAGAGGTTCAAGTGGAGAAATTTGAGTGGAGAGGGTTTGAGTGGTACTGGCTCGAGTCGTACTGGCCCAAGTCGTTCTAGTTCAAGTGGTATTGGTTCGAGTGGTGAGGGTTTGAGTGGAGAGGTTCGACTTGAGGTTCAAGTAGAGAGGGTTGGAGTGGTACTAGGTTTGAGTGGTTCTGGGTCCGTGTGGTGAGGTTTGAGTGGAGAAATTCGAATAGAGGAGATTTGAGGGTTCGAGAGGGTTCTCAGTGGGGGGTGGTGTACCCCTCTCGAGAGATGATGCCTCGAACATACTGCATTTAGACGGTGATCCAAGAATGAACATTTACTTCCGTCGTCGCTAATTTATTCTTTTTTTTGTTTCTCCGTCCCAATCTATACTAATACATGTCATTACACCTCTCTATGTGCTTCTTATCTTTTTTTTACGGCCGTACACACATTTTACTACCTATATATATCTTCTCCAGCCATCTTCCACACATCATCCCTACCATTTTCCTCTGTTACATCCAGACTTCTCTTCTTCCCACTTTTCTTTCACATAACGTACGTACATATCAAATTTCTAAACTACAAACTCCCGTCCGACTCAATTTAAACCTCAGGTAAGATTTCTTTTTTTTAATCTTTTTTTAACATACATGCATCATATGTGCCCGAATCCTTCTTTTTCCTTTGCCATAATCTTAAATTTATTTATCTTCATTATGATGTGTGTATTTTTCCTGAATTCCATTTTCAATCAGACAGTTAACTCCCAACATATGGATAGAATTTAAAAACCAAAATACTGTAGACCATCCAAAAGAATCTGTAAATAGATCTAAAGCAAAGGATATGGGAAAGGCACTAAGGATTGAAGATATCAACCACGTAAATAGTCTATAGTCAAATCTTGAAAAGACCGCAAGCAAAAACTAATCTACGAACACGAAATTGAAGATATGACAAAAAATCTTAGATTTCAGTAAACAAGGTGAAAATAGTTATCCTACCTTCCTTAATCACTTAATACGCTTTTACATCCTATTAGAGGTATACAAATTTTTACAGTTATGTCTTCTCAAAATAAAATAAAAAACTATAACATTCAAACTTATCTGAATATTTCCAATTTGTTTATCAGTACTTCTTACATGCTCCCTTTCATGCAATCACAACATTTCAAACTGATGGACATGAGTAAAGAAAAGTCGTTCATTACCACTATTGATGATTCATTATCCTCACAAAAAATTCCCAAGACAGGTAACATTCAATTTACTACTGTACATTCCCTGAACTAAATTCTTACTAGCCTTTCTGGACTCAAGATTGAAGGAATAATTAACACCTCTTTCCGTAGTCGTACTATTAATTTATGTAGGAAAATTCTAAATATGTATAGAAATTCTAAAATTTTCCCTTTCATTCAACAACATTTATTTCATAAACAAGCGTAATTTCACACAATTAAATTCACTTGAAAAACAATGCTACCTTTTCACTTCTCTAAACTTTAACACAATTCAATTCCTTCCATTTTGCAGCTACAATATCCAAGCGAAGACGAATTTTATTGCCAAATAGTCGTGCTCGTTTAAATAGTCGACGAAGAGAAAACTATAGAAACATACCTCCTGAACAAAAACAGCAGATGAATGCTTTACGGCGACAGAAATATGCTGCTTCTAAAACACCTAATCTTTTTCAACAAATAATAGAGAAGTCAATGATAAAATTGGGTGCTCTAAAAATGATCACCAATCCATCACAAATGAAGGCATTAAAACAGATGCTCTTCAAACATCCTCATCTCCACAAACAAACATTATGTTGGGAGAAGCCAGGAATTCCAAAAACAAGACATAAGGTATTTAACAAAATTGCGTGCTTACTTTTAAAGATGTAGTTACCAAACATTACAACAAGATTTTTTTTATAGAATTCTCTCCTTTAGTATTCAGTTTGAGATCATTTTTACCGAAAATACATGTTTGATTTACCGTCTTAACATTTGTACCTAATTGTGAATTTTGATTTTGATTTTATTTTCCGATTTAATATGTATCAGGTGCATGCAGAAGAGTTCTACAGCCGGGTTTTTCAAAACCAATTCCAACATCACCAAGACAATTACCTATTGTGTCGAACTGTTCTTATTGCAACGCCAAATATTTTTGCATAGAACCTCCCAATTTTTGTTGTGGTGCAGGTAGTATACATTTAGTTAACAGTGAAATGCCACATCAACTAACAAATCTTTACACAGCAAATACACAAGAAGCAATTGAGTTTCAACATTGTGTGCGCAGTTACAACAATATGTTTGCTTTTACATCGTTCGGGATTCAACACGAAGATAAAGATCTAAACAGCAAGGTCAGATTTATTATTACCTAGACAAGTTAATACCTGATGAAGGAGAAAAAAAGGAAAAAAATGTCCAGCTATATTTTTATGATGCAGATCGTGAGATTGCTAATAGGATGACTATATCAAACAAATTTAGGGAATCAATCATACAACAATTACAAGTCATACTAGACATGAATCCTTATGCTATGTTTTTAAAGAGACTTACCAATGTTGACAATCTTCATGAATATCAAATATATTTGAAATCTGATACCGGCCTAGATCAACGAACTTTCAATTATCCTACTGTATCACAAGTGGCAGCTATGTGGAATGAAACTGATGGACAAAGTGGAGATTTATCCAAAGACATACGTGTTTTTACACGTGATGGAAGGAAACAAATAATTAAACACCATTTTGGATGTTATGATCCTTTACAGTATCCTCTTATTTTCACAAGTTAAATATTAATTTAAGAAGTTCTCATCCTAGACAAACATATGTTGGGGAGCATCTGATTCATTTCAACCAACCAATGACAACTGAGGATATCATAGGAGCTGAAAATATAGGTATTTCTCTTTTCTCATATTTCTAAATCACAACATGACTACATTTCAATTATATTTCTAAAATAAAAATTACTTTCCTTATGCAGTTATCACAGACATACAGAAAGGAAAACTGAAAGAACCGACTATTTCATGTTGGGAATACTACGCATACAAATTTCAAATGCTAGAAAATGATAAATCCAATCTATTACATGTGGGAAGACTATTTCAACAATTCAGTATTGACACATATGTCAAAATTGAAATAGCAAGATTAGATTTCTTCAACATTCATCAAAAACATATAAGAGCTGAAGTTTACCAAGGTATTGTTGATAGTATTGCAACTGGTCTTACTACAGGTCATCAAGTTGGCAAAAGAATTATATTTTCGTTCATTGGAGGACCAAGATATATGAAAAGGAGATATATGGATGCAATGTCATTAGTACAGAAATATGGCAAACCTGATATCTTTTTAACTATGACGTGTAATCCCTCATGGCCCGAAATAAAAGAGAATTTGCAAAAACAAATGAGGAAGCGCATAATAGGCTCGACCTAAATCAAGAGTTTTTCATGCCAAACTACAACAACTAAAAGAAGATGTCATTGATAAGCATTTTTTTGGAGAAGTAGCAGCTTACACCTGTGTCATTGAATTCCAGAAAAGAGGTATACCCCGTGCTCATTTTTTTGATTATCTTAAAAGACCATTTTAAATTATTTTCTCCGGAACAATACGATTAATTTGTTTCAGCTGAATTACCCGACAAAAATGCTCATATATAGCTATATTCATTAATTTTGAAACATATGATGCATGGTCCCTGTGATGCATTAAACATAAATAATTCTTGTATGAAAAATGGTCAATGTAAATCTAACTATCCAAAAGATTTTTCAGATTTCACTCAACATACCAAGAACTCCTATCCTATTTATATGAGATGAAATGATGGAAAACATGTAGAAATACAAAATAAACTTCTAGATAATCGGTGGGTAGTACCTTACAATCCCTTTCTACTTGCTAAATATGATTGCCATATCAATGTGGAAATATGTTCTAGCATACAAGCTGTGAAATACCTGTATAAATAGATTTTCAAAGGTCGTGACAAAGTTCTATACAGCTTAACAACAAAACAATCTGACTCAATAATTGATGAGATAAAAATTATCAATCTGCTCGATGGGTGTGTGCCCCAGAAGCTACTTGGCGCATTTTTAGCTTCGATTTAAACAGGATGTATCCATCTGTAATAAATTTACACGTACATCTTGAGAATTACCAAACTCTGACATTCCATGAGAGACAAACACTAGAAGAAGTAGTAAATAGAAAAGACCTTTCAAAAACAATGTTGACGGAATTTTTTTCCATGAACAAATACAATGAAAAAACAAAAGAACTTAACTGTCTTTATAAAGAATTTCCACAATATTTTGTTTGGAATCATACAAATAAAATCTGGACAGAAAGAAAGAAAGGAAAGATGATAGATCGTTTGAACTATGTACATCCCACAGAAGGAGAAAGATACTATCTAAGAATCTTAATGCATGTCCGTAGACCAACATCTTTTGATGTTCTAAGATCCTATAATAGTGAATTATTGCCCTCTTTCAGAGATGCTGTTGAAAAAAGAGGACTTTTGCAATCAGACAACATGATAGAATAGACTTTGAAAGAAGCAACCACGTTTCAAATGCCTTCAACCCTGAGGCAATTGTTTGCTATATTGATAATCTATTCAGTAATTAATAATCCAAAAAAAATATGGAACACATTTGAGCACTCTCTATCAGAAGATATAGCACAAGATAAACGATTATCTAAAAGTGAAGTTCAATACAAAGTGTTACAACAAATACACAACTATTTGAAAAGTATGGGAAAAAGTATACATGTATAATTTTAGCCCATTTCCTGCTACTACATTTGATGGTGATCACATTACTCACGGAATTTTTGCAGAAAAAAATATTGTTGTTTCACCTGAAGACCTAGCTTTAGTCTCAATGCTTAATAGAGACCAAAAAGCTGCATATGAAAAAATAATGGAATGTGTTATCAACAACAAGCCTGCAACACTCTTTATTGATGGCCCCGGGGGTACATGTAAAACATATCTTTACAAAGCTTTGCTTGCAACAATACGATCCAAGGGAAAACGACTTTAGCTACAGCAACATCAGGTGTCGCAGCATCAATACTACCAGGTGGCAGAACATCTTATTCAAGATTTAAGATCCCTGTAAACCAAAATGAAAATACCAAGTGGAACAGCTTACTTGATCAAAGAAGCATAATTGATTATTTGGGATGAAGCAACAATGACAAAAGAGGAGTAATTGAATTTTTTGACAAATATTTGAGAGATATAATGGATATAGACTTGCCATTTGGCAGCAAAATCATTGTCTTTGGAGGCGACTTCTGACAAACTTTAACAGTTATCCAAAAAGAAGAAAAAGAGGATTGTATCTCAGCCAGTTTAGTGATGTTAGAATTATGGCCTTCATTCAAACGAATAAAATTGTCTATCAACATGAGAGCATGACTAGATCCTACATTCAACAACTTTTTGTTAATAATAGGCGATGATGAACAACCTTATTTTGCAGATAACAGAATAATGCTACCACTTGATATCGTCTTACCTGTGACAGATGACAAATCACCTATCGACTCACTCATTGATTTGTATATCCAGACTTAAATGCGTTCTTTTCGGATCGAGATTCTATTACTAACAGAGCTATTCTAACCACAAAAAAATGATTTTGTCAATGAAATTAACATTATGATAGCTAGATTTCCAGGCACTGAAAAAAGATTCATAAGTATTAATACAACTATTGACGCAAAATATCAAGGAGATTATCAAGATCTATTAGAAAGTCATAACCCACCAAGTTTACCTTCTCATTATTTGGTCCTGAAACAGTACTGTCTCATAATGCTTCTTAGAAACTTGAATCCAGCCGAAGGTTTATGCAATGGCACACGTTTAGCATGTATTAACTTTTCAAACAATGTGATACATGCTAGGATATGTTTTGGATCACTTTTAGGTAAAGAAGTACTGATCCCTCGCATACCTCTAAACTATGCAAAAGAAGACACTTTTATACCATTTAAAAGAATCCAGTTTCCGGATAGATTATGTTTTGCATTGACTATAAACAAAACACAAGGTCAGACACTAGATTGTGTAGGTTTATACTTGAAAGAACCTGTTTTCTCCCATGGACAACTCTATGTTGCCCTCTCTAGAGCTAAAACTGCTAAGAATGTCATAGTTCATATAACACCAAACAATCATGATACAAATTTTCAAAACACTACTAGAAACATTGTATACAAAGAAATCTACAGCACCACAGAAGGTCATACTATTTAATTCCTAACATTTTTGCGATACCATTAAATCAGAGTTCATACACGAATACCATTAAATCATATAATTATAAAATTTTTGCAATACTGTGCACAGACAGCTTCATATACGTCTCTATAACAACATTCGTTAATGCCAAGAAAAAGAGAACATGAAAATTGCATATAAATTCACTCAGGCCCTCATCACACGAACCTCACCACACGGACCCATAACCTCACCACACGAATAAATTTTTCAGGTTGAAGGGTGAACCTCAAGTGTTCGAAAAATAATCCTTACAGAGTTTTTCATCATCTACGTTGGCCTAACGCTAAGGAGATCACCCAGAAGTGACAGAAGTCTCCAAATCGTCGCCATCTTCCATTACAAGTAGAGGAATATGAACATTCGAGTACAGGTAAGAGTGGTAATGGGTTCAAGTGGTACTGGTTGAAGTGGAGAGGTTCGAGTGGAGAAATTCGAGTGGAAAGGTTCGAGTGGAGAGGTTCGAGTGGAGAGGTTCGAGTGGAGAAATTCGAGTGGAGAAGTTTTGAGTGGTACTGGCTCGAGTCGTTCTGGTTTGAGTGGTATTGGTTCGAGCTGTGAGGGTTTGAGTGGAGAGGTTCGACTTGAGGTTCGAGTAGAGAGAGTTGGAGTGGTATTAGGTTCGAGTGGTTTTGGGTCCGTGTGGTGAGGTTCGAGTGGTTTTGGGTTCGTGTGGTGAGGTTCGAGTGGAGAGATTCAAGTAGAGGAGATTCGAGGGTTCGAGAAGAAGTTTGAGTGGAGAGGCTACGAATGAAGAGTTTGAGTCGCGAGGTTCGAGTGGTGATGGTCTGATAGGGAAGGGTTCGAGTGGTAATGGTTCCAATCATGAGAGTTCGAGTGATACTGGGTTCATGTGGTAAGGGTTCGAGTGGGAAAAGTTCGAGTACAGGAGGTCAGAGAGTTCGAGTGGTACTGGGTTCGTGTGGTAAGGGTTCGAGTGGGAAAGGTTTGAGCATAGGAGGTCTGAGGGTTCGAGTGGAAAGCCTTCGAGTACAAGGTTCGAGTGGAGAAGTTTGAGTCGTTAGGTTTGACCCTCTCAGTGATTGTGTACCCCCTCTCGAGGGGTGGTGTACCCCCTCTCGAGGGGTGGTGTACCCCCTCTCGAGGGGTGGTGTCATTCTGGTTCGAGTGGTGAGGGTTTGAGTGGAGAGGTTCGACTTGAGGTTCGAGTAGAGGGGGTTAGAGTGGTACTAGGTTCGAGTGGTTCTGGGTCTGTGTGGTGAGGTTTGAATGGAGAGATTCGAGGTGTGGTACTAGGTTCGAGTGATTTTAATTTTAATTTAAGGCTCAAACTCTGCTACTCTGCGGTTCGAGTTATTTTTAATTTTAATTTTTAATTAATTCGAGGGGTGGTGTACCCCTCTCGAGGAGTGGTGAGGGTTTGAGTGAAGAGGCTCTAGTTGAGGCTCGAGTTGAGACTCAAATCATCCATTCTTGAATATCAACCATCCACCTCGAGGGATATTGATTCGAGACATCATCCCTCGATTCATCAACCCTCAAGACCTTGGAAACATCAACCATTCCCCTCGTAGCATCATGCTTCAACCCATCAACCATCCGCCTCGCAACAATTCGAACCATCCATCCCTCGAACATCAACCATCCGCCTCCTGGAACCATCACCCTCACATCATCACCCCTCGAACCCCTGTAACCATGCTTTCCACACATTTTTTTTCCTCACCTTTCTAGAAAATTCTACCATTTTCAAATTATTTATATTTTCCCATTATTCCACGATCACCATCGCTTAACACGTGGCATTTACTTAACACGTGGCATTTTTAAATTATCTATATTTCCCATTATTCCACGATCATCATCGCTTAACATTTTCATTTACTTAACACAGGCCTGGTTTTCTGTTCTTATTAATGGTAAGCCTGTGGGATTTTTTCAAGCTACTCGAGGTATTAAGCAGGGGGATCCTTTATCTCCTTTCTTGTTTAACATCTTTTCTGAGGCCTTTTCTAGGAGCTTGGCTTTCATTTTTTATAGTGGCAAGCTGTCATATTTTCACCTTCCAGGTAATCCTCCTAGAATCTCTCATCTATCATATGCGGATGATACTGTTGTTTTCTTTAAGGCAACTAGACTAACTTTGATTAGATTAAAAGCTTTCCTGTCTACTTTTGAGGAAGTCTCTGGACAAATGATTAATTACAATAAAAGTGATTTCTTCATAAGTAAGCATGCTTCTGTCCAAAGAGTTAACTACATTAAAAGGATTTTGGGGATGAAACTTGGGATTTTTCCATTCACATACCTAGGGGTGCCTATATTTACTGGGAAAGCAAAGAGAATCTATTTCCAACCTCTTCTTGAACAGATAGAGAGTAGGTTAGGAAACTGGAAAAATAGGTGGATTTCAAAGGGAGGCAAAATTACACTAATTGAGTCATGTATCTATTCTTTACCACAACACATTTGGTCAGTTATATGCCCTAATAAAATGATCATCAGGACCATAGAAAAGAAAATGAGTAATTTCTTTTGGGGTGATTCTGAACTGAAACCTAAAAGAGCTTGGAGAAAATGGTCAGCTCTATGTTTACCAACTGATCAAAATGGGCTTGGGTTTAGATCTGTTGCCACTATAATTGAAACTTGTTCAGTTAAATTGTGGTGGAAGTTCCAGTTAGCTGAAGCTGAGTGGACTCACTTACTAGCAGCCCTCCCTCCCTCATATAAGACTTCTTCTAACTGGAAAAAAATATGTCAAGTTAATACTTGGGCAGAAGAAAACTCTAGAGTTATCATAGGTAGAGGGGATTGTAATTTCTGGACATCCAACTGGCTAGATATAGGTTGCCTTTGTGATCTTTGTGATCAGAACTTGGTGGAGATTGATGGAGACTGTACAGTGTCTGATTTCATATACAATAAATCCATTCTAATCTCCAAAATTTCTCCTTTTCTGTCACCTGAGGCTACTTCTCTCTTGCAGGAAGCCAAGCTGGCACCACACAGAGAAGACAGGCTAATATGGAAGCCGGGTATTTCAGGTGATTTCTCTTTCAAATCAACATACCTTAAGCTCAGTTGCAATACATGTACTATTACTTCCTTAAAACATTTCTGGAACTCTAGAATTGATAAGAAAATATCAGTCTTCATGTGAAAGATGACTAATTCTCTCTTACCCTTTGATAACATACTCAGAAAGTTGAGATACTGTTTAGTTTCCAAATGTTGTATGTGCAATGTACATGAAGACTCCATAGACCATTTTTTTAATTCCTGTGATTTTGCTGTTGAGGTCTGGAAAGTAGTGCATCAGTTCATGGGTATTAGGGACAGAACTTTTCCATCTATTTGGGAGAGATTATCATGCTACACTACCTTCCCTAGCCTAAGTTTATTACATTCAACTATTATCATAACTGCTTCAGTAATCACTTGTTGGAATTTATGGAAGATGAGAAATAAGTTCCTATTTGATTCTATTAAACCTTCCATAGCTCTTGTCCTAAATCAAATCAGAGACCAGATTTTTCAATCTTTCTGTGCTAAACCTGTTTTTATAACATCTACTATTGACTTGAGTATTGCTGATCACTCCTTCTTGCCTCTGATTAAATCTCATCCTAAACCAAAAATTTTGAAGATTGCTTGGCAAAGGCCTCTCTCAGGTCTTAAGCTTAACATAGATGCTTCATGGTGCTGTAATACAAATATGTGTGGTATTGGACTGATAATTAGAGACAGTAGAGGCAGTTTCAGGGGGGCATATACTGAATATACAAATGCCTTCTCCCCTCTTGAAGCTGAATTGAAGGCAATTAAGCTTGCTATTCTACAATCTAATGATTTCTCCTCTCCTATCCAACTTGAATCTGACTGCCTAAATGCTGTTAATTTTTTGAAAGATCCGCAAAGATCTCACTGGCATTTGTACACTCTATCTGATGAGATTCACCAATCCTTGGACCCTTATAATTTGGTACACATCTACAGGCAGGCTAACTTGGTGGCTCACACCCTTGCTAAAAATTGTCTGCAGTCTAAGCTTAACTCTACCTTCCACAGATTTTCTGAGCTTTCTTGCTCGGTCCAGGGACTTATTAGGCTAGACCAAATTGGTACTCCATTCTTACGGATGGTTACCTAGTTCGGATGCTACTGATATTAACTCCTTTTTGTGCAGGTTACACAGGATCCTCAACATAGTACTACTATAGTTTTTTCATGATACTTTGGGAGCTTTTCTACTCCAACTCCAGTTTTTACAAGATGGATGACCTCAATTTCAGTTTGCTCAGTTTTAGCATCAAGTTCATGCCTCACTAGAAGATAGTGCACGGATACTGATAAGGTTTTGGATTGTATATGAGCAAATTATGCTTAGCTTCTCTGATTCAGCTGTTTCAAAGGGCTACTCTTTGCAAACTATTAGTTTTCGATTATTAGCGTGGATTAACTCCATTAGCTTTGGGGAAGACTCTGACTGCCCTGTGTTTCGTTAATTCGATTCACTAACAAGTTCGGGGATTCCTTCCACTGCCTAATGGTGTTTTTAATCCTCAACCAATCATCCATATAGTTGCTCATTCTTTTGGAAGCAACCACTGTTGCTTCAAGAGCGTAATGCTCAATCTTGTATATATCAACTAAGCGATGGCTTCTCCTTTTTTATTTTCTGTCCGTTTTCTTTCATGGCTCGGGAAGGCCTAATATAATTTCCCTCAGTTCATTTAAAAAAATAAAATAAATGGAGTATTAGTCTTTCTATAAAAAAAACATTTTCAAATTATCTATATTCTTCATTGCTTCACACATTACCCTTTACTTTCATATGTGCCCATATCCAAACCTTTTTCCAATTAGATGTATTTTCTCTTCCTTCACTTATATAAGATTTTACTCTCACACTGTTGGGTTCCTATCTGTGCACAATTTCACAAGGTAATTTCATCCTCACCTTTCTAGAAAACTCTACCACTTTCAAATTATATGTTTTCCCATTATTCCACGATCACTTTGTCCATCACTTAACACGTGGCCTTTATTTTCATACATGTCCATATCTAAACCTCTTTCTAATTAGTTGTATTTTCTCATCCTTCACTTATATAAGATTTTACTCTCACACTGTTGGGTTCCTATCTGTGCACAATTTCACAAAGTAATTCCACAGTTTCCAATTAGATGTATATTTTCATTAAATTACCTCACCTCTTTTCCTAATCGTTTTCTCTTTGTTTTCAATGTCAGGTTTACAATGGACAAGCAAGTGAATAAACTTAGTAAGTTTTTTTTTGGATTCCAGCCCTTTGTTGGTACATGTGTAGTCTGTTGGATGTATGTGCAAAATCAAAAATTCCTTTTGTTTCAATGAAGAACAGAACTCATTTTTCTTGTTATTTCTGTACTTTTTCTTCCATTTTTTTTCAGCTCATGTTCACCCTTAATGTTTTTCCTTCCAAACCCTAAACCGTGTTCAAACCCTAAACCCTATTCGTTATGTAAGCCATTGTCTTCGTAACTTCTTAACTTCTGTAATAGTCTATAAATTAGGTTAATGTAAAACTACTATTAAATTTGTCTTACCTCATTTTTTATTGAACCAACTACTTTTAGTTTTACTACTATTATAATTATTCTTTGCTTATAAATTTTTAAACCTTAAATATTTGTATTTGGATAGTTAAAAATTCATATAAATTTCAAATAACCTTTCAAATTTCTTACAGTAACTATCGTTTCATGTTGGAATGATTTTTTCTCTCCAGATATGGATGACGGGCTTCTTGACATAAAAGATCTAAATGAAAAAAGTAAACAGTGGTACTGTAAACTTGTACTTTTTGCTAAAGGTATGCCTATCGGTCCCAAAGAAAAAAGGAGACTTACATCGTTTCCTTTTTGCTGATAAAGAGGTACATCTTTATATTCATATTCCTTGATTATGTTCTTATATGATTTGTATTTTAATTAATTCCATTTTTCTACGATTTATAGAGGGAGGTAATCCAAGCTATAATTTATGGCAAGGATTTGGGATCTATGGGTCCTAAACTACGACCTTATGCAACCTTTTTACATTGGTAATAGTGTTGTAACTCGAATAGAAAAAAGATTCCAATATGGCATTGTACCATATCAAATCTGTTTAAACAAGCAGAGTTTTGTTCAAGAAGTGGCTAAATCAAACTCCTATCAGCTCTCTGATTGCTTACAGTTGACTCCTTTTTGGGAGATTGATAGTTGCCTAGATAGGCAGGATGATCTGCTGAGTAAGGTTTCATCTGATTATAGTTTTATGTATATTAATTGTTTAGGTTATTTTTTTTCATTTTCATATGTATGAACGTGCAGATCTTTTTTTTGTCGTGATCCACATGTTACCTGCAAGACCTGTTTCTGGGTTAATCATACAAGAATTCGTCATCGTGAATCAAGAGTAAACTTTTGTTACTTTCATTTGATTTCATTTTTTACCTCTTTCTACTTATCATCTCCGGTTATTTGAATTCGATTTAACTTCTTTCTATAAACCAGGTGCAGACCAATCCTTTTATCATTCCGGGGAAGTTACAAAGCACTTGAGCTTCAAAAACTTATCAATCGCATTCATACTCGACCGCCTGTCCTTTTCATAGATTTAGCCCCGGGACTTTCAATGGTAAAAATGTTAATTACTTGACTTTAAATTTTTACTCTTACAATTATCATTAGACTATATATAATTAGATACTCATTTTCCCACTGGATTCAGGTGCTTGTGTTGTAGTACAGACCAACACAAAAATTATTTTAGATCCACCCATACTTCAAATCAACTCCTTGAACTCATGGTATGCTTTTATTTGTTTATGATTTATTAGCCTATTATATACTTTGTCATTTGTTAATTTATTCCTTCATTGATCAAGGTTACTGACCAAAGGAACTATCTGGAAGAAATCATTAAGAACAAGTTGTATCAAAACAGGTATCAAGCTGTTCGAATGCCCCATTCTCAACACATTCGTCAAATTAATCAAATTGTTAGCATCAACAAAGTGGTGAGTATGTTAATATGAATGGATTATATGTTCTAATGCATATAAACTAATTGTATTTGATCATTTCTAAATGTTTTAATAATAATGATGTTGGATTGTTTATTAGGTTAAGAGCTGTTGGATCAAAGGATTCCCAAGTATTGCTGATGTCACACAGTCTGTCTTTCCAGCAGTTTGTTCAAATTGTGGTAATCCATCCGGTGCTCCGATGGATATTCCTTTTGACTGCAATAATTGTCAATCTTTTGGCGTACCACAACCAGGGTAAGTCATCTCCTTTTATTTTACCAAAGATTAGTTACTTTTACACACTCCATTTTACTTATGAGAAACATTTTCTTGTATTAGTATGAGATTCTATCTACAATTGACTGATCCAAGTGGGACAATAGATGCTTATGTTCAAGGAAAGTATGTTGAAAAGTTGTTGAACTTAACAGGGGAAGAAGCTTATGAAATGCATTTACAGGTATGGACTGGATCAATTAAATTCCTATTTTATTTTCAAGTCTGCAAATAACTAACCTTTTCCTTACTGTTTAACTATAAGAAAAACACATAAACTTCAATGAGGTTAATGACCGAATCCAAAACCAAGTTCTTTATTGCCGCCTCAGGAGTTTCAGAACATCGCCTACTACATACGCCTTTGAACTAAGTACATATATTGCAACTTTCTGACTTCCTTTTAGATAAGAGCCCTTCCAAGGTTATTTGTTCTGAAGTTATGGACCTTTTCTGGTCAAAGCAAATATGGTATTTCAAACATTGGGCCTTTATCAGGCAGCAGTACCCATCATCAATGCATTGACACAGATATAGGGGCTTCAGAAACTCCTAACAATAAGGAAAGAGGTGCTAAAAGAAAGTTTCCCTTTGAATATGATGATGTTGCAAAAAAACAAGTATTAGACCCTGCAGTGCTTGACTTTTGTCTAATCCCTCCTTTTCAAGTATATATATATATATATATAGAAATCCTAACTTCCGTCCAGTTTGGGAACTTTTGGGAACTAGGAGGTTGATTTTTGTCCAAGGCCGTACTTAGATTTGTGAGATTTAATGTAACAACACTTGTTACGGCCTCTAGAAAACTTTTTATTAAATATTTTGTCCAAGGCCATACTTAGATTTCTGAAATTTAATGCAACAACACTTGTTAGGGCCTCTGCAAAACTTCCTTTAATAATTCCACCTTCTTAATGGTTCTTATGTGTATATATTATTCCCACTAAATTGAGCATAGTGTCATAAAATACACACTTTGTTCAATTACTATGAAGCTAAATAATAGACATAATTACAACATAATATTTTAACCATTTTATATAACATATAAAATTCTAAAAAGGTTCGAGTAAAGGGTTCAAGTACAAAAGGTTCGAGTGATGAGGGTCGGTTTTTAAAAAAAATGTACTTTTCAAGAGCGTTCGAATATAGGATTCAAATGGAGGGGTGGTGTACCCTTGAGGGATGGTGTATTCTAGAGGTATGGATGGGTTTGAGTGATGAGGGTTCTGATAAGATGTATTTGCCATAGTAAATTATTGTATTGCTGACAAGAATATATAGAGTAAGGAAACATAATATGAGTAGAACTCTGGTTTGTCAACATGACTTATCCAGAATCAATCAATATCTAATCAAAAATGCAATTTACTCTAACACCCCCCTCAAGCGAGGCATCGGATGTTCAACAATGCAAAGCTTGGACCAAAAGAAATCAAACAGTGGATGAGAAAGTCCTTTGGTGAAGAAGTCAGCAATCTGAAGACCAGTGGAGACATGGGCAACACACAGCTTTTTAGAAGCGACCAACTCAAGTACAAAGTGATAGTCGATGTCAATATGGTTGGCCCGCTTGTGAGCATCCCCATTCTGAGCTAAGAAAATGGCACTGCTGTTGTTATATAACAGCAATGAGGAGCTCATAAGTGGAACACGAAGGTCTCGAAACAAATGAGTCATCCCGACTATCTCCGAGGCTGTGTTGGCAAGAGCTCGATACTCTGACTCAGTGCTGGAACGAGAGATGGTAGGCTGCTTCTTGGCACTCCAGGAAACAAGATTTCCACCAAGAAAGACTGCATAGCTATATGTAGATCGATGAGTCTCGAGGCAACGAACCCAATCGGCATCCAAATACCCCAAGACGTCAGGTGTACTGGCTGGGTGAAAGGTGAGGCAAAAAAATGAGAGTGCCTTTGACGTAGCAAGGAATTCAAGTAACTGCAACATAATGGTCATCGCGAGGATCCTGAAGAATTTAACTGACGGTGTTAACCGCAAATGACAGATCAGGTCTGGTAATCGTCAGATGCTGTAGAGCACCAACAAGGGATCGATACAGGGTCAGATTCTGAAATGACAGACTGGTGGAGCTATGTAGTTGCAAACCAGGAACAAAGGGGGAAGAGACTGGGGACACATCGGACATATCGGTACGAGCGAGAATATCCTGAGCATACTTAGCTTGACCGAGAAGCAGACCTGAAGAAGTGGGTGATACTTCTAAGCCATGAAAGTAGTGGAGGGCACCCAAATCCTTAATAGCAAACTCCTGATGTGTCTGATCAATAAACTGTAGAAGGAGCCCAGAGTCATTGCCTGTGAGGATGATATCATCGACATAGACCAAGAGATAGAGCAATGACGAGCCTCGGGAGAGAAAAAAAGGGAAGTGTCGGCAAAACTACACCGAAACCTGAGCTAAGATAGATAGGTGTTGAACTGCTGAAACCATGCTCGAGGTGCTTGCTTAAGACCATAGATGGCCTTTCACAAGCGGAAAACATAATCTGGATGAAAAGAGTCCTTGTAACCAACTGGTTGTGCCATATAGACCGGAGTATCAAGAATACCGTTCAGAAAGGCGTTCTTAACATCCAACTGATGAAGGGGCCAGGATCGCATAGTGGAAATGGAAAGAATCGTTCGTACAGTGGAGGCCTTGACCACCAGACTAAAAGTATGGTCGAAATCGAAGCCAGAAATCTGAGAGAACCCATGCACAATAAGGCAAGCTTTGTGACAATCAACTGTACCATCAGAACAATACTTCAGCTGATAAACCTATTTGGAACCAACAATGTTGACACCAGAAGGGCGTGGAACAAGATCCCAAGTGAGTTGGCCCCTTAAAGCAACAATCTCCTCATTCATAGTAGCAACCCAAGATGGGTCCTTCAATGCCGAACGATAATTAGTGGGCTCCGACTGGGCGAGAATGGCAACAAGAAGACCATGAGTCACAAGACCAAAATAGTCTTTACGCGTGAATGGCTCCAGTGGATGATCTAGTGGCCATACGATGAATACGACGCTGTGATGAAGAGGTCGGAGGGGAAGAAGGCGGAGAGGATGGCGGGGACTGAATGACCGAGGTGGCCGGTGATGATGCCGTAGGGGGAGTAGGACTGGACGCCAGTGACTGTGGTGGGGTTGACAGGTCAATAGATGGTGGAACAGAGTCCGTCGAGCAAATAGTACAGGACATAGGTGACGGTTGATCAAGAGGCGAGAGTGGCGGGCCAGAACTGTCGTTAGTGTCCAGAAATGCAAAAGCATCCAAGTTCGAGAGAACAGAACCATTGGCCAAAGCCGAAGAGGCAAAAGGAAAGTAGCCTTCATCGAAACGAGCATGAAGGGTGACATAAATCTTACCACTGGAAGGATCAATGCAGTGGAAACCCTTATAATGACAGCTGTAACAGATGAAAACACAAGGAATACTTCGAGGAGATAACTTAAGAGGGGACATAGGATGAACATAAGGAAATACTCGACAACCAAAAGGATGGAAGTTTAAGTAGATCGGATCACGGTGATAAAGAAGGCCATAAGAAGAAGTCCCTTGTAACACTGGAGTGGGAAACCGATTAATAGTGTAAATTGCAATGGAAAAAGCATCATCCCATCTTGACAAGGGTAGATGCAAATGAAAAAGCATAGTGAGGCCTATTTCTGCAACATGTCTGTGTTTGCGCTCGGCCCGACCATTTTGCTGCGTGGTGTATGTGCATGAAACTTGATGATGAATACCTTTGGAGGCAAAATGGGATCATAGGCGCATATTTAAGAACTCAGTGCCACCGTCACTTTGAAAAACTTTTATTTTGAACATAAATTGATTCTCGACTAAGGCCTCAAACTGCAAGTAAGTGTCAACAAACTTGGATTTTTGACGCAGTGGAAAAAACCAGGTAAAACGAGAGTAATCATCCACAAACAAGGCATAATAAGAAAAACCATTTGCAGACAAAACTGGGGATGGCCCCCACAAATCACAATGTATCAAGTCTATGACGTGCGCAGCATGCTTATAATTCTCAACAAAGGCTAACCGCTACCCCTTTGCCATAACACAAGGAGCGCAAGTGTGCGGTTTAGGTAGTAAAGAGGAAACTGACAGAATATCAGACCTCTTCCTCATTCTCATCATGGCCAGTGAAAAATTATCATTCATACTGATACCATAATAAATTATTGGTATAAAACCAATTGGTACTATGTAAAGGTGACTCATAATCTTACATACTGAGTTATATGACTTTCAACCACCAATATGGGACTAACTCTAACACGCCCCCTCACGTGCAGCGGCATGAATCATCGCGCAGATGTGACAGAATGGGGGTAACATACCAACCTTGGGCTCTGATTACATGATAAAATGTATTTGCCGCAGTAAATTATTGTATTGCTTACAAGAATATATAGAGTACAATAAGGAAACGTAATATGAGTAGAACTCTGGTTTGTCAACATGACTTATCCAGAATCAATCAAAATCTAATCAGAAACGTGATTTACTCTAACAGGTTCAAGTGGAGGTTCGAGTGGTATTAGATTCGAGTGGTTCTCGGTTCCAATGGAGGCTTCGAATAGAGAGGTTCGAATGGAGACGTTCGAGTGATACTCGGTTCGAGTGGAGTGCTTCGAGTGGTACTGGGTTTGACTGGAGAGGTTCGAGTTGTGAGCGTTTGACTAGTAAGAGTTCGAGTTGTGAAGGCCGAGTGGAAAATGTTCGAATAGAAGATTTGAGTGGTACTGGGTTCGACTAGTGAGGTTCGAATAAAGGTTAGAGTGGAGAGATTTGAGTCGATGCGGGTGGTTGATGTTCGAGGGGTTGGGGGTTTGAGTGGTGGAGAGGTTCGAGTGGTACTGTATTCAAGTGGTGAGAGGTCGAGTAGTGAGCATTCGAGTGGTGAGAGTTTGAGTGGTGACATTCGAGTGGAGAGGGTTCAAATAGAGGATTCGAGTGGTACAAGGTTTGAGAGGAGAGGTTCGAGTGATGGCGAGGCAAATTTTTTATGGGTCGATGTGTAATACCTTGAGGGAGATGGTTGATGGTTCCAGAGCCTCGAGGATTAATGAATCGAGGAATGATGCCTTAAATAAACACCCCTCGAGGCAGATGGTTGATGTTGAAGGGGTGGATGTTTCGAGTGGTAGAGAGCCCTTGAAGCGGATGGTTGATGATTCGAAAGGTGGATGGTTAGAGGGGTATATGCCTCGAATGGGTAATGATTCGAGAGCTAATGTGGATGGTTCAAACCTATCAGTGGTATACTCTCTCGAGGGGTGGTATACTCTCTAGGGCTGGTGTGCTCTAGAGGGGTGGATGTGTAACCTGTCGAGTGATGGTATACCTTCGAGGGCTGGTACACCTCTCTCGAGACGAACATAGCGTACCCTCGAGAGTAGTTAAGGGGTTCGAGAGGTGAAGGTTCAAGTGGAGATGGTTCAAGTGCTCCTGAACCTTCACCTCTCGAATCTTCACCTAAACCTCTCCACCTGAACTTTCACCGCTCGAATCAGTACCTCTCGATCCCCTCCACTTGAACCCTTCCACTTGAAGTCTCTCCACGTGAACCTTCACCTCTCGAATCGGTACCTCTCGAACCCTTCCACTTGAGCCTCTGCAGCTGAACCTTCACCTCTCGAATCAGTACCTCTCGAACCCCAGCTGAACTATCACCTCTCGAACCCCAGCTGAACTATCACCTCTCGAACCCTCCACTGGGACCTTCACCTCTCACCGCTCGACCTTCACCTCTCGAACCGTCCAATGAAACCTTCACCTCTTGAACCGTCCAATGGAACCTTCACCTCTCAAATGGTCCAATGGAACTTTCACCTCTCGAATCTGTACCTCTCGAACCTCCAGTCGAACTCTCAACTCTCGAACTCTCACTAGTGGAGGGGTTCTTTGCCTCGCTTCAATAACATTTCCAATTACTAACAATGTGAAGTTCTTTGCCTCAGCTTTAGTGTATATCCCATTCGTTCCCAGTATATGTTGAGCCATTTCATTGGTACTCCTTGTTTATTGCTGAGAAGGTATCTTTATAGCCCTAAACGATAGTAAACAGTGGAAGCAAGTGTTAGCTTCAACTTCCTGTCAGTATGGTTTAGCAACTGGGAAAGTCTCAGGGCAGGCGGCCTTTCCATAAGCTTGTGGACAGTTCTCAGGGGCATTTGACTTAAATGTTGTAATTTTTTATAAAATTTAAATATTACATTTTATAAGTTAAAACAAGTAATAATATGTATTTGAATGTGAAAATATAAAAATATATGATATAAAAAAATATTTTCAAAAATTTTAAATTTTGTATGTAATTTAAGAAATGCAGTGTATAAGGTAAGAAATAAGTAGCATGTCCATATAAGTTTATGGACAGACCACCTGTCAGGAGACCCCTCTTAGCAGTTTACTTGACCATATCGTCTCTGCTTCTTTATTATTCATGATTCACACATGTTTGTTGTCATGGTTTATGCTCATCATGTAGTCCTCACTGAAAGCTCAGGAACGGAAACAGGAAAGTTTTTGCATCTAAATTCTACTAAACGTGCCATTAGTAATAATATGCGACATCTTTTGCCAGTTTATACTTACTCTCACTGAATCTCAATGCCTCATCATGTAAATCAAGTAACTAAACTTTTCAATCACAACAACGGCATGTTTGGGTATTTCAAGATATTTAAACCGTGTAACTATAAAGTTTATATTTGTGCATTGCATTCATTCTATTTTTCAGAGTGTAATAGGGTACGTAATATTTTTAAAATTATTAATTTATCATCATCGAAGATGAATAACATTATTCTGTACAATTGCAAGTGTTTCTTGTTGATGATGTAGTCTTCGCTAGAAGCTCACAGACTGATACAGGGGATCTTTTGCATCTAAATTTTACTTGACCCAGCTTTAGTTATGCTATGCAATATCTTTTGCCAATTTCTTCATATTCTCACTGATTCTCAGTTTAGACCAATCTTACACGTACTGAAACCATCTTTTACAATGTCTTTGCTTTTTTCTCTCTCTTCAGCTTCTGAGTATACTCTTGACAGTCATCAGGCCATAAGCGCCGTGTGAAATCCATGTTACAGCAGGTAGGATTGCATGGAAAAGGACAGTCGATGTACTTTGCTGGTCGCCAGTGACAATACCAATCGCCAACAGCTTCTGCTATAATCTGCCCAGAAAACAATGAACACAATGCTGAAAATTTCGTACTAATTGAGCACAATTTCTTCATTATCAATGAATGGCTAAGTTGGGTGATGCAAAAACAAGATTAAGCAGTTTAAGCTAACGATGCAGTAAATTTAATCGCACAATACTCACTGACAGGTTGGCAATGTTCCCTTTTCAAGTATACAGATGATCAGCATTGCTCGATCCCATTTGGAAGTGCGATGATAAAAAAAACATAAATTCTCCTTCAAGTGGTACCAGAAAATTTTAAGAGAAGATTGAAACTTACTATGTTATTGATTCTTGGAGAACTAGGTGACTTCCATGTATCAGCCATCAATGTTTGACAGTAAATAATGCATGAATTTATAGACATGTCCCCTTCTTTATTCTCCTAAATTCACTCGGAGTCTTGACAAATGAGTTCCAGTAGCCTATGAAAGATAAACACCTACTTAAGAAGACTAATTTTTTTACAAATTAAAAACGCTGTGTGCATTTTGCTAACCTTTAATATGTCAAATGCCTACCAAACAATATAAAAATGAATGACGACCAAATACATGCCATGGGAACCCTTTTAATACATGCCTATTTCTAGGATTCAAATGCTTTGAAATAAAATACTAAAAGGGACACTAAACAATGACATAGTTTTTGAACAAGTGTTGTTAACCAAGCATGCATTACCTTGTAATACTTTCAGTTGGGCAGGACTGCAATTCAAAATGTACGACTTACAATTAAGCCAGCTTCTTTGAGGATCTGATTTATTAGGTATAAGGATATTCCGTATCTGAAAGTGAAGTAGTTCCCGCTAACGTAAAGCTTCTCAATATACAAGTTTATAACTGAAAATAAACACACGACTTTAACTTGTTACCTGCCAATAAATATAAGCTGGCTGGATAAAAAACAGTGGAATCTGTAAGTTCTTTATGAACTTGTGAAGAAAAAAGCACTGACATTGAAAAAATTAAGATCAATGCATGTTAGTGATAGTAGTATTTCATCTCAGACGGTGTCACTTTTATTGTAGGGTCATTGCAAATGGATGCTGACATATTTACACAATGGCATACCTTATCAGGTTCTGTTTTTGAGAGAGAGTCCTTCTTTAAACCTTTTGCAATTCCCTGAATCCATGAGAAAGAAAGCATGAGTTAAATATCTTGTCATTACTAGTAAGATGAAAGAGGAGGAAAACTGCAACATATTAAATTCAGATCACAATTAGCAATATCTTTCAAGATTAAAATCTCCTACATTAAAAACAATAGTTCAAGTTGCATATGAGTGATTAAGTAACATAAACTATATTATGAAGCAAATTGCTCAGCAGGCAGCATTGATTTCAACTGTGGGTAATAATAACATTTCTATTAAAATCCAAAACTCGTGAAAGTGATCTTAAAGGCACCTAAAGTTGGACGACGTCATGGTAGAACCTTTCAATAGTGGGGTTGCCAGCTAGACAAGGCGCGGGCTAATAAGGCAGCAAGTAAAAATTGTCAGAGTGGCAAGTTGAATAACTTTGCAATTCCATAGAAAAAAATGAACTTTGTATCACTTAAAAGGGGCTTTTAAAAATGAAATGAACATAAAAAATTAATCATTCAATCAGAACACTGTTTTTTTCCTTCAGATTCAACAATCAACAAATTCAATCATTCAAATGACTCAGCACATGAACACATTATCAATTTTCTCAACGATATTCGAATACCCAGAAAAACAATTAAATAAAATGGTATTCTAACATCATTAAACACAAAGGAAACTGAAATTTTAATAACCCAATGCACCAACTTACAGAGATTGAAGAAGAGGATTTCTGCTGGGAAGCTTCGACAACAGTAATCTTAAAGTAATCCCTCAAAACTTTCTATGTGACCCATACATCACCCACACAGAAATTGGTGTAGCAAACTTTCTCGCATAAGGTTATATTCTTCTAGCAAAATGACCTCAGAGAACTTCAATCCTCTCGGATGCTTATTAGTAACCTAAACAGAATATCAACTCAAATGGTGGACAAGAACTGGTCGAAAAACAATTATCTGAACTATCAACAGAAATATAAGCTGTTGAATAGGATTTCATAAGTCGGACTACGGGCATGGCTCAAGTTCCATTGAATCCTATAAAATGCAGGAAGGGACATTTTCCTCCTGATTCCTACTGTCATCAATAGGATCGCCTAAATTGCACATGTCTGAACATCAGTAACCTAATAACAAAACTAAATCAAGGACTATCAACAGAAATCTCACCAACAGGCAGCTCAAGACCAAGATACTGCTTCATCAGTTCCTTAACTTGAGTCCTATCACGGTCATATTTTCTTGTTAGAGTCAGAAGCAATTTGCGGCTGCACTCTTCTGACAGGCCAAAATAACCCTAAACACCAAAACATAGCAACATAACCTCTTCGTTTATCATCATAAGAAGAAACTAAGTTATCCAAAAACACATAGCAATCAATCTCTGAGAAATCATTAAGTGCAACATCTAGAATCTCTATCTTGTTCATTATTATGGCGAAACGCATAAACTCTCTCACATGTTCAAATTCTCTACAAATCAAACCATAAAATTCAGAACTCTACTGTCACCTAAATTCCTAAAAACATAAATAAATTCCTAATTTCTTCCAGTTCTCAATTCACAAATAGAGATTATGAACCGAAGTTTTACCTTTGCCTTTGAACGGAATTTGAGGCAGAACTGGCCTCCGGCGTGCTTTCTGGAGATGTGGTTTCCATTTGATAGAGTTTGTTCTTTACAATAAATCAATTAGCATTAGAGGCAATAAAAACACGGCAAGGCTAAGCGGAAGCAAACTTAAATGGAATAAGGCGAATAATACAAAAGAGAAATGGAATAAGGCGGTAAGAGTTACCGTCGCCGCTGGGAAAGTGGTTTCATTTTGGTGCGCATCAAAATGGCGAGGGCTTTTTTGTTCATATTCCGATTGAGTTCATATTGATTTGATGGTGATGATGAGCCAATCAGCCACCTGCAGCGAACCTAGAGTAACCGGTGGCAAGCTTCACCAATTGAAAGACAACCAAAGGCGACAGAGCCGGCAGCAGAACCCAGGCAGAAGTAAAGGTTAGTACCTTGCTTAAGCCATAAAGGATTGGAAATGTACCTTCGTAAATAAGACAACCAACTAAATCCAGAAGCACAGTACCCGCGAATCAATAACAAATACGAACGTCGTACAATGGACCGCGTGTAAATGCAAGTACCAAGGACCCGTGGCTGAACCAGGACCATATGTTAGGGGTGCTAGAAAGGGGCAAAAAATTTTTTTCAGACCGACGGCGGCGATGGCAGATCTCGTTTTGGCAGAAATCAAGACAAGACTCCTTGCCAAATGCCAACTGAACTGGGTTTGGATAGATTTTTCACAGGTATTAATTTATTATTTGGGTCAATTGGGTTTCAGTCCAATTTGCCTCATTTTTTTTTGGCTTCAGTTAAATAAAATGACGTCGTTTCACTTAATTCAAAACGATGTTGTTTTGTTTAGTTAGAAAAAAAAACGGTCATCTTCTTCGATTTGCACGCCAGTCGCCGTCCACCGATTCCAACCTCATGCTCAAGGGGGGCGGAATCCGGTGGCTCCCAGTGGCTCTAGGCCTAAATTATGGGCCTCCGGATCCTAGAGGTGGCGCTAGCACCCTCTCGCCCCTCCTAGCTCCGCCCATGCCAAGGACAGTGAAGAAGCAAAGCCAAAACTTATGGGAAAACTACGGAGGAAAAACACTGTAAAAAGAATACTTGTACTCTTAGGGTATACCAAAAGTCAACTATTATTCCATTCTCTAAATTAAACTATTTGTTTATAATCTTGTACGTTCCAGTACAAATTGGACAATACTAGATACATAACAGAAATCTCTATACCCCGTATTACTTTTACTCTCATCATTTTCACCGCAAACATCTAACAAATTGTCGTAGTAAATTCTCCTCCCTCATTTTCTTACTTACAGATTCGATCGTCCTGAGAACCTTTACTTCTGCATAGAAGTTCATCATTCTCAGGTTATGCTTACTGATGTTTTTCGCTACTAAATTTACAGAAATATGTTACACTTCCTTTACTTTAGAATCATTACACAATCGGTGCTCTCATAATGTTGGGCTTTTCTCCCTAATTCTAGAGCTCTCCATTGATGGAAGATGAGAGATGTTTCTAGGAAGATGGGAAAAGAATCTAAACTACCTCCTAGAAGACTCCACATATTTACTATGGTAGTTGAAGAGATGGAAGAGAATTCTAGAGCACACTTGACTCATATAAATAGAGGTCTTGGAGAAGAGTTCATCATTCAATCCTATCCACTTCCATCCATAGCCATTTTCATTCCTTCTAGTGTGAGAGATCCACTCTTAGAGTGAGAAGTTAAAGAGAAGTCTTCATCATCTCTAGTTAGTGAGTGTTCCACCATTATGTGAGTAGCCTTGTAATCCATCTTACTTGTGTGAGATATTTGTAACCCTACTATAGCCTCTTAAAGTGGAAGATTTGGACTATATAGTCCTGCAATTTTTCCCAATTTGGGTTTTCTGCGTTCCCAAATCTTGGTGTCTCATTTTTCATTATTTTTCATCTATCATCTTGATCACACAAAGAGGAAAGTATCCATTTTTCCCAACAGTGGTATCAGAGCAAGGTTGATTGACGTTAGTTTCTTGTGAGAGTCAAGATGGAGGCAAGTATCACTCATGATGGAGAAATGTTCAAGCTCACGACAAAGAACTATGCCTATTGGAAGCCCGTGATGGAGGATAATCTATTTTGCAAGGATTTGTATGAACTAATTATGGAGGAGACCAAGCCGGCGGAGAAGAACAACAAAGAGTGAGAGCTCCTGAATAGGAAAGTTGTCACCATGATTCGTAAGTACATTGGTCGTAGTTTATTTAAGCATGTTTCTACTTGCACAAATGCCTTTGACTATGGACAAAACTTGAGTCTACGATTCAAAAGAAGACACCACGTAACAAAGCCTACTTAGTGAGGCGATTAGTCAAATTTGAGTACAAGGATGGCCAAAACATGATTAAGCACTTGAATAGCTTCAAGGGGCTCGTGAATCAATTGACAAAGATTGAGATGAAAATCGAACACGAGTTGCAAGCCTTGTTGCTCCTAAGCTCACTACCTGAAAGTTGGGACACGTTGGTGGTCACGCTTAGCACCTCGGCTCCGGAAGGAAAGCTTACCATGGGCTAATCAATGAAGAAGCACGGAGAAAGGAATGTGGCACAACCACTTACTCAGAGCCCAAAGTGATCGAGAATTGAGGTAGAAGTGAGTCACATGGAAGATATAGAAGTGACGGACGTGAAAAATCACGAGGGCGGTCAAAGTCTCACTCCTGAGTTTCTTGATACTATTGTGGTAAGGCGGGACATAAGAAAACTGAATGCCGCAATCTCAAGAGAGACCAGAAGAATGGAATGGTTAAGCAGGACCAAATCGACCCAAAGAAGAAGAAAGATGAGAGCACTACTGCGGTTGCATATGTGGATTGTGGTGAAGTTTTTGTCATTGACGACTATGTCAATCTCACCGATAGCGATAACCTTTAAATCGGTGATTCTGGTGGCTCTTTCCATGTTACCCCACATGGATGGCTTTTCTCGTCCTATCAGCGTGGAGATTTCAGTGTTGTGAAGATGGGAAATCAAGTCACAAGTAAAATTGTTGGCTTAGGAAAAATCATCTTGAAGACAAATATGGGATGCAAGCTCGTGCTGAAGGATGTACGACATGTTCCAGAAATGTGGCTCAATCTTATCTCGGTAGGGAAGCTTGACAACGCCAAGATAACTAGCCACTTTGGAGATGGATAATGGAAGATCACTAGGGGCAACATGTTCGTTGGTCGAGGAAGGAAAGATGGGTCCTTATATGTCATGCAAGGACAAGTCTGCAAGGGGAAGGCTAATGTTGCTCATGTGAACTCAAGTATAGAGTTATGGCACAAAAGGCTCGACCATATGAGCGAGAAGGGTTTGTAGCTCCTCGCCCGGAAAAACATCCTCCTAGATCTAAAAGGTACATCACTTGACCATTGCACTGATTTTTTAGCTGGAAACAACATAGAGTTTCATTTGTTAGACCAGCACACCCACGTAGAACAGAGCATATTCTTAACTTAGTCCACACTGATGTATGCTCTATGACTGAAAGATCTCTTGGTGGTGCATTGTATTTTGTAACTTTCATTGATGACCATTCGAGAAAGGTTTGGGTGTTTTTGTTGAAAATAAAAGACCAGGTGCTTGAGGAGTTCAAGGAGTTCCACGCAAGGGTGGAACGTGAGACAGGCAAGAAGCTGAAGTCTATTAGAGCGAATAATGATGGAGAATACCGCAGCCCATTTGAAGAATATTGCAAGTCTTATGGCATCCGACTTTAGAAGACACGACTAAAGACACCTCAACTAAATGGAGTTACCGAGAGAATGAATTGCACCATTGAAGAACGAGTTTTGTGCATGTTGTCTCATGCCAACCTTTCTAAAGCTTTCTGGGGAGAAGCTGTGAAGATCGGGGTTGACATCATCAACATGTCCCCTTCAGTACCCTTGGATAGAGAATATCAAAGAAGATATGGTCAAATAAAAAGGTAGCATATGACCACCTGAAGGTGTTCGGATGTCGAGCATTTGTTCACATTCCCAAGGATGAGCAGGCCAAGCTTGATTCAAAAACAAAAGAGTGCATCTACCTTGGCTCACCCAAAGATGAGTTTAGGTATCAGTTGTAGGATTCGACACAGAAAAAGATTGTTAGAAGCCGAGATGTTGTCTTCCTCGCAGACCAGACTATTAGTAATTGCAAGAAGTCACAAGAAGCCCAGTCTACGCGACCCAAGGGGCACTATGATCCGATGCCATCTCCGGTGGTATGAGATGATGCGGGAGTTGAGGGCAATCAGGATGAAGTAGAGATCAATGATGAGAAAGTCACAATAGAGCAACCTCAGACAGGTATAGAAATAGAATAAGCAGATGATCCAGTAGAACCTGAGCCTCGGTGTTCCACTAGAGAGAGACGACATTCATCCAGATACCCTCAAGACGAGTACGTGACACTCATCAATGAGGGGGATCCTTAACACTATTCCAAAGCCATGTCAAGTGATCACAAAGATGATTGGGAAAAGATTATGCAAGAGGAGATTCATTCCTTACATGAGAATCACACCTATGATCTTATGGAGCTACCGAAAGGGAAACGAGCTTTAAAGTGCAAGTGGGTGTACAAGATCAAGACCAAGGGACAAAATCCCAAGCCAAGGTATAAGGCTTGGATCGTTTTTAAAGGATGTAATCAGAAGAAAGGTGTAGACTTCGATGAGATATTTTCACCCATGGTGAAGATGTCATCAATCCAAGTTGTGTTAGGACTTGCTTCTAGTATGGATTTGGAGGTTTAAAAACTCGATGTTAAGATGGCTTTCTTACATGGAGACCTTACAGAAGAAATATACATGGAGCAACCCGAGGGATTCATATATAAGGGAAAAGAGCATTTGGTGTGCCACCTCAAAATAAGTCTATGGTTTGAAGCAAGCACCGCGCTAATGGTACAAGAAATTATAATCCTTCATGAATCATTATGGATTCAAGAAGTCGCACACTGATTATTGTGTCGTTGTGAAAATGTACGATAAAGGCAACTTTCTCATACTCATGCTTTATGTTGATGATATGTTTATTGTTGGGCAGGATAAAGTTAAAGTCACTGCTCTTAAGAAATCATTGAGTAATTATTTTTCTATGAAAGATTTGGGACCAACCAGGCAGATTCTTGGGATGAGAATCACTCGAGATCGATCTGAAGGCTACTTTGGCTATCCCAAAAGATATATATTGAGAAGATCCTTGAGAGATTCAACATGGACAAGGCCAAACCAGTTAGTGTACCACTTGGCAGGAATTTCAAGTTTGATAAGAAACAAAGCCCAAAAGGTGACGAAGATATGAGAGGTGTTCCATATTCATTGGCTATTGGTAGTCTCATGTACGCCTGATATGTACACGGCCAGATATATCACATGTGATTGGTGTGGTGAGCAGGCACTTGTCAAAACCTATGAAGGAGCATTGGGTAGCTGTGAAATGGGTACTTCGATATCTCAGAGGAACAACCAACCGATGTTTGTGCTTTGGAAAACATGAATATGTGTTGAAGGGACACACTGATGTAGAAATCGCTGGAGACTTGGAGTCTAGAAAATAAACATTTGAATATCTAACTACCTTTGCAGGGGGAGCTATGTCTTGGCAGTTAAAACTCCAAAAGTGTGTGGGTCTTTCTACGATAGAAGCGGAGTACATTGCTACCACTAAAGCTTGCAAGGAGATGTTGTGGATGAAGAACTACCTGATGGAATTGGGGTTAAAGCAAGAGAAGTATATCCTCTTTTGTGAAAGCCAAAGTGTCATCCACTTAGCCAAGAATTCAGCCTACCGTTCACGAATAAAACATATTGATGTTCATTATCATTGGATTTCGGATGTCTTGGAAGAAAAGCGACTATAACTTGAAAATGTGCACACCGATGATAATTGGTCAGATATGATAACTGAGGCATTACCAAGCAAGAAGTTTGATGATTTTTTGCAAAGGTGCCAGTGTGGTGATCCATTCTAATTAGGTCGGAAAGGGAAATTTGTTGGGATTTCCTCCCTAATTATAGAACTCTCCATTGATGGAAGAGGAGAGATGTTTCTAGGAATATGGGAGAAGAATCTAGACTACCTCCTATAAGGCTCCATGCATTTACTATGGTAGCTGAAGAGATGGAAGAGAATTCTAGAGCACACTTGACTCACCTTTCATTCCTTCCAGTGTGAGAGATCCACTTTTAGAGTGAGGTGTTAGAAAGAAGTCGTCACCCTCTCTAGTTAGTGAGTGTTCCACCATTGTGTGAGTAGCCTTGTAATCCATCATACTTGGGAGATATTTGTAACCCTTCTATAGCCTCTTATAGTGGAAGATTTGGACTACATAGTCCCGCAGTTTTCCCAATTTGGGTTTTCCGCGTTACCAAATCTTGGTGTCTCATTTTTCATTCTTTTTCATCTATCACCTTGATCACACAAAGAGGGAAATATCAATTTTTCTCAACACATAATTTGTCAAATTAATGTCTTCTTCGCCTTGCTATTTGCCGTTTCAGAGTTGCAGCTTAGGTGTTTGATATTTGGTCTAATAAGACATGTACCGTGCATATGAAGATTGGACAAACGAATAGGTATTTATTTAACTTAACAAATAACTCCCTTCATAAGCCTTACTTTTCCCTCCATTACTTATGCTCACATCGTACCCTTTTTTACTCCTAGAACTGTAAACCTTTATGTATATTACATGTTATTTGTTTCTCATTGCATAAAGTTAATTTCTATATTGTACGTTGTAATAAACACTGCATACTTAATTGATTATGTAGATATTCTCCCACTCTGTAAAACATGAAACTAGAAGGGCTAGGTTTAAGTATGTGCCATAAAATTTCAAACCTCATTCATGGTGAAGTTTAGTACATCAGAATGTCTGAAGAAGTTATTTCCTCATTTTACTTGATCTCCTGACGCAAACGACAGGCTCTACCACTGTGGCATAATCCAAGTACACACGTGTACTTCTTAATGGCCAATCTGAGGCGTTCTTCCCACTATTTTTCTAACTATATTGATGTCTAAGTTTAAGGTTAATCTTAACTGAGTTGTTCAAGGGTTTCTTGTGCTGTTAGTGATACTAAATTATATGTTTCTCTGCCTAATTAACCAAATAACAACACTATAGTATCGGTAAGGGTAAAACATGTATAAGAAAACATATAATGCAGTTTTAATATAATTTTGTTTTGCAGCAGCTTTGTCCCTCCACTTATGTTATCACGATTATAATTTTTTCTTACACTTTTACATATGTTTATCCTAATATGTGCAACTGCTTGCAAACCTCTTATCTATTGTCGTTGCAACCAAATAGGTACGCTTCATAGCATAAGCCTTACTGTATACTATTACTTTACCTCCTACCTACCCTATAACTGGTTTATAAGTGGCATTTACTCTCCTTATCTTGTCAAAAAGATTTTCCCTGACTCTCTATACCTTTACATTTATTTATTCACCTCCCGCAACCATATTTTATTGTTAAATTTTATCTGATAAACCAATTTTGGAAAAAATGCCGCGCAAGAAGCCTCTAACATGTATAGCATTGCAAAATATTACAGATGTTCCGACATCTTCAAAAAAAAACTTATCAACCGAAACTGATGAGCAACCTGAACACAGTATTGGAAAAAACAAAATTTACCACCCAAATATTAACCTCCCAAACCTGACCTCTTTAGTGTATAGTAGACACCTCTGATTTAATACCCGATGTACAAAATTGTCAATTTTGTAATTCTGAGCGTATGTACTTAGAACCACCTTCATTTTGCTGTTCATCAGGCAAAATAAAACTTGCTGAAACAGATATGCCTTTAGAACTTGCAGAATGTTTGTTGCTAATAATGAAGAGAGAACAAAATTCCGTAATTGTATACGCAATTATAATAACAAGTTTGCATTCACCTCGATTGGCATACATTCTGATACAAATTTAGCTAAAAGAATTGATGGTGTATATACATTTCGTTTACAAGGCCAACTTTATCATTTCAAAGATCAACTAGAACCTCCTGTTAAATATGACATGTTGTCGGGTAAACAAAAGCAACTCCCAAAAAATGTTCAATTATATTATTATGATATAGAAAATGAAATAAAAGACCGCATCATATTAGTGCGAAATTTAGCAAAACTATTATCATCAAACTAATTAATATTCCACAAGCAAATCCTTATGCTAATTTTTTTTCCAGAAATTTGAATAACTATGAACACTTAGATGAATATAAAATAATTTTACTTGCTAATCCTATAACTGACGAACACACTTTAAACAAACCTACTGTATCTCAAGTAGCTGGAATATGGTTAGAATCAAATGACATGGAGCAAAATACAAGTCAACATATTTAGGTCTACTTAAAAGACAGTAGACGTCAAATCATTCGCCATTGTTTTGGCTGCTATTATCCAATGCAATATCCACTTATATTCCCAAATGGTGAACCAGGTTGGCATAGAGCTATCCAAACGCTAAATAGAAAATATAGAGAAATGCGAACTAATAAGAAATGTCATGGTTAAACTGTACATGATATACGTAATTATAACAATGTAGATTATTTTTTAGAATCTGAAATCATTCATGACAGCAACAACAAAAATGTCCCTCAAAGAAATATTGTTTCATGCTATGAATATTATTGTTGTAAATTACAAATTCGAGAAAATGATAAATCATTCCTTCTGCATATAGGTAGACTTTTACAACAATATGTAGTAGATATGTATATAAAAATTGAACCTCAGTTTGTCTCCTCCATCTCTCTAGTTTACTGCTCATCATTTTCTTAATCAAGCTGATAATGGCTAAACTACAGTTCACCTTGCCGGAAAAGCTATTCACTAACTGACAGGCGCGGGCGGTCGTCGCGCCCACGCGCCAAAAGATAATTTATAAGCCCTAAATGCTTACTTTCTACAACTAGGTAGATAGTGGCAAATCGGGGTCATCCAAAGAGAAGAGGGATCTTCCTAAGCGTCTAAGCACACAAAGGTTGATACTAGGCTAGGAGTAAATATATATACACACACATAAAAGCAAGTAAAAGGGGGGGGGGGTTGGTTGGTTGGTTGTTCCTAAGTTACGAAAATAAAAAGACAAGATAACTAGCAAGGTCAAGTGACTATGCTAATCATCAAACAAAACTTTAAACTACAAAGATAAAATGCCTTGGGGGCAACGGATATCCACTTCCACATCTAATGTAGTTCATCGAACCATTCACACATTCCATCATATAGCATTCAGGACCCAACACTCACGCACCCATCTAGCAAGTACCACAACACACACACCACAAGGAGTTCTAAGTTCATGCTCATAGATCTTCATGCAAAGGCGCTACGGAATTCGTCACGTTCCTACACCTAAACAATTCAACCACACAAGCACTCCCTATGCTCAAACAACTCATGGCACACGTGCAGTGAAACACACCGTCAAGAATACATAAACGCCAAATAACAAATGCTTCAAGAATGAATTTAAATCATCTATTCAATACTTCAACTACTTGTCGTGGAGACTAAACTCCTATCCTTCTTAGTTCGTAGTTTGCGAGAGTGAGTCACATCTCTCGTCAAACCTCACCAATGACTCCCGAGTCGCGACCACGACTCAAGGTGTCATTGGTGGCATTTAGCACGAAGGACCAACAAGCTTGGCAATGCCTATGACCACTACACTGTGACTAAGCATTAAACCAATTCATGCAATTACACGAGATTGGATGAACGTGCAACGCACATTCATCCACGAGCATATGACTCTCTCATTTGCTACACAAACGAACATGACGAAGAGTTCAACATCAATCACATTCGTCTAGCACATTGTCAACACACTAACATAATCAAAAGCTCTAATTCACACTCATACATTCCTAACAAGAACAGGGGGGAAATTA
This sequence comes from Rubia yunnanensis, assembly GCA_037428765.1. Taxonomy (NCBI): domain Eukaryota; kingdom Viridiplantae; phylum Streptophyta; class Magnoliopsida; order Gentianales; family Rubiaceae; genus Rubia; species Rubia yunnanensis. Next base: position 39,263,008 of record CM075067.1, on the reverse strand, counting down.
ACCCAAATCCCCCAAACCCTAGCTAGCAATTCATACAAGCATTTCATATCATCAAGCTCTCAACAACATCAATGAAATCAACAATTAACATTCAAAGCACAATAAATGCACAATAGCAAAAACACCAAATAGATAGATAAAATGATTCTCAATACATAGAAGTGGAAGCTTCAATCCATAGCTCCCAAGTACAAGAACTACTCTAGAACAACAAAAGACATAATTAAACTAAGAAAACTAAGAAAAGAAAGAGAAGAAAACAAAGGGTTTTGGAGCCCTAAAACCCAGAGAAAAATGGGCTGCAAAAGCTTGAGAGGAAGAAGAAAGAGAGTAGTATTTATAGTGCAAAGAAGATAAAGTTGATTTCTGGCCGCCCGTTGGTTGCGACTCGCGACGAGTTTCGTCGCGACTCGCGATGGTGCCCCGATGGTCGCAATGGTGTCGCGACGGGAGCCAGAGTTTTGCATTGTTTCTTTGTCTTCTTCATAGCCATCCCTCTCAATCTTCAAGTCTTCACCGGCTCCAAAAATGGTCTTCAATGGCCTCCGATCTTCATGTCTTCGAAGTGAGTATCCAAAAGTCTTCGAAAGTATAGTCTTCAATGTCTTCCGGTCTTCGTTGCTTCCGTGTTCTTCCCTTGTCACACAAAATCCACTTAGAAGAGGTAAAAGAGTACCAAGTTGCTTTTGCCTCTCCTAAGTGAATTTCAAGGTAAAACACAAGCTCTCGATAATAAAAGAGCACAAAAGTGATCCTAAATACTACTAAATAATGCATTTAAAATGGACACATCAAACCTCCCCACACTTAAACCTTACTCGTCCTCGAGTAAGAAAAGATTCAAGCATACGGAGGAAATGGCATATCCACATCCTAAAACCCCTAAAATAACCACACAAAATGGACACATCAAATATCCCCACACTTAGACCTTACTCGCCCTCGAGTAAGAAAAGAACCAAGCACACGGAGTAAATGATATATCCAAAACCTAAACTAATCCCCCAATCAAAGCCTCACAAAAACTCTCAATATCAAAAATCCCAAAATAAAAGCTCACATGAGAATTTTTCACACACACATCCCCGATCCTAAATCTAACCAAACCTACCACTTATCAAGTCACTACCCATAAAAATATTTTCAAGCCCCGAATTGATATTCCCAAAGTCCAATGACACAAGATAAAGTTAAAACCATTTAAGAGGTTTAAGCACATACTTCACCTAATGCCAATATATCAACCAAAAACGAAGTATAAAGAGATAAGGAATTTCATAACCACACTTCGTTTCCTAACCCACTAAGCTACCCAAACCCAAGAGGTCTATAAATGTTGAGCTACCCGATCCATCCGTGTGACAAATGCAACCTTATGACTCCAACGCCGGCAAATGAGTGAAATCATATCATTTTTCAATTTCTCTCAATTTCTCTCATTTTGCCTAGGAGCTCTTTCGAGTTTTCATCCTAGCCACACATCATGTTTCTTTAGCTCACATCTCACCTTTTTCCGCACATTTTAGCCTCTCATTTTTGCCTAGGCCGCCCTTTAAGGGTTTTCGACCTATCCGGGCCCCCAATGTTGCCTAAGTTGCCCTCTCGGGTTTTCAACTTAGCGGGTTTTCTTTTTCTTTTTTTTTTCCTTTTTTTATTTTCTTTTTCTTTTTGTTTTTCTATTTTTTTCTCATGTTTTTCCAATGAAAAGTAGCAAAAAGCATTCCAAAACAATCTAGCATGCATATGAGTCCTCTAACCCCTCCCCACACTTAAAACATTACATTGCCCTCAATGTAAACACGTAAGGCAAGAACAATAAAAATCAAGGTAAGGGAGTTAGAGTGACACCCATTTCTCCGCAAATTCGCCGGTGATATGGCGATATCCAAGTACTTGGATGGTCCCGAGATAGGTTTGGGAACCGGAAGGGTGAGCAAAAATGCCGTAGAAGAACTCACCCCTCGAGAAAATCATTGTCTCCATGGCGCCGTTTGATCAAGACTACACCACGAAGAACACATTAAACTCACCAGTACATAAGGATATATAATACTAGGTTTAGCATCAGGAGTTAATAACCATAGTATTTTCAAAGAACAACCAAATCACACTCAACCAACACTATAAGAATAATCATGAAAAATATCCAACATATATTGACATGTATACAAGCATCATTATAGGATATGTACTTACGATCACAATGATGTAGTCGGCATACTACAATCAACAAATGTACTATAAAGATGCAAGAATGTTCATATGTCAACATATGTAGGATGGTGGAGGAATGAGTGGGTATGTGGTGGTTCTTGAGAGTGTTGGGTGGAGAAGAAGGTAGGATCATGCAATGTTTAAAATCATTTCGAAACTTGGAAGCTTGGAAATTTGAAATCCGGGCTCAAAAAATTTTTCAACAGTTACTGAGCACGTCGCGACTCGCGACGAGCTTCGCGAAGTCATCGCGACTCGTGGAAAGTTGAGTCTGAAAGCTCAAAATTTTCTGAGCTCGTCGCGACTCGCGACGAGCCTCGCAAAGTCATCGCGACTCGCGGAAAGGTGCGTCCGGAAGCTCAAGAATTTCTGAGCACGTCGCGACTCGCGACGAAGGGTGTCGCGACTCGCGACGAGCCTCGCGAAGTCATCGCGACTCGCGGAAAGGTGCATCCGGAAGCTCAAGAATTTCTGAGCACGTCGCGACTCGTGACGAAGGGTGTCGCGACTCGTGACGAGCCTTGCGAAGTCATCGCGACTCGCGGAAAGTTGGCGCTGGGAGTGAATTTTGCTCCCCTGTTCGTCGCGACTCGCGACGAAGCCCATCGCGACTCGCGACGGCAGGGTATCCCAGGCTTAAAATTTTTCTTTTGCTTACCAACTGTCCAAGCTTTCTTTCCTCATTCATTGATCTCGTTCCTTCATCTCTTTCATTGCAATGCACTTCACTTTGCTACAAAATCACAGAAAAACAAGCCATAAAAAGAACAAAACAAAACAACAAAAACTAAGAAACAAAAACTAAAAGAAATGCCGAATTCATTTAACATCGTCGGCACGACGAAGCTCCGTATTTTTAAGGTCATCGGCACGACCCTAATGTTATCCGTATGGTGAAGGCTTGAAGCTCTTCACCATGAGCATCCAAAATACGAGAGGTGGGGGCACAAAACTTTCAAGAGGAAAGTCTTGTGGAGGTGGAGATGGTTCAAAGGGAATTAAGTGGTTAGGGAGCTTGGGATAATCTTTCGGCTCCTCTCTTGTTTCCCTCAAAACTTCCGAAAATATTAGAGTTGGTTCACTAGGTGGGAGAAGGGGTGACAATGCTAATGGATGATGTAGCACTATCACCTCTTCCTCCATTTTTCTATCCTCTACAACCAACTCCTCATCCCTTTCAAACTCAAAATCATTTTTATTGGTGACCTCACTCACCGAATCATCGAGTTCAAGTTGGGATGGTGTGTTTTCAGAATCACGAGCTTCCATGCGGGCCAATACCTCTAATATGTTCCTCACATGCCCCTCAATGGCCTCAGCACTAGAGGAGAGCTGGGTATCCGGCTCCTCACCAGTAAAGGAGTTCAAGTTTGCTATGGTATTTAAGACATCCTCACGTGTCAACCTTGAACTTCCTTGTTGGGCTTGGTTTTGGGGTATGGTATAAGGTGGTGATGGCCAACTAGGTTGCTCGTAATATTGGTTTTCTGGCTCATTCTCATACCACAAATCCGGACTACCACTCCATTCCGGATTGTAAGAGTTGTGGTATGAATAGCATTCATGAGCATCTTGCCCTTGAAAACCAATATCTCCTACCTCTTGATAGCACTCTTCATAGTACCCATGGTTTTGGAAACCAAGGGTTCTTTCTCGGTCATCGTGCTGTTCCCATAACAAAGGGCAAGATTCGGTAGGATGGTCGGAATGACACATCCTACAAAACCTTGCTTGTTGAGCCTCTCTTCTCATCATGAGTTCCCTCAAGGTGAGACGCTCCATTAAAATTTTTTTTTAATTTTTTTTTAATTTTTCAAAAGTTTGGAATCATAGTGCAAGGATTCTCGATAAAATAAATTACCAAGAACTCAAGCAATACCTACTCTGAACAAAAACAACCACCAAGTAGTGGAAAATAAAAACAACTAGCTAATGCACAACCAAATACACCTAAATACTTAAGAATAAACGCCTCTTCCCCGGCAACGGCGCCATTTTGACAGGCGCGGGCGGTTGTCGCGCCCGCGCGCCAAAAGATAATTTATAAGCCCTAAATGCTTACTTTCTACGACTAGGTAGATAGTGGCAAATCGGGGTTGTCCAAAGAGAAGAGGGATCTTCCTAAGCGTCTAAGCACACAAAGGTTGATACTAGGCTAGGAGTAAATATATATACACACACATAAAAGCAAGTAAAAGGGGGGGGGGGTTGGTTGGTTGGTTGTTCCTAAGTTACGAAAATAAAAAGACAAGATAACTAGCAAGGTCAAGTGACTATGCTAATCATCAAACAAAACTAAAGAAAAGGGGTTTTAAACTACAAAGATAAAATGCCTTGGGGGCAACGGATATCCACTTCCACATCTAATGTAGTTCATCGAATCATTCACACATTCCATCATATAGCATTCAGGACCCAACACTCACGCACCCATCTAGCAAGTACCACAACACACATACCACAAGGAGTTCTAAGTTCATGCTCATAGATCCTCATGCAAAGGCGCTACGGAATTCGTCACGTTCCTACACCTAAACAATTCAACCACACAAGCACTCCCTATGCTCAAACAACTCATGGCACACGTGCAGTGAAACACACCGTCAAGAATACATAAACGCCAAATAACAAATGCTTCAAGAATGAATTTAAATCATCTATTCAATACTTCAACTACTTGTCGTGGAGACTAAACTCCTATCCTTCTTAGTTCGTAGTTTGCGAGAGTGAGTTCGACATCTCTCATCAAACCTCACCAATGACTCCCGAGTCGCGACCACGACTCAAGGTGTCATTGGTGGCATTTAGCACGAAGGACCAACAAGCTTGGCAATGCCTATGACCACTACACCGTGATTAAGCATTAAACCAATTCATGCAATTACACGAGATTGGATGAACGTGCAACGCACATTCATCCACGAGCATATGACTCTCTCGTTTGCTACACAAACGAACATGACGAAGAGTTCAACATCAATCACATTCATCTAGCACATTGTCAACACACTAACACAATCAAAAGCTCTAATTCACACTCATACATTCCTAACAAGAACAGGGGGGGAATTAACCCAAATCCTCCAAACCCTAGCTAGCAATTCATACAAGCATTTCATATCATCAAGCTCTCAACAACATCAATGAAATCAACAATTAACATTCAAAGCACAATAAATGCACAATAGCAAAAACACCAAATAGATAGATAAAATGATTCTCAATACATAGAAGTGGAAGCTTCAATCCATAGCTCCCAAGTACAAGAACTACTCTAGAACAACAAAAGACATAATTAAACTAAGAAAACTAAGAAAAGAAAGAGAAGAAAACAAAGGGTTTTGGAGCCCTAAAACCCAGAGAAAAACGGGCTGCAAAAGCTTGAGAGGAAAAAGAAAGAGAGTAGTATTTATAGTGCAAAGAAGATAAAGTTGATTTCTGGCCGCCCGTTGGTCGCGACTCGCGACGAGTTTCGTCGCGACTCGCGACGGTGCCCCGATGGTCGCGATGGTGTCGCGACGGGGTCGCGATGGGAGCCAGAGTTTTGCATTGTTTCTTTGTCTTCTTCATAGCCATCCCTCTCAATCTTCAAGTCTTCAACGGCTCCAAAAATGGTCTTCAACGGCCTCCGGTCTTCATGTCTTTGAAGTGAGTATCCAAAAGTCTTCGAAAGTATAGTCTTCAATGTCTTCCGGTCTTCGTTGCTTCCGTGTTCTTCCCTTGTCACACAAAATCCACTTAGAAGAGGTAAAAGAGTACCAAGTTGCTTTTGCCTCTCCTAAGTGAATTTCAAGGTAAAACACAAGCTCTCGATAATAAAAGAGCATAAAAGTGATCCTAAATACTACTAAATAATGCATCTAAAATGGACACATCACTAACCTACCCAATAAACCCTGACCGAGCCATAGGGCGCCACTATGGAGGCTCTAGCCATCAAAAGCTTCACCTAAGCACTCCAAGCCAGAAACTCCCCAATCAACACAACCTTACCATCCAACCAAAGCCTTACACCCATACTCCAATACAAGGGAGAATCGGCAGTACTCTTCTCACCGGAGCAAGTCTTAGAGCTAGCAATGCACTACGCCAACACCCTCATCTAGAATTTTCCAAGAGGAAGACCTGTAATGGACAAAATTGAAGCCAATTTTAAAATGGTGGCCTTAAAAAAAAAGTACCAGCTCGGAGTCATTGACTTTAAGAACATCCTCATTAGGTTTCAAGGGAAAGAAGATTTCCAGCGTTGTTGGATTAAGGGGGTTTGGTCGCTTAATGAAACCACAATGAGGGTGCTCGATGGATGCCGAAATTCAAGCCAAATGCTGAATCTTCAATCGTCCTGGTGTGGATTACCATCTAAAATGTACCATTGTACTATTACAACATTCCGACAATAGATGCAATAGGAAATCAGATTGGGAAGTTTATCAAGATGGATCAGGCTACAGAAAGATTAACAAGGCCATCAGCCCTCAAAATTTGTGTGGAAGTAGACCTTCAATCCCAGCTGCTAAATCACATTAGGTTAGGCACAACACTGGAAAATGACAAATATGCTATTGAATATGAGAATTTACCTTTATACTGCTCTATTTGCAAGAAAATTGGTCATCGCATATCTAAGTGTGGAATTGTAAATCCTGAATTGAGAGCAGTCTAGCATGTTATTATTCTTAAGCATGTTAATTGATAGGATAATTATATGTTGTTCTTTCATTGGGGAATTTAATTAAAGTGTTGATGTTTGAAGTGTATAATGGAGTTTTTATGGCCAAATTATGCAGTTAACATGGAGAAGAAACAGAGGACGGAAGAAGCATAATTTAGCATCAAGATTGAAGTGCAAAGGTGCAAGATTGAAGAGAAGAAGTTAGCAAGCAAAATGGAAGCAAGAAGTTGGGCTGAATTCATATGCTTAAGCCCACTAGTTAGTTTGTAATAAATACTCTTCCTAGTCCAAGATGGATTAGTAAGATATTTTGGTTGGTAGATTTTATATTATTTTACTCATTTTGAGCTCTATATAAATACCAAGAGCCAAAGTGATGAAGAAAACTTTTTGGGGAACAACTTGTGTAGATATTTTCGGATTCTTCTTCTTCTTGGAAGCTTGGCCGAGAGCCCTAGTTTTGGGACTCTTAAGTAGGTTTGATTTTTTTTTTTGTCTTTTCTTCTTGGAAAATTCTTTACTTCTCTTAGTTAATGAAATCATTTCTTTATCTTGTTTTCTTTGTTCATAATATGAGTAGCTAAATTTCTTAGTTGGCTTGGATTGATTCAAGGTTGATTCATAAAGTTGTGAGGATTGATATGCTTAAAAGTGTTCTTGCAAGTTCTTGGTTGATTATTGTATAAACTTAGGCTTTGTGGGTTGAGTTTGATCACCTTAATTCATGCTAAGCTAGAGCTAATTAAAGTAGCACTTTCTTGTAAAAAACAGATAACTGATACAGACTGTAATAGCAGGAAAATAATCAACCGGGTAGGTAGCTGTCTTTAGCAAATACTTGGATGTCTACCTAAATTAGGTCCTCTTTGTATTAATTTAACAATCTAGTAAGTTTAGCAAATACTTGCTTGCTAGTGGGTAATAAGAGAGGATTTTAGGAGTTCAGCAAATACTTGCTCTTATATAACTAATTGATTTGCGGGGATAACTAATTTGTAGCCGAGGATCAACTGAAGAATCAACGAGTTAATCTAAGCCAACTTCCTTCCTCTTATTCTAGATTCCTTCCACTTTAATTTAGTGCTTTCAGTGTTTATGAGTTATTGTGTGCCTATGTCTTTGTGTTTTTAGTTTTTTTTTTAGTAGTTTTTAGTTAAACAAATCTCAAGTTTAGGCGTGGTTGCTAAACCGATTAACTCTTTAGGTCAATCAATAGAATCAAATTGTTCCCTGTGGATCGACCCTGCTTACCCTGTACTAGTTTCATTATTATTGGAGTATTGCAGGTTTTATTTGTGTGAGGTAAACGACGCCCACCAAATTGGCGCCGTTGCCGGGGACACGGTTGTTGATTTCTGTTGTTTGTTCTACTGATATGTGTGTTAGTTTTTCAGTATATGACCAGGTCTGATAAGCAGGTATTGGAGTTTGATTCTGAAATAGAAAAGACAGCCAAGAAGAATCGGAAGGAAGCTAAGTTGGAAAAGTTGAAGGCTGCAGGGGAACCTCAGTTTGCCCAAATCGAGACCCTTCCAGAGGCAGAAACTGAAGTTAAAACCGATCCTTCTCTAATGGCGAATCCTAATCTTAATGCTGACAATCCCTATATGTGGGAACTTACTGGTCACAGTGAAGAAGACCCCCCTACTCCCATCCAAGTGGCACCAACAGGGAGTCCCATTGAGATTAAGTTAGGCCTTTTGAATGTTCTTCCGAAATTCCATGGAAGGAGCACCGAAGATCCATACAATTTTCTGAATGAGTTCATAAAAATTTGCAAGGTGCAAAAGAGGCCTGAGAATGTCACGGAGGAGCAATTCAAGCTAGTTGCATTTCCATTTAGTTTGACAGGGGCAGCAAACCAATGGCTTTCTAGCTTACCACCAAATTCCATTACTACATGGAATGGTCTCAAGAAGCAATTTCTGGAGTATTATTTTCCCTCCACAAGGACTGAAACGTTGAAGAGAGAGATTTCTAGTATCCATCAAGAGTTTGATGAGCCATTAAGTGCATTTTGGCTTAGGTTTCGAAGGTTGGTGGATAGTTGCCCTAATCATCGCTTTTCGGAGGGACAATTGTTGCAATATTTCTACCAAGGGCTGACTTCGGTGAACAAAGACCTTATGAATTCAGCAAGCAATGGGGGATTTTCCCATCTTCGAGTGAATGAAGCTAGGGAAATTGTCAAGAAATTGATTGATTCCAAGAAGGAATATGACAGAGGTGATGTGAGGATTTTAAAGAAAGTGGTGGATACAAGCTCTTCGGGTGAGGATAAATTCAATGAAAGGATGGATAAATTGGAGAAAATTCTTTCAAAAGTGGTTGATAAAGTTGCTACTCCAAATACAAGCTCTTCTTCTAGCCCTTATGATCGTCCATGTGATACGTGTGGAACATATAGCCATACCACTTTGCAATGTAATTTTGCATTGGAAGAGCCACTTGTTCAAGCGAATACTATGGGGAATTGGAATGAGAGGCAGCCTAGGAGAGATCCTTATTCAGCTACGTACAATCCTGGTTGGAGAGATCATCCAAATTTCAGATGGAGAGATCAAGGAAACCCACCTCAACAAGCCTATGTTCTACCGAATCAAAGAATTCCTCAAGCTTATCCTCAAAATCAGCCACCTCCTCAAGTGAAGTCAATGGATGAGAAGCTAGATTTGATGATGAATATGCTTCAAGATCAGAAAGAGAGTTCTAAGAAAGCCGAGGCTACATTGGACGAGCATACCCGTCAAATTTCTCAATTGACAAATTCTTTGAATGAGCTTCGAATGCAACAACCTGGACTTCCTTCTCAAGTACAAATGAATCCGAGGGAGACAGCAAAACAGATCACTCTCAGAAGTGGAAAAGCAGTTGAGTCACCACCAAAAAAATTTGCAAGCGAGACCAATAAGGATCATCCTCAGCAATCTGGAGCAAACCCTGATTTGCCCAAACAGAGGCTGGTGACAGAAGCTGAAAATCTGGTAGGGGGTAATTTTGAATTAACCAAGGAGGAAACTCCGAGGAAGGTTCTGAATGATCCTCCAGTGAAAATTCTTCCTCCCTTTCCTCGTAGATTAGCAAAGAAAAAAGAAGAAACCATTGATTTCTTGTCTATTTTTGGAAAAATGGATATTAACATTCCTTTGTTGCAGGCAATGAGACTACCACCAGTGAGCAAGTTTTTGAAGGATTTTGTGGCAAGGAAACCACAGAACTCAAGCAAGGTGATAATGAGTGAGTCGGTTTCGGCAGTGCTAAAAAGAGAATTACCTCAAAAATGTAAGGACCCGGGTATGTTTTCTTTACCATGTCATATAGGAGAGGTAAAAATTGAGTCTGCTATGTGTGATTTGGGAGCTTCAATTAATGTTATGCCCTTATCTGTTTATAAGAAATTGATTGGAGCTGAATTGGTAGATACTAGGGTTGTGATTCAATTAGCGGACCGATCTTGTGTATACCCCGAAGGTCTTTTAGAAAATGTTCTTGTCAAGGTCAATGAATTTGTGTATCCCGCTGATTTTTATGTGGTGAAAATGAATCATGATAATGGTGAGAATAATTCTGGAGTTTTGTTAGGTCGGCCTTTCTTAAGGACGGCAAATACTGTTATTAATGTGGGAGATGGAACAATTTGTCTTGATTACTATGGTGACAAATATATTTTCAGCATTGAAGATGCGATGAAAAAACCACTTGATGCTGAAAATATATATGCCATCGATGTAATTGACCCTTTAGTCCAAGATTTTCTTGAGGCTGAGTTTTTACAGGAAAGAATGGAGATTCCATCATCTACAGGTGCTACAGAGCTGATGTTGAAAGGAAAGAGTGATAAGGAGATTTGTGAGCTGCTGTGTTCTTTATATTCTCAAGAAGAAGGTTTGAGCACTGGAACCACTCTCGATTTGCCCAAACAGAGCCTTGCCGACAGACCATTGCCTTCTGAAATTTCACCACCAGTTTTGGAGCTTAAGGCACTGCCACCAAACCTGAAATATGTGTACCTTGGGGAATCTGAAACCTTGCCAGTTATTGTGAGTACCAAGTTGGAGGAGTCTCAAGAAGAAAAATTGATTGCCTTGTTGACGAAGTACAAGAAAGCAATTGGTTGGACTTTGGCGGATATCACGGGAATTAGCCCTGACATTTGCACACATCATATTTTATTGGAGCGGGATGCAAAACCTGTTCGAGATCCTCAAAGGAAGCTCAATCCTAACATGAGGGAGGTAGTTCTCAAGGAAATCCTTAAACTTTTATCCTTGGGAATTATTTACCCTATTTCGGATAGCAATTGGGTTAGTCCGGTCCATGTGGTACCCAAGAAGTCCGGTATTCAGGTGGTGCAGAATGAAAAGAATGAGTTGGTTCCTACTCGGCTAGTCACCGGATGGAGGATGTGTATCGATTATAGGAAGCTTAATGCGGCAACTCGGAAAGATCATTTTCCACTTCCTTTCATTGATCAAATGTTGGAGAGATTAGCGGGGAATAAATTCTTTTGTTTCTTGGATGGATATAGTGGATATTTCCAGATATGTGTGAACCCCGAGGATCAGGAAAAAACTACTTTTACATGTCCTTTTGGCACCTATGCTTATAGGAGAATGCCATTTGGATTGTGTAATGCTCCGGGCACTTTTCAAAGATGCATGATGAGTATTTTCTCAGATTTGATTGAATCAAGCATTGAGGTATTCATGGATGATTTTTCAGTGTATGGGAATTCTTTTGAGATGTGCTTGAGTAACTTGGAGCAAGTATTGATTCGATGTGTGAAAAGAAATCTAGTCTTGAACTATGAAAAATGTCATTTTATGGTGGATGAAGGCATAGTTTTGGGGCATGTAATTTCCGAAAAAGGAATTCAAGTTGACAAGGCTAAGGTGGAGACCATAGAACAACTACCTTATCCTACCAATGTCCGGGAGATTCGTGGATTCTTGGGGCATGCTGGATTTTATAGAAGGTTCATCAAGGATTTTGCCAAGATAGCGCAACCATTAACCAAACTTCTTCAAGATGATGTTCCTTTTGAAATGAATGAAGAGCGCAAGCTTTCCTTTGATGTGCTTAAAGAAAAACTCATCTCTGCCCCGATAATGCAACCACCAAATTGGGACATGCCCTTTGAATTGATGTGTGATGCAAGTGATTATGCGGTAGGGGCTGTTTTGGGACAAAAGCTAGGGAAGGAAAGTCATGTGATTTATTATGCTTCTAAGACTTTGAATCCGGCTCAATGCAATTACACCACTACTGAAAAGGAGCTGTTGGCAGTGGTATTTGCTCTTGATAAATTCAGATCTTATTTATTGGGATCAAAGATCATTGTCTACACCGATCATTCGGCGTTGAAATATTTGTTTACAAAGAAGGAATCCAAGCCGAGGTTGATTAGGTGGATTTTGTTGTTACAAGAATTTGATTGGGAGATAAAAGACAAGAAGGGTGCTGAAAATCATGTTGCTGACCACCTGAGTCGGTTGGTAAAACCTGAGGATGCAATCCCAATTCAAGAATTTTTTCCCGAAGAACATTTATATGCTGCCACAGGCCTCGAATTGGCCAAATCGAGCCCTCTTACAGCAGCATTGCATGGGAATTCTGCTCATGATCCATGGTTTGCAGATATTGTTAATTTCATCACCACTGGGGAAATTCCAGAAACCTTCAGCAATGCCCAGAGAGTGAAGCTCAAGAGTGACTGTAAGCATTATATTTGGGATGAGCCATATCTTTGGAGAATCGGTTCGGACCAAATCATTAGGCGATGCGTTCCCGAAGAAGAACAAAGTAAAATTCTTTTGCATTGTCACTCTTTTGCTTGTGGAGGTCATTTTGGCCCTAAACGTACAGCTCGAAAGGTTCTTGATAGTGGATTTTATTGGCTAACTATTCATAGAGATGCTTACATGTTTTGTAAGAGTTGTGCTAGGTGCCAAATGACAGGAAATATTTCGAAACGTGATGAAATGCCTCAAACTCCCATTATTGTGTGTGAGATATTTGATGTGTGGGGTATGGATTTCATGGGACCTTTCCCTAGTTCCTATGGTAATCTTTACATATTACTTGCGGTTGATTATGTCTCAAAATGGGTGGAAGCAAAATCCACCCACACTGATGATTCTCAAGTTGTTTCAAGATTCTTGAAATCACATATTTTCAGTAGGTTTGGAGTGCCGCGAGCAATTATTAGTGACCAAGGAACTCATTTTAAAAACCGCACCATTGAAGCCCTTCTAAAAAAGTATGGAGTACATCATAGATTGGCTACTACTTATCATCCTCAGTCTAATGGCCAAGCGGAGATATCAAATAGAGAAATAAAGCAAGTGCTAGAAAGGACGGTGAACCCATCTCGGAAGGATTGGAGCAAAAGATTAGATGATGCTCTTTGGGCTTATCGAACCGCTTTCAAAACTCCTATTGGAATGTCCCCTTATAGGCTTGTTTTTGGGAAAATGTGCCATTTGCCAGTGGAGATTGAGCATAAGGCTTATTGGGCTGTGAAGGAGATGAATATGCAACCTCTCAAGTGTGAGGAGGAACGGAAGTACCAACTTCAAGAGTTGGAGGAACTCCGTTTGGAAGCTTTTGATCAAGCTATGTGGTATAAGGACAGAACCAAAATGTGGCATGATAAGAATCTGAGGTCCAAGGAGTTCAAGGTTGGCCAGAAAGTACTACTCTTTCAGTCAAGGCTTCGGTTAATGCCCGGGAAACTCAAATCAAAATGGGCTGGCCCCTTTGAGGTGGTCTCTGTTTGGGCAAATGGAGCTGTTGAAATCAGAAGCATGGATACAGAGAAGTCTTTTCTGGTTAACGGTCATCGTCTCAAGCCATTTTACGATGCATCTCAAGTGGCAGTAGTGGAAGAAATTTCACTATGCCATACCTTCGATACTTGACCGATTGACAAAGTCTAGCCACAGACTGTAAACGAAGGCGCTCATTGGGAGGCAACCCAATTTTATTTTATTTTTTCTGTTTGGTTTTCTTTTATGTGAAATATAAATAACATTATAATTTTGATGCCTTCCATTTTATTGTGCAGGGATGTGCTTGAAAAGGAATTACTTTGGGATTAGTTTTCTGGGGTTTAATTGACGAAGTAAAGAGGCTGAAGGGCTAAATTGCAATTTTCAGATTTGATAGGGTAAAACCCTTCTTCTTCCCCTTCAAATCGCAAAACCAGTTTCTCCTTCAATTTGCAAAACCGTACCGAAATCCTTCACTCAACCACCGCAATTCCACCGCCACGCTGAGGAATTTAACGGCGAAGCCTGATTGTCAAGAAGAGCCCATCGGGATGACACCAAGAGTGCTCAAGAAGGTTGCAGAAAGAAGATCCAAGCGAAAAATACCACAACCTCCTGTAATCATCGCCGCGGGGAAGAATCCTTCTCAGACGGGAAGCAAGCCCGACGCTACAGAGAAGGCGTCGCGGAAGTCCAAGGGTCGAGCTAGTGCGAAACGCAGTAGGGGAGAAGAAGGGGATGTTGCTGGTAGCTCTTCCGCCGCGCCACCGCCTCAGCCGAAACAGGCAAAGACCTCAAAGAAGGCCGCACTACCACCTTCCACAGAAGCCACCCCTGTTCAGACCACCGGTGCTCTTCCAATTCCACCTGAGATTATTGTGGAATCAGGGGAAGCACTGCTTCAATTCGAGGACCCTGATGTGCAAGCTCGAGCTCTTAAACGAACCAAGAAACGCTGTTCTTCGGGTTTACAATTGCAGGTATCTTCCCTTACTTCTTTAGGGGTTTATGACAGGTTTATGGAGTATTTTGATGCCATAGGTTGGAAAGCATTGTTGTCTTTGCATTCCGTAAACTTGTATGTGAAATTGTGTGAGGAATTTGTGGTTAGTTTCCGGTTGAATAAGCAGGTCGCTTTGAATGTGTCTGAATCTTGCATTTCGTTTCGGTTGGGATTGCAGAACGTGTCTCTGAGCCTTAATGAATGGAATTTGGCCCTAGGCTTGATTTCTTATGCTGATTTAAATTCTGATTCATATCAATCTGGTTTTATTGGAAATTATGTGGATTTTCCTGGTTTTAATCCTGTGACTGCTTGGAAACTGTTAGCCCCTAATTGTCCTGATCTCTATGATTCTGCTAAGTCAAATATGCATTGGTTGGCTGACCCTGTTTTGCGATTATGCTGTATGTTTATTCTGCGCAATGTGCTTGGTCGTTCCACCACTTTTACTAAAGTGAGCCAACCTACCTTGTTTATTCTCTGGTGCATGCATTGTAAGCATAAGTTAAACCCTGGGTATTTGTTAGCTGATACACTGAACAGTATAGCACATGATTCTGGTCGCCACATGACTTTATGTGTGCTTGTTGGTGTTTTGCTTGATAAGAATGTACAGTTGACTGTTCCTGCTTCGTTTGAAAAATTAACTCATTCCCTAGTATTTGATTTAGAATACATGAGAAAGAGCAATTTGATTTATGATGCTGACAATGTTGTTAAGTTTCCTCAGCCGGGCCCTCCAAACCCGAGCTTATCTTCTTCCACTGCAGGCAATAGCACTTTTCTTGATGAAGTGCATTCCCTTCGAGCAGATGTGCAATCTTTGCACATGAAACTGGATGCTGTAGCTGCTCAAAATGGGTATATTCAAGCTACCTTAAGTGCCTTGTGCAGCACTTGGTTTGCCAGGAATTCACAGCCGCATCAACCTCAATCTTGAGTTCCCTAATTCCCCTCTCTGTTATTTTCGTTATTATTTGTTTGTTTTTGTTTGTTTTGTTTTGTTTTATTGTTAGTTATCTGTTGGCTCTTCTCTGTTCCACTAAACTTGCTTGAGGGCAAGCAAGCTTTAAGTGTGAGGAGAGTGGGTTAATGGTCTAGGTGTATGTTATTATTGGAATGTTTAGGTGTCTTTTATTATTTGTGTGTTTTGTGTGTTGTAGTGTTTGTGTTTTGTGCATTTCTTTTGTTCCCTTTTTGGTCTCAAATAATCAGCATGATAGGAGTACTGGAATTGGCTCTGAAATGGAATAACTGTGCATGTTGAGAGAATTTGATTAGTAAATATTATTGCTTGATATCCCCTTGAGAATTAGAGATGATTAACCCCTGAACTCAGTTGCACTTGAATGAACTTGAGATAAATTAGATGAGTTTGAACAAAGCCTAGCAGATAGTAAGGATTGAGCCTAAAGTAGAGCACTCTCTACATCCAACTTGTTTTTGAGAGTTGTGGCAGCTAGGTTAATGCATGATGAGGTGATAAAAGGCAAATTAGGATTAACCCCACATCGTATATATAGCCATCCTTTATATCCCTTAGTGAACCCCTTTGAGCCTAGCTTTTTCTTTGCTTTAACCCTAAAGTTTGTATAGTCCGAGCCTTGTTGATATCCTTTTCTTGACCCTGTTATGCATACTCTTGAAGGCTTATGTATTGAATTCATCCATGGTGTAATATTGCATATAAGGCATTCCACAAGTAGGGGTATGGATCTGAATTGTTGTTCTGTAATTATGTTGTGTTTCCCTGGGATCAATAAAAAAAAAAACCAGTGCTGTTGAAAAAAAAAAAAGAAAGAGAAAAACAGAAATGTTGAAAACAGTGCTGTTGGAAAAAAAAAAAGAAAGAGAAAAACAGAGCACTCAGATGTGATATGGGAATTGCCTAGTTGAGATGGATGGTAAATATGTGATGGAGTATGCATAAGATGTTTTGAATGAACTTAGAGCCCTTAGGATCTTACCATGTTCATACACCCTTAACCCCATTACAACCTAAATAAAAGTCCTTTTTGATCTTCATGTTTTGATTAATGCTGCCACGGTATGTATTGAGTGAAATAACCCTTACTTTTGAGTGGATTGAGTGACAACCGTGAGGAAGTTCATCTTGTCTATTTTGATCGGGTTGAAAACAAGTTTGACTGATGTAGGGGGGATTGATTTGATAGTTTAAAGGGGGATGATACCAATTCTGTTTATGAAAGGAGACTTGATATCATGCATAGTGAACTTTGTTGATGAGCCAATGAAAGGAAATTTGAAGTGCTGAATATTTGACCAAGGTTTTGTATATAATTTTTTCTCTTTTCTGTTTTCTGTTTTCTGTTTTGGTTTGTTTTTTGTTTGTTTTCTGTTTTTTCTGTTTTAAAGTATGTTTCGGTTTGCTTTTAGAGTGTATTAAAAGATTGGGAATTGTGACTGAACAACATGCTTTATTAACATACTTGAGGACAAGTATGACTCAAGTGTGAGGATTTGATAGGATAATTATATGTTGTTCTTTCATTGGGGAATTTAATTAAAGTGTTGATGTTTGAAGTGTATAATGGAGTTTTTATGGCCAAATTATGCAGTTAACATGGAGAAGAAACAGAGGACGGAAGAAGCATAATTTAGCATCAAGATTGAAGTGCAAAGGTGCAAGATTGAAGAGAAGAAGTTAGCAAGCAAAATGGAAGCAAGAAGTTGGGCTGAATTCATATGCTTAAGCCCACTAGTTAGTTTGTAATAAATACTCTTCCTAGTCCAAGATGGATTAGTAAGATATTTTGGTTGGTAGATTTTATATTATTTTACTCATTTTGAGCTCTATATAAATACCAAGAGCCAAAGTGATGAAGAAAACTTTTTGGGGAACAACTTGTGTAGATATTTTCGGATTCTTCTTCTTCTTGGAAGCTTGGCCGAGAGCCCTAGTTTTGGGACTCTTAAGTAGGTTTGATTTTTTTTTTTGTCTTTTCTTCTTGGAAAATTCTTTACTTCTCTTAGTTAATGAAATCATTTCTTTATCTTGTTTTCTTTGTTCATAATATGAGTAGCTAAATTTCTTAGTTGGCTTGGATTGATTCAAGGTTGATTCATAAAGTTGTGAGGATTGATATGCTTAAAAGTGTTCTTGCAAGTTCTTGGTTGATTATTGTATAAACTTAGGCTTTGTGGGTTGAGTTTGATCACCTTAATTCATGCTAAGCTAGAGCTAATTAAAGTAGCACTTTCTTGTAAAAAACAGATAACTGATACAGACTGTAATAGCAGGAAAATAATCAACCGGGTAGGTAGCTGTCTTTAGCAAATACTTGGATGTCTACCTAAATTAGGTCCTCTTTGTATTAATTTAACAATCTAGTAAGTTTAGCAAATACTTTCTTGCTAGTGGGTAATAAGAGAGGATTTTAGGAGTTCAGCAAATACTTGCTCTTATATAACTAATTGATTTGCGGGGATAACTAATTTGTAGCCGAGGATCAACTGAAGAATCAACGAGTTAATCTAAGCCAACTTCCTTCCTCTTATTCTAGATTCCTTCCACTTTAATTTAGTGCTTTCAGTGTTTATGAGTTATTGTGTGCCTATGTCTTTGTGTTTTTAGTTTTTTTTTTTAGTAGTTTTTAGTTAAACAAATCTCAAGTTTAGGCGTGGTTGCTAAACCGATTAACTCTTTAGGTCAATCAATAGAATCAAATTGTTCCCTGTGGATCGACCCTGCTTACCCTGTACTAGTTTCATTATTATTGGAGTATTGCAGGTTTTATTTGTGTGAGGTAAACGACGCCCACCATTAATCTACCTAAGCCCGTTGATGTCTCTGAACCTGTGAATGGACCTGATCTGAGAACAACCAAGCCTGTAGATATCCCTAAGCCTGGTAATTCCAAAAGACCAAACCAGTGAATCTTGGCAACCAGTGAACACCAATTCTGAGCTCCATACATCAGGCATATCTATCCCAAAAAAATAGAAAGAGGTAGATCACCAACAAGATCATAACACCCCTAACCAAACTCACACCTCTACTGAAGAAAGGACAAAATCTCTAAGCAAAGAACCTGATGTCTCCCAACGTGAGATTCAAGCTGGTGAGAACATTCAACAAGACCAAATAGAATATAATAGAGACACACCAGAAGAACAATCACACTCCCATGCTGCTCAGAACTCTCTAAAACTAGAAGGAACTGAACTACAAAAAGACAGTATTCAGTTACTGGTTGATCTCACAGGAGACAACAGTAGTCTCAAAGAACATGCAAAAGATGACTTATCAGGTATCACTCCTAACTCCCCACAATCTGAACATGATACTAATCCATACCACTCATCCTCTTGCATGTCTAGTCCCCAAAGCTCAAACAGATTTCTACTGCTCATAGATGAAAACAAAAATGATACAACTGATAACTGGAACTCAAGTACTAAAGAGCTTCAGCTGGCTAAGGTAAGTACTGCAATAACTCTACCTGGAAAAATTATTGAAACAATCACCAGGAAAAGGATACTGTTCAAAAAATTAAATAGGATGAACCTTAGGTCCACCTCAAAAGGTAAATCTAGACAGTGATTATGATAGACAAAAATTTAAGTATTAAAGCTCTAGTCTGGAACTTAAGGGGTATAGAAACATCATTGGATAGGCTAAAAAGACTCATTAGATCTCAAAAAATACAAATACTTTGCATACTGGAACCCCAACATAAATATGGTCAATGTGATAGCTATAGGAATAAACTGATTTTTGACTATCACCATAGCTCTAATAAGAACAACATGTGGCTTATGTGGAATTCTTGTTGTACTGTAAATATCTTAGCTGAAACTGATCAAAACACAAAAACCACTATCACCTCTTCTCTGTTTAGCTCAAACATGTGTGCATATTTCATACATGCTTCTACGGTTAATATAAATAGAAAACTAGTATGGCAGGAAATCAGCTCACACCTAGACAGTAATAAGCTACTACTAGGTGATTTTAATGCCATGAATACCATCTCAGAATATAAGGGGACTAATAAACCAAATCTCAAGAGAATAAGGGAATTCTAAAAATTTATAGCCAGCCAACAACTATTACATCTGTTCACTGTGGGAAATACTTTCACCTGGCCAAACATGAGAAGACCTTCTACACTAAAAATACTGGACAGAGCCTTAGTTGATCATGACTGGAATGCAAATTTTCCAAATAGTTCACTACACACACTTAATAAACACACTTCTGACCATTGCCCACTTCCACTGACCATAGGAAGCAAAATGCCCTCAACACCTAAACCATTTAGGTTTCTGGATTCTTGGATAAACATACCTGTACTAGGACTGCTAATAGAAACTAACTGGTCACAACACATGGCAAAAACTGGAATGTTAAGGTTTTTCCTTAAATTAAAAAGACTTAACCTAGAATTTAAAAAATGGAATAAAGAAGTCTTTGAAGATATTAGTGCTAATGTAAAGAAGGCAAAAGAAGAACTAAGAATCTAGGAAATAACATATGAAACCTCTAACCCAGATTCAGATATTATAGAGCTGAAACACAAAAATGCACCATTCCTTAGGGCACTAACTGAGGAAAAGATGTTTTGGAAGCAAAAAGCCAACGTAAAGTGGCTAAAGGACGGTGATGAAAATACTAAATATTTTCACTCATCTGTAAAACAAAGAAGGAAAAACATCTCTAAGATTAAAAACTCACAAGGAGTTTGGACTGAAAATACAGCTGAGATAGAAAATGAGGCAATCCATTTTTATCAGAAACTGTTGGAGGATGATTCTAACCCCTTAGATGATACTTTTCAGTCACACTTTCTAAGCCAAATCCGTTTGACCCTAAATAACCAGGATAATGCTCACATGCTTAGAAAACCCACCTTAACTGAAATTAAGGAAATTGTTTTTTCCCTTAATCAGAGTGGAGCACCAGAACCTGATGGATTTCTGCTAACTTTTTCAGAACAGTTTTGGGATATAATAGGACATGATTTATTAGCACCACCTATAGATTTTATGACAGGTTAAAAAATCCCACCAGGAATTTCCCGTTCTTGGATTAGTCTGATTCAAAAAAAGGATATCCCTATAACCTTTTTAGATTTTAGACCTATATCCCTTTCTAAATTTACTAAAAAAATTTCTCTCAACTACTTGTTCAGAGAATAACTGGCCTCATGCCAAGACTGATCTCACAAAATTAGTCAGCCTTCCTTAAAGACAAAGAACTAGCTGACAATGTCATCTATGTTAAAGAAATGGCAAGATTCCTAACCAATAAACATGGGGCTCCTAACAGTATACTCAAGCTAGATCTGACAAAGGCATTTGACAAGATCAAATGGTCCTTCCTCAGTCAAATACTTAGGAGAGTTGGTTTTCAGGGCCAGTTTATCAAACTGATCCTATATAACTTATCCAGTGCATGGTTTTCTATTATTATCAATTCTAAAGATGCAGGTTTCTTCCAAGCTACATGGGGAATTAAACATGAAGATCCTCTTTCCCCTCCACTTTTCAACATATTCTCTGATTCTTTCTCTAGAAGCTTGGCTTTCATTTCCAAAAAAAGAAGATGGGATACTTTGAAATTTCTGCAAGCACTACCACTATCTCACATCTATGTTATACATATGATACTATTATGTTATTATAGGCCACTAGGGAATTCATTAAAAGAATCAAAATTTTTTTACATGTGTTTGAGAAATGCAATGGACAAAAGATAAACTATGAAAAAAGCAACTTTTTTTGTAAGTAAACATACCTCTACAACACAGATAAGATTAATCAGAAACACCTTAGGAATGAATAGAGGTGTGCTTCCATTTGTGTAATTGGAGTGCCCCGTATATATAGGATAAACAAAAGCCATACATTTTCAACCTTTACTAGAAATATATGATAAAAATTTGAAATCATGGAAAAATAAATGGCTTAGTCTTACTAGTAAGCTAACTCTCATGAAAGTTGTTCTATATGAAATTCCACAACATCGTGGGCCGTCATAACTCCTCCCCAAATAGTTATCAAAAAACCGAAAAGAAAACCAACTACTTTCTTCTGGGGTGAAACTGACACTGGCCTAAGAAAGGTTTGGAAAAGTCTTAAAAACATGAGCTATTCTATAACCCAAAATGCTATAGGGATCAGAAACATCAATGACATAATTAGGACTTTCTCCCAGAAATTATGGTGGAAATTTCAGAAGGGAGAAACTTTATGGGCACAATTCTTATGGTCAATTCCTAATAGTCAAAGAAAATTCCAAACATGGAGAAGAATCTAAAAATTCAATGAATTTGCTAAAAATCAAACAAAAATATACATGGCAATAGTTTGGCAAATTTATACACTGCAAATTGGACTGGATTAGGACCACTTCAAGACATTGTAGACCAGCACCCGCAGATATACACACTGGTTCCACCACATACTAGCATTCAACAATTTGTAAAAATGAGGTGAAGCTTCTTGCATGCTTTCCAGTCACTACCTCACAACATTTTTTTTTCTATTGTAGGAACTCACAGTGTATCCATTCAGATAAGGCAGATTGATATGGAAGCCATCAAGCAATGAAGAATTTGGCTTCAAATCTGCATACAAAACTCTGAGTTTGAAAAGATCTGAGATCAAGATACTGAATAAGGTACGGTTTCCAAAAAATCCAAAAAATTGCAATCTTTATGTGGAAACTTTCAAATGCAATCTTGCCTTTTGATGACATTTTAATCTTCTCTAAAATATCTTTGGCATCATACTGCCCCTTCTATCCTAATGCTGATACTTTGAGCCACTGTTTTAATGAATGTAAACTTGCTATAAAATTGGAGAAAAAATTTGACTTTATGATAGGACTTAGATATTAACAATTCAACTCTATCTTTGACAGACTATCACACTACTGGTCTTATGCAAGAGAAACCGAAATACACTCTACTATTATTACCATCCTGCAGTCTTTCATATGCTGGCACATCTGGAAAGATAGAAATAGCCTAAAAATTGATAATATTAAGACAAGCATGGATGAAATTATGGGAAAAGTTAGAAAAGACATCTTCCTTATCTTTTACACAAAACCAATGGCTAGTAGGAACATTACTGATAGCCAATGGATCACAATTGGCCTTATTCCATTCTTAAAAAGACCCCACTGCCTAAAATCAAGTGCATTACATGGTCTAAACCTTTTTTAGATTACAAAGTTAATGTAGATGCTTCATGGAAACAAGGGGGCTTGTGTGGAATTGGTATAATAATAAGAAATAAAGAGGGTAAGTTTTTCAAGGCTTTTACTAAACCTGCTCAGGCTGTAACCCACTTCCAGGCTGAGCTCATGGCTCTTAATAAAGGTTTTCTATTTGCCAACCAAGAAGGATTATAATATTTCTCCTTAGAAACTGATTATGCACTGATACTGGAAGCTATGACTGATCCTCTCAAGGCTCAATGGAAATCCTATCAATTAGCCATTGAACTTAGCTATAACATGAGAGATTTAACAATCACACACACCTTTGGGGAGGATAATATGGTGGATGTCAGGTTGAGCAAACTGGGAATGAACATGGAAACAAAAACTATAACTTTCAAGGAACTAGACAAAAAAAAGGCCTCTATATTTAGATAGAGCTCAGATACCTGCACTTAAAATTTAGAATGGATGCTGCTGATTTGAAATTTAAATTCCAGGTTTGGAGGATAAGGAAGGAAGACAATTTCAAGGAAGAAACATTCTCGAAGAAGTTATTTAAAATTCAAAATCCGTCTATCAAGGATCAGAGAATGATTCTCACATTTTTATACGTCAACATTCCAGCTAGGGTGCAAACTAATACTCTTGTAACCTGCTGGAAGCTCTACTACTAGAGGTCTGCACACATTTTAGTGACCTACCATAAGCTTTTCTCTTGGATAATCTACTGTTGGGGTCTAGAAATGACTTACATCATATTTTATAGCATCACTTACTTAGAAGTTTTTTGGAGGTCCGGCCAATCATCTTACACTAACACGAGGGGTAGAGGTGTGATGATTGGAAACACTTCCAAAATACTCCTTTGTAAAACTCTTAGGAATGGTATCAATTCGTTTGCGCTTTTTTTTCCAAAGTTCAAGTCCTTACTTGAACACTATGTAATTTTTGATCACTATGGATCTCAAGGTTGGAGAACCTAATATACACCCCCCATTAATATGGTTTTTATTTTTTAATTTTAAAAAGTATATAAAAATTGGGGGGTGTATATTAATGGGGGGTGTATACACCTCCAGATTAGATTATTTTAAAACTCAGGACATGCAAAATCGGTTGAGAAATGAGGTATACAGTGGTTCATTAGATAGCATTACATAAGGATGTCGTGTAGGTGTTGAGATTTGAAAACGTATAATATTACCCACTTCATTTATTAGAGGCCCTAGGGATACGCGCAAAAGATATTTTGAAGCTATAGTACAACGATATGAAAAGCCAGATATTTTCCTAACAGTTACTTCGAATCCAAACTGGCCAGAAATTAAAGCATTAATGTTGCCAACTGATGAGGCTCAAAACAGACAAGATTTTATTGCCAGAATTTTTAGGGCAAAGCTGGAGCAATTGAAAAGGAATCATTTCAGAAAAAAAATTGACAATATTATTGCTGATACATACGTAATTGAATTACAATAAAGAGAAATAGTGCATGCACATATCTTAGTCATTTTAGAAACTCCATCAAGATGTTCTCTTCTGAAGCATTTGATAGACTTGATATGATGAATTACCTGACCCAAATACAAATCCATATTTATTTTCTTTAGTAATCAGACATATGATACATGGACCTTGTGGTATTCTTAATCTAACATGCTTTTGTATGAAAGACAGACTAACATGTAAATTTAATTACCCTAAAAATTTCTCAGAAATATCCACAAGAGGAAGTAATTCATATCAAATTTATCGTCGTACAAATAATGGTCAAACTGTTATGGTTAGAGGTTCACCAATCGAAAATTGGTTTGTACCGTATAATCCTTACCTACTTGCTAAATTTAACTGCCATATAAATGTTGAAATATGTTCAACCATTCAAAATGTAAAATATATTTACAAATATATATTTATAAAGGCCATGATAAAATCTTATATACATTAATTACACATGAAGGAACTCCTACATTGGATGAAATAAAAAACGTTTAGTCCGCTAGATGGATTTCCCCACCCGAAGAAACTTGGTGAATTTTTGGATTTTACTTAAACTAAACATATCTTTCAGTTTATCTTTACCAGATCATCTAGAAGATGGGCAATCGGTAAGCTTCCTGCTAATCAATCTCTTCAAAACATCGTTACCTATCTGACCCTTAAAAAATATGTTGACGCAATTCTTTTACATGAATAAATATGACGATTATGCTAAAAAGATGAACCACCTATATGTTGAATTCCCTAAATACTTTACTTGACATACTAATTCTAAAGACTGGGCTCAAAGAAAAAAAAAGAGAGAAGTACTTGGTCATATTTTAAATTGCCATCCATCTGAAGGTGAATGATTTTACCTAAGGTTATTATTGTTACTTATCTGAAGACCAACTTGCTTTAAAGGTTAAAAAAAAATCAATGGTCAGAAGTTTACTATGTACAGAGAGACTGCATGAATGTTGGGCCTAATGAAACAAGATGACACTAGAAAAATGATTCTTCAAGAAGCAACTGCTTATGTAATGCCACGTACTCTACGTCAACTATTTGCTACAGTACTTGTCTTCTGTGAACCACACAATCCCAAAGACCCTCTTAAAATTTTAAGATTCCTTTCCGAAGATTTTAAACATGATAACAATCTTAGTTGCAGTGCTGTTAAGCTTATAGTTTTAGACACACTTGCTTACCGTTTATACTCTATGGGGAAAAAGCTTGAAGATTATTTTTCTACTGATGATGATCTAAAAATTGATTCGCAGAATTCTTTGACGAAAGAACTAGAAACTTAATAGAATATAATTACACATGAAGAAGATTTTTTTTATACATTTAGCTATTAAACGAAGGCCAACAAATTGCATACGATCAGATTCTATGGCACATTAATCATAATATATCTAAAAAAATTTAATAGATGGCCCTGGAAGTACTGGAAAAACGTTTTTATAAAAAAACACTTCTTGTTACTGTAAGATCTAGAGGTGATATAGCACTTGCTACAGTTACCTATGGTGTAGCAGCAGCTTTACTCCCAGGAGGACGAACTTCACATTCAAGATTTAAAATTCCTTTAGATAAAATCGATTCTAAACTTTGTAGTATTAGCAAACAGAGAACACTAGGATACTTACTTAAAATAGCAAAGATAATTATTTGGGATGAAGCTACAGTGGTAAAATGTACCATCATTGAAAAAATTAATGAAATATTGAGAGATATACTGAGTACAAATACTATTTTTGGTGGAAAAATTATTATCTTTGGCGGTGATTTTCGCCAAACATTACCAATTATTCCCAAAGGTACAAGAAAAGATATTGTAGATGCTTGTATTGTTATGTCGCCTTTATGGAGCCAATTTCAGAAGCTGACACTTAAACAAAATATGAGAGCCTTACTTGACCCAATGTTTTCATCATATTTATTAAAAGTAGGCAACAGAACTCATAATACTAATAGTAGCGGTGAAATTGAAATACCATTACAAGGAAAAATAGATTTCATAGACGACAGTACATCCCTAAATATGTTGACACATATGGTGTTCCCAAATTTAAACAACCACAATTTTTATATTTCTCTACTCATCAAATGGGCCACAAGAAATGATTTTTTTCATGAAATTAATGATATCCTTATCACTAAGTTTCCAGGTGACAAAACCACATATTTCAGCTGTGATGAAGTTACAAATAATTGTGTCATACCAAATCAAGATGAATTACTTTACTCTTTAACTCCCCAAGGTCTTCCTCCACATAAATTAGTACTAAAAATAAATGCTCCAATTATAGTTTTTAGAAATATAAACCCAACCGAAGGCCTTTGTAATGGTACACGTCTCCTATGCCGAGGTTTTAACAGCATTGTCATTCTTTCTCAAATATGTACAGGTACATGTGTAGGAAATTATGTATTCATACCTCATATTACATTAAAAGCTCCACATGAAAGCTTTACATTCATTCCATTTTAAAAAAACAATTCCCTATTCGTTTATGCTTCACAATGACAATTAATAAGGCGCAAGGTTAGATTTTAGATTTTGTTGGAATTTATTTAAAAGAACCAGTATTTTCACATGGGCAACTTTATGTCGCACTGTCAAGGGAAAAAAAATAGACCAATTAAATTTTTTAATAAGGGCAGCAACAACTCTGACACAAACCTCTAAAACCAAAAATGTTGTATACAAGGAGGTTCTGTTAGTAGCTACCAAGGGTTGACACTCTCAGTTACAGTACAAGATAAAAAATGTTGTATACAATGAGCATCTGTTATAAGCTACCAATAGTTGACACTCTCAGTTACAGTTAGAGGTAAAGAAATAATTAAGAAATATTTTGCCACACAAATACGAGGACACAAATACAACCTACAAGAGGAGTAACTAATTTTCTCCCACATTTACAGAATCACAAATGATTCCAAATTCCCATATTGTTAGCCGAATTTCTCCAGTTTTGGCATCATGAGAACTTTAAAATAACATCATCACAATTAATCAGCGGTTATTTGGTTAAAGAATAGTTCCTGAAATAAGGCTGTCATTTTCAATTTTAAAACAACAAGAAAGTTCATATCCCTGGCCAGATTTCTGTAATCTGGAGTGAGAGCAGTACAAAAAAGGAAGGACCCAGAAACAACACCTTCCCAACCTCAAGCGAAGGAAAGGAAAATGAATTGTTGTGCTTGTCCTCAAACTGAGAAGTTGTAAAATGACTGCATCAGGGAAAATGGTGACTCTGCCTGCCAAAAATTAATGGAAGCTCATTTGCAATGTTTTTGATTGTTTGCAATATGATGAGGTTGCACCTTCATGATCAGCATGTTCTTGTCATTAGGTAAATTTCCACCATATATCAATACTTCATGATCAGTATGTTCTTGTCATCAAATAAACTTGTTCAAATTTTTGATGAGTTTTTGCAATTGTTGGACGACTGTGTACAATGGGAAATTAAATCCAAATCCATTGTATGATTACTACAATGTTAAGGCATTGACGTTTAACGTGAATAATCTATTAACTTCCTTCCTCACCCTCTGACCATTGTGTGAATAGGATGCAGATTGGGTGAGTTGATTGGTACGTAACGTAACTACAAAATTATCTTGTTTCTAATGGCTTTTTCTACCATTACAAGATGAATCATCCATTTGAATGGTGTGAAGTGGATTAAGTTTGAACACGGTAGTTTTTGTATCTACACATATTGGGGGCACTGATGCATTGCTGGCGCTGATGTTATTTAAGCAAAGTGTATATTGTAGAAATTTAGTAGTGATCTGTACTAAATGACTCTTTGCTTATAATCGTGTTGCAGGTACATAGTAGGTTTTAAACTAATACATTTCCGTGCTGGGATTGTGCTTAGCAGATGCGTGTTTTGGGTCACAATGGAGAGATTAACACACTCAGAGGAAATATGAATTGGTTAGTGTCTTTGCATAATCATTTTAAGATTCATATCAACATCTTGGTTTTTTAGTGTTACGAGCTTTCTACACCTATTGATTGAGGAAGATTGATAAGGTTTTTGTTTGAGACCAAATCTTGCTGTAACATATGATGAGGGCTCGCGAAAACTATCATGGTTTGCCCCTATTGGTTCTTCACCAAGGCACAAAATTCCAAAAATATAGAAGCTACTTCTGACTTAGCCACTAATAAATAAACCCAAATAGCTCGGGAATAATCATCAACTATAGTTAAAAAATAAAATGCACCACTAGAAGATGGTGTTCTATAAGGACCCAAAACATCACAATGTATTAATTGAAATAATGCAGTAGCATTTGTAGAACTCAATGGAAAGCTAGACAAATGGAAAACTATGTCTAGCGTGTTTTGCTCTGTAACATATAGAGCAAGGAACATAAGTCTTATTAGTGCTAAAATCAATAGAAGAGACAGAAGAAAACACTGTAGACGAAGGATGCCCAAGATGCTGATGCCATAAATTAGAAGAAGACATAAAAGTAACTGTCAGATGAGATTGCAGGATATGAGGATGATCACGAGTATCCAGCAGATGAAGCCAAAACACCCCCCTTTTTTTCACCCACACCAACCACTTTCCTCGTACCAATTTTTTGTGAAGTGCAATAGTTTTCAGTAAACAAAGCTAGACATTTTAAGGCAGATAACAATCTAGAGCATGATAATAATTTGCACCATAAAGTAGGTATATATAGCACATGAGTAAGAGTGACAACACCAAAGAAAAAAGAACCATATTGGGTAGTAGATGACACAGAGCCATCGGGCAGAACAACATTCACAGTGTCAACAACAGTAGTGATATCAGTTAGAGAACCTTTGTCACCGGTCATGTGATATGAGGCTCCCGAATCAAGTATCAAGGGTAAAGTAGACTTACCTGGCCCATTGTCAGTAAGAGAATTGAAATGATTAAGTAAATGCATGGTCGTGCTCCAGTGGCCATCAGACATAGCAGGGCCAAAATCAGACCAGGTAGGGACGCTGCCAAAAGAAGTTGCCGCCACTAGGCCACGCGATGGCATGGTGGCGCCGATGAATGGCGGAGGGAGTGGAAGAGCCATGATGGATCCTCCATTCGTGATGGCAGCGATCGACCGAGAGGCTGGCGGCGCTAGCTTTCTCCTTCAACTCCTTCAGGTCATCCCACAGTTCCTTAACTGTGGAAAATGAGCTTGTAGAAGATCTCAACACCGGATCCAGGGTTTGCAAGATCCAGCAGAGAAGAGTAGCATTAACCCCTGGCCAATCAATAATATCAGGATGACCATCAAGGGGTTTGGTAATGAATCAATCAATGAACCCAATCTTGTTCTTAGCAAGGAATGCGCGGCACATCGTGTCTGACTATTCAATGTAATTTTCTTGACCTTTCAGCATGTTTGGTATAATTTGTAGGCCTGGACTATCGCCAGAGCCAATAAAGTAAGGATCAATCGACAGACGACCAATAGGTACAGTAGTCCGAGGGCCAGATTGCAACTGCAACTGCTTCAGTAAAGTCGCAATCACATCACAACAACTCATATCCTAAAGCTTCGGAACCTCAGATGCAACATCAATATGAGCTTGTTCTTCAGAAGCAGACATCGTGCAAAATCAGGTACAGATCAACAAGTGTAGCAAACGACGGCGGATCGGATCAGTGGCAGTGCGTGATGGGAACGTGTGGCGCGTGAGCTTTGGGATCAATGCATGTGGCTTAACACACAGACCATTCAGATCAGGAGAGGCGGCACACAGATTACCACAGTCGGACGGTGGCGGTGGCGATCGACGAGCGGCAGAACGGAGTAGACAACGGCGACATGTAGATCGACATGTGGCTTGGCAAAAGTGGTGGTGGCTCGGAAAGGCAACAATATTTTCTTAGGATTTCAGGATATTAGGCTCTAATACCATGTAGAAAATAAGGGTAATAATGTGTGTTTTATATTCATGATCTCATGATACATTATATAGTGGCACATAATACCTATACAAGATAGGAAAAAATAATACAATATAATTACAATTACAAGTAATGTTCTAATTTCTTAATACACGAAAATCACCGTTTATTATAAATAGGTGGAATGGAGTCAGGATTCTTTTTGAGGGGCTACTTAAGAAAGAGCTTTTGAAAATTCTATATGTTTTAGTCATTAATTACCCGCACGTTAAACTAAGATAAAAAAAAACAAAGGTTTTAAACATAAGATATGAAATAAAAATACAAAAATAAGATAAATATAAAAAATCAATTACTCAATTACAATTAGTTCTGGAAATCCGTATCTTGCGAGACTGTTTCATGGTAAGACCAGACACACATGAATAAGATATAGTGGACATAAAAGAAATAGAATAATTTCAATAGTGGGGGTTAAAATGTAGTTATATATTATTTGGGCAATATTTAAAAGACTTTCGAAACTTTAGGGGCTGGATTGTATATTTGTGATATAAAAAAAGAGTTGGATTATTGTCTTTTTCTCAAGTAAGACCAAATCGCGGTCGGTGTCATGGTCCGCCGGAGGCTAACACTGTCTTTGCCTTCATCTCAAGCGCCGTCACACTAGTGGAGAAACCTCTACTAAAGGCAACATTGGAAAGCAATTCAGCTTCTATTTATGTCCCACCTTTAATTATTTGAAATGAAAGGTGGTTATTGTAGAACAACCTTTGAAAGTTGTGAATTAAAGGCGGTTATACAATCATTTTCCAAAAACCCACATGAATAGATATTGATGATGAATAAGAACAATCATGCCAGACACATATTTTAACTTGGTGATAGATTCATTTTGATGGCATAGATACTGCATAGGATAAGTAGGTGTCACCCTTTGAACTTTCCCTTGAGAGATTACACTTAGCCCATTGGTTAGGAAGTAGACGCGATGTCCTTGAACTTCCCCAACCGTTTGTGTGAATGACAATGCACTTCCCACAGACATCTTTCCTAGCCTTTGTGCTTTCCTCGGTTGTGTTCATTAATCAAGCCATGGCACATCCCTAGTTATGTAAGGTTTCTAAGGAATCGCGTCCCAACAATTCCCTTTCAAAGCGGCCACACTTCTCGCTTACATAGATGATTCTTAGCATAAGAGAAGTTCCATAAAATATGTGCTCTTTCAAGTATCATACAATCGATGTCGTGAATCATTAAAACCAATTTAATGCTTAACCTCCATTCATTTCATTATTTCTTCATCACAGGAATTAGACAGGAGGTATGAACTCCCCCACAGTGATCGTGATAGGTCTTTTCAGTTTAGTTGTCCCTTTGAACCTAGATCTTGGGATCTCCAGTCACATAGGTTGGGTGTCTGGGAGTTCGCCGCCGTACCTCTCAAAGTTATATTTTTAAGCCCTAAAGCTTCCTATCTACAATTAAGTAGATAGTGGCAAGTCGGGGTCGTCCACGAGAAGAAGGTTATTTCCAAGTGTTTAAACATATATAGGGGAAAATATACTAGATATAAGAATATATAGATATATATAAAAGCATGTAAAAGGGGGGGGATTGGTTGGTTTTGGTCCTAAATTATAAATTGAAAGAAAACTAGCAAAGCAAGATAACTATGCTCATCATGCAACAACAAATAAATAGATGATTAAATAAACAATTAACAAAGCCTTGGGGGCAATCAACTTCCACTTCCAAACTTACTATAGATCATAGATTCATTCACTCATTCAATTACATTTATCGTCTATGAGAAATGTTATCACATCTCATTCGAAGATCAACATTCATTCCTTCTTAACAGTAATTTGTAAAGACAAACAATGACCATTTGCAAACCTTATTGTTGATCACCCTAGGCAAAAAACACCATAGAGTTATTTCATCAATGGCATTTCACACGAAGGACCATAGGTTTGATAACAATAAGCCTTCTACCAAAGACTTAGTCATTTAACTAAATAAAGCATTTACTAGGCTAACCCTAAAACAAACCGCATTCAAGGTTCAACATTTCTTTGCATCTATAGGATAAATACGAGAACAATCCACATTAACATACTTATCTTGCAAGAATCACCACACATTATACATAAGAAGTTCTAAATCAATGCTCTTGGATTTCATGTCACATGAGCTAAGATATTTTCAACTTTCCTAACAGCCTAACACTTCAATGATACAAACATTTCATATAATCAAAAAACCCATGGTATAAATGGGAAAAAACACAACATTAATGGCATAATAAATGCTCACCAATAAATGTTCATAAATGAGAAAATAGATAATCTCACCACATAAATTTGGAAGCTTCAATCAATTGCTCCCAAGAATTAGTTTAGCTACTAGAGTTCATACTAATTAATGCTAACAAACCAAACATAAAACAAGAGAAATTAAAGATGAAAATGATGGAAAACTAGGGTTTGAACAGTGCCAAAGTTGGGTTTTTGAAGATGAATCAAAGAGAGGAAAGAAAAATGCTATACCATATAGCTCATAACCTTTGCCTACAAACATACCTTATTTAGACAAGACTAACTTATCAGACTCAAACACTAGCCTAAATCCATGCTTGATCAGCACAGAGTTGGACACAAGGTTCTTGCGAATTTCTAGCACATACAGAACATTCTTCAAAGTCAATTCCTTCCCAGACGTCATCTTCAGCACCACAGTGCCATGGCCTTTCACCTTGTAAGTTGCAGAGTTTCCCATGTAGATGGTTTCACCATCTTCAACTGCCTTGAATTTTAAAGACACTTCCTTGACTATGAAGATTTGCTTGGTAGCACCAGTGTTAATTCACCATTCCTTTGGATTGGAGTCCACCATGTTGACTTCAGAAATCACAGCACACAGGTTGATGTCATCCACATCACGTGCAAGATCATCAATCATATTAGCCTCACTTGGCTTCCTACACTCGGGGGACTTGTGGTCAATGGTGTTACAGTTGTAGCACTTGCCAGTGAACTTTGACTTCTTTGAAACTCAGCCCTTAGCTCCCAACTTGGATCCTTTCGTTGCCTTGAGCTTCTTTGAGTTGGAGCTTCCACCAGCCTCCACGATATTAGCTCTTGCCACAGGCACATACCCATTGTTACTCCTTTCAGAGTTGTGGTTATCCTCCTCAACACGAAGCTTTTAGATTAGATCCTTCAGGGTCATTGCCTTTTGCTTGTATTTCAGGTAACTCTTGACGTTCTTCCAGCTTGGAGGCAACTTCTCGATAATGCTGTAAACTTGGAAAGTCTCGTCTATGATCATGTTCTCGGCTATTAGCTCATTGATCATCATTTGCAGTTCTTGAGCTTGACTGACTACAGATTTGGCATCAACCATCTTGTAGTCGAGGAACTTTCCAACGACCCACTTCTTGGATCCAACTTCCTCAGCCCTGTACTCTTGTTCAAGAGTTTCTCACAGCACCTTAGAATGCTCATTCCCTTGATATACACTCCAAATGACGTCATGAAGGCTATTCAAAATGAGGTTGGGGTAGATATACTCCTTAGAGTTCCATTCCACCGCATCATTTTTGGCTTCAACAGTGCTTTTCTGATGTGCCCATTTTATATAGTTATATTAGAACTTTTATCTCTAGATGTGGCAATTTTCCATGAAATTCTCTAAGGAGAGTTAAGAGCAAATCTTACACTTTTATTTCCTTTATAGAGGATTTCATGTGACAAGGAAAATTATTTTAAGACTTTACTTTGAAGAATACCTTTAAAGATTTGAAGATTTGAAGACTTGCATTTAAGCTTTTGATGTGTTGAAGAATTGAAGATAAGTGAAGTGCAGAGGAGGACTTGAAACAAAAAGAAGAAAGAAATCAAGATGCTGAAACTTGGCTCGGTCGTGAGTCACGATGGATTGTTTGCGAGTTGCAACAGATGGGTGGCCAAAACCTTTCTTAATTTTTTAAACTATAAATACTCACCTTATACTCTCTCTCTTCACCTCTTCTTCTTCCTGCAATTTTTTGGGTTTCAAACCCTAATTTTTCTTCTTTTTTTTCTTAGATTTTATAGGATTAATCAAGCATTTTTATTATCTAGGTTAGTTTAATCTTGGGAACAATTGATTGAAGCTTCCATATCTATGTAGTGAGAACCTCTATTTCACTCTTTCTTGAAGAATTTGTTATCTAGCATTCATGTGTTTTAATGTGATGTTTTACCTCATTTATATCATGGGTTGTTTGAGAACCGGAAGTGTTTGTATGATTGAAGTGTTAGGGTGTTAGGAAAGTTGCAAATTTCTTAACTCATTTGGCATGAAAATCCAAGAACATGGACTTAGAACTTCTACTGTATGATGTGTTGTAATTCTTCCTAGATAAGTATGTTAATGTGGATTGTTCTCATGTTTATGCTATAGATGCAATGCAAGGTTGAATCTTACATGTGGTTTGTTCTAGGTTTAACCTAAGGAATGCTATGTTTGGTTAAATGGCTATGTCTTTGACATAAGGCTTGCTGTTATCAAATCTATGGTCCTTTGTGTATAATGCCATTAATGAAATACAATTATGGTATGGTTTGCCTAAAGTGATTATCAATGAGGTTTGAAAATGGTCGATGTTTGTCTTTGTGAATTACTATTAAGAACAAATGAATGTTGATCTTCAATTGGGAAGTTTTGGCATTCCCCATAGGAAACAATGTGATAGAATGAGTGAATGGTTCAATGATCTACATTAGGTTTGGAAGTGGATATCAATTTCTCCCAATGCTTTATCTTTTGTAGGTTTTATCTCTTTTTCTTAGTTTGTTGCATGATTAGCACAGTTACTTGACTTTGCTAATTAGCTTGTCTTTCAATTCATAATTTAGGATCAAACCCCCCCATTTACTTGCTTTGATATATATAGATATATATATATATATCTACTTCTAGTACAATATCAACCTTATATGTTTAAATCCATAGAAAGATATCTCTTCTTCATGGACGATCTCAATTTACCAATATCTACTTAGTTTTAGTTACAATTGGATGAACTGGATGCCGAAATCTATAAAGAGAAAACAAAGGTGTGACACTACAAGATGATCATTAGGATGGATTTTGATGTTGGTCAAAAGGTCCTCCTATTCCAATCTTGACTTCGCCTATTCCCAGGTAAGTATATGGCCTAATGGATCGGTCATTTTGAGAATGTTAAGGTATTAACGCATGGCGCAGTGGAGATTCTAGATCGAACTAAGTCCAATACATTCAATGTTAATGGACAACGTTTGAAACCTTACCACGAGAATTTTGTGCCAAAAAAAGGAGAGAATGTTGATCTCCTCGATCTAGTTTGTGAGTAAAACCCAAGAAAAGGGAGTAAGTCATGCCGACGACATTAAATAAACTTGGTTCTGATAATCCGGATCACCATTCGTGACTTTTCGTTGATGTTGTTTGGGTTTGGATTTTGTCATTAAGTTTCATTGTTTTGCTTTATGCTTTTCACGGGTTGTTTTTCCATGATTTTGTAGCAATTTTGAAGCCAAGGCATTGGACATTTTTAAGGGAGAAATTCTTGGAGTCAAGAAGGAAAGACTCGGACAAGAGAAGGAATCAGAAAAAATTTCTAAGTACCAGGTTAGAAGTGGTCGTGAGTCGCGATGGCCTTGCGAGGGCCTCATCGCGAGTCACGACCAAATGAGGGATTTTGGCTAAAAAATAGAGGTTTCGGCCTCAAATTTTCATGAGTCGCGATGGCCGGGTAAGGGCCTCATCGCGAGTCACAACGGAGTGGTCGTGAGTCACGATGTAATTAGAAATCTTTTGTTCAAATGGAGGTCTCGGCCTCCATTTTTTACAAGTTACGATGGCCTTGGCCTCATCGAGAGTCACGGCGGAGTGGTCGTGAGTCGCGATGGAGTGGTCGCGAGTCGTGATGTAATCAGAAATCTTGTATTAAAATTTAGCTCCCCGCCTCCACTTTTTGAGAGTCACAATAGCCTAGCGAGGGCCTCGTCGCGAGCCTTTGAGATATCATCCCCTCCAGACTAGTCAAACCCATAGCCCTATCAGAACTTTGAGACATTATCCCATCGAGACCTCAGATCCTCGAAGCCCTAAGCCCTTGACTCGAGCCAAACCTGAAAGTCCAGCATCCCCTCGAGACCTCAAAGCCCTAAACCGTTGACTTGAGCCAAACCTGAAAATCCATTATCCTCTCGAGTCCAGTTCTTGAGACCAACCCTCGGGACATTATCCCCTCGAGACCTCGAGGCATCAAGCCCTTGACTCGAGGCAAACCTGAAAGTCCATCATCATCTCGAGGCCATTTCTCAAGACCAACCCTCAAGACATCATCCCCTCGAGACCTCGAGGCAGCAAGCCCTCGACTCGAGTAGAACCTGAATGTCCATCATCCTCTCGAGGCCAGTTCTTGAGACCAACCCTCAAGACATCATCCCCTTGAGACCTCGAGGCAGCAAGCCCTCGACTTAAGAAGAACCTGAAAGTCCATTATCCTCTCGAGGCCAGTTCTGGAGACCAACCCTCGAGACATCATCCCCTCAAGACCCCAAGGCAGCAAGCCCTTGACTCAAGAAGAGCCTGAAAGTCCATCATCCTCTCGAGGCCAGTTCTCGAGACTAGTCCTCGAGACATCATCCCCTCGAGACCTCGAGGCCACAAGCCCTAGACTCGAGCCAAGCCATAAAGTCCATCACCCTCACGAGACCAGTCCTCAAGACTAGCCCTCGAGACATCGAGGCCGCAAGCCCTAAACTCGAGCCAAGCCATAAACTCCATTATCCTCTGAGACATCACCACCGGGAGCCGAACCTCTCGAGCCCTCAGGGTCACGAGCCAAATGATGTGCCCATTTTATACGGTAATATTATAACTTTTAGGATTCACTTTTATATACTCTTGTGGTCTAAATAGGACATTTTGCCTTGAAGTTCTCGAAGGAGGATTAAAAGCGACTTTTATGCTTTTATTACTTTTCTAGAGAATTTTGTGTGACAAGGCAATTTGTTTGAATACTTTGAAGACTTTGAAGAATACCTTTGAAGATTTGAAAACTTGTAATTGAGCTTTTGAAGATTTGAAGAATCGAAGAAGTGAAGAGAAGAGGAGGATATGAAACAAAAAGGAGAAAGAAGAAATGGTGCTGGACTTGGAGTTTGTCATGAGGTCGTCGCGAGCACGTCGCGACTCACGATGGATGAGGGGTTAGAAACCCTTTTTTCTTTTTGCACTATAAATACTCACCTTATCCTCTCCTCTTTAAGAAGCTTTTGACACCTTCTTCTTCCTGCATTTTTCTGGGTTCAAACCCTGGTTTTTCTTTCTTTCTTTTCTTAGTTTTTATAGGTTAATCATGTCTTTTAATTGTCTAGCTTAGTTTTATCTTGGGAGCAATGGATTGAAGTTTCCAGTTTTATGTAGTAAGAACCATATATATATATAGTTCTTTTGATATTGTGCATTTATTGAGCTTTGAACGTGAATTGTTAATGAAATTGATGTTGTTAGAAACTTGAGTATATGAAATGCTTGTATGGTTACTTTTTAGGGTTGGGAGAAAGTAGCTAATTCTCCTCTATTTTAATGTAGAATCCAAGAGCATGGGTTAAAGCTTCTTAATGATGTTGATATGTTGATTATTGCTAGATGAATGTGATGATGTTGAATTTGTTTTCATGTTTGTTGTAGGTAGCAAATGAGAGAAGTTAATGAATGTCGATTGTTCTTGACTAATCTTGTGTAAATGCATGAGTAGTGGAAGTAGTGAATAAATTTTTCATTCATTCTTGAAACCTTTGTTATTTAGCATTCACGTGCTCTTAATGCTATGTTTCACTTCATTTATGCCATGTGTTGTTTGAGAATAGGAAGTGTTTGTATAATTTAAGTGTTAGGGTGTTATGAAAGTGACGAATTCCTTAGCTCTTTTGCAAGAAAATCTAGGAACATGAACTTAGAACTTCTTTTGCATAATGTATTGTGATTCTTGCTAGATAAGTATGTTAATGTGGATTGTTCTCATATTTATCCTATAGATGCAATGAAAGGTTGAACCTTGAATGTGGTTGGTTCTAGGTTTAGCCTAATGAATGCTATGTTTGGTTAAACGACTATGTCCTTGGTAGAAGGCTTGTCGTTGTCAAATATATGGTCCTTCGTGTATAATGCCATTGATGAAATACCCCTATGGTCATTGCTTGTCTAGGGTGATCATCAATGAGGCTTGCAAATGGTCGTTGTTTGTCTTTGCAAACTACTCTTAAGAAGGAATGAATGTTGATCTTCCATTGGCATTCCTCATAGGTAACAATTGTGATAGGATGCGTGAATGGTTCAATGATCTACATTAGGTTTGGAAGTGGATATCGATTGCCCCCAAGGCTTTATCTTTTGTAGTTTAAAAACCCTTTTTCTTAGTTTTGTTTGATAATTTAGCAGAGTCGCTTGACTTGCTAGTTGTCTTGTCTTTTTAATTTTCGCAACTTAGGACCACCAAACAACCAAACCACCTGTTTACTTGCTTTTAAATGTGTGTATGTATATATTAACTCCTAGCCTAATAGCAACCTTTTGTGCTTAAACGCTTGAGAAAATCCCTCTTCTTCGTGGATGACCACTACTTGCCGTTGTCTACTTAGTTGTAGATAGTAAGAAAAAAGGGCTTACAAATATTAACTTTAAGAGGCACAATGATGGCCTTCCAAATTTTGGCGCCGCTGCTGGAGAAGAGGCATTTAGTTTTAAGTGTTTAGGTGTATTTGGTTGCATATTAGCTAGTTGTTTTTGTTTTTTACTCCTCGGTGGTTGTTTTTGTTCGGAGTAGGTATTGCTTGAGTTCTTGGTAAATTTTTATCGAGAATACTTGCAATATGATTTCAGACTTTTGAAAATTTTAAAAATAAAAAAAATAAAAATAAATGGAGCGTCTCACCTTGAGGGAACTCATGATGAGAAGAGAGGCTCAACAAGTAAGGTTTTGTAGGATGTGTCCTTCCGACCATCCTACTGAGTCTTGCTATTTGTTGTGGGACAAGCACTATGAAGGGGAAAGAACCCTTGATTTCAAAAACCAAGGGTATTATGAAGAGTGCTACCAAGAGGTAGGAGATGTTGGTTTTCAAGGGCAAGAAGCCCACGAAGGGTATCCATGCCACAATCCTTACAATCCGTAATGGAGTGGTAATTTGGATTTGTTGTATGAGAATGGGCCGAAAAACCAACAGTACAAGCAAAATAGTTGGCCATCACCACCTTATACCATACTCCAAAACCAAGCCCAACATGGAAGTTCAAGTTTGACACGTGAGGATGTCATGAGTACAATAGCAAACTTGAACAACTTTACTAGTAAAAAACCAGACACCCAGCTCTTCTCTAGTATTGAGGCTATTGAGGGGCATACGAGGAGTATATTAGAAGAGTTGGCCCAAATGGAAGCTCTTGATTCCGAAAATACACCATCCCGAATCAAACTCGAGGATTCGGTGAGGGAGGTCACCATGGGAAATGATCTTGAGTTCGAAGGGGATTAGGAGTTAGTTATTGAGGATGATAAAAAAGAGGATGAGGTGATTGTGCTACATTCATTTTCACCGTCACCCCTACCCATACCTATTGAACCAACTCCACCATTTTCGGAAGTTTTGAGGGAGATAAGAGAGGAACCAAAAGACTACCCCAAGCCTCCTAACCACCCAACTCCCTTTAAACCATCTCCACCTCAACAAGACTTTCCTCTTGAAAGTTTTGTACCTCCACCTTTCTACTTTTGGACACTCATGGTGAAGGGGTTCAAGCCTTCACCATATGGATAACAACAGGGTTGTGCCAATGACCTTAAATATATAGAGCTTTATTGTGCCGACAATGTAAATAAACCCGGCCTTTTATTTTTGTTGTTGTTGTTTAGTTTTTTATATTTTGTCTTGTTCTTTTTACGGTGTGTTTTCCTGCGATTTTGTAGCAAAGTGAAGTGCCTTGCATTGGAGGAGATGAAGGAATGAAATCCATGATAAAGGGAAGAAATTTTGGAATGTTGGTGAGAAAAGATCAAATTCTTTCTAAGTACTGGGAGGACTTGTGATCGCGAGTCGCGACTACCTAGCGATGACCTTGCGGTAACCTCACGAGGGACCATTGTGAGTCAAAATGTGATCAAAAGTTTTGTAATAAAAAATCAGCCCCCGGCCACCACTTTCCGCGAGCGGTGATAAGGCATCGTGAGTCGTGACCAACAGGTCCTTGGGACAGCATCCACTTAAGACCTTGAGTCTAGCCAAACCCAAAAATCTATCAGTCCTCGAGGCTGCAGGCCCTCGAATTAAGCAGAAACCCTCGAGGCCAGTGAAGCCCTCGACGACCTCAAGTCCTTGAGGCCAAAAGCCTTCAACTCGAGTAGAAGCCTGGAGGCCAATGAAGCCCTCGAAACCTCGGGTCCTCGAGGATGGAAGCCCTCGAGTAAAGCTGAAGTCCTTGAAACCTCGGGTTCTCGAGGCCACAAGCCCTCGAGTCGAGCTGAGCCCAACAGTGCAAACCCTCGAGACCTAGGGTCCTCAAGACCACAAGCCCTCGATTCAATCTGAGGCCCTCGAGACCTTGGGTCCTCGAGGCCGCAAGCCTCAACTCAAATTGAAGTTCTCGAGACCTTATCCCCTCGAGATATTAGATCCTTGATGCCAAGGCCCTCGAGACCTAGAGTCCTCGAGGCCACAATCCCTCTAAAGCCCTTGAGATAGAAGCTCTCAACTCGAGCAAAAATTAAAAGTCCATCAGCCCTCGAGAGCTCATGTAAGTTCTCGAGGCCAGTTCTCGAGACATCCCCCTCGAGACCTCGAGGTAGCAAGCCCTCGACTCAAGCAGAACTTAAAAGTCCATCAGCCATCGAGACCTCAGGCTACTTCTCGAGACATCATCCCCTCGAGACCTCGAGGCAGCAAACCCTCAACTGGAGCAGAACTTAAAAGTCCATTAACCCTCAAGACCCTAGGTCCTTGAGACCAGCCCTCGTGACATCATCCCCTCGAGACCTTGAGGCAACAAGCCTCGACTCGAGCTAAACTTGAATGTCCATCACACTCTCAAGGCCAGTCCTTGAGACCAGCCCTCGAGATATTATCCCCCCGAGACCTCGAGGCCGTAAAGTCCTTGGCTCGAGCTGAACCTGAAAAGACCATCATTCCTACAGACCATCATTCCTCGATTTGAACCACATCCCTTGATACATCAGCCCATAGAGACCTCAGGTTCTCGAGGCCATAAGCACTCAATTCGAGCAAAAGTTTAAGAGACCTCGGGTCTTCGAGGCTGCAATCCAACTTGTGAAGAAGCCCTCGAGACCTCGAGTCCTCGAGGCCACAAGCACTCAATTCAAGTAGAAGCCCTTAAGATCTCGGGTCCTTGAGGCTGCAATCCGACTCGTGCTGAAGCCCTCGAAACCTTGGGTCCTCGAGGCTGCATTCCCTCGACTCAAGCTGAAGCACTCGAGACCTCGAGTCCTCAAGGCCACAAACACTTGATTCAAGAAGAAACCAAACGTGCATCATACCCTCGAATGCTTGGGTCCTTGAGGTAAAAAAACTCTCGACTCGAGAAGATGCATCGCGAGTCGCGATGAAAAATCCAACTTTTTGGCTAAGCTTAAAAATTGCAAAATACTTCCTTCTTCTCCACCAAATACTCCCAAGAACCCCCACGCATCCACTCATTCCTCCACCATCTCACATATATTGACATATGAAATTCTTGCATCTTTATAGCATCTTTGTTGATTGTAGTATGCCGACTACATCATTAAGTCTTTAATTGCTATGTTCTATAATGATGCTTGGATATGTGTTGATATATGTTGGATATTTTTATTGGACAATCTTATAGTGGTGATTACATGATGGATTGTTTGTTCTTTGATAATACTATGGTTATTAACTCTTGATGCTAAACCTAGTATTACAAATATTTATGTACTTGTGAGTTTGATATTGTTCTTTGTGGTGTTAGTCTTGATCAAACGGAACCAAGGAGACAACATTTTGCTCGAGGGGTGACTGTGTGGAGAAACGGGTGTCACTCTACCTCTTACATTGAGTTTTATTATTCTTGCCTTACATGTTTACATTGAGGGCAATGTAATGTTTTAAGTATGGGGAGGAGTTAGAGGACTCACATGCAGGCTAGC
The DNA here is from genome assembly GCA_037428765.1 of Rubia yunnanensis. NCBI lineage: Eukaryota > Viridiplantae > Streptophyta > Magnoliopsida > Gentianales > Rubiaceae > Rubia > Rubia yunnanensis. Next base: position 39,220,538 of record CM075067.1, on the reverse strand, counting down.
TTCATTTTTAATGCCTTTTGCTACTTTTGAATTGAAAAACATGAGAAAAATAAAGAAAAAACGGAAAATTTGAAAATTTTGAAAAAAATAGAAAATAAAAAAAAGAAAGAAAAGAAAACCTGCTAAGTTGAAAACCCGAGAGGGCAAATAAGGCAATATTGGGGTCCCGGATATGTCGAAAACTCTAGAGGGCGACCTAGGCAAAAATGAGAGGCCAAAATGTGCTGAAAAAAGTGAGATGTGAGCCAAAGACACATGATATGTGGCTAGGATTAAACCCGAAAGGGATCCTGCATTTTTCTGGGTTCAAACCATGGTTTTTCTTTCTTTCTTTTCTTAGTTTTTGTAGGTTAATCATGTCTTTTAATTTTCTAGCTTAGTTTCATCATTGAAGCTTCCATTTCTACTAGCAAGAACCATATATATGTATATATACATATATCTATTTGGTGCTTTTGCTACTATGCATTTATTGAGCTTTGAATGTGAATTTTTAATGGCATTGATGTTGTTGGAAGCTTGAATATACGAAATTCTTGTACGATTACTTGTTAGGGTTGGGAGAAAGTAGATAATTCTCCCCTCTTTTAATGTGGAATCCAAGAGCATTAGTTAGAGCTTCTTAATGATGTTGATGTGTTGATTATTGCTAGATAAATGTGATGATGTTGAATTCGTTGTCATGTTTGTTGTAGGTAGCAAATGAGAGCAGTCAATGAATGTCGATTGTTCTTGACTAATCTTGTGTTAATGCATGAGTAGTGGAGGTGGTGAATAGATTTTTTCATTCGTTCTTGAAACCTTTGTTATTTAGCATTCATGTGCTCTTAATGCTATGTTTCACTTCATTTATGCCATGTGTTGTTTGAGAATAGGAAGTGTTTGTATAATTTAAGTGTTAGGGTGTTAGGAAAGTGACGAATTCCTTAGCTCATTTGCATGAAAATCTAGGAACATGAACTTAGAACTTCTTTTGCATAATGTATTGTGATTCTTGCTAGGTAAGTATGTTAATGTGGATTGTTCTCATATTTATCCTATAGATGCAATGAAAGTTGAGCCTTGAATGTGGTTTGTTCTAGGTTTAGCCTAATGAATGCTATGTTTGGTTAAACTGCTATGCCCTTGGTAGAAGGCTTTTCGTTGTCAAATATATAGTCCTTCGTGTATAATGCCACTGATGAAATACCCCCATGGTCGTTGCTTGTCTAGGGTGATCATCAATGAGGTTTGCAAATGGTCGTTGTTTGTCTTTGAAAACTACTCTTAAGAAGGAATGAATGTTGATCTTCCATTGGCATTCCCCATAGGTAACAATTGTGATAGGATGAGTGAATGATTCAATAATCTACATTAGGTTTGGAAGTGGATATCGATTTCCCCCAAGGCTTTATCTATTATAGTTTTAAAACCATTTTTCTTATTTTTGTTTGATGATTTGGCATAGTCTCTTGACTTTGCTAGTTGTCTTGTCTTTTAACTTTCATAACTTAGAACCACCAAACAACCAACCCCCATTTACTTGCTTTTATATGTGTATATATCTACTCCTAGCCTAATAGCAACCTTTTGTTCTTAAACGCTTGAGAAAATCCCTCTTCTTCGTGGATGACCCCGACTTGCCGCTGTCTACTTAGTTGTAGATAGTAAGCAAAAAGGGCTTATAAATATTAACTTTGAGAGGCATGGCGATGGCTTCCAAAATTTTGGCACCGCTGCCGGGGAAGAGGCATTTATTTTTAAGTTTTTAGGTGTATTCGGTTGCATATTAGCCATTTGTTTTTAGTTCACTCCTCGGTGGTTGTTTTTTTTAGAGTAGGTATTACTTGAGTTCTTGGTAAATTTTTATCGAGAATCCTTGCAATATAATTTTGAACTTTTGAAATTTTAAAAAAATAAAAAAAATGAATGGAGCGTCTCACCTTGAGGGAACTCATGATGAGAAGAGAGGTTCAACAAGCAAAGTTTTGTAGGAAGTGTCTTTCCGACCATCCTACCGAGTCTTACTATTTGTTGTGGGATGAGCACTATGAGGGGGAAAGAACCATAAGTTTCGAAAATCAAGGGTATTATGAAGAGTGCTACCAAGAGGTAGGAAATGTTAGTTTTCAAGGGCAAGAAGCTCAAGAATGGTATCCATGCTACAATCCTTACAATCCAGAATGGAGTGGTAATCCAGATTGGTGGTATGAGAATAAGCCAGAAAACCAACTGTACGAGCAAAATAGTTGGCCATCACCACCTTATACCATACCCCAAAACCAAGCCCAACATGGAAGTTCAAGTTTGACACGTGAGGAGTCATTGATACAATAGCAAACTTGAACAACTTTACTAGTGAAGAACCGGACACCCGGCTCTCCTCTAGTGTTGAGGCTATTGAGGGGCATACGAGGAGTATATTAGAAGCGTTGGCCCAAATGGAAGCTTGTAATTCCAAAAATACACCATCCTAAATCGAACTCGAGGATTTGGTGAGTGAGGTCACCATGGGAAATGATCTTGAGTTCAAAGGGGATCAGGAGTTGGTTGTTGAGGATGATAAAAAGGAGGAAGAGGTGATTGTGCTACATTCATTAACATCGTCACCCCTACCCCTACCTATTGAACCAACTCCACCATTTTTGGAAGTTTTGAGGGAGATAAGAAAGGAGCCAAAAGACTACCCCAAGCCTCTTAACCACCCAACTCCCTTTAAACCATCTCCACCTTAACAAGACTTTCCTCTTGAATGTTTTAAACCCCCACCTCTCTACATTTGGACACTCATGGTGAAGGGGTTCAAGCCTTAACCATATGGATTACATTAGGGTCGTGTCGATGACCTTAAATATATGGAGCTTTGTCGTGCCGACGATGTAAATAAACTCAGCCTTTTATTTTGGTTTTTTGTTTAGTTTTGCTATTTTGTCTTGTTCTTTTTACGGTGTGTTTTCATGCGATTTTGTAGAAATGTGAAGTGCATTGCATTGGAGGAGAAGAAGTAATGAAATCCATGAGAAAGGGAAGAAATCTTGGAATGTTGGTGAGAAAAAGATCGAATTCTTTCTAAGTGCTAGGTGGGCTTATGATCGCGAGTCATGACTACCTCGCAATGAATTCGCGAGGGACCATCGCGAGTCGCGATGTGATCAGAAGTTTTGTGCTAAAAATTAGCCCCCAACCACCACTTTTTGCAAGTCGCGATAAGGCGTTGCGAGTCGCGACCAACAAGTCCTCGAGACAGCATCCACTCGAGACAACATCCACTCGAGACAGCATCCACTTGAGACTTTGAGTCCATCCAAACCCAAAAAGATGCCAGTTATCGAGGCTGCAGGCCCTCGAATCAAGCAGAAACCCTTGAGGCCAATGAAACCCTTGACGACCTCGGGTCCTCAAGGCCAAAAGCGTTCGACTTGAGTAGAATCCCTCAAGGCCAATAAAGCCCTCGAAACCTCAAGTTCTCGAGGATGCAAGCCCTCGGGTAAAGCTGAAGTCCTCTAGACCTCGAGGCCACTAGCCCTCGAGTCAAGCTAAGCACAACAGTGCAAGCCCTCGAGACCTCGGGTCCTCGAGCCCACAAGACCTCAATTCGATCTGTGGCCCTCGAGACCGCAAGGCTCGACTCAAACTGAAGTTCTCGAGACTTCATCCCCTCAAGATGTTGGATCCTTGATATTGAGGCCCTTGAGACCTAGAGTCCTCGAGGCCACAATCCCTCTAAAGCCCTCGAGATAGAAGCTCTTGACTCGAGCAGAACTTCAAAGTCCATCAGCCCTCGAGACCTTATGCCAAATTTTGAGGCCAGTTCTCAAGACATCATCCCCTCAAGACCTTGAGGTAGCAAGCCCTCGACTCGAGCAGAACTTAAAAGTCCATCAGCCCCCGAGACCTCCAGTTCTCGAGACTAGTTCTTGAGACATCATCCCCTCGAGACCTCGAGGCAGCAAGTCCTCGACTCAAGCAGAACTTAAAAGCCCATCAGCCCTCGAGACTTCAGGTCCTTGAGATTAGCCCCCGAGACATCATCCCATCGAGACCTCGAGGCCACAAAGTCCTTGGCTCGAGCCGAACCTGAAAGACCATCATTCCTCGAGACTATCATTCTTCAAGTTAAACCGAAGCTCTCGATGCATCAGCCCCTCGAGACCTCAGGTTCTTGAGGCCACAAGCACTCAATTCGAGCAGAAGTCCTCGAGACCTCGAGTCCTCGAGGCTGTAATCCAACTCGTGCTGAAGCTCTCGAGACCTCAGGTCCTCGAGGCCACAAGCACTTGATTTGAGAAGAAGTCCTCGAGACCTCAGGTCCTCGAGGCTGCAATCCGACTCGTGCTGAAGCCCTCGAAACCTCTGGTCCTCAAGGCTGCATTCCCTTGACTCGAGCTGAAGCACTTGAGACCTTGGGTCCTCGAGGCCACAAGCAATCGATTCTAGCAGAAACCAAAAGTGCATCATACCCTCGAATGCTCAGGTCCTCGAGGAAAAAAACCCTTGACTCGAGACGATGAATCCGAGTCGCGACCAATGCTGTCGCAAGCTGCGATGAAAAATCCAACTTTTCAGTTGAGCTTAAACATTGCATAATCCTTCGTTCTTCTCCACCAAATACTACCAAGAACCCCCCACACATCCACTCATTCCTCCACCATCTTACATATATTGACATATGAAAATTCTTGCATCTTTATAGTATCTTTATTGATTGTAGTACGCCGAATACATCATTGAGTCTTTAATTGCTGTGTTCTATAATGATGCTTGGATATGTGTCGATATATGTTGGATATTTTTATTGGACAATCTTATAGTGGTGATTACATGATGGATTGTTTGTTCTTTGATAATACCATGATTATTAACTCTTGATGATAAACCTAGTATTACAAATCTTTATGTACTTGAGGGTTTGATGTTGTTCTTTGTGGTGTTAGTCTTGATCAAACGGCACCAAGGAGACACTATTTTGATCGAGGGGTAACTATGTAGAGAAACGGGTGTCACTCTACCTCTTACCTTGAGTTTTATTATTCTTGCCTTACATGTTTACATTGAGGGAAAAGTAATTTTTTAAGTACGAGGAGGAGTTAGAGGACTCACATGTATGCTAGCTTCATTTGGAATGTTTTTTGCTACTTTTAATTACAAAAACATGAGAAAAAGAAAGAAAAAAATTGAAAAATTGAAAAATTTTAAAAAACAAATAGAAAATGAAAAAATAAAAAGAAAAGAAAACCCGCTTGAAAACCTGAGGAGGCATCTTAGGCAACATTGGGGGCCTGGATATGTCGAAAACCCGAGAGGGCGACCTAGGCAAAAATGAGAGGCCAAAATGTGCGGAAAAAGGTGAGATGTGAGCCAAAGAAACATGATGTGTGGCTAGGATGAAAACCCAAAAGGGCTCCTAGGCAAAATTAGAGAAAAATAGAGAAAAGAAAAATGCTATGATTTCACTCATTTGCCAGCGTTGGAGTCATAAGGTTGCGGTTGTCATATGGATGGATCGTGTAGCTCAACATATTTAGACCTCTTGGGATTGGGTTACTTAGTGGGTTCAAAATTAAAGTATGGGTATGGAATTCTTGATTCTTTTATACTTCGTTTTGGTTGATATATTGGCATTGGGTGAAGTATGTGTTTAAACCTCTTCTATGGTTTTGACTTCATTTTATGTCATTGGATTTTGGTTGATATATTGGTATGAAGTGAAGTATGTGCTTGAACCTCCTAATGGTTTTAACTTCATTTTGTGTCATTGGACTTTAGGATTATCAATTCGGGACTTTGAAACATTTTTATGGGTAGTGAATTGATAAGTGGTAGGTTTGGTTAGATTTAGGAATTGGGGTTGTGTGTGTGAAAGATTCTCATTTGAGCTTTGAGTTTGGGATTCATGATATTGAGAGTTTTTGTGAGGTGTTGATTTGGGGAATATTAGTTAGGATGTGGACATATGAATCCCTTCGTGTGCTTAAATCTTTTCTTACTCGAGGGCGAGTAAGGTTTAAGTGCGGGGAGGTTTGATGAATCCCTCTGCCGCTCACAACCACCACTCCATACCCCATCATTTCTTCCCAAATCTCCACCAACAAATCGCCATAAAATCTTTGAAGAACACAAACCCTAGAATTTGTGGGTTTTGTGACATTGGGCAATTAGATTTTGAATTGATTGTGGGCTTCCTCTTTTCTTTGTCCTAAGCATCTAAGTGGTACATTTCTTCACTTTATTGAGTTTCAATTGTGATTATGACTGTATAATTTATTTATTGGATATTGTGTAGATTATGTGTGATGCCTTAGGAAATTAAATTGTTGGACATTGGTTGATTTTGGTGAATATATTGTGCTTGCAATTTAATTTGATGGGTATTGTATGCTTATTTTGTGGTTGCGGTGTGGATTGTATATTTTGTGGTTGTGGTTTGGATTGTATTGTGCTTGTTTGATTTTGGAATGTGTGCATTTGTGTTGCTTTGGCTGAGAATGGGTTGTGACCTATGCTAGATATGAGGCATGTTGGCCCTTGATTAAACATAGTTGTTACTTGGATAAAATGTTATTGTGCTTTGCAATGTTATTTTGCTTAGGGAAGTTTAGCCATGAGACATGGATGTTAACATTGTGAATGTTCTAATGGTGGCTAAACTAGTCGAGAACAACTGTGATTTTGAAATATAGCATATTGATTTCAATTATGTGAGAACTTCATAGACTTGAGAATATGGGGTTGGTGGACATAATATGGATTGTTTATGAAATTGTGATTAGGACGTGAACTAGTTGACTTGATTTTGATTTGGCTTGTGATGATATACTAGTTTAAGGTTGAGTGTGAATTTGCAATATTGCATATACATATATTCCTGTGTGTTTGACTGGTTTGCTGTGGTTGTTAGATATGGCCCCCGCAAAGAGACCCAGGGCTTCCCCCCCACCCCTTCCCCCCGAGGCGGGCACCGCTGCTCCACCTCAGCCTCCTCCACCGGCTCCAGAATCGAGCCCTGTACCTCCCCCTCCGGATAGGTACATGGGTTGATTTGGATCACCGGGTCCTATGCGGAAAGGTGGGAGGCCCTGGAAAGGTGTCAACTTAAGGAGACAAGCTTTGTCGATGTGCCCACATTAGATGCTCTTGGGCTCACTCAGCCTGTCAGATGCCTCATCGCAAAAGGAGGAATGAAAGGGCTCATGAGTAGGAGCTCGCCCTCTTACCGGAGGTACAGCTGGAGTTCTTGTCCACGATCCATATAAGCAGCATGAGAGGTGATCAACCATGGGAGAGGTACATTTATTTTCACTTAGATGGTATATCTAGGCAAATGACCGTCTCACAGATTGAGAAGGCCGTTGGATTTGACACCACGGAGATACAGGCCAGGCTGGACCCATATGCCCAAGAGCGATCGATTGAGGATGACATGCACTTTTGGAATGTCATCAACATGAGGCCGAAGAACTCCCATGATAAGAGTAGCGCCATTATTCACCCTGAAATCCGTTATGTGCACAGGCTATTGGCTGGCATAGTACTTTGCTCTGCGGAGCCGACAAATGTGCCAGACAATGACATTCTACCTCTCTCTGAGCGACAGCAGCAGCAGCACTCCCAGCAACACTTTACACAGCCTCCACTAGAGACAGAGCCGATGCAGGAGGCTGATGTGCCACCTCACTATTCCCAGCCTCTACTGGACTTCTACGAGTAGATGATGCAGACTATGCAGGATGGATTCCACCACCAGAAAAACATGATATTGGAGCATAATTTATTTGTCTCCCAGACCTTGATCGACATGGATGAGGAGATTGACCACCTGCCAGCTCGCATCCATGAGATACAGTCCCAGGCAGGCAGTGTCTTAGGCCCCGATCTAGGAGCGGAGAGGCAGAGAGCAAGGAGACAGAGGAGCACGGAGTTGCTAGCACAGTATCAGCTGCACTACTTTGGCGGTGACCCTTCTTCATCACATCAGTGACTTTGTGAGCACCATATCTTTACCCTTTCCATGCTTTGCTTTGTACGTTTTTTCCCTATTGTCTACATTGAGGGAAATGTAGTGTTCTAAGTATGGGAAGGGGTATCTACTTTGAGGTGATTCGAATTGTAGACACTTTTACATAACTCTTTTGTTTTGTTTTCTCCCTTTTGTTTTGGGATATTTTTCTTTTAATGTACTTGGATAATGTTGGCTTTGATACTTTTCTTAGCCTTAACATTTGGAAAGAACTTTGCTACTTTTTGGATTGGAGACACGTGAAAAATGCTGAAATTTATTTTTAAAAAATATAAAATGAAAAAAAAGAATCCCACTAAGTTGAAAACCTAAGAGGGAAACTTAGGCAACATTGGGGGCCTGGATAGGTCGAGAACCCAAAAGGGATACCTAGACAAAAATGAGAGGCTACATGTGTGGAAAAAGGTGAGATGTGAGCCAAATAAACATGATGTGTGGCTAAGATGAAAACCCGAAAGGGCTCCTAGGAAAAATGAGAGGAAACGAGAGAAATTAAAAAAATGTTAAGTGTTCACTCATTTGCCGGTGTTGGAGTCATAAGGTTGTGGTGACCATACGGATGGATCGGGTAGCTTGACATCTTGAGGACCTTTTGGGAGTGGAAAATTTAGCAAGAGAAGGCGAAGTAAGTTATAAAATTCTTGATCGTTGATATGCTTTGTTTTTAGGGTGATATATTGATATAAAGTGGAGCATGTGTTTTGAACCTTATACATGTCTTTAGCTTCACCTTGTATCATTGGATTTGGGATTATCAATTTGGGATTTGGAGATGTTTTAGGGATACCAATGAATTGATGGGTTGATATGATTTTGGTAGATTTAGGAATAGGGATTGTGGGAAACTTCTCATTTGACCTTAATATTGGGATGTGTGATATTGAGAGTTTTGTGAGGTATTGATTTGGGGGAATAGTAGTTAGGATGTGGATACATCATTTCCTTCGTATGCTTGGATCTTTTCTTACTCGAGGGCGAGTAAGGTTTAAGTGTGGGGAGGTTTGATATGTCCATTTTATATGCATTATTTAATACTATTTTGGGTCACTTTTGTGCTCTTTTATTATCAAGAACTTACGTTTTACCTTGAAATTCTCTTAGGAGGAGTAACAGCAACTTTACACTCTTTTACCTCTTCTAAGTGGATTTTGCGTGACTAGGGAAGAACACAGAGACATGAAGACCGGAGGCCATTAAAGATCACATTTTTGAAGACTTACTTCGAAGACATGCAGACCGGAGGCCATTGAAGACCATTTTTTGAGACATTGAAGACTTAAAAAAAGAGAGGAATTGCTATGAAGATGAATGTGTACCACAAGAAGAAGAAAAGGAAACATGACAAAATTCTGGCACCCATTGTGAGTTGCGATGGCCTTGTCGCAAGTTGCGACGAGCCTGTCGTGAGTCGCGACCAACGGGTGGTCAGAATTTCACCTTATCCTTTTTGTACTATAAATAACACTCTCTTTCCTCTCATTCACATCTTCTTCATATGCATTTTTGGTATTGTTTTGAACCCTATTTTCTTCCATTTTCATCTTTGAATTCTCTTGTCTTATTTTTAGTTGTTTAGCATTAATTAGTATGAACTCTTGTAGCTAAATCTAGTTCTTGGGAGCAATTGACTAAGGCTTCCAAGCCCATGTCTTAAGAACAATTTGTAGCCTATTTGATACTCTTACTATTGTTCATTTATGGAGCATTGAATGTGTTTGTTAATATCATTAATGTTATTGAAAGCTTGAGTATATGAAGTATTTGTATGATATGCTTGTTAGGGTTTGGGGAAATGGGTTGATTTCCCCTTTTCTTGATAGGAATCCAAGAGTATGATTTAGAACTTTTGATTGTGTTGATGGATTGATAATTGCTAGATGAATATGATAATGTTGAACTCTTTGTCATGTTTGTTGCTTGTACCAAATGACAGAAGTCTATGAATGCCAATCGTTCTTGACTAATCTTGTGTAAAAGCATGAATTGGTCAAATTCTTAGACACTGTGTAGTGTTTATAAGTGTTGCTAAGCTTGTTGATTTTTCGTGCTAAATGCCATCAATGGGATACTTTTAGTCGTGTTTTAACTACGGGAATCATTGGTGAGGTTTGACAAGAGATGTCAAATTCACTCTTGCAAACTACTATCTAAGAAGGATAGAAGTTTTGTCTTCACAACAAGTAGTGAAGTAGTAAATAGGTTGCATGTTCAATGATGAATAAGAGGTTTGGAAGTGGAAGTCAATTGTGCCCAAGATTCCGTTAACTGTTGTTTTCATCTTATCTTTAGTTGTATTGCATGATTAGCATAGTTATCTTACTTTGCTAGTTGTATTTCAATTTGATAACTTAGGATCTAACCAACCAAAATTTACATGCTTTTACACACACACACACACACACACATATTTATGTATGTTTATCCCTAGCATGTCTTCAACTATATATGTTTAAACACTAGAAAAGATCCCTCTTCTCGTGGACGACCCCGACTTGCCATTATCTACTTAATTGTAGATAGAAAGCATCAGGGCTTAAAGGTATTATCTTTGAGAGGTAGGGCGACGACCTCCCACCCCCTCCCCCATTTACTTGCTTTGATATATATATATATATATCTACTTCTGGCATAATACCAACCTTATATGTTTAAACCCTTAGAAAAACCCCTCTTCTTCGTGGATGACCCCGATTTTCCACTATCTACTTAGTTATAGTTAGTAAGAATTTAGGGCTTTAATTTTAACTTTGAGAGGTACGACAATGATCTCCCAAATTTTGGCGCCGCTGGCGGGGAAGAGGCATTTATTTTTATGTGTTTGGGAATATTTGGTTGCATATTAGCTAGTTGGTTTTATTCTCCACTTCTTTGTGGTTGTTTTTGTTCAGAGTAGGTATTGCTTGAGTTCTTGATGATTGTTTTTATCGAGAATCCTTTCAATATGATTGCAAACTTTTGAAAAAAAAGAGAGGATCGTCTCGCCTTGAGGGAACTCATGTTGAGAAGAGAGGCTCAACAAGCAAGGTTTTGTAGGATGTGTCATTCCGACCATCCTACCGAGTCTTGCTATTTGTTGAGAGGGGAGCACCATGAGGGGGAAAGAACCCTTGGTTTTGGAAACCAAGGGTATTATGATGAGTGCTACCAAGAGGTAGGAGATGTTGGTTTTCAAGGGCATGAAATCCAATAATGGTATCCATACCACAATTCTTACAATCTGGAATGGAGTGGTAATCCGGATTGGTGGTATGAAAATGAGCTGGAAAACCAACAATACAAGAAAAATAGTTGTCCATCACCAACTTGTACCATACTCCAAAACCAAGCCCAACAAGAAAGTTCAATTTTGACACAGGAGGAAGTCATAAATACAATAGCAAACTTGAACAACTTGGCCAAGACTAGTGAGGAACTAGACACTCGGATCTCCTCTAGTGTCAAGGCTATTGAGAGCCATGTAAGGAGTATATTGGAAGTGGTGACCCAAATGAAAACTCGTGATTCCAAAAATACACTATCCCAAGTCAAAGATTTGGTGAGTGAGGTCACCATGAGAAATGAGTTCGAGTTCAAAGGGGACGAGGAGTCGGTTTTGTGACTGGTGTCGATCTAAGAAAGAAGGCAGACGATGGGACACCATTTTTGCGACTTCGCACAAGCCAACACCGGCATGTTTTGTGACCGACGTCGGTTAGACAAAGAAGGTAGGCGATGAGAGAGGAAATGTTGTGATTTCATTCATGTCAATGTTGGTCTTAATAAGAGCGACATCACTGGCGCTTATAACCAACATTGTGCGCTGCGGGGCAAGCATGTCGTGGGCATGGTGATGTGGAACGATAATCAATACAAAAAATTTTTGATGGGCCGATATTGCACGAAAAAATGATGCCGATTTATGCAACATCGATTAGGTGTTGTCGATATACTGGTTTGTGTGACGTCACAGATTAATTGTTGAGACATAGATTCTCATACAATATTATAATATTTTATATTTGATAACACAATCGTTCGTCGCTAGCCATCATATTTTATTTAATATTCGATCACTCATAAAACAGTTTAACGTGATACAACAATTGATTGTTGTTCAATTAAAGCGGAAAGAAATCACATGTTAAAATCCACAAAACTATCACACATATTACAAATATATGTCACAATTTATTTAAATACATAAGGTTGATGTGAAAATTTAATATTAATTATATTGAACCTCCATTGTCTACGTTGTACAACATTAAAACTATCTGGGCGACTAGTGAAATGAAAAGTCCATCCATGTACATGTCGAAAGTCCATCAATAACTGCCTTTGTCCTATTACGACCAATCTACATGAAACAAAACATATGTTAGAAATGGGCATTCAAATGACATACACATAATATAGTCATAAGTAGACGACATTAATCATAATTGGAAAAACGTAACTAATTTGCTTTAGTGCGACGTCACAAACATGCGACATCGATGTCGCATAGGCCAACGTAATGACAAACATCAGATGTTCATATTTATTTCAAGCATTTCCTATACTTGTGCGACGTCGGTCATTGCTCGGTACTGTATTGCAAGGGCCAATTAATTGTGACCGACGTCGCACATTCAAAGTGTGTTCTTATATTGTTCACACTCAGCCCTAATCTAAGCCTTTTTTCTCACTCCTTACAAACATGACATTAACTTGACAACACAAACACTATACACTATATAACATGTAACAGAATCATCATATTTCATGAAAATATTCAATCTTTGTTTCATGAGAAAAAGAACATATACAAAATCACTAATAAAATTGCAAAATGAACATGGAATGGATGGAAAACTACCTCAATTAATTTGAACCAGGAGATGCTCTATCCCCAGATACTTGTTGATGTTTGATTAACCTTGTATACTTAGAAGTAATTATCTACAATTTATTCTAAACCACATACTAGCGCTTTCTAAAATTTTATGGATGAAATTTTATTATCTTTATATTTCATAAAAAACCAAGGATCTATAATTTCCTGTGATTCTATGTGGTGGAAATTTTCATTCTTATAACACTCATTGTAAGAGTATTAATAAAATACTAATTAAAATGAGGGACAATTACCCAGGTTTGCATCCCTGTTAGACCGTATGCATAATCTATATTAAACATTTTTCCTTATGTTTGGGTACAGAGTTTTGAGGAGTAGGGAACACTTAAAGAAATTTGGGCAATAGTGTAATTTTTGAAAAATGCATCACAATCAGTTTGTGAATAATTTAGGCACCTCCCACTGACCCGTTGATGCCCCAATCAGAACAACATGTTTGTGACAATGTGATTAAGATAAGGATATCTCCAATTTTGCATTTTGACTTCTCCCAACTTTCTTGGAGAAACTTGATTGCAAAAACTAAAAAGTTCACCGGTTGTGCCAATATTGGTTCTGATCGAAATGGACATTAAAAAATTCATGGACATTTGAAAATTTAAATTAGTGATTTTTAATATACTATAAACTATTATCAAAGTTGATTATAGTTAGTTTGGTTAAATGTGGGCCTAATTGTTACGCTAGTGAGCTGAATTTGTTAGGCCCACATTCAGGTTAGCTGCTGCCAGTCACATATTGATTATTTGTCTGTAAGGACGATTGACGTGTGACAATGCACATATTGAGGAAGAATTCACAATGGTTCCAAAGGACTATGTATATGGATCCCACCTCAGAATTCACTTTAAACATTTGACCTTCCCTCGAAGTGCAATGGTCCCTCAACCTCTCTTCTGAAAGGTATGGTATTTTCAATCCTTTCAAATCATTCATTATGTGTTGGTTGGTATGTTTTTTTTTATAGTTCCTATGGATTTTAATAGTGTGAACACATTTTGTTTGTATGGTTTTGAGTCAATTTTATGTCAATTTTTTATTCGCACTCTGCTGGGTCACTAATAAATCACAATCTTTTTATGGGAAAATCTACTAACCCATGAAGCGCTATGAATCAAAGATGAGTATTTATATTTCTTTCTCCCATTCTTACTACTAAACTAACAAATGGGTAGATAGTGGCAAGACCGAGGTCGTCCACAGAGATACTATGAGTTTAAAGGTTAACTATTCAATGCTACAATCAAGTCATCAATCCAATCACGTGTCAGGAATAGCTAATGTTGCAAAATAGGTTTTAGGGGGGTGTTTATTAATGAACTACAAGCATGCAAGAACAAGAGAGTAAACTATATAAACCTAGCACAAGGGGATATTTGTGTTACATGAACAAAAATACATTTCGATCCCAGATTCAATTATATTCAAGACGTATAAACCTATCATAATACTTATGTCACATAGTGTGATCGATAGTACACACTTCCCCCTGTCAGTCACACAGGGGTGCTCTCGTTTTCTTCTATCTACGATGTCTCCGTAATTAGGGAAGTGCAACAATGGCCCTGCCTACTGTGCATATCTTGTTTTTCCCCATAAAATCACGTTCCGAGCACTCCACTATGAATGCTTCTCCCTAGACCTATAGAGGAAATATGATCGGTACCTTATGATGACTCTAAGGTTGCAATGACATAGGTCGAATTACGCCAACCTTAGCTACTACTCAACTATCTTTATATGTAACCTATCAGACTCTAGGCATACGGTCATCGGAACAATGACCCGCAACCCACATGCACACACCCACACGATCAAACAGACTCTTTCTCCACCTATTACCCTAATGACACTCCCAAAGGGCTAACAATAATGTGCCAACATAATGTATCAATCATGCAATTAACAAGAATGTAAGGCACAAATCAACATAGTAATCGAAAGCATTAAAAGATAGAGAGATCTTAGAATATCACAAAATAACTACCAAGTCATGAATACAAATATAAATCCCCAAGATAAATCACTACACCCTAAGAATTGAACCCAATTGATTTATTGGATTCAATGCCCTTGGAAAAAAAAGAAGAAGAATTAAACTAAGAGAGAAGGGTTAGCCCCTTTCTCTTTCTACTTACTCTTACGAAAAACTAGAAGAACGAAATAAAACTATCCAAACTTAAATCCTAATATACATAGGTTCTCTTATACATTAGTAGGAATTGGGCCTTGAAAGAGGCCTAAAAAGGGCACTTAAACCCTAGCAGCCGCCGGGCACGCGCTGTGCAATATCACACAGCCCGTGCAATAGGGTATGGGTCGCCAGTTGAGTGTGAGTCATCTCACTTTTTGAGCGTACGACCACACATAACTTCATGGGCTACCAGCTAGGAATTCTTTCCGAATGGTTGAGTGGAACGTGTTGTGTAATTCTTTGCGGCCACCAGCTGGAAGTTTGATTTCCACTTTTGAGTGGCACAGGCCATGTATAACCTTGCAGGTTGCCGACTGGGAGTCAATTTTTGGGAAACTGATGGCACGGGCATGCAAATATTCATAGGATGTGGGTTGGTCTTCTCATCTTGAATTTTGTGTTGCATGGGTTGTGGCATATTGCACGGCCCATACTCATACTTATTTGCACGAGACTTTGTTGAATGACACAGGCCGTGTAGTTCTTTACGGCCCGTGCCAAGGCACTTTTGCACCACTCGTTCTGGAAGGCACAACCCATGTAGTATCACACGGCCGTGCGAGTTCTACACTTGTTGAACTTCGACTCCCTTTATCCTCTTAGCTCGATTCCATCTACTACCATGTTTTGACTCATGGCCTTATATCTACTACCATTCTTACGAATGGCCTTCTAATATCTACTACCACCTTTGCAGATGGCCTTCTACAATCTACGCCAAAGTGCTTACGAGCAACCTACCAATAAGCTCACAAAAACCTAATCTAGGTGCTCATAAGGACATAGTGTCCATTAGATCTAATTAAGTCTAAAAAACTAGGAATTTAGATAAGAAAACCAACAATAGTCACCTAAACCCTTTGTAATGTAAACCTATCAAAACCTACCAATCAACCAAGCAAAACATACAAATAAATGTATCAAATTCATTGGTTAACACATATTTTTTGGTGTAGATCAATTCCCTCACACCCTTTACTCGTTCTCGAGTAAGCAAAAATGAGCAAAGATCTAAGAGGAAATTAGCATGGAAAGAGGGTTAACCAATATGCTCAACATTATTCCTTAGCTACCCTAGTTCCCCTAAAGATGTGAGACTCTCACAAACCTCACTCCCCAAAGAAGCTAAAGTAACCTATCCAACCAATCACACCAGAAAAAAAGGCAAGGTATACATGATATATGTGAAACTAACTTACTCCACCAAAGAAGCCACCAAAGACAATCCAAGAGATGCTTAACCTAGTCCAATTTCTCTCAATTTCTCTAGTTTTGCCTAGGAGCCCTTTTGGGTTTTCATCCTAACTTCACACAAATTGAACTCACTTCTCACCTTTTACACACCATGGCCTCTCACTTTTGCATAGGTTTTTCAACCTATCTAGGGCTTTCCCATTGTTTCCTAAGTCACCCTTTCGGGTTTTCGACTTAGCCATGTATATTTATTTTTCATTGTTTCAAATTTTCAATTTTTTTGTAGCACAAAATGATCCAAACATGGGCTTCTTACTACATGAAGATAATAAAAATAAATGACACCACCAAAAGTCTTGCAATATCCCCAACGAACTACAAAAAGGTTCCCTCACACCTAAAAGTGTGCAAAACAAACCAACAAAATTTTTCAAAAACAAATGAGGGAAAAAGAAAGGAAAAGATAGTCAACACAATCATCCATGCAAGAATAAAGAGATAAGCAGAAAAGCAAAGGAGATGCCACCATATGAAGGTGTTTCAACCCCTCCACCACACTTAGTTCATGCATTCTCCCCAATGCATGTGACCAAGGTGAGAAGAAAGGTTGGAATACCGAAGAGAACTCAATGTTGTCTGCCACATGTAGCTCTACACCCCTGCTTGTGTGGCTCCACACCCCTGCTCATGTGGCTCCTGATAATAGTGCACATCTCTAATGCCCGTTGTCCTTCGCCAATCAGGGATCTCTCTCATGTCATGTGGAGCAGACCCATGTCTATCCTCAAGTAATAAGACTAATAATCCACCCTGTCAAACCTGAGCACCGTTGCATCATGATGATAATCGAGTTGTGCGCTAAGCTGATGAACATCATGCGTAACCCCAAAGATGGAGTCTTCCCAAGACTACATCTATCTGTCTCTTATCTCTGTGAGTAGGCCTATATGTCATAAGATGAAGCATATTTAAATCCCAGCGAACCATGATCCCGGAACTATGGATGCTGCCAAGGGTGAGCCTCATGATGGGATGGTGAAAGGCCGTCGCCGTACCTCTCAAAGTTAATATTTATAAGCCCTAAATGCTTACTATCTACAACTAAGTAGATAGCAGCAAGTCGGGGTCGTCCACGAAGAAGAAGGATTTTCTCAAGCGTTTAAATGTAAATAGTTGATATTATGCTAGGAGTAGATATATATATATATACACATATAAAAGCATGTAAAAATGGGGGGTTTGGTTTTTTGGTGGTCCTAAGCTATGAAAGTTGAAGGACAAGATAACTAGCAAAGTCAAGTAACTATGCTAATCATCAAACAAACTAAGAAAATGGGTTTTAAAACTACAAAAACAAAGCCTTGGGGGCAATTGACATCTACTTCCAAACCAAATGTAGATCATTGAACCATTCACTCATCCTATCAAATTGTTACCTATGGATGAATGACCATAGATTTGACAACAACAAGCCTTCTACCAAAGACATAGCCATTAAATCAAACATAGAATTCATTAGGCTAAACCTGGAACAAACCACATTCAAGGTTCAACCTTTTATTGCATCTATAGGATAAATATGAGAAAAATCCACATTAGCATACTTATCTAGCAAGAATCACAACACATTATGCACAAGAAGTTCTAAGTTCATGTTCTTAGATTTTCATGCAAAGGAACTAAGGAATTCATTACTTTCCTAACTCCCTAACACTTAATTCATACAAAAACTTCCTATTATCAAACAAATCATTATATAAATGAAGGAAAACATAGCATTAAGAACACATGAATGCTAAATAACAAAGGCTTCAAGAACGAGTGAAACAAACTATTCCCTACTTCGACTACTTGTTGTGAAGATAAATCTTCCATCCTTCTTAGGTAGTAGTTTACAAGAGTGAATTATAAATCTCTTGTCAAACCTCACCAATGACTCCTTTAACCAAAACACGACTAAAAGTATCCCATTGATGGCATTGAGCACGAAGAACCAACAAGCTTGGAAACACTTATAAGCACTACACCGTGTCTAAGCATTTAACCAATTCATGCATTTACACAAGATTAGTCAAGAACGATGGACATTCATAGACTTCTCTCATTTGCTTCCTAAAACAAACATGAAAATGAGTTTGACATCATCACATTCATCTAGCAATTATCAACACACCAACATCATTAAGAAGCTCTAACTCATGCTCTTGGATTCCACATTAAAAGAGGGGAGAATTAGCTACTTTATCTCAACCCTAACAAGTAATCATACAAGCAATCCATATAATCAAGCTTCCAACAACATCAATGCCATTAACGATTCACATTCAAAGCTCAATAAATGCACAATAGTAAAAATACTAAATAAATAGATATGGTTCTTACTACATAGATATGGAAGCTACAATTCATTGCTCCCAAGATAAAACTAAGCTAGATAATCAAAACCCATAACATAGAACAAAGATCTACAAAGAAAGAAGAAAAAATGGAAGAAAATGGTGAAAAACTAGGGTTTTGGAGCCCCCAAGTTGGGCTTAGAGAGTTGGGGAAGAAGGGGGTTAAAAGCTATTCATAGTACAAGAAAAAAAGGGAGTAAAAAGCAAGTTGCAGGGCAATTATAGAAAGTTGCAATGCCTCCGTCGTGAATCGTGACTAGATCAGGAAATTGTGAGCTCTCAGCTCAACATTTTGCGAGTCGTGACACACTCGTCGCGACGGAAAAAGTCCCATTTTGTTTTGCTTCCTCCGGGTGAACCGTTGGTCCGTTTTGGGAGTTCTTGTAGTTGATTTAATAGCAATCGAGAAGAGGAATCCAATGGTACCACTTTTGGAGGCTGATTCTGCTCAGAAAATTCTCAGAACTCTGCTTCAAAACATAGATCATTCTTCACCCTTTTCTTTGCTCTCCTTTCTTCACTTTATCTTCTACCACTTTGTGAGTGGTCTTCCATCTTCTACCATCCTTTCGAATGGCCTTCACTAAACCACTCCTAAGTGCTCATGAGCAATCTACAAATTAAGCTTACAAAAAGGAATCTAGATGCTATTAAGAGCCAAAAATCCAATAGACTAAACATAGGTTACAAAATGAAGGATTTACATATAAAAACCGAAAATGGTCATCTAAACCCCTTATCATGTAAACCTACCTAAATCTAACAATCTTACAACAAAAATATGATAAAAGAGTGTTAAATGCTTTGGAAAATACATGCATTAACATCTCATCAGATGGGATGGAGATGTTGTGTCGGTGAGGCTCAGAAATAGGAGGTGGTCCATGGCTACTACGTCTGCCTGACTCTACAAAATGGTCATCATGGGGGTACAATTGTGCCTGTAAGAATCTCTAGCACTAAGACCAATGGACTGATATGGATCCTCTCTAATCTAAATCGGCCCCTTGTACGGTGGTGGTGGTCCAAATAACTGCTCTACAGGGGAAGGCTGCACTAACTGCTGCTCAACTACTGGTGGCTGCACAAACTGAGGAAATGCTGGGGGTGGCTTAAGAAACAGGTGGTCAACGAAGGGGGGACTATGCAGGCTGCTTGGGAATTTGATCCTTCTCCATTGGGACATGTTCATCCTCCTCTCCCTGCTCATCTTCCTGTTCAACATAGGGGTATCTCACTACAACCTGTGCACCCTGATCTGGCTTTGTGATAAGATTCTGCAATCTGAATGTCTCTGCTAGCTTGGTTCTACCGGACTGATGATGTCTCATGAAGTCAGTGCCTTTATAGCACCTGTAAATATACCCAACATCCAGATGTATCATCGTTGCTTCTGCCATAACTGCATAAGTAGGGGTGTACGAGGAGTTTGGGTTCTCCTGAATACCATTTGGGTTCTCCTGCAAAATGAGCAATAATGTTGCAATAAGGGTGTACGGGGAGTGATATCATGCCCCCAACTGCTATCTTGCCCTTCTTCCTTATAGAAATGTTGTTGAACTAGGTGATAACGTCATTTGAAGATAGGGGCAAGCTCGCTCAGTACAAATTGGCCACTCGATCTCGCAATCCCTATGGGTAGCAGTGGCAGCCTCTCCATGGAACAACACCACTATACTCAAAAGCCTAAAAATATATCTCAGTGTAGGGTGTCCCATGTCACTATTCTTGCTCGCCTTTTCTCGCGACAGTCGGGTGATGCTGGGCCAGAATGTGTGCACATCAAATTCTGAGCCATCCTGGACATATCCATCAACCTCGGTATAATGCTTCCACCCAAAGCATGTATTTATCCTCTTGTAAGTAAGGGACCATGCCACATCCACCAGATGGAACCTAAATATCTTCCCACCAAACCTGTTGGCCCTTGGACTGAATGTCGCTAAAAACTCTAGGGTATACCTCGTGTGGATGGGAGCCAACTTCTTCATGAAGCCCTTCAGCCCGATCCTATTTAGAAGCACCTTGACGGGTTTGTAGAATTTTAGTTCCTTGAAGTTCATCTCATCTACAAACTTGGTCTCAAGCATGAGGCATCCACAAGATGCTCACATCACTCAGAATACTTCTCAAGGAGCGTGTACAGGCCAATAAATGGCACGCTAGGCCCGACCCTCTGTCTAGGTGGCATATTGACAGGCAAGAACAATATACAACATCAACAAGAACTAACAGTCCAAAAAATCTCAATACCTACCCCACACTTAAAATATCCCACAAAAATGTATAATCACACTCAAGCCCACTTAACAGGTCCTAAACATGCAATATCCAAAAACTGCAAAAATCAAAATTCCCAAATTGTTATAGAGTGATTCAGCCAGGTACCTAGGTGAATAATGGTGATGAAATTTTATGAATTAATGCTCGTGGAGCATGCAAGACCCCTCTTAGACCAGATTCCAGCAGTCTCCAACACCAGGAACAGATTAAATCTTCAATTTCGGAGAAAATTAAAGAAAGTGGCCCAACTTAATTCCTTAAAATTTTGGAATATTCTTGATGATTTTGGATGAAATATTTTATAGGATTTGTGCGGAATGAAGAAAGGAAGATTTTTGACAAGTTTAAGGCAATTTGGTTAAGAATTAAGGAAGTTAGGATGAGATTTAGGATTGGAGAAGAAGGGATGTTCAGGTTTTCTAGGTTACTAGGTTTAGAAAAGAGGAGAGTGAAGAACTTGATTAGGAATGAGGCATTTAGAGGAGGGCTCTTGGATTTTAATTGGTGAACTTGGGTGGCACAGGCAGCAATCAATGACACGGCTGTGCCACATGAACCTCGTGATGTTCTGGTTTGGAATAAGGCTTGGCACGGTCTTTGCCAACCTTAGTTCCTTCAAAATTTGTTGCAAAAATCTATGCACCCAAAAACATGAAAATTGAGTATAGCACTGATCTAGCCAAAATCTAATGACTAATAATCCCTAAGAACACCACCAAAAACCGAACACTTTCCGAAATTCACAAAAAGATATAAAAACCTACTTACACAAAATGAAATCACCGTTTCTTTATTTTTGTCCTCACGACTTATTATTAATGCATTTGTGTAAACTAAAAAAAGCGGGTTGATGGGTCACCAGAATCACTGTCCTTGACACTACCCATGGCCATGTCCCTATGGACGGGTCTTCACATTACCTTAGGCTTACCCTTCACTTTAGGAGACACATAGCAAACACATTCATCCTTCACAATGGTAGATACATTCTTGTTTATTTTTGGATTAGGAAGAGATTTCAGATGTTTGAATTCCTTAACCCACTTCCTTCTCTGCTGCACATTAGTGTTAGCAATTGGAAGCAAAGCATCTTTAATTACACTAGGAAAAATGTACTCATCCATGCATTCATCATCATAAGTTTTATTCAAACTAGATAGAACATAAAGAGCTCTCAGTGAATAGGAGGCAGAAAAATTCTCTCCAGAGAAAAAAGGGGCGGGACCCCTCCAAGATCATCTTGGCCATCTTCTCTCAATTAATTCTTGCATTTTTCCCTCTAATCTACGCTCTTCCGGCAAGGAATCCAAAAATCTTGTTGGATTCCTCGTTGAGCATCTTTTGATGGTTCTTTTGATAGTTTTTTGAAGTTTTTTCATATCTGGTTTGGGGAAGATGAACACATGTTCCTTTGGAATTTTCATGGCACTTTAGTGATGATTCTTGTTGGATTAATTCATATCTGTTTGGAACTTTGAAGAGTCCGATGGAGAGCAATTTCTGATGGGTAAGTTTTCAGATTTAGAAATTTGATGTTCTTTGGATGATTTTTAATATAGAATCTTGTTTTGGATGTATAACATTCATGATGATTTGGGATATGTGTGGATGGATTATCTCAATTTTGTTTCTGGTTGCAATTTCTGGCAAGATTCATGTTAGCCATTTCTATATGAGTAAATATATTTGCTCAGTTTATCTCGGTGTTTGTATCAAAGCGGTGTACATTTTCCATGTTTTGGATGAGTTCTTTTATGCCCACAAGGATTTGATGCAAACTGATGGATGTTTTGTTTTCCCAGTAGCTTTGGGAACACAACTGTGGCAGTTTGGAGTGAATTGAGTTCTCCGACATTTTCTGTTTTGTTCTCAATTTTTGGACATGTTTTTCCAATAAGCTTCAACTTGAGCCGCCGGAATGTTTTTACCAATGTGATATTGCATTGGTTTCATGGATCTCTTGGTTAATATGTTTTGCATGCTTTTTGTGCTGCCCATTTTTTGGTATTCTTGGCGTTGTTCTCTAAGAGCCCGATTTTTCGGTGACTATTCTCGGTTAAATTGGGCTTCAAAATGGTGCATTTTGGACGTGTTTTAGGAATTTCCCAATGCCCATATTTGCTTGTTTTTGCTCAATCGTGATATAATTAGTCATGTTTTTCGATGGGTTCCACTCTACCAAAGATATTTTATGCAAATGGGGACCTGCATGTTTTTCATGCAACATTGGAGGCACGACGGTGGTCTGCACTTGATTTTTCCAGGTGAGGCTAGGGTTACTAGAATATGGGTCGTGCAGCTGGGCTTTTTGACATGAAGGATAGAAACGGGTTGGCAGTGCAGTTAGGGTTTTTAGCGAAGTGGGTTGGAGGCCGGATTCTTTGACCAGCGAGTTTAGAAACTGGGTCTATGACCCTTAGGGTTTCTCAGGTTTGGGCTGAGTTATTTTCTTCTTGCACTGAAAGGAATTATTATGGGTTGAGTTAATTTATGGAGTACTGGGTCGGGAGCCGGGTCATGTGCCCCACGAGTTTAAATCTAGGGCTAATGACCTACGGGTTTAAGGAGCTTGGGTTGAATTAAGTTTTTTTCATTTGGGCCTAATTACTCTTACCTGGGCTGAGTTATTTTTCTTTGCTGTTGGGCCAATTGGATCACTTAATGGGTTGCTGAATTAGCCTTTCATGGAGTATTGTTTTCTGAATTGGGCTGAAAAGCTTGCTTTATTGGGCTAAAGTATTTAGTTCACCTACTATTTACCAAGTGGCTCATATATTTCAGCTAGGTCAACAATTTACTTGTGCTCTTGGGCTAATTTAGTAGGATATAGGCTTTATTTGGGATCTCCCCGAGCCTACATGGAATTTTGCTACCAAAAATTAGGCTATAATGCTGGTGAGATTTGTGGATATTATTTGTGGTCTGGTATATCCCTTTGGAGTATATGCATGTACCTTTCGAATTTGACTTCCTTACCATTAGCTTTGGGAGTTGGCATGCATAGAAGTCTATCTTTCTGTTTTGGGTCATCAAGTTCCGACATATCTTTTACCAGTGTCACTTTTCAGCACACTACGTCTACGCTTGCTTAGCATTGACTTCACACTGGCAAAGATGGGGTGATAGGCATCTCCCCACTTGAAGACCTAACAGGAGTGATGATAGACCTTGTTGAGTACCACCATTGATGAGCACCATTTTGGATGAGCACCACCTCTGAAGGCCTCGATGTTTGAGGTAGAAGCAGTTAGTAGCTTACGCTCCAGAGGGGATGTCCTTTGGGCTGCAACGGTCTTTCATTTGGCTTGTTTTCATTTTGGATTGGTTAACTTGGTTGTTTTCATTTGTGCCTCACTTTTGGAGGTTGTGAACACTTTTTAGTAGATGGCTGACCAACTTTTATGCTCCCGTCTGCTACCATTTTTTTTTCTATTTACCTATACATTCAAACTAGATAAAACATGTAATGTCTCTATATTAGGTAATACCACATCACAATCAAAATCATCAACCTTAACCAATGTCGATCCCTTAGCTAAATCTTCAGGCTTAGGAGGTGGTTATGGAGGTTTTAAGTCCTCGCCACGCTCCACCAACCACTGCATATTAGTGACCATAAAAAATAAAAACACAATAGATTTGTCATCACTAAACTCATGCATAGCATATGTGTCATCAACATGGCCATCACAGTTAAAGTACAAGATATGATTTCTCTCATCACTCTCATCAATGTCATCAAGGAACTCATCAATGTCATAAAAGATGCAAGGATCATCATATTTAAAAAGCTCATCACATAAAGATATGCCATTGCACATAAGAGAGGAAATAGGTACATCATTCTTAGACTTGTAAATTTCAAATCCCACCTTATGAACATTATCCTCTAGGGTTAGTGTCCCCAAATAAACATCTATCTTGGTTCATAATGTTTTTAGGAATGGTCTTCAAATCCCACCATCATGCACTACATCAAGGACATAGAAGTCCTCCAGAAATAGTAAATTGCCTAATCTAACCGTGACATTCTTAACTATACCTCTTGGGCTATCTTGGGAATGATCGGGTAGTTGGACAATTACCCTAGTGTCCTTAAGCTCACCTATGTCTAGGTTCTCATAAAGGCTAGAAAAAATCACGTTAATAGATGCACCTAAGTCTATCATGGATTTTTTCACTAAATTACCACCTAAGGGAATGGGAAACAAAAACATTCCGGGGTCATCGCACGTTTTAGGCAAGTTCCTATGAGCTAAAGTAGCTACTCCCTCTATTTTCATTTGGCCTACTTTCCTAGTTGGTTTATTCCTCTTTTTAGTGCATGCATTTTTAAAAAACATAGGATATGAGGGAACTTGTTTAGTTATATATAGGATAGGAATGCTAACCTCAACCTTCTCGAAGACCTTGCGAATGTGTGTATTGGTTGCCATCTTCTACTTTCCCAGTAGTGCACTAGGAAAAGGCAATGGAGGGATCACCCTTGCCTTGGTGGTGTGAAGCTCCTTAGAGTACTCCTCTTCTACAACCATCTCACGTTCTTCAAAGTTAGTCTTTTTGCCTTCCACAATGACATCATCTTCTTGGAAGATTTTTTTTCAGACTCGCATACCTCCTTCCCGCTCCTTAGCTTCAAAGCAATCACATTTCGTAGATTAACTTCGGGTTGGGATGGTAACTTTCTGAATTCTCTAGCCTCAAGTTGGCTTACCAAAATGGCAAGTTGTCTAACTTGGACTTTGAGATTCTTGATACTCGAAAAAGCTCTTGTGCCTATCTTCTTAATCTCTCTTCTTGTCCACTCTGCGAACGCATCACTCCTTTTTTTCCAATTGGGAAACTGCATCAAGGATCTCCTCCTGATTTGACTTGTATAGAGCGGCCTTGTTATTCGAAGACCCTTCTCCCATCGGGTAAGGTTGAGGTTGTGCACCTTGATTGTACCCTAGACCATGGTTTTCCTCGCGCCACCAAAAGTTAGGGTGATCGCGGTATCGAGGGTATAAGGTATTTGTGTAGGGATCTTGTCTATCTCCACCTTGGTTCTCTCGGAACCCTTGTTGGTTCCCCTTAGAAACTTTCTCATTTCCATCATTAAAGTCCAAATCCTCCACTTCTTCAAAATCTTCAACTAATTGCGGCATGTATCGATTAAATAATCAAGACTAAAAATGCCACACACCTTCACTTGTTGAGCTCTCCCCTTAATTAACTCTTTCATAATCGAGGAAAGTGCTTGAACTTGCTCTTCCAACTTCGGAGAGTGAGTCGGCTTTTCCAATTTATTCATATAAGATCTAGTGCCAAATTGTCTTATACCATTGGTAATTTCTTCAAATAATGCTATTGCGCCTTAGGGCTCTTGTTCGCTATGGATTTGTTGCACGCCGCATTGAACATTCTCATATCCTCATCACAAAGTCCCTCAAATAAGTAGTACACCAAATCACCATCTTTGAATGGATGGTAGGGACAACTCGCCAATAATCTCTTAAACCTCTCTCAATACTCATACGGGACTCGTTTACCATTTGTGAGATATTGGAAAGCTGCTTCATTAGGTCCATGGACTAGGAAGCTTGGTGATGCATCTTGGGGGAAGGTAGTATAACCAGTCCTTAGATGCATTTCGGAATAAGAAAGGAAAGGATCTCAAGTTGTAATCTTCTTCTGATACCGGTGGCTTCATATTGGTGCCCACTAGGTGAAATTCCAATAAGAGTTTGTTCTGATCTTCAACGTCCAAACCATGGAATGTGGGAAAGCATTGGATCATGTCGCTCTTAACCACACAAGTCACGTTCGGTGGAAAAAGTGGGAAGACATTGCATAGGGGTTATTTCTCCAAGTTCGGAGCCATCAACTCCCTAAGTGTGTAGTTGTCTTCCACCATCTCTACAAATTCCTTTTCTCAAACAATATTTGGTTCTCATGGAACCCCTACTCTAGCTCTCCTCCTTATTCTCTAATCACCTGTGTTTTTCGGTAGGTAGTGTATAGTTTCTTAGTTTACGGTATGTGTGTATACCATAAACAAGAAACTAGACAATGCCCAACCAAAGAGAAACACTAGCAAAAGGATTATAAGTAACCGGATTACTATCACAAAGGATCAACAACAAAAACAAACCAAAGCTACCAAAAAAACAACGCTAACTACTCTACAAACAAGCTATGCAAGTTAACAATTAAATCTTTAGACTAGCATCCCCAGCAGCGGTGCCAAAATTTGATCCGCACTTTGCTTGGTTGCTAATAAATCATTACCATTTTATGGGAGAATCTACTAACCCGCGAAGTGCTATGAATCAAAGATGAGTATTTGTATTGTTGCTCCCATTCTTACTACTAAACTACCAGATGGGTAGATAGTGGCAAGACCGGGGTCATCCACAGAGATGCTAGGAATTTAAATGTTTGCAATGCAAAGCCGTAATTGGGTCGTAAGTCAATCCTAGATTCAATCAAATATAAGACGTATAAAACTATCATGATACGTATGTCACATAGTTTGATCGATAGTCAACACTTTCCCCTATTTGTCATACAAGGGTTCTCTCTTTTTCTTCTATCGACACCACATCCGTAATTAGGGAAGTGCAGCAACTTCCCTGCTTGCTTTGCAGATCTGTTTCTTCATCGTAAATTTACATCATGGGCACTCCACTATGAATGCTTCTCCCTAGACCTATAGAGGCAAACAGATTGGCACTTTATGGTGACTTTAAGGTTGTAACGCCATAGGTTGAATTACGCCAACCCTAGTTACTACTCAACTATCTTTATCCGAAACCTATCGGGCTCCAGTCCAGCTCAAACTAGCGTACAGTCATTGGAACGGTGACTCGCAGCCCATATGCACACACTCACATGGTCAACGGACTCTCGCTCCCCATATTACCCTAGCGACACTCCCAAGGGGATAACAATGATATGCCAACATGAAAGTAGACTAAGGTGTATGCCAACATAGTGTATCAATCATGCAATTAACAAGAATGTAAGGTACAAATCAGCATAATAATCATATGCATTAAAGAATTATAGAGATCTTAAAATCTCACAAAATAACTACCAAGTCATGAATACAAATATAAATTCCTAACCTAAATCACTACTTCCTAAGCATTGAACCCAACTAATTTATTGGATTCAATGTCTTTGGGCAAAACAAGAAGAATTAAACTAAGAGAGAAGGGTAGCCCTTTTTTCTCTCTACTCACTCTTAGGAAAAACTAGGAGAATGAAATGAAACTATCCAAACTTAAACTCTAGTAAATATATCCAAACTTAAAGGTTAGCTCCTTTCTCTCTCTCTCTCTACCTTTGTTTTAGGTGATCCTTGTGAGACATCGCTCATTCATCATTGTGCTATTTTTTATGAATGAGATGCCACACCCATCTTGGTTAACCTATTGGTTTAACCAATAGGTCATAATCATCGGTTACCAAATTTTATGCTTGCTTAACGCTTTTAAATGCAAACTCGTTTATTCGTCGCTCACCATTTTTGGTCTAAACGACTGATGAGCGATGAATTATAAACATGTTATCCATGCCACTACTTTGGACCGACATGTACGTGCGACGCCTGGCCAATTCAAATGATTAATTGAACAAATATCCATCAAAATAATTTCAATCGATATATATTTCATCCGAGTGATATGAGTTTCCGGAATAATGGCCCAAAACGAAGGTTCCAGCCGTTCCCCAGTAGAGGTGAGCATTCTTTTGTTTAGTTTGCTACATTTCTTTTATTTGGTTACTTATATTAATATTTAATTAATCATAATATCATTGACCAATATTCTAGATCTTGAGCGATTTGGAGATGGAGCACGCGTGGTATTCATTCGGTGATACTATTCCACATTTCATTTGTGCCTTGACCCAGATGAATTTTGGTTAAGTTCCAATATTGGTAAGTCCTACCCGTTACACATGTATATAATTTTCATTTAACATTTTCTTTAGATTATTTTCATATATACTAACTGTAATTTTCTGTTTATAGTTTAATATGTCCCAAGCCAAATTATTCCACTCCTACCGAAAGTAAAGACACATGTTGTCTTGAGGTGTGACGAAAGAGAGTGGCACATGAACTACTTTGGGAACAGGACGCTCAAGACCCTGTCTCCAAAGGGTTTTGGAAAGTTTCTTGATGCCCACCGACCGAGGAATGGGGATATGCTCTACTTCGAGATGTTATATAGTTCTTGTCCGATAGTTTTCATTGTCATCGTTGTTGGGTCTCAATTTTAGTTTTACTGCTTTGAACTTGGAACAAATTAAAATAAAATTTTCAAATTTGGAACATTTGTTTAATTAAGACTATTTGTTGGATGTTATTTTAATATTTTTTAATCTTTATTTTTTAATATTTAATCTATTTGTTGAATGTTATTATAATGTTATATAATCTTTAATCTTTAACCTACCATATGAAACAAAGTTTTAATATTACAATCATACACAAAACTAGAATATACTTGTGTGTAATGAAATATTTGTTTCAATCATTCTCAAAAAAGAAAATATTTTTGACCACTTAATTAATAAATTCAAACTGTTGACCGACTTTTTCCCTAGGCAGAAGACAATTCGTACACGACAAGAAACTGCAGTTTTTACCTTAGGGTAGTTTATACCATTTTACATCAGAAGTGTGACCTAGAAAATAAATGAGTGTAATTATTTCTATTTCATGTAAAATACAAAGAGTTTTACTGTTTAAAATTATATTCCAATTACAACAATATTCCTATTCAAAACTTTTGCTGATTATCTTGTTGCAAACTATGATTGTCTTGTTGATGGAACAAGAAAAATAAAATGTTGTTGCATTAAGCCAAAACTTTGACTGCTTGACTTCACCCACTTTCTTGGAGTGACCTAAGTACATATAGAAAAAGCTGACTGATTACGTCAAAATCCAATCCAATCGAACCAAGCGTTAATAAAGTTCATGAACATTTATACTGCTGAATATGTTGTTTACAATGTACTATTTATTGGTATGAAAGTGACTTTTACTTGTTTTGGTCCTTGGCAGGCACATTTGTTATGCTAGCAGGCTAAAATTGTTAAGCCCAAATACATGACCGACATCAGTCATGGTTCCGAAACATGTCTACTAAACCGATATAGTTGCGACGTTCCTACTTGAGAGGGCGACATCACAAGGGACCACAATGAAGTCATTCCAAAATGTTTATAAATATGGGGTCCCTCATAATGAGTTCCAGCTTTGTGTTCTCAAGTTTCACACGAATTCTAACAGTCTCCCACCCCTTTCTCTCTTCTCTCTTGTTAAAGGTATGGTTTTTCTAATCTTCAAACACCTTCATTTTTGTAATTTTTCCTTGACATTATTCGATCTATGGTGTGTGAATGTGTCATTTTTTTGGTCTACTAGTTCTTATGGATTTTTTATAGTGTGAAGTTTCCTTGTTAACCTAAGTACTGTGTTTTGGTATATTTTTGGACGTATTTGTGTATTTTTTCTGTTGTTAAAGTATGATTTCTTCTGGATTACTGTGTTTTTGGTCATAATTCTTTGGTTGCATGCGATGTCTATAACCTCTCGGTTACCATTCAGTCTCTGCAAATGTGGTGTGACATCGTACATTCATATTTTTAGTAATATGCTCTTTTGTATGAGATATCACACCTATATTGGTTTAACCATCGATATAACCGATTGGTTGCCAAAGTCGTATACATGCGTTTAAACTTTCTTTATAATTGTATATGCGAACTCGTTGTAGCGTCAGTCACATTTTTGGTTTGGTCGACTATAGAGAAACATCGCCACTACATGTTGACCATGCCACTGTTTTGGACTAACATGTATGTGCGACGTATGGTCGACGTCGCACCTTTCATTTCCAAGGCTTGTATGCCCTAAAAAAATTTCATATATTATTCAAAACTAATGGCTAGCGAAGGATCCTCCAGTCGCTCATTTTTCCTGATCTTTTAATATTTTACATATATATTTACTTATACATCTTCACATTTTATGACAATTAATATTTTTTGTTTTTATACAATTCTCCGCACAGCAGAGTAACCCAAAGCTTCTTGTGTTTGACCTTGAACAACATATAATAACTGCTGATAGCCTACATTTCCACTGCACTACAAAGCAGCAGAACTTCTGGACAAACCCCAATTCGGTAAGGCCTATAGCTAGATAATTAAATGCATGCAATTATTTATTTTTAAATTAATATTTTTTGTTGTTAATTTCATATGTATATATTTATAATAAATGTTTTTTGTGATTCAGTACATCCTGAGGGATATTATTTCAGTCCTGGAAAATGACAAGACCCTTGTTGTGCTGAGGTGCTACGGTAGAGAGTGGCGCATGAACTACTCAGGGGGTAGAAAGATCAAGGCCCTATCCTCAAAGGGTTTTGGCGAGTTCTTTTCCGGCAACCCCCTACGCATTGGGGACACCTTGTTTTTCAAGGTCATAGAAGCATGGGGGACTGATTGGCTTCAAGGTTATCATAGTGCAAGCTGATTGAGTTTATTACAATTTATGTTTTGTTGGAACTAAGCTAATTCTCATTCGAATTTATGTACTAATTGTAAGGATATTTTCTTGACTACTTTTTTTTAATAATTTAACTAAATTATTTGAACCATATATAACTGACTGTATGTCTGATTTGATTTGTGCATGATTTTAAAAACTATATTCAACCGTACCATTCAGCACCCGTTTCTACAATCTTTTTTAAACCATTGCATATATACTTTTGTAGACCAAAGTCAACCAGTTTCAAACAAGTTTAACCTCTAAAAGTTCTAGGTGTAACATACCCATGACGTCAGTCATCCATCGCATTACATGTCGGTGAAAATGACATATAATGTGAATTCGGTTGGCCTTACTAAACATTATATGCAATGCCGCTCGCTATTAATTAAGATTATTTACTTCATTTTTTAAACTGCATACTTTGGTTAATATAATAACCGAGGTAAAAAAATATTATTTACCTTGGTTATTTTTTAACCGAGGTAAAAAAATATTTTACTTTGAAAAAAAATTAACCAAGGTAAAAGAAAAGGAAAACATTAATCAAGTAGAAAATGCATTGGAACTTACTGTGTGACTATGTGAAGGAAGTGGTTTGGTATAAGTGAAGTGGAGTGGAACGAGGAGGTTTTCAAAGGGGGTAGTGGATGTGTACAAAAGAGAGGAGGATTTCTAGGGTGGTTGTAGCACCATGTTTGCTACTGTAGGGGCAAATTGTCCTTTTACATTATCCCTAAATTAATGGCGATGATGGAACATTGGGAGGAGAGAAGGATGCTAAACGGGGAAAAGCGTACGATCCAGGCTTTCTTTTTTTCTTTCTTTTCTACCACCATCAAATTCTTTACTTGGTTGGTAGTTGTGGTTTTCCCTCTTATTCCACCATTTTTCAAACGTAACATAACAAAACTCACATTTTCAAAATTTTAAATAATACTTCCTCATTTTACTATATTTGAGATCATAACTTTATTTAAATGTTATTACTTTTGCAAGTTAAAAAATATGAAGAAAATTGAGTGAGAAAGGTAAATCTTTTAATGATTGATTGAATTGATTCACTTTTATCTTATAAGGAAATGTATCGATCTTGAAAAACTACAAAAATAGAAAGCATACCATATTTTAGAAACTAAGGGGAATACTCACTCTCATACCTCAATCACACTCACCATACACTCTCCTCTCTTATCCAACACCATTAAATTCCACATTATCATTATGGTTCCCACATCATTTTAAATTTCTTTGAAATTTTTTAACATCTTTAGAAAATTAATATTAGTTACATCACACATGTATTTTTTTTAATGTTCCCTCCGTCCCAAAATCATTGGCTCATTTACTTTTGGCTTGGTATTTTGTGCAAATTGATGTTGCAGAGAATAATTGTGAAAAAAGTAGGGATATTTTGGAAAAACAGTGGGCCCAGTCAAAAAGTTATTGAAGTTAAAGAGGATATTGTAGAAATTTTGCAACATAATCTTCACCATTTTGGGTAAGAATTAAAATATGTCATTTTATGTGGGAAAGATGAAAATAGAAAGTGAGCCAAATTATATGGAACAGATGAAGTACTATAGAAAGTGAGCCAAATAGAATGTGAGCCACTTTATGTGTCATTTCATGTCTACTATTTTTTCTAATAATTTAACTACCTTATTTGAACAATATATAATTGACTCTATGTGTGATTTGATCTGTGCATAATTTTAAAAACCATTTTCAAGCGTACCATTCAACACCATTTTCTATAAATGGTTTAAAAAGCATTGAAAAAAATACTTTTGTAGATCAAAGTCAATCTTTTGTAGATAGATGGAATTGTCATTTCACTAGTTGCCCTGACAATGTTAATGTCGTACAACGTCGACAATGGAAGTTGAATACCAATAATATTTCAAAATCATATCAACATTATGTATTTTAATAGTTTTTCACACATATTTGTAATATGTGTCATAGTTGTGTGGGTTCTATCATGTGATTCCATTCCGCATTAACCGAACAACAATTGATTGTTGTATGACGTTTAACCATATCATGAGTCATCGAATATTGACTAACATGTAACGGCTAGCGATGAATGATTGTTTGTGTCATCAAAAATAAAATATTATAATAGTTTACAAGAATCCAAGTCTCTCTGATGAACAAGAGACATTGCACACTCTAGCGACGCCATGTAACCAACATCTCACAAATTAGTGTTGGTACAATGTGTGAGAGATCGACCTTTCCAAACGACGTCCTATTGGTCACAATTCTCCGTTAGCATGCACACGACATGACTGCCTCACAGTGCGTGATGTCGGTTCAAAGCTCTTGTAATGTCGCTCTCATTTCAATCAATGTCGGCAAGAACGAAGTCCCAACAATGGTCTTCCATCATTTGCCTTCTTGATACGAACAACATCAGTCACAATACCTAATGACGTCGGTCTAAAACCGAGGTTAAAGTGTTCTTTTTATTGCATAAGTATTTACCTCGATTTTTTGGACTAAGAACCATGGTAAAAAGTCCCGTTTCTTGTAGTGTAAACAATATGCATAGTCACAAATACATGTTCGCTGGATAGAAAATGTGTTCTTATGACCGGAATTAATGTCTAAGAAAAGGACCCAAGATAAAATTTTATCATCACACAATGTCATTGATGATTCATGGCAAATGTGGATGATGATATGGAGGAGTCCGAAGAGGTGGGAGTTTCTAGGACACATAGTAGGGCATTAGAAAGGAGAATGACTAAGAAATAATTAACTTAGTTTGTTTTCAATAAGATGGAGAGATGTTTGTCAGAAGAATGGGCTACGTAGTCTAGTTAGGTCAAGAAGGTAGGTAGAGCGAGGGTCAACGTCCGGTACAAAAATTAGCATGAAGTCCTTAAAGAGTACAAGGACATTATATGGACAGAGTACATGGTATACATATTTGAATGTATCGTTTTATAACAAGCGACCATTTTTTTAATAAGCTAATATTTTTTACTAAGTGGCAATTTTATTCTTCTAGAGACCATTTGAAATCCATGCCACGTATATAGATGATTTAAGGAAGAAGACAATGAACATGTTATCTAAGAGTTGGCAGGAACAAGTATACATTGTCCTGAGATTTCATCTTCTCTGATAAGAAACACGATAGTCCTTAGTTAAAGTATATGAACATTCAACCGGAAAAAGGGCTTTCGGCAAGTAAAGAGCTAAATTATTATTATTTTTTTCAAGTGCTTCATCCTTCAAAGCAATTGGACGTATTTTTACTGTATGTGAGTGCGATTTTGGTGCGAATTGACCAAAACGAAAATTTGGTGTCGTTTTGTCCTTCCCCTCCTTCTTTCTTCTCTCTTTCACTGATAACGGTCGGTTTTTTCAGTTCGACTGGTCTGATCATGGCGGCTCCTCCACCTGGCCGTGGTGGAAACGCCGCGGCCAAGTCCTTCCTCCAAGCTCTAGGCACTCGTCAAGCTCCACTGCAACCATCTCTCCCCTCCAATCCCGAAATCGTCCCGAAGACACAGTACAAAGGAAAGATAGCCGGCTTAGTCTCTAGACAAGATGCGGAAAGGTTGGCCTCGCATTACCAGAATGCTCTAGTGGGAAAGTTTGCCAGGGGAAAGCCACCAATGTCGGTCCTAAACGAGGCTTTCAAATCAGTGGGCTTCAAAGGCAACTTTCAAATTGGTTCGATCGACTATAGACATATCCTCATCCGATGCCAGGAGAAGGAGGACTATCAGAGATTATGGATTAAAGGGCATTGGATCCTCAATCAAGCCCCAATGAAAGTGCTAAAATGGACTACAAATTTCTCTCCGGAAGCCGAGTCTTCTATAGTTCCGGTATGGGTTTCCATTCCGCAAGTTCCGATCTATTTCTATAACATTGCAATGCTTCAATCAATTGGTAATCAGATAGGCACCTTTATTAAGATGGATGCAGCTACTGCTGCTCTCACTAGGCCTTCTGTAGTCAAAATGTGTGTTGAGATTGATCTGAAAAGTAAGCTCCCTGCATATATTAGGGTGGGAATAGAAGAAGATGGTATTGAGTTCAATGTAGTTAAGTTGCCTCTTGAATTTGAGGATATTCCGCCTTATTGCCATCACTGTAAGACTATAGGTCATGATGATGCTCAATGTATTCACCTGCATCCTGAGCTTAAGAGATCAAAATCGTTTAGATTTGACAAGACATCTAAACCTGTCGTGGATCAGTTTGTGCAAGAGAAAGGCTCTGGGTTAAAATCCGGAGGGGATATGGTTAATGCACAATTGGAAACTAATGGGGCAGGGAGTTCAGGTCTAACCGTTGCTGATAACCAAGGTCCAAAGATTACAAAGACTTTTAAATATGTTCCAAAGCAAAAAGTGGACACTACTATAGTCGGTGAAAGGACTAAGGTTCCTGAGGTTTCTACCACAATGAATCAAGTTGGCTTACAGAATACAGCAGTATTAGAAACCCCTGCACAGGAAGAAAATCTGGGGGAAACTACCATAGATCTAACAAATGACCATGATACTGTGACTGAAAGGTAGACTGGCATATGTTCTGATTTGATCTCAAGTGTAATTGGAGCCAAACAGGATAACTTCGCAACCAGGGGGTCACCATTGAAACAACCCCAATCTGCTCCTCCTTTCCCTACATCCAAAAGGATTTTTTCAAAGGATGACATCCCTGTTAAAAGAGGTAAATCTCTCTCTCCTTTAAATACCATCATTGCTGCTAAAAAGTTTCTCTTCTCTCAGCAGACACATAAACAAAATAGATTTCTCCCTCTTGAAGACAACGATGGATCAAAAGAGGATTTCTCAAAGGATATCCCTGTCACAATCACTGGAGATTCTGAGGTCAGGAATGATGAAAATCTCAACGCTTCTCCTGCAATTAACCCTGCTGCTCAGGTTAGTATGGTTAGGCAGGTAAGTCCTTCCCACTCTCCCTCCAACTTAGCTAAGCAAAGGAGGGGTAGGCAACTGGATATTGATCCTAAGCATAGAAATGATACATATCTGACTCAATTGAACACTATCATGACTAGATCAAAAAGCGCCAACAATGTTTTAATATGAATAATACAAACCTCCAGATAAAATTTCTAGTTTGGAACTTAAGAGGAATGGACACCTCCATACTCAGACTTCAAAACCTGATTATTAGGCATAAGTTTGATCTCATTTGCCTAATTGAGCCGAAGCATGACAAACTTCAATGTGAATCCTACAGGAGGTTGCTACATTTTGATAATTGCTTGTATGCCATGAATGAACAGATCTGGTTATTTTGGAACTCTTCAATAAACCTTTCTGTCAAATATGATAATTTGCAGTTTCTTGCTGTCTCTTTATATAGTTTTACTCTGAATAAGAATATGGATGCTTTCTTTGTATATGGTCTTAGGACTAGAGACGGTAGGAAATCCATGTGGTCAGATATTCAGGCTTCTACCTATTCTGATACTATCTTTATTGGTGACTTCAATGCTATCACTTCTATTCATGAATATAAAGGCCCCTCCACCCCTAAATCTGGAAGTATTAAAGATTTTAACAAATTTATTAATACTTTGGCTTTAGAGGAAATAAATACGGTAGGTAATCTATTTACATGGAGCAACAATAGATTGAGGAATCCTACCACTCAGAGATTAGATAGGGGACTCTGCAATGCTGCATGGTCAACTTCTTTTTCCTCCTCTTCTGTTCAAATTTTAAACAGGACTACATCTGACCACAGTCCACTGCTTCTATCTATAGGAAGTGATATCCCCTCATCCCCTAGGCCTTTTAGATTTCTTAACACTTGGTTTAAAAGGGAAACCTTTCTAACAGTAATCAAGACAGACTGGGATACTCCTATGCAATACTCTGGAATGTTAGGTTTCTGCCTAAAACTCTCTAGGCTGAAAAAGACTTTAAAATTTTGGAATAGAGATCATTTTGGTAACATACATGAGAATGTCACACTGGCAGAAAAGGTAGTCTTACTGCAGGAACAAAATTTTGATCAAAATCCCAGTGAAACAAACGGTTTAAATCTTAAGGAAGCAAAAGCTAAGCTAATAAGATCACTGGCTGAACAGAAAAGTTTCTAGAAGCATAAATCAAAGATTAAATGGTTAAAGGAGGGTGACAACAACACCAAATTTTTCCACAATTCAGTGCAAGAAAAAAAAGGCAGGCTAAAAATTACAAAGATTAAAAGTGCTAATGGTTCATGGCTAGATAATATGCAAGACATAGAGACAGAAGCCATTCAGTACTATAAAAGCCTATTATCTGATGACAGCTCCCCTGCCTCTGACATTTTCAAAAATCATTTTCTCAGTCAGATCCCCAAGTGTATCTCGGACCTGGAAAATGAAAAGCTTTTGCTTCCGGTTACTATGACAGAACTTAAACCTATTGTGCTTAGTCTCAATAAACATAGTAGTCCTGGACCGGATGGGTTTACAGCAAAATTTTACATTAAAAGTTGGGATATCATTTCTGTTGATCTGCTTGATGCTGTTCAGGACTTTATGAATGGGAATAAGATCCCCAAAGGATTCAGTAGCACATGGATTACAATCATTCCTAAAAAGAAAACTCCTTTTTCTTTTGATGATTTCAGGCCAATCAGTCTCTCTAATGTAATTAACAAGATTTGTTCAAAGATAATAATGGAGAGACTCAACCCATTAATGAATAATCTCATCTCACCACATCAGACTGCTTTTCTAAAGGCCGGGACTTAGCTGATAATGTAATTTATCTACAAGAAATGATAAGATTTTTGAATAGAAAACAAAGAAATCCAAACTGCATAGTTAAATTAGACCTTAAAAAGGCTTTTGATAGGGTTAAGTGGTCCTTCTTATATAGTGTTCTTCACAAATTTGGTTTTCATGCTAGATTTCTTTTTCCTATCATGAACAATTTATCTCAGGCTTGGTTTTCAGTTTTGATAAATGGCAAGCCAGCTGATTTTTTCCAGGCTAGTAGAGGTATTAAACAGGGTGACCCCCTATCTCCATTCCTTTTTAATATCTTTTCAGAAGCTTTCACTAGGAGTTTAGCATTCATATTCTTACAGGTAAACTGGCTTCCTATGATCTCCCAGGTAATACTGCCCCAATCTCTCATTTATCCTATGCTGATGACACAGTTGTATTTCTAAAGGCTGAAAATAGGACTCTAATCAGATTTAAGGCTTTTTTATCTACTTTTGAAGAGGTAACTGGGCAGCACATAAATTATGGTAAAAGTGACTTATACATTAGCAGGCATGCATCTACCCATACAGTTCTCAACATAAAAAGGATCTTGGGTATGAAAATTGGTAGAATGCCTTTCACTTACTTGGGTGTACCTATCTTCACTGGAATTACCCAAAAATGTCACTTTCAGCCTCTAATTGAGCAAATTGATAACAGGATCAATAACTGGAAGAATAAGTGGTTATCAATGGGAGGAAAAATGACACTGATAAAATCTTGCATCTTTTCCATTCCTCAGCATATCTGGTCTGTTCTAAAACCTAGCAAGAAGGTAGTTTCCATAATTGAAAAGAAAATGAGCAGATTTTTCTGGGGATATACTGATCATAAACCAAATAGAATTTGGAGAAAAGGGGAATCACTTTGTTTTCCAATCAGCTAGAATGGGTTAGGTTTCAGATCAATTAACTCAATCATAGAAACATGCTCGGTTAAGTTATGGTGGAAATACCAAAAGGCTGAGGCACCATGGACTAATTTTATTCAATCCCTGCCCCACTCATACAAATCATCCTCTAATTGGAAAAGAATTTGTAGTGTAAATGCTTGGGCTGAGTCCAATTCTAGGGTGATTTTGGGGAAAGGATCTTGTAATTTCTGGACCTCTAATTGGCTAGGTCTTAAGCCTATCATGGATTACTGCCTTCCTGATCAGGTGGATATTTCAGAAAATTGTACAGTGGCTGAGTTCATAGACAATAAACAAAATCTGATCATGAAATTGAACCACTTTCTACCACCTGAAATCATATCTCTGTTGCAGGTCTCTAAACTTCAACCACACAGGAAAGATAGACTAATTTGGAAACCTGGACCTACAGGGGATTTCTCATTCAAATCAACCTATCTCCTTCTCAGTCCAAGATCAGGTAGTATTGCTTCGATTAAATTCCTCTGGTGTGATAGGATTGAAAAGAAAATATCTGTTTTCATGTGGAAACTCATTAATTCCTATTTACCTTTTGATAATGTCTTACAGAGACTTACTATTTGTTTACCTTCTAAATGTGTTATGTGCAGTAACCATGTGGATTCTCTAGATCATTTTTTTAACTCATGCACTTTCACAACTCTGGTTTGGAAGAACATTCACTCTTATATGGGGATCTCCAACAAAATTTTCCCTTCTGTTTGGGAAAGAGTATCTTATTATTTGACCTATCAAGGTTTAAGCTCATTGCACTCCACACTCATTAGGAATGCTGCTCTAATTACAACCTGGAACCTATGGAAGATGAGGAATGCTTGTTTATATGATGGGATGACCCCTAGTACTGTCTTAATTCTTAACCGGATTAGAGACCAAATTTTTTACTCATTCATCTACATACTAGCTTTCATTTCATCTGCTTTTGATTATGGTATTGCCAATCATTCCTTCTTGCCATTGATTAAAACTGCTCCAAAACCTAAGATCTTCAAAATTGCATGGAAAAAACCTGAGATTGGATATAAATTTAATGTGGATGCAGCTTGGAATAAACAACAGGATGAGTGTGGTCTAGGACTGATCATTAGGGACTCAAGTTGAACCTTCATCTCGGCTCACACTAAATTTACTCTTGCTATTTCTCCCTTAGAAGCTGAGTTAAAGGCTATTTTGTTTGCAGTACAGATTAGTCAGAGTTTTTTGATACCTATCGTTATAGAATCTGACTGTTTAGGGGCTATTCTCTCT
Source organism: Rubia yunnanensis (assembly GCA_037428765.1). Classification (NCBI taxonomy): domain Eukaryota; kingdom Viridiplantae; phylum Streptophyta; class Magnoliopsida; order Gentianales; family Rubiaceae; genus Rubia; species Rubia yunnanensis. The sequence goes on along the minus strand of CM075067.1, from coordinate 39,180,093 downwards.
GTTCAATATCCTCTAAAAGCTATTTGGAAAGTGTTTGAACTTGCTGATGAAATTCATCAGACTCTGGGGGGAATACATATACTGCACATCCATCGTGAGGCAAATTTGGTAGCCGATGCTTTGGCTAAGGAATGCTTATCTGCTAGGACTACCTCCATCTTTAGTAGTTTACATATGCTACCTCCAAAATTTTCAGAGCTGGTTAAGTTAGATAAGGAAGGTGTTCCTTCCTTGAGAACTGCCCACTGACCAGATGCTACTAACTTGTTTTTACTGCATTTTTGCAGGTAATGATCGGCTGGCCACTCTCAACGGATTTCCAAAGTAAAACCGAGCACACAGCATTGGCAAAGGTTTCACAAAGACTTAGAGGATAGGCTTATGGCTTAGGTTAAGGTTGTCTCTGACTGACTTGTGTCTCTTTCGATTCACTAACAAGTTCGAGCGCCAATTACCTAGCCATTAGTATTTGTAATCCTCTAGTTTTACTCAAGGTCTCTATCTTCAACTATTTTTGGAAGCAACAAGGTGTTGCTTTAAGAGCAATATGCTCTCACATTGTAAATAAACTAAGATTCGGTTTCTTTCTTGTTTTTTAAGGGTTTGGGAAGCCTAATACAACTTTCCTCCATCTCCGGATGGTTTTATTTTAAAAAAAAAGGCAAGTAAAGAGCTACAGAGAATATGAAAAACGTTAGTTCATCATTTTAGTTTACCAATTCTTTGTGTTCGCTCATTAGGTCCTAAGCACGTTGGTGGCATGGCTCTCCGCTCTTTACGTAGGGCACAAAACGAGTAACAGTGGATTTCCGCCTTGAACATAATTCTGCGTCGAAAGAGTCGCAAGTCATTAAATCGAGATTCTACTAAAAACACATTTAGAGTTCATGCTATTTCTTTCTAATGGAGGTATATGTACGTTGAAAACAAAAAGGGAAAGGGTTGGAATCTGGTGCCCAACATTGAGAGGCAATGTCTAGGGCGACGAAACAAAAAAACCATTCATCAGGCCCAACATTGAGACGTAATATTAAGCTTATCTAAAGCTATTTAGTTAGTCGAATTCAATCTACCTTACACTATAGGGACTGAAATTTAGTTTTACCAATTTTCCTAGTTCTTACTAGTGTGTTCCAACATACCTAGATTAACCAAGTGTAAAAATAACGTGAAGCGTACAAGACACACAACTTGGTTACGCAGTTCGGTGTAAATCACCTACATCTGCGGGGCCTGGCCCAGTTCAGAATAAATCCACTAATTAGAAAGATAGTACAGAGTACAGCATACAAAATACTTATCTTTACTAACTATGACGTGTGGACTTAGCTAGCTCCCCTAGCTACCGATCCGCCTTGATCAGACTCCCTCTGACCTCGAACTCCGTCGACGCTGGATCTCCTCCTCCCGAGGAATTAAGGCATACGATTCTGAACTTGTGCAGCAGGACAGTGTTGGAACACAGTATATTGGCTCTAGCAAGTTTTGTAAGATCTCAAAATCTGGGTGCAGATTTTGCTCTGTAAAATCATTGGTTTTGCAGCCGTGTTTGTCCCATATTTATATTTGCAAATCAGATCTGAACATCCATCATTATCTCCACAATATTCCTATTCCAAATCTGATTTGTTGAAGCATATCCAAATCCCATAAATAAAGGGATTTACCTTATCTCAAACTCTCCCATATATTCAATCAAATCTTCTCCACATAAGTAGGGATTTTTCCATAAAACCAAATATGCTTCTTACGCCTGATGTATAGCCAAATCTATAGTTACCATAAATTCCAAAACACTCCAACATTTTGGCTTGAACTTCGTTAAAGCTTTGGCGTTAATTCTGTTCATAAATTCTGCTCCAGCAGTGTTCCAACATGGTATGATTCTGCTCAACATTAATTCAACAAAAATTGCCAACAAATTAATTCAACAGTCATAGACTTTACAATCTCCCCCTTTGGCATTTTTGTGGACCCAAAATATTTTGGACATAGCTAACAATCATCCAATGAGCAGAATAAAGATCATATTACTAAAATGCAATTAGTGAAAGCCGAAATCCCAGAATTCCAATAATAGACCGATAAGGAAAACCAATTCAAAAGACCAAAAGACCAAATATGAAATCCAAAATCAAAATATCCAAATTTCTCCCCCTGGGGCCACACATAGGCCAAAGAAACCCAAATTCCAACTGTAACATAGAAAACCAGTCTTTGTTTAAAATAAAACTCCCCCTGAATCAATCCTCCAGCTTGGACTTTTCTTCTTCCAATCTTGCTTGTTCTGCTTGCAGGGCAGCAATCTGAATTCCCACAGCTCCAAGCCTAGCCTGTATTGCCATCAACCGCGTCTTCTTGGCTGCATTGGCTGAGGAAGATGATCCAGTAGCTTTCCAGGGGAGATCATGCACACGTCTGAGTCCAAATGTCTTCTTGTTAGGCCGTAAGAACTCCGCATCTACTATCACATCCGTGGCCTTTCCCTTCACCTTTGCACTTTTGGCTAGTGCTGAGATCAGACATGGGTATATCACTGCATCATTTACCTTCGGGGCTGTGGCCTGTCGAACCAAGTGCTGCTGAATTAGTAATCCAAGATTAACTTTCTTCTGTGTTCCAACACAGTATAGCAACTTAGCCATTTCTCTGGTTAATGCTGTGGTGTTGCTGGATGGTAACCAACAATGGACTGCAATCTGATACAACCCGAAGAATCTGGATGTCAGACATGATGCCTGAGAATATCCTGCAGCCGGCCACTTATTCTTATACCCTCCAGAAATTACAGCCAAGATTTCATCATCATTTAGACCCAAATCATCCGGGAATACTCCCCCTATGTCAGGAGTCTTTAGCCCAAACAGCATATTTATCTTTGAAGCAGATAGTTCTATAATCTTCCCTCTAGCATAAACTCTATCAAACCAGGGAGAAGAAATGTCTAAATTCCCAGGCATGAGATTAGCATATACCTCGAGTGTAACATCTCTGTTGTACTGTAACTGAACAGTTGCAGCAACTGTCATTCCAGTCATCTTCAAGAAATCAGTAAATCCGCTCTCCTTGTAGGCCTTCAGATCTAGTGGTCTCTCTGTAATAACCTTCTTTTCCGAGAAAAACTCCTCCATTTCAGCGCCTTTCTTGTCAAAGTAAACTGCCGAGAATGCCTGGGAGATAGATGGTGGTGGTAGAACCTTCCTCTGGATGCTGTTACGTCTCTTCCTGCTTCTCTTTGCTGCCCCGGTATCCACAGCAGAGCTAGCCTTCCTTTTTCCCTTTGCCTTCTGAAGAAATTCATTCAGGACCTCATCACTGGAATAAGTCATGTCTGCAGCCTCCTGTGTTGAAACATTGTCTGCTCTTTCAATCTGCTCTTCTTCTGAATTACCGCCCTGAACTGGTAGATCTTCATCAGCTCCTTCCATCTCTTGATTCCCTTCTTCATTCGACTCATCAGTGGCTTCATCATGCAACTCTTCTTGAACCTCATCACCTTGTGTACCCCCCAGATCAGCATCAGAATCTACCTCCATATATACAGGTTCTTCTGAGTGTGTTGGAACACTCTCCTCATCATTATCAGATAGTTCAATGAACACGGGTTCCCTTAGTTTATCCATCCTCTTTGCATTCACTTCATCATAGAATCCGACCTGTAGCTTATCTCCATATTTTACTTTCTTTAACCCAACAGCCTGTTCCTCACTGACTTCTCTAATCCACACATAACTATGAGGAGTCATACGACAGAAAACATGAAATTTGTCTTTCCCTTTTCCATTCAACTGACCATACATCCCTCTCATAAACTTCACAGTCTTGTACTCAATATCCCAAACATCAGTAAAATGACCAGAAATAAACTCCTTAATTTTGACATGCAATACCTCTAAATCCTTTCTTACACTCTTGATTTTGCTTAAATCCACAGAGTATCTATTAGCTTGTAACCACTCAAAAATATCATCCACACTCCTACTTTCAAAGCCCAAGAATTTGAATGGTCGAGGATCAGGACCAGTTACCTTAGGTTTTGCTTGTTTCTTGCCTTCTGAAGCATGCTCTTGGGCATCTGAGTTTTTACTCTGGTTCTTGACAAATGTCTCCTCCTCTTCCTTTTCTTCTTCAGTTTTCTCCGCCTCTGCTTCAGTCATCTCCTCATCTTCTTCAAGGACAGTGCTTACTCTGTTCTGATCTTGATTTTGTGACTCATTCACTTCAGCATGCCTTCTCGGCTCATCGAACACTACCAATTCCGAATTCACTAAACTCCGGTCTTCTTCCAAACTTTCCGGCACTGGAGCTTCTTCTCTCGGAGAATTTTGGTTTGACATTATTTGGAACAATGCCGAGACAGAGAGGAGTTTTGCGGCAAGATTTTTTGGCCAGAGTTTTTGGGGAAAATCGGCCAGAGACAACAGAATGCGAAAGGGAAGTTTTAGAGTTTGAGACAACTTTCAACTCTTCATAAGCTTACCTCTTTTCCCGCGAAGATCCTTTTTAGATTTCCCAAAAGTTGTCATGATAGCCTTTCCTCTTCTTGTCCCATCAGTGATTTATTCCTCATTTAACTTCCAACACTCTATTTAACTTCTCCTATTTTTGGTCACCTTTTGCTTCCTTCCAATTTTTTCTTTTTCTAATTTTTGACACAAATAACAAACACAAACAAATTATTTACACACAGAATTTATCAAAGGTAAAAGTTACCTCAGATTTGACAAACACCTAAGTGTTGTCGAAGGCTCTCGAAAGTGGTAGCATCAAGTGGCTTGGTAAATATATCGGCAAGCTGCTCGTGTGTTGGAACATAGACCACTTCCACTTCTTTTCTTTCAACCAAATCTCGAATAAAATGATGCCTTATGTCAATATGCTTGGTTCTCGAGTGTTGAACTGGATTCTTCGAAATATCGATTGCACTTGTATTATCACATAAAATCTTTAGGGGGCTTTGTTGAATTCCATAATCTTTAAGCATTTGATTCATCCATAATAGTTGTGCACAGCAACTCCCTGCTGCAAGATACTCTGCTTCTGCAGTAGATAGAGAGATCGAGTTCTGTTTCTTGCTATACCAAGACACCAAATTTGTTCCAATAAAGAAACATCCGCCGGTAGTACTTTTCCGATCATCTGCATTACCAGCCCAATCAGAATCACTGTATCCTATCAATTCTGAATCTTGATTCTTTGAGTACCAAACACCATATTCTGACGTTCCACTCACATATCTAATAATTCTTTTGACGGCAGTAAGATGAGATTCCTTAGGATCCGCCTGAAATCTAGCACATATTCCAACACTGAGACATATATCTGGTCTGCTAGCTGTGAGATATAACAAACTTCCAATCATGCCTCTATATAACTTTTGATCGACTGACACTCCTTTTTCATCTTTCACCAACTTATCAGAAACGCCCATAGGAGTTCGAACCGCACGAGCACTACTGAGTCCGAATTTTTTAATCAAATTCAGGGCATACTTACTTTGATTGATGAATAGACCATTCCGTCCTTGTTTGACTTGTAATCCCAGAAAGTAAGTCAATTCTCCAACCATGCTCATTTCAAATTCAGACTGCATTGTGATGACGAAATCCTGTACCATAGATGGCGAAGTAGAGCCAAATACTATGTCATCAACATATATTTGAGCAATTAGAAACTGTGATGATTTGTCAAGCACAAATAAAGTGCGATCTACTCCCCCTCGACGATAACCTTTCTGAAGCAAAAAGTTAGTAAGTCGTTCATACCATGCTCGAGGTGCCTGCTTTAATCCATATAAGGCTTTCTTGAGGCGATATACATGATGCGGATAATGAGGATCTTCAAAACCTTTAGGTTGTTCCACATAGACTTCCTCATTCACCACTCCATTTAGAAACGCACTCTTAACATCCATTTGATACAACGTAAAGTTCAAGAAGCAGGCAATAGATAGTAGAATACGAATAGATTCTAACCTGGCAACTGGTGCAAAGGTTTCGTCAAAGTCAACACCTTCCACTTGCGTATATCCTTGAGCAACAAGTCTGGCTTTGTTCCTGGTGATTAAGCCATCTGCATCGGACTTGTTCTTGAAAATCCATTTTGTACCAATGACATTGATGCCTTTGGGACGAGGGGTAAGGTACCAAACATCATTCCTGGTAAACTGTCCGAGTTCATCTTGCATTGCAGCAATCCAATATTCATCAAGTAAAGCTTCCTTATAGTTCTTCGGTTCAATTAGTGACACAAAACAGTGTAGACCAGCCAGACGTCGATAATCTACTCGAGGAACTGATCGAGTATTTCGCAGAGTTGAGCCAGGTTGAATGTGTGGTGCAACCTGGTCATTAGTAGATGGTAGCAGTGTTGGAACATGGTCATGTGTTGGAACATGGTCTGTTTCAGCAGAGTGAGGTTCCTGGTGCTCATTTGGTTCTGACTGCTTTTCTCTATCCGGAGTTTGAGACTGTGTTGGAACATGAGTGTTGGCGGATTCTTCCTCTACTGCTTCTGAAAGTTTCTCCTTTCCTGAATCATCCACAATGACATTTATGGATTCCATGAGAGTGTTAGTTCGATGATTGAAAACTCGGTAGGCACGACTGTTGATAGAATACCCTAGAAAAATTCCTGGATCACTTCGATTATCAAATTTTGCCAACTGTTCTCTGTCTCTGAGGATATAGCAAGTGCTTCCGAACACATGAAAATATGAAACATTCGGCTTCCTGCCTTTCCAGATCTCATAGGCTGTCTTATCAGTGAATGGTCGAAGATACACTCGATTAATTGTATAACACGCTGTATTGATCGCCTCTGCCCACCATTTCTTATGAAGATCCTTCTCTGCCAACATGACTCGAGCCATCTCCTGAAGAGTTCTATTCTTTCTTTCGACAATACCATTCTGTTGAGGAGTGATAGGAGCCGAAAACTCATGTTGAATCCCCAGTTCATTGCAGAAAGAACTGAATTGTTCATTTTCGAATTCTCTGCCATGATCACTTCGAATCCGGATTATCTTTCCTACAGGACTTCCCTTTTCCGTTTGTAGCTTTACTACAAGGCTACGAAATACCTCAATCGTATCAGATTTCTCTTTCAAGAAGGCTACCCATGTAAACCTGGAGAAGTCATCAACACATACAAAAATATATTTCTTTCCTCCTATGCTAGGTGTGTGCACTGGCCCCATTAAATCCATATGTAATAATTCCAGATTTCTAGAAGTAGTAATAAACTGTACTGAAGAATGAGGAGCACGAGTTTGTTTACCTTGCTGACATGGTCCACACATGATTTCGTCATTCCCGGTCAAGGTAGGCATTCCACGTACAGCTTTCATGTTAGCAATCTTCACCAGTGTTTTATAGTTGATGTGTCCGAGTTTCCTGTGCCATAGAATTCCCTCGTCCCGCTTTGAAAGCATGCATCGAACTTCTTGTTCCAAAAGATAACAATTGTCTGGAGATCGTATTCCTGACAGAACCCTGTTTTCTCCATGCTTCACTACACATTTTTCTTTATGGAACTCAACTATCATGTTGTCATCGCACAGCTGGCTTATACTTAGCAAATTTGCTTTCAGATCTTCAACAAATAATACACTTGTGAGAACAGAAAACCCTTCAATTTTTAATTCGCCCTTGCCAATTACTCTGCTTCTTTTTCCATCTCCAAAAGTTACATACCCGCCATCATATGGAGTAAGATTTGTAAGGTATTTCGAACTGCCAGTCATGTGACGTGAGCAGCCACTGTCAAAGTACCATGAGTCACTGGAATATGCTGATAAAGAAGTGTGTGCGACCATACACGTACCGGACCTTTTGATGACCCATATCTTCCTGATTCTTGTATGAGTATCGACTGTGTTGGAACACAGTTCTCTCCCTGTCATTTGATCTCTGATCAGTTTTTTACACTGATATTCAGTATGTCCTTGATACCTGCAGTATCCGCAGATTAGAGGCTTTCTTTGAAACGGTTTTCCATACTTCCGTTTTACTTCTCGAATCCTTGCTTTGAGAGTTACTGGTTTTTTATGCACTTCAACCTCTGGTTCTTTCCTGTATCCAATTCTGTGTCTATCACCAAAGTTCCTTCCCATATCCAGTATGTCATCCAGTTTTGCCTTCCCGGAATTCATTTTTGAGATAGCTGCTTCAGACATCTCAGCCCTCTTGACTGCTGCTATTAATTTCTGACTCAGTTCTTCATTTTGTTTTCTGAGTTCTGCAATCGTGGACCTTAACTCCTTTTCGCTGTCAATCAGCTTCCTTTTTTCTTCAATCAGTTCTTTGTTTTTGTCTGCTACTTGAACCCACATGGCATACATTTGTTCGTATGTGCTATATATCTCTTCATCACTGACAGAAAGATCATCTTCATCACTGCGAGCCTCGTCCGGATTCATATCGTAACTTACATCTTTCCCTTTGTTTAGAGTGTTGGAACACTGACTTTCTGAAGTATCATGGACCTTTGCTCCAAAGGCTACATAATTACTGGTTAATTCTTCCTCATCTTTTTCTTTCTCTTCATCATCACTCCAAGAGGTAACATATGATCTTCCTTGTTTCTTTCGAGTGTTAGCACATTCGGCCTGAATATGACCAAATCCTTCACATTCTCTACATTGAATTCTTCCAGCCTGTTTTGTTTCATTGTACTGATTTCTCCTTCCACATCCTTAGAGCTGGTAGCCTCTTCTGTAGGATGATTCCATTCATTCTCAACATAAAACCACGCCAGTTCGTCCAGGGAATTAATAAACACCCTCATACGAGCCTTCCAATAGTTGTAGTTGTTTCCTTCTAGCAGTGGTGGTCGAGAGATTGAAGCCCCTTCTCTTGTCGTCATGGTAAAACCGGATCTCACTTTCCTTGAAACAACCAAGGGAACAATAAGTGACTCAGCTCTGATACCAATTGAAATTTAGTTTTACCAATTTTCCTAGTTCTTACTAGTGTGTTCCAACATACCTAGATTAACCAAGTGTAAAAATAACGTGAAGCGTACAAGACACACAACTTGGTTACGCAGTTCGGTGTAAATCACCTACATCTGCGGGGCCTGGCCCAGTTCAGAATAAATCCACTAATTAGAAAGATAGTACAGAGTACAGCATACAAAATACTTATCTTTACTAACTATGACGTGTGGACTTAGCTAGCTCCCCTAGCTACCGATCCGCCTTGATCAGACTCCCTCTGACCTCGAACTCCGTCGACGCTGGATCTCCTCCTCCCGAGGAATTAAGGCATACGATTCTGAACTTGTGCAGCAGGACAGTGTTGGAACACAGTATATTGGCTCTAGCAAGTTTTGTAAGATCTCAAAATCTGGGTGCAGATTTTGCTCTGTAAAATCATTGGTTTTGCAGCCGTGTTTGTCCCATATTTATATTTGCAAATCAGATCTGAACATCCATCATTATCTCCACAATATTCCTATTCCAAATCTGATTTGTTGAAGCATATCCAAATCCCATAAATAAAGGGATTTACCTTATCTCAAACTCTCCCATATATTCAATCAAATCTTCTCCACATAAGTAGGGATTTTTCCATAAAACCAAATATGCTTCTTACGCCTGATGTATAGCCAAATCTATAGTTACCATAAATTCCAAAACACTCCAACATTTTGGCTTGAACTTCGTTAAAGCTTTGGCGTTAATTCTGTTCATAAATTCTGCTCCAGCAGTGTTCCAACATGGTATGATTCTGCTCAACATTAATTCAACAAAAATTGCCAACAAATTAATTCAACAGTCATAGACTTTACAGGGACCATTGGATCCTCTAGAAAATTTGTGTTTACTGGATGGATATGTTGCACTTCCAACCGTCCTCACCATTTGTAATTGTTTTGAAAATTTAATTCAATGAAATGAATTATAAGAATCCAAAAAGTTTAGACCTAGTTCGAATCAAGGTGTGTATGTCTCCTTAACTCACTACAACAAACATCACCTATTACCTCGTTTATACAGGGATTTTACCTCGATTTTCAAGCCTGAAAAAAATGAGGTAAATGTCGGTGTACTAAAGAGTACTTTTTACCTCGATTTCAGACCGACGTTGGCAAGTTTTATGACTGACGTCGGCATGTTTTTTTACCGACGTCGGTCCAAGGAAGTAGGCCGACTATAGTACATCGTAGCTGCGACATCGTTTCCATCAACTTCTGTGTGCATAAGAAGCCACGTTGATCACAGCAAAAAGGCAATCGATGGCAGTGGAAATGGTGCGGCATCAACAAAAATGAAGTCGTAGAATAATTAAAGTGACATCACTTAGGATTGTACGCGAGATCGCATGATCCAGGGGGCACCCTCGTTGTGTGCCTGCTGAAGTGGAAGTCTAACTAATACGACATCGTTTTGAATTGGCGACATCGTAAAATAATTGCTGCCGATTTATGTGACGTCGGTTAGGTGTCGTGTCTTAACTCGTCTGTGCGACGTCACGGTATGAATCATGGAGAAATCGGTTCTCGTAAAATAATGTAACATTTACTATTTGATGACACAAAAAAAACACTGAACATATATTACCAATAAATGTCAAAATATAATCAAATACATAAGGTTGATGTGAAAATGAAAGATTAATTGTATTGAACATCCCTTGCCTACGTTGTACGACATCAAAACTATTAGGGGGACTAGGAAAATGAGAAGTTTTTGCTAAGAGTTCATCAATAACTCTCTTTGTCCTATTAAAACAAATACACATGAAATAAAATTTATGTCCAAATTCGGCAATCCTGAATGATGTAAACATAATATAGTCAAATACAGATGAAAATAATTGGAACATGGAAAAGTACCTGTACTGATTGAACGCGATGTTGCTAGGTGGATAAACCAATGTCACTAACACCAACGGAAGAGCGACGTTGGACATACAAGTTTTTTTGTCATTTCCTATCTAATGCAAAGTTGCTCAACATTCGGCGCCATATTGTATGGGGCAATGAACATCGGGAGACGTCACACATTCAACCTGTGTGCATACAAAAATTTGATTATTTTCCACAATCAGCCATAATCTAAGTTTTTTCCCTCACTCTTTACAAACAAGACATTATCTTGGAAACACAAACACTGTACATGATATAACATGTAACATAACCATCCTACTCCATGAATATATTCAACGATTGGTCAATGAAGAAAAAAACATATACAATTAAGGAGATGCTAGAATGAAGTACCTCAATTGATTTTAACTTGGAGATGCTCCATCCTAGGATATTTGTTGTTATTTGATAGAAGAAATTAGATTGGGCTCTTTAGTGGTTGTAATGGTGTGAATGGAAAGGATGGTGTGGAGTTGTGTTAGGAGGAAATGTGTTGGAGATGAGAAATGGGTGTTGGTGCTGGATATTATTGTCATGAGATGTGTTTTGGGGGGAAATTCTGGTTCAAATTTCGGCTCAAAATTTTAGTTCTCACTGGAAATTTTAGTTAGAGCGACGTCGCTAGGTTGTCGGTCAATGGTTCGTTTCATGCGACTAGCTTTAGCGAAGTCGTACATGTGGACCAAAGTATAATTTTTGAAAAGTGTCGTAAAATAATCCATGTGAAGATTGCGTGCCAAACATGAACAACATTGTCCTGTAAATGTGAATAATAAAATGTTATCTCTAATTTTGTATTTTAACGTCTCCCACTTTCTTGGAAGGACCTAAGCGGAAAATTTGAAAAGTTCATCAGTTGTCCCAAAATCGATTACGATTGTCCCTGAAAGAAACTTTATCACCCACAATCGAACTTATACTAACCGAGGGTAATAAACAAACAGGTGTTATTCCCACATAAACTTTCACAAGTTCTTCCCGAATGACCCTTGCATACTTATAAGTAATCATCTACAATTTACTCTAGACCATTTACTAGCACTTTTTAAGATTTGATGGCTGGAATTTTATTACATTTTTATTTCATAAAAAATCAAGAATATGAACTTTCATGTGATTGTATATGGTGGATATTATCGTTCTCATAACGCTCATAGTAAGGGTATCAATGAAATACTAACATAAGTGACGGACGATGACCCCGGTTCGCGCCTTCCTTAGGCAGTACGCATCATCTCCATAGAAATATTTTCTCCTACTGCAGAGTTCTAAATTGTAGTGAACAGCAAGGAAGTTAATTTGGGACATAGTGTAATTTTCATAAAGTTTTGTCATACATTGCTGAGACGATTTTGGTCTCGTTCCATTGACACATGCTTTAACGAATCGGGCCATTGTGCTCGTGACTTGGTGAATTGGATATAGGTATCTTCCATTTTGCATTCCGACTTCTCCCACTTTGTTGAAGGGACCTTAAGTGGAAAAATTAAAAATTACACCGGCAGCCCCAAAATCGATTTCAATCATCTCGGGCGGGAGCTTTGTCATCCCCAGTCAAACTTAAGATCCCCCAAAAGTGATAAAGAAAATGACATGATCCCACAGAGAGTTCCACACAATCTTTTGATTAACCCTGTCATACTTATTAGTAATAATGCATATACAATTTCCTCTAGGCCAGGTACTGTCACTTTTAAAAATTTGATGGACAAAATTTTATTATTTTTTAAATTCATAAAAAAAGTAAGAATTAATGTGTAATTTCTTCTTGTTCTATGTGGTGGAATTTATCGTTCTAATTAATAACGCTCATCGTAAGGGTTTTAATAGAATACTAATAAAAATGAGAGGAGAATACCCCGGTTCCTTGATGCCTAAATTGGAACTACAAGATAGTGACAATATGATTTAGATTATTTGATATCTACAATTTCGCATTTCGTCCTCCCCCACCATCTTGGAGGGACCTAAGTGTAAAAAATAAAAAGTTCACCGGTTGTGTTGACATCGAATCCGATCAAACTGGACGTTAATAAATTTCATGGAAGTTATAAATTTCAATTAGTAGTATGTAATATACAATGAATTGTTATCAAGGTCAATTATGTCCATTTGGTTAAATTCGGGCCCAGTTGCTTTGCTAGTGGTCTAATGTTGGTCTATTGTCGCTTACCTAGATTGACATACGACATCGCACACGGAGTATTTCAAACACATGCCCATTGATATGTTAGTGGGTTGAGGCCCACATGTAGAGTAGTTGATGTCGCTCTTACATCAGTACATTGTCGGTAAGGGAGAAGGCAACGCGATATTGCATCTACAGAGGCGGAATTCACTATGTTTCGTAACGAATATAAGTATGGAGCCCATCTCATACATAACTTGAAACATTCAACTTTTCCTCGAATTTCAACAGTCCCCCTGCCCATCTTCCCGAAGGTATGGTTCTACATGTGCTTATATTACTTTTGTTTTTTTATTTATCCTTGAAATTCATAGTTGGTAAATGGTGTGTGGATCTATTTTTTTTAGGATTTTTGGAAGTTTTAGAATTAGGTTACAGGCTGTTAGAATGTGGGTTTTTTGTCTTCCCATTAATTTGGACCAATGTTTTTGTGTGGTGAAAGTTCATTTTTTACATTTTTGTTGTTGAGTTCATCCATTGTCTTTGAATGCGACGTTTCCACTCAATCGATCCTTTTTTTATTGCATCGATCCCAGTGCGCCATCTATAAGATACATGTTTTTCTATTGACAATCAATGTGACACCGCACCCTTCTTGGTTAACCAATTAGTTGTATCAAAGGGGGAGCAATGTTGCTTTGACCTGGTTGACCATGAAATTATTTTGGATCGACGATTTAGCAAAGTTGATCCAAAATAGTCGGCCCACCAAGTCATATTTAGGATCAACTCACATAAGTGCAACGCCAAACCTAAAAAAATTAAATTGGTTTCTATCAAACCATTTTGCATCTATCATAATATTTAACATACGTGACTGTTGTGGTATTCCCAATCTGGCTGGTTGATCGTTGTTCACCAGGGTGTACCTGCAAAAGAGATCCTGAAAGTGGTTCTAGTGAAAAGACTCTGATGCTTTAAGTCAGTGACATTCTCTTCAGAGATCAAATATCTTCAGTCTAGTTGCACTTACCTCTATTCGTGTCCTCTCCATTTATTTTATATTCTATTACAAATTTGGCTCCACCTTTCTCAGGTTCTCCATTGTGTGCTTGATCGTGGCTCCAAGAAGAGTGGTTCGTGGCTGGCACCTGATCATGGTATTTGCAATTCACGGTTCGTGGGTTGACTCTGTCTCAGCTTCCATCGCAGGTTAGCCTCGGGCCCATTTGCAGTTTTAGGCATGCGGCCTAGCATTTGGGCTAGGTATACACCATAAGCCCCCTTAGCCATGAATGCATCGATTGTGGTTTAAATGTGAACCAATGTTATTCATCAACAAATTGTTCGTCATTTAATGCTACCCTCGTAGTCATTGCAAAGTGACGTTAGCTTTTTGGCTATAGCTCCATCCACGATCCCTTTTCAAATTTGAAATTTGAATTTTGAATTCCTCGTCCTTGTTATGTTTATGATAAGGCTATTTGCGAAGATTTTGTTTCTAACAATCGAGATTCGATCCTCATTTTTCTCTATTCCGTTCCAAATTTTTTTTATGTTTGTTCTCACTTTACTTATGAAATGAGGAATTTGAAACCAATATTTTAATCTTGCCCTCATTCAGTGGGCTATCTTTTCATATACCGTCATTGTTTCGATATATACAAAAAGTAACTTATTTTTGTGTCATATTTCCATTTCTTTTTGACATTTAGGTATCCCATCTCATTTTAGTTTTAGTTTGTCTCCTCTGTTGCCCAAGCTTTCATCTTCTCCAATCATCCCTAGGGTTTCGACGTATCATCTTCCCTCATCTTCTATTAAGGACAATCGACTTCCACTTCAAAACTTCCTATAGCTCATTGATTCATTCACTCATTCAATTACATTTATTGTCTATGGGGAATGCTATCACTTATCATTCTAAGATCAACATTCATTCCTTCTTAATAGTAGTTTGCAAAGACAAGCAACGACCATTTGCAAACCTTATTTATGATCACCCTAGGCAAACAACACCATAAAGGTATTTCATCAGTGAAATTTCACCTGAAGGACCATAGGTTTGATAACAAGTCTTCTACGAAAGACATAGTCATTTAACCAAACAAAACATTTATTAGGTTAAACCTAAAATAAACCACATTCAAGGTTCAACCTTTCTTTGCATCTATGGGATAAATATGAGAACAATCCACATTAACATACTCCTCTGGCAAGAATCACCACACATTATACACAAGAAGTTCTAAATCCATGCTTTTTGGATTCCATGTCAAATGAGCTAAGAAATTTGCAACTTTCCTAACACCCTAAAACTTCAATCATACAAACATTTCATATACTCAAACAACCCATGGTATGAATGAGGCAAAACACAACATTAATGGCATAATAAATGCTCTCCAATAAATGTTCATAAATGAGCAAATATAGAATCTTACTACATAAGTTTGGAAGCTTCAATCAATTGCTCCCAAGAAATAGATTTGGCTACTAGAGTTCATACTAATTTATGCTAACAAACAAAACATAATACAAGAGAAATCAAAGATGAAAATGGTGGAAAACTAGGGTTAGAATAGTACCAAAATCACAGGAAGAAGAAGTTGTGAATGAGAGGAAAGAGAATGCTATTTATAGTACAAAAATTATAAGGTTAAGTTCTGGCCACCCATGCATCGTGACTTGCGACGGCGCCAAAACTTAACCCTGTCTTCTTTTGTTCTTCTTGTGGCAAGCACACATCTTCACAATAATTCCTCTCATTTTTCAAGTCTTTAAATCTTTGAAGCATGTCTTCAAAGTTTTCAAAATATTATCTTCAACGGCCTCCGGTCTTCAAGTCTTCAAATCTTTGAAGCAAGTATTCAAAGTCTTCAAAAGCTGATCTTCAATGGTCTCTGGTCTTCAAGCCTCCATGTTCTTCCTTTGTCATGCAAAATTCACTTAGAAGAGGTAAAATAGCGTAAAGTCGCTCTTACCCCTCCTAAGAGAATTTGAAGGTAAAATACAAGCTCTTGATGATAAAAGAGCACAAAAGTGATCCCAAAAAAGTACTAAATTGTGCACATAAAATGGACAGTTCAAACATCCCCACACTTAAACCTTACTCACCCTTGAGTAAGTAAAGATCCAAGCATACACAGGAAGTTACATCTCCACATCCTAACTACTATTCCCCCAAGCCAATACCTCACAAAACTCTCAGTATCACACATCCCAATGTTAAGGTCAAATGAGGTGTTTTCCACAACCCCCATTCCTAAATCTACCCAAACCATATCAACCTATCAATTCATTGATATCTCTAAAACATTTCCAAATCTCGAATTGACGATCCCAATCCAATGGTACAAGGTGAAGCTAAAACATATATAAAGTTCAAACACATGCTCCACTTTATACCGATATATCATTCGAAAAACAAAGTGTATTAACGATCATAAATTTCATAACTTACTTCATTTTCCCCTGCTAAATGTCCCACTCCCAAGAGGTCCTCAAGATGTCAAGCTACCCGATCCATCCATATGGCCACCGCAACCTTATGACTCCAACGCCAGTAAATGAGTGAACATATAGAATTTTTCTTTTTCTCTCTTTCTCTCATTTTTTCTAGGAGCCCTTTCGGATTTTCATCCTAGCCACACATCATGTTTCTTTGGCTCACATCTCACCTTTTCCCACACATTTAGCCTCATTTTTTTCCTAGGTCGCCCTTTTGGATTTTTGACTTATCCGGGCCCCCAATGTTGCCTAATATGCCTTCTCGGGTTTTCAATATAGCAGATTCTTTTTATTTACATTTTTTTAATTTTCTATTTTTTTCAAATTTTTCATGTTTCTCCAATCCAAAATGTAGCAAAATGCTTTCAAAATGTTAAGGCTTAGAAAAATATCAAAGCTAACATCATCCAAGTACATCAAAAGGAAAGCATCCCCCAAACAAAAGGGGGAAAATATCCAAAACAAAATGGGAAAAAATTTATCCCAAAAGTAGCGAGTCTAAAAATAATCTCCAAAACAAGCAGTGAAATCAGTAGATACCCCTCCCCACACTTAGAACGCTATATTGCCCTCAATGTAGACAAATATGGTAAAAGCGTATACAATGAAGTATGGAAAGGGTAAGAATATAATGCTCACAAATCACTGCTGTGAGGAAGAAAGGCCACCGAAATAATGCTGCTGATAACGAGCCAGCCAATCTGTGCTTCTCTGTCTTCTAGCCCTATGCCTCGGTGCTCCAGGATTAGGGCATGAGACACCACCTGCCTGGGATTGCATCTCATGGATGCAAGCCAACAGGTGGTCAATCTCCGCATCCATGTCGATCAAGCTCCGAGAGATGAACACTTTGTGCTCCAGTATCGTCATGGGAGTAGTGAGGTGGCATATAATCTTCCTACATAGGCTTGGTCTCTGGTGGAGGTTGTAGGGGAGTGCTGCTACTTTCGCTCAGAGAAAGGCTGACTTCTATCATCGGATTAGACAGGGGCTGGACCAAGGTCATGGAGCTCGCACTGGAAGTCCTCCCTGCATGAGGAGTCTGGTGAAATTTCTAAGTCAGTTAGGGGTGTATAAAACTCCAACTTCGTTTTGTTGGGCTGAGGAAGTGTCATGAATATGACCTTCCTAGTTTCATATAACCAATTAAAACCCCTGTGGTTCGTGTGGCGCTAAGCATCTCGAATTGCACCAACCTCTCTATTGTGATGAGGTAGGAAGTGTGCCTCTCTAAGTGCGGATAATAAGCCGGTGGGACCAATCCTAGGTACTTCTCCAAGAGGCCGATCATGCCTCCAACCATAATCTTCCCTTTGGCTTCCCTACCACCTCTACAATCCTCTTCATCCATAGCTCGACCCATAACCCATATCCCAATCCCTCACTTGTCAAGTGCCATAAGAAGTGAATGTCGTTGTTTAGAACATTTGTTGGCTCCTCCGAGCATAACGGAGTGCGAGATGGATGATGACACTGCTCTTGTCGTGGGAGTTCTTTGCCTTCATGTTGATGACACTCCAGAACTGTATGTCATTCTCAATCGATCGATCCTAGACCCGTGGGTCCAGCTCGCCCATTTTTCAGCAGTGTGCCATTCAAAGGCTTCCTCAATATGTGAGACGGTGAAAGTGATGTACCTCTCGCATGGTTGATCATCCCTCATGCTGACTATGGATAGGAACTCTAGTGTGTATCGCAAGTATGATGGGGCACTCTTGCCCATGAAACCCTCCAACCCCCTTTGGTGAGAAGGGATCAGACTGTCTGGGTGAGCCCAAGAGCGTCCAATGTGGGCATGTCAATGAAACTCATCTCCTTGAGCTGGTAGTTGACCAAGGCTTCCCACCTCTCCGCATAAGGCTCGATGATTTGGGTCAAACCCATGTACCTATTAGGAGGAGGGGGTACATGGCTCGACTCCGGAGGCAGCGGCGATGGTGGAGGTGGAGCGGCGGTGCACCCACCTCATAGAGGAGCCCTGGGTCTCTTGGTAGGGGACATATCTAACAACCACAACAATCAAGTTAAATGCATAGGAATATACATATATGAAACATCACAAAATCAAACTCAGCCTTAACTAGTTTTGCCAACATCACAAACCAAATCAAATCTAAGCCAACTAGTTCAAGTCATATCCACAATTGCATATACAATTCATGTTATATCCAACATGTCCATATTCTCAAGTCCATTAGGTTCTCACATAGTTAAACATTGAATATGCTATATCCCATTATCACAGTCATGCCTAACTAGTTTGGCAACTATTAGTACGTTCATAACGTTAACATTCCAGTGCCATGGCCAAACTATCCTAAGAAAAATAACATTGCATCCAAATATCAACTGTCTAACCAAGGGCCAACATGCCTAATGTCAAGTATAAGCCACAACCAATTCTCAATCAAAACAATACTATAAATACAATGCAAGCACAATACCAACATGAGCAAATCAACACAATCAAAGTGAGCATAATGCTATCCTACACCCAACAAAACAATAGGCCCAATATTTTCACACAATCCCCATCAAACTAAATCAAAAGCATAATATATTCAAAAGAATCTACAATGTCCAACAATCAAAATTCCTAAGGCACCACACAAAATTCACACAGTATCCCAAGAATAAATTATTCAACATAATCACAATTGAAGCTCAAGAAAGTGAAGAATTTTACCACTTAGATGCTTAGGATGAAAAATTAATTAAGCCCACAAGAAATTTGAATCTGAATTGCTAAAAATCACAAAACCCCCTAAATTCTAAGGTTGTGTTCTTCAACAAATTAGGGTGATTTATGGGTGGATACTGGGAAGATGGATTGGGGAGTTGTTGAATGGTGGTCATAGGGTGGTTTTAAGGGTGGGTACCTGTCGGCAGTGGCCGGAAGGTGGTGGAGCAGTGGAGGAGATGAAGGGAACGTCGGAGAGGATAAGGGAACAATGGAGATGGGGAACCATTTTTTTGTTTCTGTCCATTTCTAAAAATACTCTGTATGCCCGTTACAACTCGAGACATGTTCATTTTAACTCGCGATGATAGGTCAAAAGGCATCTCAGGTCAACGCCCTCATTACTACTCGCGACGGTCCATAACGACTCACGATAGGACTGTCCTGAGTCACAAAAAGTGAAGCAACTTAAAATGGTTCATTGTGACTCACGATAGCACCATCGACCATCGACTCGTAGGGGTCCACCGCGACTCGCGATGCTGCTTACACGACTTGCAAAATGTGGTGTCTGAGGGTTCAAAATTTTCAAAAATATTCTGAACCCATCGTGACTTGCGACGAGGTGGTCGTGACTTGTGACAGGCAACTCACCTGGTACTTAGAATTTTTTTTGATTTCATCCCTTGCCTAAGCTTTTCCTTCTTGACTCCAAGCATTTCTCCCTTCATCCATCCAATGCCTTGGGTTCAAAGTTTTACAAAATCATGGAAAAAAGTGTGAAAAGCATAAAGCAACCTTTATGCCCTAATGCAGTTCATAAGACTCACTGTTTTAATGAGTGTAAACTAGCTATAGACCTGTGGAAAGTATTTGACTCTATGATAGGGATGAGGCACCAATATTTTGAGTCCATTTTTGACAGACTATCACACTACTGGTCTTATACAAGAGAAACTAAAATACACTTTACCATTATCACCATACTTCCTTCTTTCATATGTTGGCATATCTGGAAAGCTAGAAACAGCCTAATATATGATATATATATATATATATATATATATATATATATATATAAGGCCTAACACTGCTGTAATAATTGAAAAAATTAAGAGAGACATTTTTCTTACCTTCTACACAAAACCAATGGCCAGTAAGAAACAGACTGACAACCACTGGATCCCACTAGGACTGATTCCATTCTTGAAAAGACCTCCACAGCCTAAAATCATATTCATCTTCTAATCTAAACTTGTTCTGGAATTTAAAGTTAATATAGATGCTGCATAGATGTCGTTGTGGAATTGGTATTGTTATTAGAAATAGAGAATGAGACTTTGTCAAAGTTCTCACAAAATCTATTCATGCCATATCCAGTTTTGAAGCTGAGCTAAGGGCCCTTAAAGAAGGCCTGTTATTTGCATACATCAAAGGAATTATTTCCTTCTCATTGGAAACGTATTGTTTACTGGCATTAAAATCTCTTAATGACCCTCTTAAAGCCCAATGGAAAGTATATCAGCTAACCATGGAAGTAAGCCATAATTTGAGAGATGTAATGGTTTCACACACCCTAAGGGGAGGGAATATGGTAGCAGATAGGTTGAGTAATTTAGCACTGAAGCAGGATTCAAATACACTCACATTTGAGGATCTAGATCAAAGAACAAAAGGGTTATTCGCATTAGATAAAGTTCAAATACCTGCCCTCAAAACTTAGAATGGATACTGCTAATTGGATGCTTTGTGAATTGTAGGTTTGGAGAATACGCAATACCTTTGCTAGGTGGAAGGTTCTGGTCACAATCTGGTCCTGCTCAAGAGCACAAGATCAAAAAATCCTTTGCTAACTAGGATCGAAATGGAAAGGAATCAACAATAAAGCTGCGGTGCTCAACTTTAATCAACTTCCCATAGCTAACTCACAGCCAATTACACTATTTTGCTGTCCCAATGCTCGGGTAAGACGAAAAAATCTCCTAGTGCCACATATCGAGCACATCTTTCGACAAGCAGAGAAAAAACTCTATTTTTTTAGTTCAGAGAAAATTTTGTTCTTCGTAGCATATATTTACTTGGGGGGATTTTGGAGGCCCGGCCAATTATCCTACACTAACACAAGGGGTGGAAGTATGATGATTAGAAACACTTCCAAAACACTCCTTTGTAATTCTTTTGGTATAATAGGCAAGTACATTACATGTATATTGCGAATATGATTCCAAAGTTCAAGTTACGACTTGAACACTCTTTTAAATTGGAAACTTTTTATTGGTTACAAGGTTTGGGAAGCCTATTCACATCCCTCCCATTAAAATGTGTGTTATTTTTTAAAAAAGTCTCTGATCTTTATATTGAATATAATTGACTTACAATCCCAAATTTCTTATACTTCTCTGCCTATTGAAAAATATTAACCACTGGGAGTAGCCCAGTGGCCAGGGCGTACCCAGAGACCCAGGTTCGATTCCGGCCTGGGACAGTTTCTAGGGTTTAGTCTCCAATTGCACCGTGTTGGTGTAGGAGCCTCACTTCGTGTGAGTTATGTGGGAGTCTCACCCCACCTTTGTGTGAGATGGAAGGGGAGTCTCACCCCCTTTGTGTGAGGCAACTGAGTTGTAGTAATAGCGTGTGTGTATTAAAAAAAAGAAAAATATTGGTAATATAATTTTTTTAAAATTGTTATATTAAAGATCAACCACTGTAAAAAAATGTTTTACTTCAGTTCTAACAAAATTTATTACTTCAATTCATAATTCATATTCTCTTCTTAAATGATTGAATTTTAGAATTTAATAAAATTGTTTATTTCCAATTTAAATGTGGGACACAGAAGCATATGATAAATTCACAACTTTTTAAATAACAATGCTGTGCAATGCACATTGGAACCCACTAGTATTTTTAATTTAATTATTGTACATTATAAATTGTAATAAGACACATGAAGGTTAAAGTATAAGAAAGATTCTAGGAAAAAGTATGATTCTAATGTTTAAAATGAAAAAATTAAAGTAAACATACATTGTGAAGTTAAATAGTCCAATGGCTGCCTTATAATGCCGAAAACAAAATTCGTTGTTCAAGAGAACTCTCTAAATATTAATGTTAGAATCTTCTATCCTTTCAATAAATTCCAATTTGTTTTCAAAGAATAAAATACTCCTTTTGTCTCTTTACCTTGTACACAATTATTTTCACAATTTTCAATAAACAGTTTTCACGATTTTCAATAAACATGTTTGACTGTAAATATATATAATTATGAACAATAAACTATGCATTTTTTATATATATTTAATTAGAAACGAGATGATACGACCAAGTTAAAAATATCTCATACGATAATATCATTGCTCATTTATCTATTCAAATATATTAACAATTTTAACTAAATAAAAGATCCCTTGTAAGTTAGAGAGGGACAGAAGTACTACAACTTTTAATGATGCAAATGTAAAGCATGTAATTTAGAAATGATCTTTCCATATACTTTGACACTATTCTATCTAATGATTTTATGGAATGAATAAAATTTTTTTTTAATGAGAACACCCGAGGGTGAGGGATATTTTATTATAGGTTCCCCAAGCCTTGATATCCAATTGGTCGAATATACAAATAGAGTTGGTTTGTGAGAGTAAGAGGTGAAACAACATGGTTGTCTCCAAAAGACCTAAAAGTGTTTGCTAAAATTGTGAATACAGCTATCCAAAGTGGATGGATAGGTGTCGAAGTTGCGATCCAAAACAAGAGGATCTCCACCCCTCGTGTTAATCCTCTGTAATGGCCAGGCAACTTCAATCACGAAACTAGAAAAATACCCATGAGTATGTTAAGCATTGTAGCTTTCAAGCTGAGAATATCTTCGAAGGAAGGGAACTCAAACTCCCTGTCATCTGCGCAACGGCCTCACCAACATCATAGTGCTAGAAGTCCCTTGTTCTGCAAAAATGAACAATAAAATTCAGCAGCATCAATTTCTAAAACCTAGAAGTTTTAGCAACTCGAATATGAGGAACACGGCCTCTATCCATAGCTATAAGACCCTGAATTTTTGATGTAACATTAGTCATATCCAGCCCTTGGTTCAGATCAAAATGATGTTTAGCTATGGCATGAGCTACAGAGTTACACTCCCTATATGTGTGTATCAGTTCAGCATTACCAAGTAAAGATTTTGCTTTATATACCAAATCAAAAACATGCCACTGTGCCTCATAAGGATTCTGAATCATATCAATAGCAAGCTTACAATCTGATTCCACAATAATATTACACTCCAGATGGTCAAAAGAATAGCAAGCATGTAATATTGCTTCAATTTCGGCATGTAGGGGGGATGAAGATGTAACACTTGCCGAACTAATTCTAACAGGTAAGCCAAGACTGTTTCTAGCTATAAGACCCACAGAGGCTTTGTTAGGACACCAAGCTGCATCTACATTGATTTTTATGACTCCATGTTTAGGCCTTTCCCAAAAAACAGTCCTTAAATTTGGTTTAGGGGGAGGCCTTAGCAAAGGAATGAGATGCTGAAAAGATGGTGGTACTGAGACAGTAGATAAAATTGTCGGAGGACAAACACTAAGTGTCAATTTAATCAAATCCTCCACCTCAGTACAGATAAAATTCATGGAAAAAGGCTTGTGGTCATATAGATAGTTATTTCTAGCTTTCCATAGACTCCAACACACCACAGATGGGAGAATCATGTAATATATCTGATAAAACTTAGGTAAGTCTTGACAGTCCCAAAACAGATAGAATCTTTGAGGTATGGAATGTAGTGTATTAAGATTAAAAAGTATTGAAGGAGTCAGTTTCAACCAGACTGAATGGGCCAAGGGACAGGAGATAAAGTAATGTTGGATAGAATCAGATTGAAAACAAGCAGGACACTTTGAAGCTAGGCTAAAACCGCATGCAATAAGAACATCATCAAAGGGGAGAAAAGCATGTAGTAGTTTCCAGATAAAGATTGAGATCTTTTTCAGTAACAGTGGATTCCATAAAAACTTAGAGACCGGAGAATTACCTCTTGGTTGAACTAGAGATCTATAGGCCGACTTAAATGTAAATTTACCCGACGGTTCTGGCTTCCAGATGATTCTGTCCTCCCTAGCATCTGTAAGTACTGCATCCTGGAGAAAAAGCACAGTATCATGTTCAAGAAAAGATGCAATTTGATTCAGAATAGCATTTCTGTTGTCTATGAAATCCGCCACAGAGATGTCATCCATTGTAGAGGCAATGTTATCAGGGATTTTAGAAAGAAGAGGTCCATGAGGACACCAGTTGGCATTCAGAAAATTACATCTTCCATTTCCATGTATAATTGAAGAATTGTTAACAGCAAATTCATTGATGTAACAAATTCTCCTCCAAGTAACTGATTTCCTGTATGATGGTGGAAGAGACCATAGAAGTTTAGACCACAATGAAGTTCCCAATTGGCTCTTCCACCATAGTTTGGCCGAACAAGAATCAACAATGGCTTTTACCGATCTAAATCCCAAACCATCCATGTTAGTAGGTATGGCAATGTTTGCCCATTTTTTCCAAATCTTATTCTGTTTTCCTTCAGTCTTTCCCCAAAAAAATTGAGCCAATTTTTTCTCAAATGTTTTAATTATACCTTTTGGGGGATTTGTAACCATCCATGTATGCTGAGGAATTGAGTACAAAACTGATTTAATGAGGATCATTTTCCCCCCAGAGCTTAACCAGTTGTTTTTCCAATTTTGTAGCTTAGCATCTACATTGGCCAGCAGTGGAAAGAAATATCTATTCAAAGTTCTTCCTCTGAAAATAGGGCATCCTAGGTATTTAAAGGGAAAAGTCCCTTTTTTCATTTTTAAAATTGCTTTCACCTGAATCCTTCTTGCCACAGTAGCCTTTCTACTTAAATAAAAGTCTGATTTCTCAAAATTAAACTTTTGACCTGAGCAATGTTCAAAGATTTCAAGAAAGGCCTTGATCTTAATTAGGTTAGGTTTAGAAGCTTTCATAAATATTATGGTATTATCCGCATACATCAAATGAGAAACTACAGGAATTGAACCAGGAATCTGATATGAAGCCAAACATTTATTCACAAAAATAAAGGTTAAACTCCTAGAGAAAGCCTCTGAGAATAGATTAAAAAGAGAGGGGGATAGAGGGTCACCTTGTTTGATTCCTCTTGTTGCACTGAAAAATCCAACTGGATTTCCATTGATAATGACTGAAAAGTAGGCTTGAGACAAATGATTCATTATAGCTGTTAAAAAATTCCCATTGAAACCAAACTTAGACAAAATCTGTTTGAGAAAACTCCATCTAACTCTATCAAAAGCTTTCCTCAGATCAAGCTTGAGGATGCAGTTAGGGATTCTATGTTTCTTATCCAAGAATCTAATCATCTCTTGTAAATATAGAATGTTATCAGATATATCCCTATGTTTCATAAATGCTGTTTGGTTCGAGGATATCAGATTCTCCATATGAGGCTTCATTCTCTCCAGAAGAACTTTAGAACAAATCTTATTCAACACATTAGATAAACTAATAGGTCTAAAGTCATCAAATGAACTTGGGGTTGGTTTTTTTGGTATCAGAGTAATCCAGGTGCTGGAAATCCCCCTTGGGATTTCAGCACCAGAAATGAACTCATTTACCACTTCTATCAAATCTTGTTTGATAATCTGCCAACATTTGGTGTAAAACTTTGGAGAGTATCCATCTGGCCCAGGGCTACTGTTCTTATTTAAGCTTTTAATTACCTTTTCCAGTTCTACCTCAGTCACTGGCCTTGCTAATTCATGATTATCATTATCAGTTATGATACCAGGAATCTGACTTAGAAAATGAGTGTCAAAAGTATCATCCAAGACTAAATCAGGTTCACTCAGCAAATCAGTAAAGTATTCAACTGCTTCCTTTTGTATGTCTGACTGAGAATTAATCCATTGACCTGATCTATTTTTTAGTTTGGTTATGTGGAGTTTACAGTTTCTTTCTTGCACAACCTTGTGGAAAAATGAAGTGTTATTATCACCTAGCTTATGCCACATCAATCTTGCTTTTTGTTTCCAGTATTTCTCTTTTTCCTTTAAGACTTTTAGCAGCCGACCTTTTTTTTCATTGAGTTTAACTCGCTCAGAGGTTGAAGGGTTCAAATCATAGTTAGCTTCCTGAGTTCTTAAGTTTTCCTCAGCTTTTGTCACATTTAGATCAATGTTTCCAAATTTATCCCTATTCCATGATTTTAAAACTCTTTTAAGTCTGATAAGCTTAAGGTAAAACTTTAGCATTCCAGTTCCTGACAAAGGTGATTCCCAGCTGTCTCTTACCACATTCATAAAATCGTCTCTTAGAAACCAGGCATCGATGAATCGAAATGGCTTAGGGTTAGAAGAGGTAAGATTTGAAACCTGTAGGAGAAGAGGTGCATGATCCGATGTTTGTCTATTTAAAATCTGAATTGAAGAAGATGGAAACTTAGTGATCCAAGAGATTGAACATAGGCCTCTATCTAGTCTTTTCGAAGTAGGATTCCTAAGCCTAGAATAACACCAAGTAAACATGTTTCCTACCGTATTAATTTCTTGGATTCCATTAGAGAAGATCCAGGAGTTAAAGTCTCTTATACTACCTAAGGCAGGAGAACAGGGCCCTCTATATTCATCTAAAGAAGTTATTGAATTAAAATCACCTATGAAGATAGTGTCACCCTTTGGAATTGATTGAAGGTCAGACCAAAGAACCTTCCTACCATCACTATCTCTTGAAGCATATATGAAAACTGCCTCCATATACAGATTCACAGAATGATGCAAAATATTGACATGCATAAACTGATCATGAAAGGAATTCAGAGAGATAGTTAACAAATTAGACCACATAAGCCAAATCTTCCCATTAGGCAGTGTCAAATTATGAGTGAATGACAGTTTTTTCATGTAATCTTCACATTGGGAATTATCGTGCATAGGCTCAATAATACACAACAATTGAATTTTTTTAATCCTGCACAAATTAGTTAGCCTAAGCATTGAAGTGTCCATTCCTCTTAGATTCCACACTAGAAAATTAACATTAAGGTGTGTCATCATTGTTCACTTGATTTAGAACTTTTTGTAGATGACCTAAGCATCATCTTATTTAACTGACTTAGGTAATTGTTTTTCTTAAACTTAGTCTTACCTTGGATATTACCTGGAAGGGAAGAACAGGAGGTTTCTTGATGTGTAGATATGATCTCCTCTAGAGGCTCCGATGTCTCAGTTTGCAATTCCTTTTCTTTAGAGCTTTCAGCAACCTGCAAAACTGAAAATCTATTCCCCATTTTCCCAGGTTGGGAGAAAGAGTTTTTGTGGTAAGGGCTGTACATAGATAATGAACCAGAGCCAACTTGTATATCATCTTTAGCATAAGCAGTAATTGTTGGCTTAGTAAGTGAAGTATCCTCAATCAACCTCAAAATAGAGTTATCAGAAATTGCCGGGGATTGAGTGTTATTACTGGAAGTACCCAGTTTTTCCTGATTTACCACCACAGGGAAAGCTGTATTGTTCAAATTTTTTGGGGATTCCATCATAACCTCATACTCATTCTCAGGGAGAGCTTGGTCTTCCAATAGTGGTGGTTTATCAAATTTCTTACCCGTTGCCTGCCATAGGTACTGAGGTAAACTATGTTTCAAATTAGGCTCCTGAGTTCTGACATTATCATTCTGTAAGTTAGCTTTACACTGAACTAGAGAATGGCCTAATTTTGAACAATGACCACAGTAAAGAGGAATGTCCTCATATTCAATCGGGTATTTCTTATTATTGGTCACAGAACCCAGCCTTATGAAACTACTCAGGGGTTTTTGGAGATCAATTTCGACGCAGAATTTTATTGCAGATGGTCTTGTTAACATATCAGTTGCTTGATCGTTTTTAATGAAACTGCCTATGCTATTCCCAATAGCTTCAATCGAAGCTGTATTATAGTAATATAGGGGGGCTCCTTAATAGTACACCAGATAGGAACTATTGGTGATTCTTTACGAGTAGAGAATTCAGGGGTCCATTTTAGCATTTTCAGAGAGATCCCATTGAAGTTCCAAACACATTTCATCCAGCATCTTTGATAGTCATTTATATGTTCAAACTGAATCAAAACATGTTTGTAATCAAGGGAGCCAAGTTGGTACTTACCTTCGAAGCCCACAGTTTTAAATGCCAGTTCCAATTGTTCCATTGTAAGCCTGCCCCTTGTGAACTTTCCAACCAGTGCATTCGCATAATGGGCAGAGAGGGTTGCTATCTGATCATCTGAATACAGGCAAGAGGGCTCCCCAAGGTGCTGTGATTTGGGAATGAGCTCTGGGTTGTTTGGTAAGGTTTTCGATAGCGGAGGAGCTTTGGCTTGAAGTACTGTGGCGAAAGTTTTGGTGGGAAATTGAGTGGCTGGAGGGAGCGCCATCTCAGTTGGTATCCCCAATTGGTACCCCGTAGCTGTACCAAATCGATCAATTGCCGTTGCCGGCGGAAGAGCCGTTACCGGCGAAGGAGCCGTTACCGGCGGAAGGGGGAAGAAGAGAAAACTACAATCGCTTGTTACTGTTCACTAAAATCGCTTTTCAAGAGAGAGCGATTTTCAAGATAAATTATTTTTCAAGATTATGGAATGAATATGAATCACACCTTATAATAAGTACTGAATGCAATTGTAAAAATAATAAAATGAATGTTTCACGTGCTACGAAAAAAATTGAATACACAATATTTTTTATGCTAGGGAAATATACAAATAGAACCCTATATATATATGAGAAAGTGCATATATAACCCTGAGATAATTTTTAGTGCAAAAATAATCCTAACTACTTTACATAAGTGCAAATCCTAAAGATTATATTCCGGCATTGATCGGCTATTTCCGACCATTGACTGACTAGAAATGACCGAAATACCCTTTGGACCAAAGCTCAAATTCGTCCCATTTTATCCCCATTCTTCTTCTTCTTCATCATCATACCCCTCTCTCACCCCAGCTATCACCACCACCAAGCCACCACCTCCGGTCATCACAACCACCACCCCTCACCACTACAACCTATGGCACCAGCTCCCCAACCACAAACCACTATCTCCCTCGCCACAAACCACCACCACCGCCCAGCTCGAAACCACCACCACCACCTAGCACCAGCACCACATTGACCATCACTACATACACCAAACTCTGGATTTGCTCCTTCCATCTTCCTGATCCCCAAGATGTATACTTAAATGCAAACCCATCTTTCTCCATTTCCCCGTGATCACACCAACCGTGGTCCCTGATGATTTTTTCCTCGAGGCTACAACACGAAACAGAGCGATCCCAATTTGTTAAGGAATTAGAATATTACTTGTAATTGTAATTATGTTCTATTACCTTTTCCTAGCTTGTATAGGTATCCTTACCTTTTCCTAGCTTGTATAGGTATCTTGTACCACTATATAATGCACCCTGAGTTCATGAATAAAACATACAACTTTACTGAAGCTATTGAAAAATTATGCTTTCTTAAAATTCCGAGGTCTTGCCGCCATTTCTACCGTACACGCCACCGCTGCTGTCCATGCACCGCCGCCGCCGCTGTGCACACGTCATCGCTCATTCAATGCGCTGGTGTGTCCTGTCGATCTGATATGCCGTCAGTTATTGTACCTGCTGTGATATGTACCTGAGTGTCCACTATGTCTAACTCTGATGGAAATCCTGAAGAATAGGCCCGTATTGATGCTGTACCTGAGGTTCTGAAGCTTCAGGATATGAGTGGTTATGATGTGATTGCAACTTTACTGAAGCTATTGAAATTGCAATCTGGCCCTCGAATTGTTGTACCTATTGGTCGTATGTCGACTGATCTTTACTTTATTGTCTCTGGCGATGGTCCGGGTTTACAACTTATACCGAACATGCTGAAAGGTCAAGAAAATTACATTCAATGGTCTGACACAATGTTCCGCGCATTCCTTGCTAAGAACAAGATTGGGTTCATTGATGGATCCATTACCAAACCCCAGGATGGTCATCCTGATGC
The DNA here is from genome assembly GCA_037428765.1 of Rubia yunnanensis. Lineage (NCBI taxonomy): Eukaryota > Viridiplantae > Streptophyta > Magnoliopsida > Gentianales > Rubiaceae > Rubia > Rubia yunnanensis. The sequence goes on along the minus strand of CM075067.1, from coordinate 39,149,835 downwards.
TTCTGATTGTCCTGGGGTTAATTCTACTCTTGTCTGCTGGATCTTGCAAACTTTGGATCCAGTGTTGATATCTTTTACAAGCTCATTTGCTAGAGCTAAGGACATGTGGGATGACCTGAATGTACGATTTATTCTTGGTGATGGTATGAAAGTTTTTCAAATGCAAGAGGCTATTCAGAGTTGTAGGCAGAACGGTCAGCCCATCGACATTTAATTTGGTATGTGGCCTCCCCTAGTTTGTGACTGTGAAGAAAGCAAGGCATTATGCCATTGCGATATTTCTGTGAGAGTCTTCCAAGAAAGAGAGAAGGATTCGATCTACCAATTCATCTATGGTCTCGACGAAGGCTTTCAGACCTTGATATCACATATCATGAGCATTGATCCAATGCTACCTATCATGAAAGTGTATGCCCTTGTTTCCTAGGAGGAGAATAATAGAGCTGTCATTCGAGCTCGTGAGCCTTCTTCTAACTCCATGGCATATGTTGCACGATTTCCACAACCTACAAGTTCTTTGCTAATTGTTCTTTCTCCATCTGATCGCAATAATCTTGTTTGTACACATTGTCATCGCAAGGGTTATGATAAGGATTCATGCTTCCAGATCTTTGGTGTACCAGAATGGTTCGAGGAGTTGAAGGAGAAAGCCATCACCACTAAGAAACCTGCGCTAGTTTCTCAGCCATCCGCCATAGCCGCCGTAACCGGAGGTGCTATCGCGACACTTCCTCTCCCGCCGCCGTAACCTAGCTTGTATAGGTATCCTTACCTTTTCCTCTCTTGTATATGTATCTTTTACCACTATATAATGTACCATGAGTTCATGAATAAAACATACAATCATTACCCTTATTTTCTACACAATTCCTCTATTTTTTAGAAAATATAACACTCTGTTCAGGGCCGCCGAGGACGAAGGTTGGAGACTGGAAATTAGTGTCCGATGAAGATGGCAATGAGGTAGAAGAAGAATTAATGTTGTTGCTACTGATCAACGCCATCCTAAGCGGCATGTCTAGCCTTCTTGCTCTATTTTTGACGAAACATGGTTTGGGTTTTCCTGGCGCCTCCTCCCATTGAAACAAGGCTGAAAGCTTGCTTGGTGGAGTGGGCATGGCGCCTCTGAGTGGTTTATTGGGGAGTTTGGACAAAGACAACTTTGGAGTAGTTGCATTTGGTTATTGTTCTTCCATTTCAATATTTTTTTTAATGAAAACACCCGTAGGTGGGGGATATGTATTAGGTTTCCCAGACCTAGTAACCAGATTAGAAAATTGTACATCCAGAGTTTTGTTATAGTAAGACGCCCCTAGGTGAGACAACATGGTTGCCTCCAAAAGTCCTAATACTACCTATAACGAGGATATATAAACAAATATACAGAAGTGACTAGATCTGTAGTGGTGTTGCGATCCACAAGAGAGAATCTCCACCCTTCGTGTTAATTCTCTCTTGTGGCCAGGCAACTCCAAAACCAGATAGTCAGTGATAATCCTGCTAAATACAGCAACCAAAAGTAAGAATGGAGTTGAAATTGCACAAGCAGACAGTATCCAAAGCAGTGCTCGGGGTCCGAGCGCAGGCGCTTGAACATCAAGATAGTATTTTCCAGGTCTCCTCCAGCCGAAGGGAATGCTACAGCAGGAAAGAAGTAGCCATCCAGTACCTCCATGTATTTGCTTATTTGCAATCACTAGTCCTTATTCAACCTGCAAGAAAGATAGCAGTATTAATTCTAAGGCAAAGCACGAGTTCTAATATGTGGAGTCTGAAGCTTATCCAATAAAATCAGTCCCTTGATTAGCGGAGTAATATTCTGAAGATTCAGACTCTGAGCCGAGCTAAAATGAGATTTTGCAATAGCATTTGCCACTGAATTGCTTTCTCTAACCACATGTTTTAGCTGGGAAGATCCTAGTAAGTTTTTGACCCTATAAGTCAGATAAAAGAGCTTCCAATTTGCCACATATGGATCTTTGATCATCTGAACAGCCAGCTTACAATCAGTTTCAAAGACATAATTATGATCCAGATCATGAAACTTACTGCAAGCTAGTAGCAGTGCCTTAATTTCTGCTTCTAGGGGTGAGGCAGCAGTAATGGTATCAGAAAAAACTGATATCGGATCTCCTAAACTATCTCTAGCAATCAGACCAACGGAGGCCTTATCAGGATACCATGATGCATCTGTGTTTATTTTGATTGATCCTAATGGAGGCTTATCCCACTATACAATGGATATATTTGGCTTTGGAGGTGGTCGAGTGAAAGGTATCCATTGACTTAGAGGAGAATCCATGACAGAATGAGAAAACAATGTCCTAGGTGAGGAGAAAAGAGTCAGTTTTATGAGCTCCTGTACTTCTTTAGTTATTGCTAGAGTGGAGAAGGGCTTATTATAAAAAATGAACCTATTCCTAGCTTTCCAAAGTGTCCAGCAGGTGAGAGAAGGCAAAATTTTACAGATAAACTGCTTCCAGCCCCGTAAGTCATGACAATCCCAGAAAAGAAAAAATCTCTCTGAGAGGGAGTGATCCTGATTAAGATGGAAGTCAACTATGGATGCAGTGTTACTCCAGACAGATCTAGCAATGTGACATGATATAAAAAAATGCTGAATAGAATCTGAACTACAGCAAGCAGGACATTTAGATGCTAAACTGAATCCACATGTAATAAGAACCTCATCAAAGGGGAGAAAGGATTGTAACAATTTCCAAGTGAAAATTGATATCTTCTTCTGAATAGCATTATTCCAAATAAATTTAGGGGCAAGGGAGTTACCTGGTGACTGAGTTAGAGCTCTGTATGTAGATTTAGATGTAAAATTACCAGAGGGTTCAAGTTTCCATATCAATCTATCATCTCTGTCTACCATTAGGTGTGTATCTTGAAGAAAGACCAGAGTATCATGTTCTAGAAAAGAACTAATTCGAGCTAAAACATTTGCTTTAGCATTTATGTAATCAGCCACTGACAGATATAGAATACCAGATACTATGTTTAGAGGGATAATGTTAATGAGAGGACCAGATGGACACCAATTTGCCAGCCAGAAGCTGCAATTTCCTTTACCATGAATAATTTTAGAATTCTGTTCTGCAAAAGAGTTAACTGACAGAATTCTCTTCCATGTGACTGATTTCCTGTAGGAAATAGGTAGAGACCATAGCAATTTTGCCCACAAAGTTACTCCTAGCTGGCTCTTCCACCAAAGTTTTGCAGAACAAGTATCAAGAATGGCTCTAATAGACCTAAAACCAAGACCATTCATATCAGTGGAAACTGAAATTGCAGACCATTTCCTCCAGATTTTATTGTTTTTCCCTCAGATTCACCCCAGAAAAACCTGGCTAATCTCTTTGCAAAGGTTCTAATGATTGACTTTGGGGGATTAGTAACTGCCCACAGATGTTGTGGTAAGGAGTATAAGCAGTGTTTGATTAGAATCATTTTCCCCCCTGCACTAAGCCACTTATTTTTCCAACTCTGAAGTTTAGTGTCAAGATTAGCCATCAATGGATGGAAATATCTTTTTAGGGTTTTACCCTGAAAAATGGGACAGCCTAGATAGGTAAATGGGAAGGTGCCTTTTTTCATTTTCAGAATCGCCCTCACCTAGTTAAATCTTAGATTTGAAGCTCTCTTACTGAGATAGAATTCAGATTTTTCAAAATTAAATTTCTGGCCCGAAGTGATTTCAAAGATATCTAAAAAAGCCTTAATTCTTATCAAGTTAGATTTAGATGCTTGCAAAAATATGATCGTATCATCTGCATACATTAAATGTGAAACTGCAGAGATAGAAACAGGTAATTGGAAGCCTGTAAGCCTATTATTGGAGAAAATGAATGATAAACTCCTAGAGAAAGCTTCAAAAAAAATATTGAAGAGAAAAGGAGAGAGAGGATCACCTTGTTTAATACCCCTCGTAGCTTTGAAGAAACCAGCTGGATTCCCATTTACAAGGACAGAGAAGTAGGCCTGAGGTAAATTACTCATAACCGCATTCAAAAAATTCCCATTAAACCCAAATTTGAGTAAAATCTTTCTAAGGAACTGCCAGTTAACCCTATCAAATGCTTTCATCAGGTCCAATTTCAGTATACAGTTTGGGATTCTGTTCTTCTTATCAAGGAACCTGATCATTTCCTGAAGATACAAGATATTATCCGAAATATTTCGTTTCTTCAAGAAAGAGGATTGATTAGGAGAGATTAAAGACTCCATGTGAGGTTTCAGTCTTTCCATCAAAACCTTAGAGCCGATTTTGTTTATGACATTTGATAAACTTATTGGTCTAAAATCCCCAAAAGAACAGGGTGTTACTTTTTTTGGTATGAGGGCTATCCAAGTACTGGATATACCTTTAGGGATTTCAGAGCCGGATATAAAGTCATTTACAGCATCCATCAGATCTTGTTTAATAAAAGGCCAGCATTTTTTGTAAAATTTTGGTGTGAACCCATTGGCCCTGGACTGCTATTATTATCTAAACTATTTACCACTACCTGCAGTTCAGTATCAGTAGCTGGAGCTCCTAAAGATTGGTTATCCCTATCAGTTATCATTGTGGGGATTTGAGAAAGGAAATGAGAGTAGTAAGTATCAGAAGTGCTTTGGTTGGGTTCAGTTAACAAATCAGAGAAATGGAGAACAGCTTCCTTCTGAATTTCTGGTTGTGTGTTTAGCCATTGACCCCCTTGATTCTTAATTTTACTGATCTGCAGCTTACATTTCTTTTCCTGTACCACTTTATGATAAAACTGAGTATTATTATCCCCCAATTTATGCCATTTAAGCCTTGCTTTTTGTTTCCAGAATTTCTCCTTCTCCTTTAAGGCCCTAAGTAGCATTTCTTTTTTTTGGTTAAGACTAACCCTTTCTAAAGGTGTTGGGTTCAGGTCATAGTTAAGTTCCTGTACCCTCACAGCTTCCTCAGCTAGGGTGACATTTAAGTCAATATTCCCAAAAGACTCCTTGTTCCATATTTTTAGCGTCTTTTTAAGTCTGATTAATTTTAGATAGAATCTGATCATGCCTTTCTCCTTAATTGGCCTTTCCCAATTATTCTGAACTAATGTTAAAAATTCTGTCCTTTGGAACCAGGCATTAATAAATCTAAAGGGCTTTGGAAATGAGAGAACTAAATTGTTCAGCTGGAGTAGGAGTGGAGAGTGATATGATGTTTGTCTATTGAGGATCTGGATTGATGATGAAGGGAATTTAGAGTACCATGATAAAGTGCAAAGCCCTCTGTCCAACCTCTTAGATGTAGGATTCCTAAGCCTAGAATTACACCAAGTGAACAAGTTACCTACTGTATTAATCTCTTGAATTCCATTAGAGTTAATCCATGTATTAAAATCTCTTATACTACCAAGGCCAGGATTAGAGGGACCTCTATATTCAGCCACAGAAGATATTGTATTAAAGTCACCTATAAAAATAGTGTCCCCCTTAGATAACAGTTCTAGTTCCCTCCAAAGTTCCTTCCTACCGTCCCTATTCCTTAAAGCATAAACAAAAGCAGCCTCCATACTAAGATTGATAGAGAGATGGGAAATATTCACATGGATAAATTGTTCGTGGGAAGAAAGCAATGACACAGATACAGGGTTTGACCAGAAAAGCCAAATCTTCCCATTAGGAAGAACCAGATTATTGGAGAAATTAAGTGCATTCATGTAGTGCTGGACTTTAGTATTATCATGCATAGGCTCGATTATACATAACAACATTATTTTCTTTAGTTTGAGCAGATTAAGCAGTCTAATCATTGATGTTTCCATACCACGAAGATTCCAGATCAGGAAATTAACACTGACCTTAATTGTCATATTTCATTCAGTTTATTACTTTTAGTAGCAGATCTTAAAAGCATCTTGTTCAGCTGACTCAGATAGGTAGTTTTTTTATTTTTTGTTTTACCCAGGTGAGCATACTTACCTGGATTCTCCGAAGCAGAATCTACATATAATTGTTGCTGATCAGTGGTATCCAAATCCTGAGCCGTATCCTGGTCCGCTGATATTATCTCATTGTTATCTTCCTGATCCTGAGAAGAACATCCTTCATCCTGCAAAACAGAAAATATGTTTGACATCTTTCCTAATAAGGAAAGTGTGGGAATGTTAGTGGTATTTTTCAGTGGCACCAGCAGTGATCCAATATGGAGATCATCTTTAGCATAAAGTATCTGGGCAGGTTTAGCAGTTTCAGTTTCCTTAAGTAATTTGGAAATGGAATTCTCAGGTAAAACAGGAGACCTGTTTCCTGACTGCAGTGGATTACTCCTGACAGGAGTTCTGGGGACCTCCCTTGGATCATTAGTTTCTAAGTTTATGACAGCCATATCAGAATTAGTGGTTGGGAGGTCAGTAGTTAAGTCAGTGATCTGAGGTGGGATGATGAATGTTTTTCCTGTTGCTTGCCACTGTGGAGGAGGTTGGATCTGATCTAAAATAGCTTCCACAGGTCTATCTTTAGTAGTTTGAGAAATTCCTCTACATTGGTTCAGAGAGTGGCCAAGTTTAGCACAATGGTTACAGTAGAGAGGAATATCCTCATACTCAATTCTATACTTAGTATTATTTGATACAGAACCTAGCCTAATGTGAGGACTCAGAGGTTTCTGTAAATCAATTTCAACACAGAATTTGATTGCAGAGGGCCTAGTGAGCATATCAGTAGCTAGGTCATTTTTTATGAAGTTTCCTATACTGTTGCCAATTGATTCAATGGAAGCAGAGTTATAATAGTACAAAGGAACCTCCCTAATAGTACACCAAATAGGAACAATGGGGGATTCCTTATGTGTTGAGAATTCGGGAGTCCACTTAAGCATCTTAAGCAATATGCTATTAAAGTTCCAGATGCCCTTCATCCAGCATCTTTGATAATCGTTAACATGCTCGAATCTAATTAACACATGTTTATAGTCCAGTGAACCTAACTGATACTTACCTTCGAAACCAATTGTCTTAAGAGCTGCCTCCATCTGCTCCATAGACAGCCTACCTTTAGTGAACTTACCGACCAAGGCGTTGGAGTAATGAGCCGACAGCGTAGCGATTTGTTCATCCAAGTACAAGCAGGCAGGATTGCCGAGGTGGGTAGATTTTGGAATCAATTCAGGGTTATTTGGGAGATGTTTGGAAAGAGGGGGAGATTTGGTTTGAAGAGCCGCGGCAAAGGTTTTTGGAGAATGGGGGTGATTGATAGCATTATCAGCCATCATGACCGACGATGACCGATGATGAGGCCCGATGCCGAGTATCACAGAAACCAATTCCGGCAATTAACGGATAGAAATGGTGGTTTCAGACCATTGGTGAGGAGGAGAAAGGGAAACACACAGTATCGCACCTAATTTCGCACGTATGAACAGTAATAGAGGAAGTGCATAACAGTCACTACTAAATTAACTTCCATTTCAATATTTGTTTCTTGAGAAATAAATGGATGCATTAAATTTATAATACTGTGACAAAAATAGATCAAATAATCTAATTATAAGTCGGGTCTTTTTTAACCAAATAGAGAAGTTAATGGATGGATTTGATGTTCAAAGTCGATTCTTTTTGGATAATAAATTGGATTTGTAAAGTCAAGGGATTTGCAAGTGAATATTTGATTGGCAATTTTGTGTGAACTTATTTTGAACAGGAAAACATTCCATGTTGGAACATGCTGATGCAGAATATTTACGCCAAGGTTTTATGGAAATCAAAGTCAGAATATTGCAGTAGTTTGGAATAAATGGAATTCGTATATTTGACTATGTATATCAGGCTTGTGAAGCATAGTTGATTTATGGAAAATCCTACTTATATGGAGGTGATATATTCGAATATATGGGATAGATTGGTATAAGGTAAATCCCTTTATTTATGTGATTTGGATATGCTTCAAGAAGCAGATTTGGAATAGGAATATTGTGGAGATAATCAAGGAGTATTCCAATCTGTTCATGGATATAAATTGGGACAAACACGACTGCATACTCACAGATTTAACTGAGCAAAAATCTGCCTAAAGATTTTTGAGACTTTCGAGAATTGCAAAGAGTCAGACTACTGTGTTCCAACATACTTGACCTGCCGCATAAAGTTCAGAATTAAAAACCTTAATTCCTTGGGAGGAGGAGATCCAGCGTCGACGGAGTTCGAGATCAGAGGGGTTCTGATCAAGGCGGATCGGTAGCTAGGGGAGCTAGCAGAATTCATACAAGATAGTTAGTAAAGATAAGTATTTTGTAAACTGTACTCTGTACTATATCTTTCTAATTAGTGGATTCATTCTAAACTGGGCCAGGCCCCGCAGATGTAGGTGGATTACACCGAACTACATAACCAAGTCATATGTTCTTTACATTTTACGTTATTATGCACTTGGTTAGATTAGTAATGTTGGAACACACTAGTAAGTACTAGAAAAAGTGTTAAAACTAAAATTCAATTGGTATCGGAGCTTGGTCACTTATTATTCCCTTGGTTGTTTCAAGGAAAGTGAGATCCAGTTTTACCATGACTACAAGAGAAGGAGCTTCAGTATCTCGACCACCCCTGCTAGAAGGCAACAACTACAACTATTGGAAGGCACGCATGAGGGTCTTCATCAATTCGCTGGATGAAGTGGCATGGTTTTATGTTGAGAATGAATGGAATCATCCTACAGAAGATGCTGATACAAGTTCTAAGGCGGTAGAAGGAGAGTCAAGTCAAAGGAAGCAAAAACCCAAAGAAAAAGCTAGATGGACTCCAGATGACCTCAAAGAATCTCTGGCGAATTCGAAGGCACTTAATGCGATCTTCACTGCAGTTGATGAAAATCAGTTCAAGCTTATATATACATGTCACCAAGCAAAGAAAGCATGGGATATTCTACAGACTGTTCACGAAAGAACTAGTCGAGTGTGTGAATCGAAACTACAAATGTTGGCTACTAAGTTTGAAGAACTCAAAATGGAGGAGGACGACACGATTGCTACATTCAATGGAAAACTCAGGGATATCTCTAACATGGCTTATCAACTGGGAAAGGTATACAAAGAAACTAAGCTGGTGAAAAAGACCTTGAGATCTCTTCCCAAAATGTTTGCAATGAAAGTAGCAGCAATAGAGGAAGCAAAAGACGTAGCCACCATGAGCCTAGATGAACTAATGGGTTCGTTACAGACATATGAGATGACATTCCAGCAATCTACAAAAAGAGTCTCTAAGGAATTGGCATTCAAAGTGTCTCCAGCTAAGGAAAATCACGAGTCTGACAGCGATGATGAGATTGAAAAACTTGCACTTATCACAAAGAATTTCTTGAGAATGCTAAAGAAGGTGGTCAACAAGAAATCTCAGGAAAGGTTTGGCGGAAACAGACAAAGACAACAAGACTCGAGTAATAATCGCGGGATGAGATTTAAACAAGGGAATCCGCAGTTCGGGAGAAATCAGAACAACGAACCAAAATAGGCTGGATGAATTCAATGCAGAGAATGTGAAGGATATGGTCATATTCGGGCTGAATGTGCTAACACTCGCAAGAAACAAGAAAAATTATATGTCACCTCTTGGAGTGAAGATGAAGATAATGAGAAGGACGAAGAGGAACTTACCAGTAACTACATAGCTTTTGGAGCAAAGGTTCATGATACATCAGAGGATCCATGTTCCAACACACTGAACAAAGGTAAAGATGTATGTTCCAACATAGATCTGAACGATGAACACAGTAACGAAGATAATGAGTTGTCTGTAAGTGATGAAGAAATCTACAGCACCTATGAAAAAATGTATGCTATGTGGATTCAAGTAGCCGACACGAACAAAGAGCTGAACGAAGAAAAAAGGAAGTTAATGGAAAGTGAAAGAGAATTACGATTCACGATTGTAGAACTTGAAAAGAGTAATGAAGAACTGAATGACAAACTGATGGCAGCAGTCAAGAGGGTCGAGATGTCTGAAGCAACTATCTTTAAATTAAATTCCGGAAAGGTAAAGCTTGTGATATTCTGGATATGGGAAGAAAGTTTGGTGATCGACACGGAATTGGATACGGGAAAGAACCCAAGACTGAATCGCATGAAAAACCCGCAACCCTCAGGGTTAAGATTCGAGAAGTGAAATGGAAGTATGGGATGCCTCATCAAAGAAAGCCACTCATTTATAGATACTGTACGTATCAAGGACATACTGAAAAATAGTGCAGAAGACCGATCAGAGATCAAATGACAGGACGGAAAACTCTGCCATGCTCCAACATAGGCAATATTCATACAGTAAAATCGATCAGAAAAGTATGGATTGTTAAACGATCTAACTCATGTCTAGTTGTACACACTTCTCTCATAGCTTATTCCAGAGATTTGTGGTACTTCGATAGTGGCTGTTCTTGCCACATGACTGGCACTCCAGAATATCTCTCAAACATTACTCCATATGATGGCGGATATGTAACCTTTGGTGATGGAAAGAAAAGAAGAGTAATTGGAAAAGGCGAATTGAAAATTGAAGGGTTTCTAGTATTCACAAGTGTATTGTTTGTTGAAGATCTAAAGGCAAATTTGTTAAGTATAAGCCAGCTGTGTGACGATAACATAGTGGTGGAATTTCAGAAGGATAAATGTATAGTAAAGCATGGAGAAAACACGGTTCTTTCAGGAATAAGATCCATAGACAATTGCTATCTACTGGAACAAGGAGTACGGTGCATGATTTCGAAGCAAGATAAAGGAGTTCTGTGGCACAGGTAGCTCGGTCATATTAATTACAAAACATTGGTGAAAATCGCAAATGTGAAAGGTGTACGAGGAATGCCTACCTTAACCAGTAAGAAAGGAATTGTATATCGACCATGTCAACAAGGTAAATAAATTCAATCTCCTCACTCTCCAGTTTAGTATATTACTACATCTAGAAATCTGGAATTATTGCATATGGATTTGATGGGTCCAGTCAATACACCTAGTATAGGTGGGAAGAAGTATATCTTTGTATGTGTTGATAATTTCTCCAGATTTACATGGGTAGCTTTTTTGTAAGAAAAATCTGATACGTTAGAAGTATTTTGAAGCCTTGTAGTGAAGTTACAAACTGAAAAAGGAAGTCCAATAGGGAAGATAATTCGAATTCGAAGTGATCATGGTAGAGAATTTGAGAATGTACAATTCAGTGAATTCTGTGATGAACTTGGAATCCAGCATGAATTTTTGGCTCCCATCACTCCTCAGCAGAATGGTATTGTAGAATGTAAGAATAGAACCTTGCAGGAGATGGCTCGAGTTATGTTGACTGAAAAGGATATTCACAAGAGATAGTGGGCAGAAGCAGTCAATACAACATGTTATACAATCAATAGAGTGTATCTTCGACCATTCACCAGTAAGACATCCTACGAGATTTGGAAGGGCATGAAACCAAATGTTTCATATTTCCATGTGTTCGGGAGCACATGCTATATTCTCATAGATAGAGAACAGTTGGCAAAATTTGATAATCGTAGTGATACCGGAATTTTTCTCGGGTATTCCATCAACAGCCGTGCCTATCGAGTTTTTAATCATCGAACCAACACTCTCATGGAATCCATAAATGTTATTGTGGATGATTCAGAGAACGAACAACACCCAGACGGTGTAGAGGAAGAACCTAGCAACACTCATGTTCTAACACAATCTCGAAACTCAGACGAGGCAGATCCATCAGTCGAATCTAACCTTCACCAACGTGCTGGAACAACTGAGCAAAATAATTCAAACTCTGCCGAAGCTGACCATGTTGGAACACTGTCCCCCACTACTGACCCCCCTGTTCCAACACAGGACCAATCAAAATCCACCATGAGAAGTACTCGATCTGTTCCTCGAGTGGATTATTGTAGGCTAGCTGGATTGCACTGTTTTTTCTCCCTCATTGAACCCAAGAACTACAAAGAAGCCTTACTCGATGAGTATTGGATTGCTGCAATGCAAGATAAACTTGGTCAGTTGACACAGAATGATGTTTGGTACCTTACTCCTCGCCCTAAAGGCATTAATGTCATTGGTACGAAGTGGATCTTCAAGAATAAATCAGATGCGGATGGCTTAATTACTCGAAACAAAGCTAGACTTGTTGCTCAAGGTTATACACAAGTGGAAGGTGTCGACTTCAACGAAACATTCACTCCTGTTGCCAGGTTAGAATCTATTCAGATTTTACTAGCTATTGCCTGCTCTATGAACTTTACTTTGTATCAAATGGATGTCAAGAGTGCTTTTCTAAATGGAGTGGTGAATGAAGAAGTATATGTGGAACAACCTAAAGGATTTGAAGATCCTCATTATCCACATCATGTATATCGCCTTAAGAAGGCTCTATATGGTCTAAAGTAAGCACCCGAGGCATGGTATGACCGACTTACTACCTTTCTTCTTCAGAAAGGTTATTGTCGAGGGGGAGTAGATTGCACGTTGTTCGTGCTTGACAAGGCTTCAACGTTTTTAATTGCTCAAATTTATGTGGATGATATAGTATTTGGTTCTACTTCACCATCTATGGTACATGATTTTGTTACCATTATGCAAGCTGAATTCGAAATGAGCATGGTTGGCGAGCTCACTTACTTTCTAGGATTTCAAGTCAAGCAAGGAAAGAACGGTTTATTCATAAAGCAAAGTAAGTATGTATTGAATCTAGTGAAGAAGTTCGGTCTGAGTAGTGCTCGAGCAGTTCGAACTCCAATGGGTGTTTATGATAAATTGGTGAAGGATGAAAAAGGGGTTGCAGTCGATCAGAAGCTATACAGAGGCATGATTGGAATTTTATTGTATTTAACCGCAAGCAGACCGGATATATGTTTCAGTGTTAGGATATGTGCGAGGTTTCAAGCTGATCCTAAGGAATCTCATCTCACTGCAGTTAAAAGAGTTATTCGATAGGTAAGTGGGACTTCTGAGTATGGTGTTTGGTATTCTAAGAGTCAAGATTCAGAGTTGGTTGGGTATAGTGATTCTGATTGGGCTGGTAATGCTGATGATCGAAAAAGTACCACAGGTGGATGTTTCTTTATTGGAACAAATTTGGTGTCTTGGTATAGCAAGAAACAGAACTCGATCTCTCTATCTACTGCAGAAGCGGAGTATCTTGCAGTAGGGAGTTGTTGTGCACAACTATTATGGATGAAACAAATGTTGAAAGATTATGGAATTCATCAAGGCCCCTTGAAGATTCTATGTGACAACACAAGTGCTATTGATATTTTGAAGAATCCAGTTCAGCACTCAAGAACCAAACATATTGACATACGGCATCATTTTATTAGAGATCTGGTTGAAAGAAAGGAAGTGGAAGTAGTCTATATTCCAACACACGAGCAATTTGCTGATATATTTACAAAGCCATTGGATGCCACCTCCTTTGAGAACTTTCGACAACACTTAGGTGTCTGTCAAATCTGAGGTAATCTTTTACCGTAATTATTTCTTGTAAATATTTCTTTTGGTTATTTTCATTTAGAAAAATTGAAAAAGAATAAAAATTTGAAGGAAGAAAAGGTGTACAAAAAATAGGAAATGGTTAGTATGGTGTGTTGGAAGTTAATTGTGGCATGACAACTTGATTTGACAAGAGGAGAAAGTGCTATCATTACAAGTTTGGGAAATCTAAAAAGGGGGCTTCGCGGGAAAAGAGGTGAATAGATGAAGAGTTAAAGTGGGATTTAAACTTGCCCAAAAATCCCCTCGTATCCCTCTACTCTCGGCCGATATTTTTCCCTTCAAATCCCTGCCGAAAAATGGCTTCCAGTCCGATCATCCCCACACGAGAAGAAGAGGTTTCAGAAGTTAATCAACCCTCAGAAGTCATGGCAGAGGAACAATGAACGGACAATGTGGAGTCAAATTTGTCTAACAAAGGTGAAACCAGTGCAGAAGAAGTTGATGCCAAACTCTTGCTTAAGGAGAATGTCGAGGCAGAGGTGACTGATGATGGTGTGAAGAATGCAGAGACTCTGGATTCTGGTGAAAATGGAGACATTCAGGAAGAACACCCCGGAGCCAAAAGGAAAGGTCGATATGGAAAGGTAACTGGTCTCGATCCTCGTTCTTTAAAACTTATGGGTATGAAGTTCAGAACTGTTGATGAGATATTTGAATGGTTAGAAGCAAATCGTTATTCTGTAGACCTAACCAAAATCAGAAGTATAAAGAAGGATATGGAATTCTTGCATGTTAAAATTGAAGAAATTATCTCTGGTCATTTTGAGGATGTTTGGGACATAGAAACCAAGAAAATTAGATATCTTAGGGGGATGTATGGTAGGCTCAGGGGAAAGGGAAAGGATAAATTCCATATTTTCTGTCGCATGTCCCAGCGAAGCTATGTATGGTTAAGGAAGATCAGTGAGGAAGAAGCTGTTGGACGGGAGGTTGTTATGAATGGAGATAAATTGCAGGTTGGTTTCTATGACTCGAAGTCTGCCAACCAGATGGAATAATTAAGAAAACCTGTGATAATTGAATTGTCAGACAGTGATGACAGTGTTCCAACACAGGAGAGTGAACATGTTTATATGGATTTAGATTCTGATGCTGATCTGGGGGGTACAGATAATGGTGATTTTCAAGGTGATTTGAATGATGAGGCACCTGATCAGAATGATGAAGAAATTGATGAAGATGTGAATCAAAATAACCAGGCTGAAGGAGAATCTGAAAAGGAGAATGATGCTGAAGGGTCAGGAGGTGTTCCAACACAAGAAATTCCTGATTTGGCATACTCAAGCAATGGAGTGCTTGATGAATTCTAGCTAAAGGCAAGAGGAAGGCCATCAATGCTAAGGCTTCTGCTCAATCAAAGAGGAGCAAGAGAAGGCATGACAGCATGAAGAAGAAAGTACTACCTTCCACCTCTATAAGCAAGGCTTATTATGTTTTTTATATTTTGACTCAAAGGGTGAAGAGATGGGAGAATTTTTCTCAGAGAAGAAGGTCATTGCTGAAAGACCTGTTGATTTAAAAGCTTACAAGGAAAGTGGTTTTTTGGACTATCTGAAAGCAATTGACATGACTACTGCAGCCACGGTCCAGCTACAGTACAACAGGCAAGTGGTACTTGAGGTATACTCTAACCTTATGACTGGTAATTTGGAGATAAGTTCCCCATGGTATGGTAGGGTATATGTACGGGGAAAGATCATAGATATTTCTGATACTAGGATTAACAAATTGCTGGGTCTTAAGACACCTTAGACAGGGGGAGTTTTTCCTGAAGACCTGTGAGTTTCTGATAATGAAATATTAGTAGTTATCTCTGGTGGGTATAAGGTTGAATGGCCATCAACTGGATATTTACAAGCATCATGTTTGTCTTCGAGATTCTCTGGATTATATTAGGTGGCTGTACATTGTTGGTTGCCCTCTACTAATACCATAGCCTTGACAAAGGAAATGGCTAAACTGCTGTACTGTGTTGGAACACAGAAGGATGTTAACCTTGGACTACTTATTCAGCAGCATTTTGTCGGACAAGCTACTGCTCCCAAGGTCAATGATGCCATCATTTACCCTGCTCTGATCTCTACACTAGCCAAGTGTGCAAAAGTAAAAAGGAAGGCCTCGGTTGTTGTGATTGATACGGAGTTTCCGAGGCCTAACAAGAAGACGTTCAGGTTAAGGCATGTGCAGGATCTCCCGTGGAAACCATCTGGTTTGACTTCTTCATCAGCGGCAGAAAAGGAGGCTAGGCTGATGGTTCTGAATGCCAGAATTTGTGCTATAGGTATACAAATGGCTGCTTTGGAGGCGGAGAAAACATGTCTGGAGGCAGAGAAGTCTCGGTTGGAAGATTGATTTTTATGACTCAGGCAGGGGGAGCATTACTGGTTGTTGTTGTTTTTTGATGATTTTGGTGTTACCTTTGGCCTATAATGGATGGAATAATCTAATTATAAGTTGGGTCTTTTTGAACCAAATAGAGAAGATAATGGATGGACTTGATGTTCAAAGTCGATTCTTTTCGGATAATAAATTGGATTTGTAAAGTCAAGGGATTTGCAAGTGAATATTTGATTGGCAATTTTGTGTGAACTTATTTTGAACAGGAAAACATTCCATGTTGGAACATGCTGATGCAGAATATTTACGCCAAGGTTTTATGGAAATCAAAGTCAGAATATTGCAGTAGTTTGGAATAAATGGAATTCGTATATTTGACTATATATATCAGGCTTGTGAAGCATAGTTGATTTATGGAAAATCCCTACTTATATGGAGGTGATATATTCGAATATATGCGATAGATTGGTATAAGGTAAATCCCTTTATTTATGGGATTTGGATATGCTTCAAGAAGCAGATTTGGAATAGGAATATTGTGGAGATAATCAAGGAGTATTCCAATCTGTTCGTGGATATATATTGGGACAAACACGGCTGCATGCTCACGGATTTAACAGAGCAAAAATCTGCCTACAGATTTTTGAGACTTTCGAGAATTGTAAAGAGTCATACTACTGTGTTCCAACATACCTGACCTTCCGCATAAAGTTCAAAATCAAAAACCTTAATTCCTCGGGAGGAGGAGATCCAACGTCGACGGAGTTCTAGATCAGAGGGAGTCTGATCAAGGCGGATCGGTAGCTAGGGGAGCTAGCAGAATTCACACAAGATAGTTAGAAAAGATAAGTATTTTGTAAACTGTACTATAACTATATCTTTTTAATTAGTGGATTCATTCTGAACTGGGTCAGGCCCCGCAGATGTAGGTGGATTACACCGAACTGCGTAACCAAGTCATGTGTTCTTTACATTTTACGTTATTATGCACTTGGTTAGATTAGCAATGTTGGAACACACTAGTAAGTACTAGAAAAAGTGGTAAAACTAAAATTCAGGATTTATTATTGCGGATGATTTGATCGATGATTTTCTTAACGATTGATGTAGTTTCTGAGATTTGTGGCTTATAAATGTGGCTACGGGATTGAATTTTTGTGGTTTCTTTGTCGAATTTTTGCTGAGTTTGTATTTCTTTTGTGATTTTGGATTCGAGGTTTGATGATTTTTGATGCAGATGCGGTTTTGATCGAATTTTTGGGGTTTGCTTTGGACATCATTTTCTCCGGCGAGGTTAACGATCATCGCCAAAAACAAATGTAGCAGCAAGGATGGGTAATTTTCTGTGAGGGCTTGGTTAACTTGCTAGAATTACAACTCGGTTTTCCGATGGGTTCTTCATGTTCAAATCGCATTAGGATTATTAACTGCAATCTAGTTTGTTCGCATTTAATTATAAGTTGGGCCATTGACTGCGAAGCGTATAAACATTAGGAGAACGGGTTGGGGGAGATAGGAGAACGGGTTGGGGGAGAAAGGAGAACGCACGACTTTGGGGGAGATAGGAGAACGGGTTGGGGGAGAAAGGAGAACGTACGACTTTGGGGGAGAAAGGAGAAAAGGAAAATTAGGGTTAAGGGGTATTATAGATATTGCATTTTTAAAAATTTTTAAAGTGGTAAAATAGTATTTTTACTAAATTTTGGGTTTAAACTGTTGAAAAAGGTTATATGTGCATATACACTAACCATCTAGGGTTATATTTGCACTTTCAATTATCATAAGGTTATATGTGCACTTTCATGAATTATGTAAGGTTATATATTCACTTCGCTTTTTATACTAAAATGAAAAAATGTACAATACAAACAAAATGTAAACTACTCAAATTCAATATGTATCAAGAAAAAATAGTATGTTTTAAAAAATATTTTCATGATTCTGTTTAAAGTTTGTATTTATTAATATCGACATGCTTATGTATAAATAGTGCCTTCGAACCAATGTTATTCACTTCAAAATCAAGTTTTCCTTTCTTCTTGTTAGCATCAAAGGGAGTGGCCAAAGTCGGCACTAGCGTTAATTTTGTGTGTGCTCCTAGTGGCTCCCTTGGTATGCTCCCAGATACATGACTCCATCCCAAATACTTCCAATACAAATAGCTTCACCATCTACTTTCAAGGAATCATAAGTGGTCTGAATGCCACATTTGTTCCCCATTGCCAAAATTTCCAACCCGCCGCAGACTTTTGTCGACCTTGGGATAATGTTTGTGCACGATATTCCGGTGACTGAAAGCATTAGCATGGGTTCACCACCAATTGGCCAAGCACAAGGCCTTTTGACAGTAGTATCTTCCAATGGAACTCAACTATATGCTACTTTCTCCATTTATTTCACATATAGTAAGAGCAATGGTAGTACACTGGAACTTCAAGGAATAACCACAACAAAATCTAATTTTGAAGGCGAACTCATGGTGGCTGGAGGCCCTAAAAGTTTCAGGCATGCAAGAGATTATGCTCAATTTCAAACGATTCAAAAAAATCCAAAAGCAAATAATATTGTTGTTGAATATGACATAACCCTAAAGTATGATAATTTTTAAGAAAAAAATAGATCATCATCATAAAAATGGCCAGAATAAAAGTTTCCTTTCACTACTTATATTTTGAAATCAAAACAATTGTTAATTTCATTTTTTAGAATATACTTTGTGAAGATCCATGTAATCTTTACTTTAATGCATTTTGGACGCATGCTTCATTCATCCTTCCCTTGTTTTTTTTATTAATAAGATTATGGAATTTTATCACATAACGATTATAGAAATTTCCATTAGTTATTTAATCGATCATTGTTCCCATTTTTATCCAATTATTCCCAAGCTAGTCGCATGTTTGGCACATAATTTGATGGAATCACTAATGGAGAATGACCTATTAAAGGCACCAATCAAAGAAGTTTCATTTGATTTTTTGAGGAACCCCCTTCGCGGGGAGGTTAGGCATTTGGAACTACTATTCCTAGGTCCCCATTCATTTTAAAGGCAGTTCAAAATTAATAAAATGCTGTTGTATTGAAGAAGCTCCTTTAATGTGCTCCTTTAATGAGCCACCTTTGTTGGACTATTTGGCCCAAGTATATATAGTCTAAGGTTTCTTTATTTCATGCCTTAGTTTTTTTTCTTTAACACAAAAGTCGATCCTCTTATTTTCTCTTTCCTTAATTTTTTATATCTTATTGTGTCTTTATCACCCTATTTCGTCGCCTTCTCTTCCCTCTTCATCACCAACCGCGTGCTGCTCCCCCTTCGTCACCACCCGTGCGCCGCTCCCTCTTCAGCACTACCCATAACTCCATTTTCATCTCCACCCGATGTTCCCTCTTCACCACCACCCGCCGCTCTCTCTTCATACCACCTCCCACTCCCTCCCCTCTCTATTCATCACCATCATGAAGCCGATGTCGTCCGCAACATGAGAAAATGACTTCCAATCTCGTTTGATGTTACAAATTATTGTATGTTCAAAATTTTTTTATTAATATTGAAGATAATTGTATGTTTGAAGTTTTTAATATTATTGTTAATATTATTGTATATTGATATTCCCCTTTCAGAATTTGTTGTGCTTCACTTGAAGGCTGCCAGAAACTGAAATTGGTTTTTGGCAACTTTTTTTAGACCGTCTGATGCGAGTTATGAATTTGGAACTCAATTATGGGTTTTACTACTTTTAATCAGTGATCGATAAAGATGAAGCCAGAGAAGACACTTGAAAAGTGTATACAGTGGTTCAGTAGAACCACATTTAATGACCAGTGAATATATATGAAATTTTATCATTTTAGGATTGTAGAAATTTCCATCATTTAATTAACTGATCATAGTTCTCATTTTTATCCAGTTATATCTTGGTTATTCACATGTTTGGTTCTCAGTTTGATGAGATATATACTTTTTTTTATTGCTAAGCCTGCACCCTACTAGCTAGTTCAACCAGTCAAATCATGAATCAGGGTATGATAAATGTAAATTGGACACAAAAATACTTGAAAAATGTGTTTAAAGATCTCAATTTGATCACAGGCCCTTGATGGATTTAAAAAAAATAATTATAAGAAAAATTTATGCATAAATTATAATTTTTATTTAAAATCATCTTTGGACCAAATAAAGATAGATCATTATAATTATTAGGACATGACTCATTTCGATAAAAAAATTATTTAAAATTACTAAACTTCTCAACTCATAAGAGTGAATACTTAAGAATTAACTCCTATCACAATTCATAGACAATATTATTCAATTTGAAAAGGACAAATGAGCAAATGAGATCACACTAGTGGAGGGAGGGACCATTAAAGGCGGTTCTATTGGACCAGAGAAGACACTTTAAATATGTCATTTATCGCCATCAATTAAAGGTGGTTCCGAGAACTGCATTTTAAAACAACGATTAAAGGCAGTTATGGACCGCCTTAAAAAGGTCGGAGGAACCGCCTTTAATAGGTTCCGACCTCGGAACCTACACCCGCTTTCTCGGCCCTGGCAGTCATTCCAAACTCGGAACTTGAATTAAAGGCAGTTTATAACCGCCTTGGATTATCATTTTAAACCATCTTTACCCAGTTCCTCACTCAAAATAGGGTCAATTCGGCTTAACTGAGTGAGTCATTATGAGTTCGGAACAGAACCACCTTTAATTAGTTCTTCTCTCAGAAGTAATAATCAGCACCATTTGCATGTTTGGTTCCTTGTTCAAGTACAATTTCCAGGCCGCCTCTGTAAATTTTATATTTTTTTGTTGGTAATTTTTCACTTCCGAGCTAGGTAACCTAATTTGCCCTATAATATTGGATGGGCGAATTGCCCTTACGAGTTCAGAACTAAAATCGGCTCCAATGGAAAAAAACAATTTTCATTGAATTTTCCGGCGCAAAATAGGCCTCTTTCAACAGCCACAAATGTATTTCAATACACACAGTTGTTCTACGAGCAAACAAAAATATATAGAAAATTTTAACTAAGTAATAATCTATAGACAGGAATAGAAATCAATCAAATTCTATTCCAAACCTTTACATTATAACTAGTTACCAAAATTGTGTTACTCTACCAAGTTAGGGTTCCCAAGAGGATGTGAGCGGTTGAGAATGAGATGCCTAGCCAAACAGTTCCTAACAGTGTTGATGTCTTGTTTCAAATAGGGCCTTATTGCCTTTGTGAAAACCTATTTGCATAGAGATTTAGTTGGAAATATTATTGTTGACATTGAGACACTACTAATGTCTATTACAACCAAATGTACAATTACCTTGTCAATCTCATGTAAATCCAAGTTCACGGCATTTGTGCACTCTATTGCACACAACATTACGTAATAGCTACACTCCTATGTTTGCGCTTGTTTCTTGTACTGTTTTAAGCAACATAAAATTGGTAATGTATGGAAAAACATAGGGTTTTATCGTTGGAAAAAATGACTCAATTTATGCATATTATACCTTAATTTCGACCACCTGAAAATTGTTTCATCATCTTCGCTATTGTCCTCCATAGCAGATTCCAAAATATTGACAAACGAGTCTGATGGTTGGAAGTGCAATGGATCCATCCAATACACACACTTTTTTCCGGAAAAATGATCATCAAACTTCAACGATCCCTGTAAAAAAATATAGTGTAATTTTTACTAAATTACGCAAATGATGCTTGTAAACATAATGAAGAAGGATAGCCTTTCACCTATGCCTTGATCTATGATTTGATAAATGTTAAATGCTTACCTTTTTTATCACAAGCAAGGATAGCCTTGTCGTGGTTGTCGACTTTGTTTGCCAGAGTTTTAATGATTGCCTTCCGATTGGCCTCAACATCTTTTGGTGAATGGTGCGATCCTGTTAGTCGTGGTGTCCAATTGTGTGTTAAATCATCTAAATTCTCAGGAAGCACAGGACCGTTGTAGTGGATCAACTTTGAATGAGAATGTCTTGATGCGTTATTCCTTTCTCTTGTTCCATGGCATGTTTTTTTAAAGTGTGAACACGTGATGGTTGTGCACGACCATAGTACCGAGTGATTCCAAGCACCTCACGATGGGGTTCAAGTACCCACCTGCTCCCCTTACACGGCCTGCATGGTCAGGTTTCTTGGTAGTCATAGAAAGGATGTTGTTCTTAAACGTGGGTATGAATTTCCATTTCAAAGCCCCATTCTTCAATTTCTCCAATGTATTGCAAATACGTGAATTTTAGAACATAAATCTATGGTAATATGTACACTATTTGAAGGAAGTAAAAAAACAATTGTACGGTTTGGGTTTAACACTTGTTCTGCAAGTTCTTTTTCTTTAGGCTTCTCGTATAGACCCTTCTTGTTTTGTCGGCCATTGAGGAATAAATCACACCTCTCTATTTCATCCACATTCATTGGTTGTATCGTAGCATGGCTCCTCTTTGGTCATCGCCGCCTCGGTTGCATTTTTAACATCTATCTCAAGATATTCCTCAACGTACTTGACAGTCGCAAATGCATACCCCCCATGACTCAATCGACGGGGAATCACATTCAAACCGTCATTGCATTGTTTTACCTGCCTTTTACCCTACACATGCTTGTTAAAAATACTAGGGTTTTAAAACACCAACCTTCACATCAAAGAAGTGGAAACTTGAATTCCATTTGATCTTGTGTACCATCAAGTCTCAAATCACTAGTTTTGATCTTCCCCTTCAAACAATGAATAAATGAACTGGGAAAAAGAATAGAAGTAGAGATGAGGAATGTAGGGTTTGGATGCTTCAAATCTTACCTCAAATAACCTTTACATGAAACAATAGATTGGAGATGGAGAGAAATGGAAGAAATGTGAGAAGAAGGGTTTTTTTAGGGAAATGGGTTGAAAAATGCTGGCAACCAAAGGGTATTTAATACCCTTTTAAAAAAAGTGATTTTTGCTTCTTTTTTTTGCTGTTTGAGTAGGCTTTCGAACATGAAACCTTTAATAACATATAAAAAATGCAGAACCTAATCGACAAAACCCAACCCCAAAATTCAGACTCAAGAACCCTAACCCCAAAACCCAACCAGCTGATATCCCAATCTCCAATCCACCCACAATGTCGAGGCCATGATATACTAAGAAGAATACCGGGGCACCGAGCGATTGAAGCCATGAACCCTATAGGGAGCTTTTGGCATTGGAGAAAGTTTTCAATGGAAGGGCCGAGGAGAGGTATGTAGAATTCTCGAAACGTAAGGTTATTATCCAAAGTTATCCTTAGAGTGATCAATGATTTTTTCCTAGGATATTTGTTAAGGCATTCCAAGGACCAACATTTGAAAATTTTGTTATATTAGAGTATCCGGTTTACGTAGATTAAGTTATTCAATTCTATGCTGATTTGGGACAAAGTTTGAACAATTGTGATTGTACTAGGGTTAATGGAAAATAAATAGTGGTTAATAAGTACACTATAATGGACGCCCTAGGTAGCGAATACTCTTCCCTTGATAAATTGAACCCGGAAGATGGCCATGGCCCCGTTGAGATCTATCATCAACAATCCTGGCCTTCTATCACCAAAGCCATCCCAATTGATCTTGTAGAAATGGCTACGAAATACTTCCATAGGGTTGGAGCCACAAGACTGGTGGATAGCTATCATATAGGTGAGTTGATGGTAGAGCAAAGGCTAATCTATGAGTGGGTGTGTTTGAATGTTTTTCCCACAGGGGGACACACATGTGAGTCGACCATTGGCAATCTCATGATTTTCAAATATGTGATGGAGGGCATCAAAATTAACCCGATTTATACCATCCTGATGAGTATTCTAAAGGTAGCAAATGCCAAGAAAAAAGATCTACCATACAATGGCTTGATCTCCGCAATGATGAAGAAGACCGGTGTCCAACCGAAAGACCGCCCACTCCGCTTAGAATAATATGATAAGGTGTGGTTTCATCACAAGGGCCTAGAGCTCAGTGTCGACCTTAAATGGGAGCCAAGGGTTGTCCCGGGAGACAAAGCGAAAAATGCCAAAAGAGCAAAGGAGGCGGAAGTTCAAAGAGTAGGGGGATCGAGATCTAGTAAGTGTTTGACTTAAAATTCTATTTTAAGTTATAAGAAATTTTATTTTCATCACTCTTTATTGATAATTGTACATTGTTAATTTCCCTTTGTTGATTAGGTTCCCAAAGCAACTGGAAGACTACACTTGGTCACTACTTCAACTATATCCATGGTGATGCTGAAGAGACCTCGTCAATGTTGGCTAGAGCGAGGCGTAGCAAGAATGCTTCTTGGAAACTCAAGAAATCCACCTCGAACTAAGTGAGGATGAAGAGCCTCAAAAATTAGATCCCGAGTTCTCGAATAGTGATGCAAATGGTGGAAACGAAGACAATCGTGAGGATGCCGAGATAGAGCACATGTTTGGCTCGTGCTAGATTATTACATGGAATTGAAACAATGTTTTTTTATTTGTATGTCTTTTAAGACGGTTAGATGGTTTGGGAGAGATTATTTGAGATTTAGTTACTATTTCATTGATGCATGTCATTTATTTTTTCTTAAAAAGTGGTTGATGACTTATCAAATTAGTTGGGCATTTGAATGCATTAGAATATTTGATTCCAATTATTTGGGAATTTACACTAATTTTACATATTTTGCAGTCAGTTCAATCCAATTTTAGAGAAATTTATCAATTGCAATTTAGTCGTAGAAATACCACATTTGGTAAAGAACATATAAATATGGATTTATAATCCCCCAATTATAAATATTTGACCATTGTGCAAGAATGGCTTCCGAGTTCATAAATCAATCAGTCATTTAAGTTTACAGGATTATTCAGTTTCCAAGCTCGTAACCTGGGGGTTATAAAAAGAGTGAAGAGACAAAATAGGTTTCGAGCTCAGAAAGTAGATGGTTGTTTAACAGAGTAAAAGGTCGAATTAGCTAACGAATGGTTCCGAGTTCAAGTGACAAATCTAGGCTGCCTCTATTTAAAAAATGGCATGTATTTTTTGGGTGCATATGTTGGTTCTGCACTCGAAAGCTAATCAGACCTTACTTATAAAGGGCCGAATTACTGTTCCGAACTCGTAACGAGCTGACTATAGAAAAAAACCCTCAAACATCAATTCACCGTTTCTATTTCCTCTATTTCAAACCCTAGGGGAAAATTGCAAGTTTGGAGATCAGATCGGCATCTCCAATTCTTCAAGCATCAAGAAGGGATTTAAATTCCAATGGCTATTAGTGGTTCACATCGCATCCCCCGATCGCAATCGACCGGAAATAACCCCGAGTAGATGCCGTAAATTTCATCTCTTTGCCTGCACAAGCTAGGCACAACATTTTACGTGATAAGGGGAAATTGATTGATCCCTACATTTCTTGATTTTAATGAGTATATGAGAATTGGGTTATCCGATCCTTTAGACAAGTTTAAGGGCTAACACATTGAAAAGTTGCTAGGGCTTCATGAATCTTAATATTTTGATTTATTGATGTGTCCATTTTATGTGCATAATTTAGTACTTTTTGGGGTCACTTTTGTGCTATTTAATTATCAAGAACATGTGTTTTACCTTAAAATTCTCTTAGGAGGGTTAAGAGCAACTTTACGCTCTTTTACCTCTTCTAAGTGGATTTAGCATGACGAAGAAAGAACATGGAGACTTGAAGACCGGAGCCCATTGAAAATAAATTTTTGAAAAATTTGAAGACTTGCTTCAAAGAGTTGAAGACTTTCTTCAAAGAGTTGAAGACTTGAAGACCGGAGGCTATCGAAGACCATATTTTTGATGACTTTGAAGACTTTCTTCAAAGAGTTGAAGACATGAAAAATGAGAGGAATTATTGTGAAGATGATTGTTTACCACAAGGAGAAGAAAAGAAGACAAGGTTACGTTCTAGCATCCAGCGCGAGTCACGACGAACCCGTCACGAGTCGCAACCAAGGGTGGCCAGAACCTAACCTTGTCCTTTTTGTACTATAAATAGCTCTCTCTTTCCTCTCATTCATATCTTCTTCTTTTATGCATTTGGTACTATTTCTAACCCTAGTTTCTACCATTTTTTATCTTTAAATTCTCTTATATTATGTTTGGTTTGTTATAATATATTAGCATGAACTCTTGTAGCTAAATCTAGTTTTTGGGAGCAATTGACTAAGGACTCCAAGCCCATGTCTTAAGAACAATTTGTAGCCTATTTGATACTCTTGCTATTATGCATTTATGGAGCATTGAATGTGTATGTTAAAATCATTAATGTTCTTGAAAGCTTAAGTATATGAAGTACTTGTGTGATATACATGTTAGGGTTTGGGGAAATGGGTTGATTTCCCCTTTTCTTGATAGGAATCCAAGAGTATAATTTAGAGCCTTTGATTGTGTTGATGGATTGATAATTTCTAGATGAATATGATAATGTTGAACTCTTTGTCATGTTTTTTGCTTGTAGCGAATGAGAGAAGTCTATGAATGTCGATCGTTCATGACTAATCTTGTGTAAATGCATGAATTGGTTAAATACTTAGACATGGTGTAGTGTTTATAAGTGTTGCCAAGCTTGTTGATTCTTCGTGCTAAATGCCATCAATGGGATACTTTTAGTCATGTTTCGACTACAAGAGTCATTGGTGAGGTTTGACAAGAGATGTCGAATTCATTCTTGCAAACTACTACTCCCTCTGTCCCAGCTATTTCTGCAAATTTTGACCTTTTCCAATTGACCAGAACTAATTTTGACCATTAATATCTTTAATTTTACATATTTAAAAATGATGCAAAAATAATATTATAAAAATAAATGTTAACACGATTATAATGATATCACATATGATAATATATTATTTTATGCATTACTTGAAATTTACTTTTCAAAGTAACAAAGTTTGACTAAATGAATAGTGATAAGTGTAAAAATAGCTGGGACGGAGGGAGTATCTAAGAAGGATAGAATCTTAGTCTTCACAACAAGTAGTAAAAGTAGTAAATAGGTTACATATTCAATGATGTATAAGAGGCTTGAAAGTGGAAGTCAATTGCGCCCAAGGTTCCATCAATTGTTGTTTTAATCTTGTCTTTAGTTTTCTTGCAGGATTAGTATAGTTCTCTTGCTTTGCTAATTTTTGTCTTTCAATTTGATAACTTAGGATAAAAAACCAACCAAACCCCCCTTTTCCTACATGTGTTTACATGTATCTATATATGTATATGCCTAGTATGTTTTCTCATATATATGTTTAAACACTTGAAAGGATCCTTCTTCTCGTGGACGACCCCGACTTGCCACTATCTAATTAATTGTAGATAGGAAGCATTAGGGCTTAAAAGTAATAACTTTTAGAGGTACGACGATGACCTCCCAAATTTTGGCGCCACTGCTTGGGAAGAGGCATTTATTTTTAAATGCTTGGGCATATTATGTGTGATTGTATGCTAATTGTAAATATATGTTAGTTTACTTTTATTTTGATTTCTTAGTTTATTTTCCATTTTCACTTGGCTTGGAGATGTATTGTTCGAGTTCTTGGTGCATGGTTCGTACGCGATCCGTTTCACAAGAACCCCTACACCACGACCCCAAGTTAGAGTTGAATTTGAGATGGGCTAGGAGGCTTTCTTTGGAAAGTGTGAATAACACCCCTCCGAGTGACCATTTTGTGGATAATTCCAATTCTATGGAGCATCCACATGAGCACGAGGATGAGCATCTGGAAGGAGGACATCAACATCCTCCTCTTCAAGGGAGAGATCATCCACTTCACGGAAGGGAGATTCCTTTGGGGCAAGCATTGTTAAGAGACATTATGGCTCCGAACCTTGATCAACAACCAATGTGCATTGAGTCTCCCTTGGTAGGACCGCATGGGCACTTCGAGCTAAAGACCGGGTTCATAAACATGCTACCCATCTTCCTTGGTAGGCAAGGGGAGAATGCCAATAAACACCTCACCGAGTTTCACTTTTTATGTGGTGGTATGGTTCCTCATAGAGTAGATGAGGATTTAATAAGTCGAAGGCATTCCCGTTAACACTAAGGGATAGTGCATGGGATTGGCTCCGCTACCTACCACCCAAGAGCATCAAGAGTTGGCTTGACATGAAAATGAAGTTTCTAGCAAATACTTCCCAGCCTTGAAATCTGCCACCTTGAAGAAGGAAATAAGTAACATCCTCCAATGGCACGAAGAATCTCTCTTCGAATATTGGGAGAGGTTCAAGAAGCTTCTCACAAGTTGTCCTTACCATGGTTATTCGGAGGGGGATTTAGTTTATTAATTCTACAATGGTCTTCTTGATGAGGATCAAAGGTTGGTGAGGAGTTCTTGTGGTGGAACTCTTGGGAACAAGACCTTATCCGAGGTGAGGCAATTATATGAGGAGCTAGCGGTAGAATCAAGAAACTTTAGCTCAAGGGCTAATTTGAGAAGGAGATGTCCAAT
Source organism: Rubia yunnanensis (assembly GCA_037428765.1). Taxonomy (NCBI): domain Eukaryota; kingdom Viridiplantae; phylum Streptophyta; class Magnoliopsida; order Gentianales; family Rubiaceae; genus Rubia; species Rubia yunnanensis. The sequence goes on along the minus strand of CM075067.1, from coordinate 39,121,550 downwards.
ACCCGCAAGTGACCCTTCCAATAGTGGAAAGCTCGAGGATTAAGTCTTGGCCCTTGCATCCATGGTGAAATCGTTGATGAAGAAGCCCAAAAATGCACCACATGTTAAATCATGAGAAATTTGTTACTTGGTGCATCCTACAGACACTTGCCCTACTTTGCAAGAGGACTATGTCGAGGAGGTAAGTGAAATGGGGTATCAAGGAAATCAAGGCTACTAAGGCAAACAATGATATCAAGGTGGGCAGGCTACCAAGGTCACTAAGACTTCCAAGGTTATCAAGGGTACCAAAACTGGTCGTACAATTCAGGAAATCGTGATAATCCGAACCTCCAGTATGGAAACCCTCAAGGAAGACAAAACCCTCAACCATATCGGCCTCTTCAACAACAATATAGGCCACCTCAATAACAAATTTAAAGGCTCCAAGACAAATCCTGAGACCAAGGGGAGAGCTCGGGACTAACAAAGGATGAGGTGATGTAAGCTATTCACTGGTTAGGCATGTGTGTGGAGAAAAGTGAAAAATTCCAAGATGAAGCCAAGGCAAGTATCAAGAAATTGGAAACTTAAGTGAGCCAAATATCTCAAGTGGTGAATCGGGTGGAGGCCTAGGAGAAGGGTAAAGTACCCTCCCAACCAGAGATCAACCCTCGAAAAAATGCTAGTGCTATCGCTTTGAGAAGTGGTAGAGAGGTTGGCACTTCCCTGGGTAGTAAAATTGTTGAAGAGGAGCCTATGAGGATTGAGGCGTTTGAAAAAGGGGGTTGAGAAAGAAGAAGCCCATGAGAATAATGCCGAGGAGTTGGCCAAAAAGAGCAAGGAAGAAGAAATCGAGGTGGAGACATTTGTACCAAGACGAAGTCAACCTCTATCCCGGAACCTTCATCTCCCCCTCACAAAAAAGAAAAGATGGTGGAGATCCCTCCATATGTACCGGAACCTCAATTTTCAGAAGCTTTGAAAGACAAATGGAGGAAGGAGGACAACAAGGACATATACGAAGTCTTTCGTAGATATGAGGTAAATATCCCACTCTTGAATTCCATTGAATAAATTCTTAGATATGCTAAATTTCTCAAGGAATTACATGTTGTGAATAAAAAACAAAGGACTAAAAATAAGTTGAAAAATGGAAAAGGTGAGCATGTTTTCGCCATGTGTCAGAAAGAGCTACCTCCTAAGTGTAGCGATCCAGACATGTTCACAATCCCTTGCATAATAGGAAATACACATTTTGAAAAAGCTATGCTTGATCTATGTGCATCGATAAATGTGATTCCGTACTCTTTGTATGAAAACCTCAACTTAGGTACATTCCACAAAATCGGGGTGGTAATCCAATTGGTCGATCATTCTAGTGCATACCCTAAAGTTATTGTCGAAGATGCGTTGGTTAAGGTGGATTCTTTAGTTTTATCGGCAAATTTTTATGTCCTTGACATGGAGCATGATAAACATGCCGCCCCGATTTTGTTGGGGAGGCCATTATTGAAAATCTCTAGGATAATGATTGATGTGCATAAGGGTACCCTCACCATGGAATTTGATGGAATAAAATTAGAGTTTAACATAAATGAGTCTATGAAGTATCCTAGTGAAGAACATGCTTGTTATGCCCTATATGTTGTTGAAGAAGTTGTGCAAGATGTTTATGAGCTAAGTGGTGATGACTCCTTGTTAGTTGCTATGCAATGTGACAATGATAATGCCATAATGTATACTCTATGAGCACTAACTTAAAGGAAAGCTTTCTGGACATGAACCCACTTGAGGAGATGAAACCGAGCTCTCGAAGCCTCCTCCTCTACTCTAAGAGGAACCCGAGGAACTAGAATTCCTCCCGTCACTCCTGAAAGTGCTGGTGATTGAACTTAAACCTTTTCCAAGTGACCTTAAGTATGCATTTCTTGGGGAATGGGAGACACTCCCGGTTATCATTTCAAGCAAGCTCACCAAAGAGTAAGAAGAAAAGTTGATGGTGGTGTTACGGGAGAACAAGGAAGTAACTGGATAGACTATTGTCGACATAAAAGGCATAAGTCCATACACTTGCATGCATAGAATCTTGTTGGGAGAAGATGCAAGACTTGTGCGACAACCTCAACGTTGTTTAAACCCACGTGGTGAAGGCGGAAATCCTCAAGTTACTCCAAGCAGGCATGATCTATCCAATCTCGGATAGCAAGTGGGTGGTCCAACTCAAGTGCTACCCAAGAAGAGTGGGGTGATGGTGGTCTAAAATGAGAAGGGTGAAATGGTACCCACCCGAGTTCAAAATGGGTGACGCGTTTGCATTGACTACCAGAGGCTAAATGCGGAAACTCAAAAGGATCACTTCCCGTTGCCATTCATTGATCAAATTCTTGAGAGGTTAGCAATCCACCCCATCTATTGATTTTTGGATGGGTACTCAATGTACTTTCAAGTAGCTATCACCCCAGATGACCAATAAAAGACCACTTTCACGTGCCCCTTTGGTACGCTTGCCTACCAGCATATGCCTTTCGTGTTATGTAAGGCCCCCGCAACTTTCAAAAGGTGTATGGTAAGCATTTTCTCAGAATTTTTTAAAATCTTTTTCGAGGTATTCATGGATGATTTCACCATTCATGGTAATTCTTTTGACAACAGTTTGGAAAATTTTGCACAAGTTCTTAAACGTTGCATTAATACCAATCCTTTGTTAAATTTTGAGAAGAGACATTTTATGGTAGAGCAAGGCATTGTCTTAGGCCATGTTGTCTCCTCTAAGGGTATTGAGGTTGAAAAGGCAAAGATAGACACAATTCAAACATTGTCTTATCCTACTAATGTGCATAAAGTGCGCTATTTTCTTGGCCACACAGGATTCTATGTCGGTTCATCAAGGACTTCTTGAATATAGCATCTACTCTATGCAAGGTTTTGCAATAAAGAGGTGGAATTTATGATGGATTAGAGTTGTAAAGGGGCCTTCGATTTTAAAGGAAGGTTAGTCTCGGCCCCTATCATACAACCCCAAGATTGGTCGTTGCCTTTTGAGATCATGTACGATGCTAGTGATTACGTCATTGGAGTAGTACTGGGTCAAAGAGTGGGGAGAGCGCCTCACGCCCTCTACTATGCATCCATGTCTCTCAATGGGGCCCAAAGAAACTACTCCACCACAGAAAAGGAGTTGCTACTAGTGGTATTTTCTTTAGAATTTTTTTTATCTTACTTGCTTGGTACAAAAGTTATTGTGTACACCGACCATGCAATGCATCGTCACTTGATGACAAAGAAAGAGGCCAAGCTAAGATTGATTAGGTGGATCCTTCTTTTGAGCGAATTTGAGTTGGAGGTGCGAGACAAGAAGGGAAAACCTTAGGGCCGATCATTTAAGCCGGTTGACTCCATGCCAAGACATTGAGGTAAATCCTACAGCAAAGGAGCAACTACGGGAGGAATTCCCTGATGAACAATTGTTCACCATTAGGGATCTCCAACTGTGTTATACCGACATTGTAAATTTCTTTGTCGCCGGTAAATTCACTCCTCATTTTTCTAAGGCCCAAAAGGATAAATTAAAGAGTGATGCTAAGTATTATATGTGGGATGATCCCTTTTTGTGGAGACATTGTGCAGATCAAGTTATTAGGAGATTTATCCCCGATAATGAAGTACACTCAATTCTTAAATTTTGTCACTCTCATGCATATGGCGGTCATTTTGGAGCAAAGAGGACCTCTAGGAAAGTTTTAGAAAGTGGGTTTTATTGGCCTACATTGAATAAGCATGCATACACCTTTTGCAAAGCTTGTGATGAATGCCAGAGAATAGTAAACATCTCCTCTAGGAATGAAATGCCCCAAAGGCCTATTTTGCATTATGAAATCTTTGATGTTTGGGTATTGACTTTATGGGACCTTTCCCTAGTTCTTATGGCTTTACATATATTCTTCTTGCCATTGATTATGTTTCAAAGTGGGTTGAAGTAAAACTCATTAGGACTGACGATTCTAAAATGGTTACAGAATTCCTGAAAGATAACATCTTCTCTACGTTTGGGGTACCCCGAGCCTTGACTAGTGACCATGGCCCCCATTTTTGCAATTAGACACATAAAGGCACTCTTGAAGAAGTATGTCGTTACTCACAAAACATCAACCGCCTATCACCCGTAAACCAATGGGTAAGACGAAGTTTCCAATCGGGAAATCAACTTCATCCTTAAAAAAGGTTAACCTTAAGCAGAAGAATTGGAGTTCTCAGTTGAATAATTCCTTGTTGGTGTATAGGACGAATAACAAGACACCAATCGGTATGTCACTATACCGGTTAGTGTTTGGTAAGCCATGTCACCTACCGATGGAAATTCAACATAAGTCTTATTGGGCGGTCAAAGAAATCAATCTCAATATAGATGACGACGACTAACATAGGAAGTTACAATTGGATGAAATAGATGAGATCCAGAGGGATTCCTATGAGAGCGCCAAAATCTATAAGGAGAAGATAAAGGTGTGGCACGACAAGATGATCATTAGGAAGGAATTTGATGTTGGTCAAAAAGTCCTCCTATTCTAATCACGGCTTCACCTATTACCAAGTAAGTTGAGGTCCCGATGGATCGGTCCTTTTGAGGTGGTGAAGGTATTCTCTCATGGAGTGGTGGAGATTCTAGATCGAGCTAAGTCCAATACATTTAAGGTTAATGGATAACGTTTGAAACCTTACCACAAGAATTTTGTGCCTGAAAGGGAGATAATGTTGATCTCCTCGATCCAGTTTGTGAATAAACTCCAAGAAAGGGAGTGAGTCATGTCGACGTTGTTAAATAAACTTGGTTTTGATTGCTCGGATCATCATTCGTGACTTTCCCTTGATGTTGCTTGGATTTGGATTTTGTCATTAGTTTCATTGTTTTTGCTTTGTGCTTTTCACGAGTTGTTTTTCCATGATTTTGCAGTGATTTGAAACCAAGGCATTGAACTTTTGAAGGGAGAAATTCTTGGAGTCAAGAAGGAAAGACTTGGAAAAGAGGTGAAATCAGAAAAATTTTCTAAGTACCAGGTGGGTAGCCCATCACGAGTCGCGACCACCTCGTCGCGAGTCGCAACGAGCTCAAAAAGTTTTGTGCTCATTTTGGATTTCAGCCTCCACTTTTCACCAGTCGCAATGGTCCTATCACGAGTCATGATGGATCATCGCGAGTCGTGACAAAGTGGTGGGTCCCATATATAGAGAATCATATGGATGCTATCAGAGTGGCTAACCCCAATTTCTTCATGTCTATGAGTTGTCCCCCAAGTCAATACCTCACAAAATTCTCAATATCACACATCCCAATGTTAAGGTCAAATGAGAGGTTTCCTACAACCCCCATTCCTAAATCTACCCAAACCCTATCAACTCATCAATTCATTGTTATCTTCTAAAACATTTCCAAATCTCGAATTGACAATCCCAAATCTGATGGTACAAGGTGAAGCTAAACCATGTATAAAGTTCAAAACACATGCTCCACTCTATACCAATATATCAACCTAAAAATGAAGTATATTAACGGTCAAGAGTTTCATAACTTACTTCATCGTCCCCTGCTAAATTTCCCACTCCCAAGAGGTCATTAAAATGTCAAGCTCCCCGATCCATCCGTATGGCCATCGTAACCTTATGACTCCAACACCGGAAAATGAATGAACACCTTACATTTTTTAATTTCTCTCATTTTTCCTAGGAGCCCTTTCAGGTTTTCATCCTAGCCACATGTCATGTTTCTTTGGCTTACATCTCACCTTCTTCCGCACATTTAGCCTCTCATTTTTTCCTAGGTCACTTTCTCAGGTTTTTGACCTATCCAGGCCCCCAATATTGCCTAAGATACCCTCTCGAGTTTTCAATTTAGCGGGATTCTTTTTATTTAGAATTTTTTTCTATTTAGAATTTTTTTCTATTTTTTTATGTTTCTCCAATCCAAAAGTAGCAAAGTTCTTTCAAAATGTTAAGGCTAAGAAAATTATCAAAGCCAACATTATTTAAGTACATCAAAAGAAAAGCATCCCAAAAAAGGGAAAAATATCCAAAACAAAACAAAAGAGTTATCCAAAAGTAGCAAGTCTTCAAAGTATCTCCAACCCCAACCGTGCAATTAATAGATACCCCTCCCCACACTTAGCAATCTATATTACCCTCAATGTAGACAATAGGGCCAAAGCGTACAAAGCGAAGTATGGAATGGATAAGGATATGATGCTCACAAAACAATGATGTGAGGAAGAAAGGCCACCACCAAAGTAACGCTGCTGATAATGAGCCAGCCAATCTGTGCTCCTTTTCTTCCTCGCTCTCTGCCTCTCTACTCCTGGATCAGGGCCTGAGATACCGCCTGCCTGGGACTGCATCTCATGGATGTGAGCTAATAGGTGATCAATCTCCTCATCCATGTCGATTAAGCTCTGGGAGACAAACATGTTGTGCTCCAATATTATGATGTCCTGGAGGTTGAAACCATCCTTCATGGTCTACATCATGTGCTCATATAAATCCGATGAAGGCTGGGAGTAGTGAGGTGGCACATCATCTTCCTGCATTGGCTCGGTCTTTGGTGCAGGTTGCAGGGACTGCTGCTGCTGTCGCTCAGAGAAGGGCAGGCTGCCATTATCACACTGGATATGGGCTAGACCAAGGTCATACAGCTCGCGTTGGAAGTCCTCTTTACATAAGGAGATGGGTGAAATCGTCAAATCTGTTAGAGGTGTATCAAATTCCAACTTCGTTTTACTTGGCTGAGGAAGTGCCATGAATGTGACCTTCCTGGCGCCATAAAACCAATGGAATACCCATGTGGCCCATGTGGCACTGAGCATCTCAAATCTGACCAATCTCTCTATAGGGATGAGGTAGGAAGTGTGTCTCCCTAAGCGCGGAAAGTCAGCCGGTAGAACCAATCCTTGGTATTCAACCAAGGGGCCCATCATAACTCCAACCATGATCTTCCCCTTTAGCTTCTATGCCACCTCTACAATCCTCTTCATCTATAGCTCAGCCCATAACTTGTATCCCAGCCCCTCACTCGTCAAGTGCAATAAAAAAAGTGAATATCGTTGTATGCCACAATCATCGGCTCCGCCGAGAAAAGTACTGTGCCAGCCAACAATCGATGGGAGTGTGGGTTGAATGATGACACTGCTCTTGACATAGGAGTTCTTCGGACTGATGTTGATGACACTCCAAAATTGCATGTCCTCCTAGATCGATCATTCCTGGGCCTGTGGGTCCAACCTCGCATGTATCTCCGCAGTGTCCCATCTGAAAGCTTCCTCAACCTGCGAGATGGTCATCTCCCGAAATATATCATCTAGGGGAAAGGTGATGTACCTCTCGCACGGTTGGTCATTCCTCATGCTGCATACCCTAACTGTGGATAGAAACTCCAGTGTGTATCGCCGGTAAGAGGGAGCACTCTTGCTCATGAAACCCTCCATCCCCCCTTTGGCGAGGAGGCCTTGGACTGGCTGGGTAAGCCCTAGAGTGTCCAATGTGGGAAGGTCCATGAAACTCGTCTCCTTGAGCTGACAGTTGGCCAAGGCATCACATCTCTCCACGTAGGACTCGATGATCCGGGTCAAACCCATCTACCTATCAGAAGGAGGAGGTACAGGGCTTGACTTTGGAGCCGGTGGTGGAGCAGCATTGCACCCACCTCATGGAGGAGCCCTCGATCTCTTGGTAGGGGTCATATCTAAAAACCACAACAAAAAAGTCAAACACATCGGAATATGTATATAAGCAATTTTTCAAATTCATACTCAACCTTAAACTAGTTTTTGTCAATCATCCCAAGCAAAATCAAGGTCAAGCCAACTAGTTCAAGTCCTAATCACAATTGCACATACAATCCATATTATGTCCAACATGCCCATATTCTCAAGTCTATGAAGTTCTCACATAGTTGAAATTTAATATGCTATATATCAAAATCATAGTCATGCCTAACTAGTTTAGCCACCATTAGTACATTCATAATGTCAATATTCAAGTCCCATGGCTAAACTACCCTAAGCAAAATAATATTGCAAAGCACAATAAAAATTTATCCAAATAACAACTATGTTTAATCAAGGGCCAACATGCCTCATATCTAGTGTAAACCACACTCCATTATCAACCAAAGCAACACTAATAGCGCAATGCAAGCACAAGACCAATACGAGCAACTCACACACTCAAAAGTGATTATGATGTTATCCTACATCCAACCAAGCCGTAAACACACTATATTCAAATAATCCCCATCAAATCAAATTGCAAGCACAATATATCCAAAAGAATCTACAATGTTCCAATCAATCAAAATTCCTAAGACATCACACAAAATTCACACAATATCCCACAAAATAATTGATTCAAACATAATCACAAGTGAAGCTAAAAGAGTAAAGAATTGTACCACTTAGATGTCTAGGATGAGAAAGAAACTAAGCCCACAAGCAATTTGAAGTTGAATTGCCGAAAATCACAAAACCCCAAAATTCTAGGGTTTTGTGTTCTTTAAAAAATTGGGTTTACTTGTGGGTAGAGCTTGGGAAGATGGAATGGGGGTTTTGAGTGATGGCGGCGAGCAGTGGTGAGCGGCAGTGAGGTTGAGTGGCGGTGAGGTGGTGGCTAGAGAAGGTGAAGGGAATGGAGGAGAAGGTGAAGGGAAAATGGTGGAAAAGGTTAGATGGAATGGGGGAGATTCTAGTTTTGCCCATTTTTTAAAAACAGGTCTGAACGTCCATAGCGATTCGTGAACGTCCATAGTGTTTACCACAAGGAGAAGAAAAGAAGACAAGGTTAAGTTCAGGCAACCGTCGCGAGTCACGACCAACGGGTGGCCAGAACCTAACCTTATCCTTTTTGTACTATAAATAGCACTCTCTTTCCTCTCATTCATATCTTCTTCTTTTATCCATTTGGTACTATTTCTAACCCTAGTTTCTACCATTTTTCATCTTTGAATTCTCTTGTATTATCTTTGTTTTGTTAACATTAATTAGCATGAACTCTTGTAGCTAAATCAAGTTCTTGAGAGCAATTGACTAAGGCCTCCAAGCCAATGTCTTAAGAAATACTTGTAGCCTATTTGATACTGTTGCTATTATTACTTTATGGAACATTGAATGTGTATGTTAATGTTATTAATATTCTTGAAAGCTTAAGTATATGAAGTACTTATGTGATATACTTGTTAGGGTTTGGGGAAATGGGTTGATTTCCCCTTTTCTTGATAGGAATCCAAGAGTATGATTTAGAGCTTTTAATTGTGTTGATGGATTGATAATTGCTAGATGAATATGATAATGTTAAGCTCTTTGTCATGTTTGTTTCTTGTAGCAAATGAGATAAGTCTATGAATATCGATCATTCTTGACTAATTTTGTGTAAATGCATGAATTGGTTAAATGCTTAGACACGGGGTAGTGTTTATAAGTGTTTCCAAGCTTGTTGATTTTTCATGCTAAATGCCATCAATAGGATACTTTTATTTTTGTTTCAACTATGGGAGTCATTGGTGAGGTTTGACAAGAGATGTCGAATTCACTCTTGCAAACTACTATCTAAGAAGGATAGAAGCTTAGTCTTCACAACAAGTAGTGAAAGTTGTAAATAGGTTGCATGTTCAATGATGGATAAGAGGTTTGGAAGTGGAAGTCAATTGCAACTAGGGTTTCGTCAATTTTTGTTTTAATCTTGTCTTTAGTTGTCTTGCATGATTAGCATAGTTCTCTTGCTTTGCTAATTGTTGTCTTTCAATTTGATAGCTTAGGATAAAAAATGAACCAAACCCCCATTTTTCTACATGTTTTACATGTATCTATATATGTGTATACCTGGTATTTTTTCTCCTATATATGTTTAAACACTTCAAAAGATCCCTCTTCTCGTGGACGACCCCGACTTGCCATTATCTACTTAATTGTGGATAGGAAGCATTAGGGCTTAAAAGTATTAACATTGAGAGGTACGGCGACAACCTCCCATTTATGCTATCAATTCTATAGCAATTTAAGAGATGTGAACGGTAACTATTCAACTAGGGTTGGGGGAACTGACATTCCAATTTGTGAGTGGATTTTGATTTGAATAAAGCCTTAGATTGCCCTTATATGGTCCCCGAAGATGTATATCCCAAAGACAACGATGATCCATTGGATGATAATTACTTTAGGGGAAAATGGGCATTAGTAGCAGAACCCTCATACGTTGATCCTATCCAATGTAGTGTTAAGTACTTCTCCCGTAATGCAAGGGAATTAGGTAATCCAGAGACCTTTAGCCTCAAATTTCTACTTGTAGATTCCTGCATTGTCTATGAGATGATTGTTAGATTCTTAGTTCTTACATCCGGACACGTCACCAAGCCAAACTATAGTGCCTTGATGTTGTATTATCTTAAAATAAAGGGTAGGAGAATAAACCCGGGGGCGATGATATTTAGGTACATGCTTTATGTTGGGATATCGACTAGGGTAGTGAGGATCCTCTCTTATCGGAATTCGATCACTAAAATATTGACGAACGTTGAGGGGTTGACAATCACTGGTGAGGAGAAACCACCGAAGTACTTAGATAAGACCTATTTTGAAAATAAGGGAATGGTGTTGGTAGATGGAAAATGGTACTACTGGGATGTAGAAGAAGGGGAGCCAAGAAAAAGGCCTAGAGTGGATGACGATAAGTAAATTCTTTTATTTTATTGTAGTTTCTACATGTTATAAATAATTTACTTATGATTTTTTTTCATCATTATTTAGAAGTTGTAGATGAGGGGTAGGCATATCTCAGGGGTGTGCGAGATTGTTACAACTGGGTGCGCAAGGAGTTTGAGAAAATGAAGGCCAAGATATTGAAGATAGAGAAAAGAAAACAGGAATTCGAACGCTATCTCGCTTCCATCCACCGTCCCCGTCTTGACCGGTCAACATCTACGGGTGATCTTGAAGATGATTTGGAGTCACAATTACCATAGAGGCGGAATTTATGATCTTGATGCTTTCCATTTCATGAACATTTTGAGAATGTTGAATTTGATTTAGAGATTTGTTATGTAGACTTCATTGTTATGACATGTCTATTCATAGTAGGCTATGATTTTTCTGTATGGATTTTATGTGGAGATCACTGTATGGATTGTGATTTCATCTTCGAATCCTTAGTCTCACTAATTTGAAGCTAATATTCATTACAAAATACAATTACATAGGATTTGTCTACTTCTTCTGTCTTCTTTTCTTGGTAGTCTTTTTAGCCTTTTAGTGTTTACGGCCAACCTTGCCACAAATGTCCACAAAAATTCCCTCATCATTATCATTGCGGCCGATAGAACAATTCAAGATTTTTTGTCCCCCTCAAGAAGGATAGCATCTTCTATTCCGACACTCGTTGCACTGTGACCGAATTAGACTATTTCTTCAGCTTCATATTCTTCAACGAAAATGCATTTCCATTCCACCACTATCTCCCACCTAGGATCAGATGGATCCCTTATATAACAAACCTGGTGTACGTGTGATGGCAATATGAATGGATTTTCTCGCCAACCGATTCGACTCCTATCCACAAGGGTGAAACCAAATTCCTTGGTCCACTGCCCACTGTTGAAATCAACCCACTGACATTTAAAAACTACGACTCACATGGTAGTCAGGCTCCCAGATATCTGAAATTGTTCCAAAGTAACACTTATGAGCGTACATAGGATTATTACCACTTCTACTATCGACATGCAAATCTTCAGACACAAGGGAAACTCCACTATTCTAAGACATGCCCTTATTATCCATTAATTTTGTGGCAAAGGTAAAACAATTGACTTCGTACCCTCCATAAGAAAGTACAGTACCAAGTGGTCTACGAGTAAACCTTTTATCTGTCAATGGATGATCCCCCACTGATACATGATCAAGAAACCACGATGAAAAATCTCTACTGTGTATATGTAGGACTAGCGTTTCATTGAAATTGGGGTTAGCCACTCTGATAGCATCCAAATGATTCTCTATATATGGGATAATGTCTTTGTCATTGCAAAGAAAATATATATATGGGTCACAAAATTCATGTCTATGAGTTGGAACCCAACCGAATCGACTTCATTCATGTAATCAGTACAAAACTCGATGGCCTCCTCTGCTACATACCATTGTATAATACTTGCATTGGGCCTGTAGCAATTCTTCATAAAATGCTTGAATATTTTCATGTACCTCTCAAATGGGTACATCTGCCTAAGAAACACTAGACCACAAAGCTTTATTTCACGCACAAGATGAACACACAAGTGGACCATTATGTCAAAGAATGGTGGGGAAATACATTTCCATCCATCATAACACTTCAACAATTGTTGTCTACAAATGGTCCAACTTTGTACAAATGGACTTGAAAAACAAACATAGCTTTGTAATGCATAGTCTTAAATAGGACGAAAACGACCCTCGAATTGCAGTCATATTCAATTCCTGCATGAAATTGTGATAATCATGAGACTTCAACCAAGCCAACCTCAACTCCTCCACTGAAACACTAGAACTAATGTTGGAAGAATACACGGTTGTAACCTTAACACTACTAAGGGTCTCGCAGTATGATTTCTTCTCACTTTGTGACATAGAATAGCAAGCAGACGGTAAGTAACAATTGTCACCTAAACTCACTGGCCCTAAGTTCTTCTTAATGTCCATGTCAACCAAATCTAACCTACCCTTAAGCCCATATTTTGTTTTCCCAGGGCTATTCAACAACGTCCCGATCAAAGAATCGCACAAATGTTTCTCAATGTGCATGACATTTGAGACAATGTCTAACATCTAAATGCATGGCAATCTGGAAAAAAAATGCATTTCTTCCTATTGGTGGTAATTAGTCCCCCTCTCACACACATGACATACAAAGTGACCTTTAACTGAGTAGCTGGACAAATTACCGTATGTAGGAAAATCATTAACGTTGCAAAATAACATCGCTTTCAATGTAAATTAATCTTCAACACTTTCGGTGTATATCTAAACACCCTGATTGAATAGGGTAAAAATATTCTCGACTTGAGGCTCAAGATACACATT